>CM043724.1:16937446-17537446 GCA_023969325.1 Oryzias curvinotus | reverse complement strand
AATGATGCTTTTATGAAAGGAATAAATAAGTTAGAGAAAGAATTACTGTGAAATTATGAGATAAACAGTCTGCTATGATTGTGTCATATGAGGTTGTGCAAGTTAATAGTTCTTGGTCTCAGATTTTGTCAAATAAATTTCCCGTCAAAATGTGACTTATAGTAAAGTGCGACTTCTCTGTGTTTTTTTCTACTTTATAATGCATTTTTGGGCTGGTGCGACTTATACTCCGGAAAATACGAATTATTGTCTTAAGTTGTGACATAACTCTGAAAAAGTACCAGTTAGTGAGTTTTGTCCTAAATCAAGCTGAATAAGATTTTCAGGTCAGAACTGGAGAAAAAATACTTTGAGACTGGATGTTTTTGGAGTGCGGCAGAAGGAAAAAGAAGCACTAGGGGGGACTAAACGGGCTTCTGGCTGCAGGATTCTTTCTGAACAGCAGGTCGGAGAGCGGAGCTGCTGTTTGGCCCGTTTGGTTGTAAAACTCTCAACTGTCGCTTCAGTGATGATCTGGGACGACCTGAAGAAGAAGACGGTCATCGAGATCGAGTTCTCCACAGAGGTCAAAGCCGTGAAGCTGCGGCGGGACAGGTAAGAGCCCCGCTGACGTGTGCGCAGACACCTTCTGAGGGGGTGGGGGTGGGGGGGTGGAATTCTGCTCAGCTGTGTGTGTTCTGGACGTGCTCCACTTTCAGGATCGTGGTGGTCCTGGACTCCATGATCAAAGTGTTCACCTTCACCCACAACCCCCATCAGCTGCACGTGTTTGAGACGTGCTACAACCCCAAAGGTCAGTCAGAGCCTGTGCTCTCCTGTGGGGTCCAGATGACCCCACTTCCAATGTTAACGTGCCTATGGCACGTTAACATTGGAAGTGGGGTCATCTGGACCCCACAGGATAACATAGGGGTTAGAAAATAAATCAAAGTCCTGTGTTGTAGCAAACCTCACCCCCCTGGCGTTGTACCTTCCAGGTCTGTGCGTGCTGTGTCCCAACAGCAACAACTCCCTGCTGGCGTTCCCTGGCACTCATTCTGGCCACGTGCAGATCGTAGACCTCGCCAACACGGAGAAACCCCCAGTGGACATCCCTGCCCACGAGGGGGCGCTGTGCTGCATCTCGCTGAATCTCCAGGGAACAAGAATAGCCACAGCGTCCGAGAAAGTACGTGAGCGATCCTGTGGGGGGAGGGAGACTTTGGTTTGCCCGGTTTGACCTGCGCATGTGTCCACAGGGGACCCTCATAAGGGTCTTTGACACGGCTGACGGGCAGCTGATACAGGAGCTGCGGCGGGGCTCGCAGACGGCTAACATCTACTGGTGGGTACAGTGAACCGTGAACACCACAGCTGAGCAGCTCACGCTCTTTGAACTACCGTCACTCCTCATTCTGGCGCAGAAGCCAGCCGCTTAGCGCTGATACGCAACACTTTCCTGTAGGGTTGGGCGGTGTCCCTTAAATTGGCAGTTGACGATGGTTGACTGATGGAGGATGATATCGTCCGGGGGGGGTAATTTTTCGTTATTATATAATTATTATTCGTTATTTTACTTTATTACATTATTTATTTTACTTCCCAAATAATGACTCATCCGCGATGATCCAGTCTAAACTGAGGGAAGTGACTTTAAAAAGGAAAATAAACAGAATAGAAAAGAAGTGGTCCGCTCCTCCTGCACTTGATTAGTCAGGTGGACCGGTGGAGCAGCGACCGCGTCTCTAGCAGAGCAGACGGACTTACAGCTGTGAGGGGAAGGGCGGGGGGGTGCTTCGTTACGTGTGGGAGACTTAGGACTGTGATCCGTCCCGCTGCTCTACGTGAGCGAGCTACAGATCTCAGGAGAACTGGGTCTCCCGGTAAAAGTGTGTGTCGGGGCTCGGAGCGCCAGCACACACACACAGCGGCTGAGGAGCGCTGTTCGCTTCAAAGCAGAAATGTCGTTCAGTCCTTAGAACCCGTTCAAACAATCACGTGGATTTGTGTTTCCAGTCGTGTCTCAACTAAATAAAGGCTGATGTTAGTCCCACATATTTACGTGCAGCCAGGATGCAGATTGCAGCGTTTCCCGCATGGATTTATGTTCAAGCTAATGTTGTTAGCCCGTGTTGTTAGCATACTGCTAATACGGGCTTCTTTCCGGCTCCGTTCAACAGAAAAAGCACTGACCACACGGATTACAATTAAAATGAGCGAACAGGCGCTTCATAATAACCGTAACATTAATAAAAGCACGCTTAGAAGTATATTACCGAGCTGCCATATCTATCTATGTAGCCGCTCAGCAGAACTATTTTTCTCTTCCGGTTTTTAAAACACTACTGCGCATGTGCGAATGATTAATTCCGTCCGAAAGTGTGACCCCATGGGAATGTTTTTTATAATCTGAAAAAGTTTTTCTGGGCTCATGTACACGGTTGGATTCTAATCCGACCAATGATCCGATCAAGATATTTTGTTCATGTAACCGCGGCTTATGGTGTCGACTCGCAGCGTGGCGGGGGCGTGGCATCACGATGGTGTCTCTCCATCGTGATGTCAGTCACCCATCACGATGGACGATGGTATCGTCCATCGACACAACCCTATTTTCCTGTTTTTCTGCCTGACGGAACCAGCTGGAAACACTTCACTACTGCAAAGTGTTGCATATCGGCGGCAAAGCTGATTTTTTTTTTTTTCTGCAGCAGAATCCTCCTGAATAGCAGGAATATTACATCAACGGTTGAAGTCACGGTGGTCGAAGGAAGAAAGCTAAAGCTCCAGAGGAAACGGGTTTAGCAAAGCCGCACAGAACGCCGGAGACGACTGAATTAGCCAAACATTCCAGTTTCACTCAGAGGGAAAAACAGCAACACATTGCTTCTCTACATCAGAATCCATGTGAAGAGCTGGTCCTCTTGGTCCGTTTACATTTATGCCATTTCCTGGACTTTTCCAGAGAAAAATACTGATTTGTTAGATTTAAATCACTCCTTGCATCACTCCTTTTCCTCAAGTTCTTTGGTGATAGTCTTACTTGAGACATTTTTAGCAATAGAACAAAAGAAACAATACAAATGTATAAATTAAACCCATTTTGATGATTAATTCAACATTATTTTTGACAGAAAATTATACGATCTTTGCTTCTAATCTTAAATAGACACATAAATATTCAGCACACACACACAAACGAGACATATTGAATACAGTAAATACAGCGATTGTCAAATACTTTGATTCGTTGCTGAAAGGGAGTGAACAGAGCCAAACTTAGATGACCCCGCCCGTGTTATAATGGGGAATAATTTGGTTCTTGAATGGAGATTTGATGTCTGAATGTTGGCAGCCTTAAGGCTGGACATCAAGAATAAGAAACTTCCTGGTTGAATGAACACAAAAACAGCTGCTACCCTTTTTTGTTTGTTTTTTGGGCTTAAGGTGACTTTGTGTCACCACTGTATGGAAGGTGCTTTGGAAATAAAGTTTTGTTTGTATTCTTACTGGATTTGTTGATGATCCACACTTGTTGGTGAGAGTTGAACACAAAGAGAAGCTGGAGAGGAAGACATCTTTGAGAACAAGAAAAGGTCCGATTGGAAACTTTAAGGCAGAGAAAAGATCAGTGCTGCTGTAAAACAGGAGGATTCTTGTTATCTTAAAATCCCACTCCAATATCAAATGGTGTTTCATGTTTTTAGCATGTTCTTGTGGCGGTTCTCTGATAACGGAGGACATACATAAAGACACTTCAGCTAAAATTTGCATGGGTGACAGGAAGGGGGGCGGGATTGCTCCACTCTAACTGTCCTACTGGCAACTCTGAGGCGAACTCCTGCCGCTCTGCAGAAACTCTGTCCTAGATAACTGCAGCATCGTCACATTTAAAAGACCGCTTTGAGAGTAGATCCAAGGATAAACTTCAGCCGAGCTGCAGCCGATCACACTCGTCCTCCTGCAGAAGTTTGATCAAACTGCTCTTTGGGTTTCTTTCAGCATCAACTTCAATCAGGATGCGTCGCTCATCTGCGTGTCCAGCGACCACGGCACGGTGCACATCTTTGCCGCAGAGGACCCCAAAAGGAACAAGCAATCGAGGTGTGCTTTACGTCCACATGGGGAGAGGGGGGGTGTCCCAAAAGCCAAACCCTGACTCGGTCTCCATCTCTGCAGCTTGGCGTCTGCCAGTTTTCTTCCCAAGTACTTCAGCTCCAAGTGGAGCTTCTCGAAGTTCCAGGTCCCGTCGGGGTCTCCGTGTCTGTGTGCCTTCGGAACAGAGCCCAACGCCGTCATCGGTAGGTGGAGGGAACGCTTTCAGCCCTCAACAGTTCTGTCTGCTTCCATGGAGCAGCAGGGCTAAGTCTGTTGCATTCTTTGTCCTCTGTGAACCTTCTGCCCGGCGTACGGTTCACTCCCCCCCCTTAGCAACATCCCTTCCAAAGAAAAGTCGACGTGAATGCGCGTTTTGGGCTTCCTCTTTCAAAACTCCACGTACAAAACGCGCAGCGATTGAAAGGCGGAGCTCTGACCAATTGGGTCGTGTGGACGTCGTCCGCTTACATTCCCAGAAATGCCAGCCGTCATGGAGGAGAAATGAAAAACTGCGATTTGGGCGCGCCAGGAATTCAGTGACACCAAGTCTTTTATGCATCATAGAGCTGTGGGGGGAAAAAAAAAAGCCTGCAGCGAGACGGATGAGATTTGGACATTTGACAGCACCGCATAGCATCAGACTGAGCCGCACTTCTTCTTCTTCTTCTTCTTCTTCTGCGTTAGTCACCAGCAAATACTGATGCACACTCCTGCTGTGCCGTTTAGTGCTTAGTGGGAAAAGAACGAACCCACGGCCAAACTATACAAAAAAAACTCCCAAAACAAAAAAGGGTAATTGTGAGGATCCGAGTCTTTGGTTCTGCTTTTATAGAAAAGTGTTTTTCAACCAGTGTAGTGTGCCGTGGGAGATGGTCAAGTGTGCCGTGGGAAATTGCCCTCATTCACTGATCTAAAAACATTTCCCATCTCCAGGATTTCAGCTCTGTGTTCATCCAAACAGGCCCTGATAAAACACTGAGTAGTTGGGAATATGAAAGATCGTAAAATACTTTTTTCTTTGTGTTTATTCTATTCTATTAAAGACATTTTGATCAGAATGACGGTACCGCGATTTAGCAGCAGCTTCAGCTCTGTTTTTGGAAAAGTCCCGCCCCTTTAACTGTCTCCACCAATCATTCTTCAAGCTTAATCACATGTCATCAGTCTAACCAATCAGAAGTGGTTAAAGTCCTTCACTTCCTTGTTCTTAATTCTGCTGATAAAGTCTCTCAGTTCTAACAAAAATACCAGCTAAATCTCGTCTTTAGCGGTGTAGCTTTCCACAGAATCCGGTGTCAGACCGTGGAACAAGTGAACAAAACCATGAAGCTCAGAGACGCGGGTCTGTCTGCAGTCGGCGGATTTTTGCACTACATCTCCCATGATGCATTGGTTTAATGTGACAGCACAATGAGTCTCTCCTCTTAACGTCTTAAAACAACAACGAACACACATCAAACAGTTTTTTAATCTTTTAACTTAACTTTTAATACATCTTTTAGAGAAAAAACAGCTGCAGCTTCCAGCTTTTTCTGCAACAATTATCACAAAAATGTATGTGAGATCATGGAGGGACTGTAGATCAAAACAGACTATGAGCTTTTCCGTTTTTCTTTTTCAATTTTTTTTTTTTTTTTTGGAGGCTGGTGTGCCGCTGGATTTTTTTTCAAGGTTAAAGTGTGCCGTGGCTCAGAAAAGGTTAAAAAACGCTGTTTTAGAAGATCCACCGTAGGCGTCGTCTTCTCATCCTCAGAGGAAGCTGAGTCATTTTCTGACTCTGCCTCACTAACACGTCCATTTATTCATATGTTCAGTTGAAGTCTAATCAACTGAACTATTGTCTTAGGTCGGGGGTCGGCCACCCGCGGCTCAGGAGCCGCATGCGGCTCTTTAGCGCTGCCCTATTGGCTCCCTGGAGCATTTTCAAAAATGTTTGAAAATGTAAAAAGATGGGAGAGAGAAATACATTTTTTATTTTAATATGGTTTCTGTAGGAGGAAAAACAAACATTCTTAACGTTTTCCAGTGCTGTAAGAATGTGTAGAATAAATATTAAATTTCAACATTTCTGTGCGTCATAGTCTGCAACACACGTTTCTACCAGCAGGGCGGCGGACCGCTAGGCAGGTGGCTGATGGAAATCGAACCACTGTCAGTTCCGTGCATTGCTTTGTAACAATTCACCCTCCACTAAGTGAGGGGAACGTCACAACCCCGTTCTATGGCTGGGGCATTAAATATCAAGACAATCTGCTCTCTAATATTACCAGGAAAAAACTCATAACAGTTTGTTTGTGCAGCCGTGTATTGTGTACATAAACATTCGCCCAACACTCAAACATCAAAAACCCAATTTCCCCAAATACACAATATATACCAAAACCCAGAGTTCAAACCCAAGTCCTGCAGTTTTGCTAGCAAAAATAAAAGAACTGTTCTGGAGGATAAATGAGTGTTGGACAGTCTCACTCATTAGGGGGGAGGCCGCTCCGCCTCCCTCGCTGGAACGCATTCCACCCATCAAAGAAGCTGCACAGATCCTCGTACCGGACGATCCGAGCTCTTTGGGAAAATATATTCAGTAGGCAAATAATCCGAGTTGGGAAAGGTAATCCGAATGAGAGATCGCTTGCTCCTCCGCGCTTCTGCATCTCTGTCAGCTGTGCACCCCCCCCCGCGCTCCTGCGTCTCCTTACAAATAAAAGGTGTGTCGTCCTGTCACCTGGCTGTCACCTGTCAGCTGGTACCGTTCAACCGATGGGGTGACGACAAATACAACACATGACGACAAAGTTTCATTGAAATAAAACTTTTTAATAAATAACCAAGTTTTCAATCTTCACGTCATGCGCTAAAACTGATCTGTAGTGGCAACCATTACAGCTTGATGAGGTTGAAAGTGAATATTCTGATCTCCTGCTATAACACAGTCTGATGGCTGTCCAGGGGGGACGTTTAGCGTCACTTTGTCGTCTGTTTAGAACACGTGAAAACATTCCTGAAAAGCAAAGACCTGAACTTGTATTTTGTATATTGTAACGAAGTGAAACTTGCACAACAGAGCAGTCACGTGACGCGTCGTTCTCCCAGAATGCACTGCAGGGCAAATAAACATTGAATCGTTAATGCTCATAATGTATTTGTAGCAACTAAGTCATTTTGATAGTAGGCTAATATAGATACAAATTGCATGTGTTGCCTTCATTATAAGGCTTAAATAGGGCTTTTAATATTTTGCGGCTCCAGACAGATTTGTTTTTTTGTTTTTTTTCGTCCAATTTGGCTCTTTCAACATTTTGGGTTGCCGACCCCTGTCCTAGGTTTACCGTCTCTGTTTTGTTTTTTTGTACATAAAATTTTGGCTACCCCTTGTGCTGTCTTGTGGGGTCCAGATGACCCCACTCCCGGCACGTTAACGTGCCGGGAGGCACGTTAACGATGGGAGTGGGGTCATCTGGACCCCACAAGATAGCACAAGGGGTAACAGGATTTTTAAATCTTGCTCCTCTTCTGACTTCCGGTTGTTGGTGCAGCCGTCTTCCTCCACAGTGGTTGATGTTTTTCCCTGCAGTGCGTGCGGTGTTGTTTCCGCTCAAACGTGGCCGTCTTCTGGCGGCGGCGGCGGCAGCATTCGTTGTGGTCAGCTCCGGCCGCGGGTGTCACCTCTGCTCTCCCTCCCTGCAGCCATTTGTGCCGACGGCAGCTACTACAAGTTCCTGTTCAACCAGAAGGGGGAGTGTTCCCGAGACGTGTACGCCCAGTTCCTGGAGATGACCGACGAGAAGATCTGACGTCCGGCTGGTGCGCGGCCCCTCCCTCCCAGACCGACTGACTCTGAGAACAGGAGCGTCATCAGGTAGAGGGAGGGCTGAGGAGCAAAAGGAGCGCCTCAAACATGGAAGGATTATGGATTTGTTTTTTGTTTTTTTGTTTTTTTAAATCTCTGCACATCTGGACACAAACACGACACAAAGAGGGAACGCTATTTTTGAAAGATTTTTAAACGTCTTCCGAGGAGTTTTCACAGACGTTTTAATCGCCAAGTGAAGCCATCTATTGAAACGTTTTTGTCGACTAACACTTTCACTAACTATTGGCGTCCTCAGAGTCTGAGGAGCATCTGTTTCTGCGTCATGTTTGTGTAAATACCACAGCAGGCGTTAGGGAGGCCGCCGCCGCCGCTTCCTGGTCCTGATCTGTGAAGCTCCGCCCCTAAGTATTAGCAGACCTCCTTCGTCCATGTGCAAACGCGCGCCGGCAGACTGAAGTTCTTGTAACACTGTACAGAAAGTTCACGTGTTTTTGTTTTCTCACTCGGTGGTGCAATACGCCAAGTGGGCGGGGTCTGGAACTAAGCTCTCTGATTGGCTACTCAGGGGGTCAGATTTACCTAATTTTGAAGGTTTTTGCTGATTTCAAACAGGAAACGCTAAAGAAAGTATTTGTAAGGTTGACTAAAGCTCCAAGTCTGACTTTCAGACTTCATTCCCCCCCCCCCTCCCCGGACACAGCCGGGAACATCCGTTTGAATCCAGACCCCGATGTCTCGTCCGGAAACGGAGCTTCTGGCTGCGTCTGCTTCACACTTCCTGTTTCCGGCGATGCAGGACCGCACCATCAGATTCTGCTCCACCCCAAAACTGCTTCCTGACACTCGATGATTGTACAGCTGCATTTGAATTTGTGAATAAAATATAAACATCTGCTTTTCCACATCGGGGCTTCCTCAGTTCAGTTACAGCAGCAGAAGATGATGATTCCCATGTTTACAGACGTCTAACCTTTGTGCTGTCCTAGGCACTTTAGCGTTGGGAGTTGGGTCATCTAGACCCACTAGACAGAGCTCTGAACCTTTTTTCTTCAATGATTTGTGATCTTCACTGGTGTCCATGGATTACATGACATCCTCTCCACCTTTATCCACCTTTGTCATAGTAGGGAGAACACGTCAATGTAAGGGTGGGGTCATCTGGACCCCACAAGATAGATAAAGATAAAAATGGTAAAACAAACTAAAACTTTGAATCTGAGGTTATAAATGACCAATTTCAGTCAGAGGTTTTTTTAAATAACTTCTACAGTCACGGCCAAAAGGTTTGAGAACGACACAAAGATTAGTTTTCACAAAGTTTGCAGCTAATCTGCTTTTAGATCTTTGTTTCTGTGATGGACTGAAACAAATTTTTTTTTTGTTTTATTCCACTGTATTTATCCCACGAAGGGAAATTCGTCTCCACATTTGACCCATTCCCTGGGGGGGCGGTGAGCTGCAGCCAAATCGCGCTCGGGAGGCAGTAGCGTTGAGGGTGTTGCCCAAGGATCCCCACTGGGTGATGTTGATTGCTCGTTGTTGATATGGTGATCATACCCCAGTGCCATTATTCATTCCCCTCTGGGAATCGATCCCTGGTTTCCTGCATGGTAGGTTTCCCACCTTACCAACTGAGCTACCCAGCCGCACCCAGTCGAATTACAAGCACTTCATATGTTTCAAAGGCTTTTCTGAACAATTAAATGAAATTTATGCAAAGAGTCTGTATTTGCAGTGTTGGCCCTTCTTTGTCAAGACCTCCGCACTTCCACTGGGCATGCTGTCAATCAACTTCTGACTGATGGCAACCCGTTCTTTCAGAATCACTTCTTGGAGTTTGTCAGAATTAGTGGGTTTTTGTTTTTCCACCCGCCTCTTGAGGATTGACCACAAGTTATGGGATTCAGATCTGGTGAGTTTCCAGGCCGTGGAGCCAAGATTCCAACGTTTTGGACTTTCTTGGACGCCCTGAAGCCTCAACAAGAATTGAACCTCTGTCCTGGAAGTTCTCAATGATCCTATCAATTGTTGAGTTTGGTGCAATCTTAGTTGCCACAATGTCCTCACCTGTGAAGCCATTTTTATGCAACGCAATGATGGCTGCACACGTTTTTTTTTTGGCAGGTTACCATGGTTACCAATGGAAGAACAATGATTTCAAGCATCACCCTCCTTTTTAACGTGTCAAGTCTGCCACTCTGACCCCATCAGCCTGATATCATGGTCTGTGCTCGTCAACATTCTCACCTGAGTTACCTGAACTGAAGTGAACCCAGCAGCTCCTGTAATGACGGCAATGAAATGCAGTGGAAAGTTATTTAGGGGATTAAGTTCATTTTCATGGCAAAGCAGGAGAATGCAATTCATCTGATCACTCTTCAGAACATTCTGGAGTTTATGCAAACTGCTATAAGAAAGACAGCAACTTTTCTAATTTTCAATATTTGTCACTCTCTAAACTTTTGGCCACGACTGTACGTCTGATCAAAAGGCACACATTTATTCTGTAAAAACTTTCATTCCTTCAGGAATTCTGGAAGTCCCAAAAAATCCCAAAGCAAAGTCTGTAATTCCACCTGGATTACTCCAAAAACATTCCAATTGAGGGTTTTTCAGCAGGAGTTTACTCAAAGAAATACAGAAACCGAGAAGAACAGTTTTAAATAAATTTATAAAAAAAGAAAGCTTTTTTGTTTTGTACACTGAAGCAGAATAATCACTGATTTCTCCTCCTGTGATCCGAACAGAATTGAAAAAACAAAGTTGAAGTGCAGCACGGTCAGAATCATAAAGCCTGGATTCAGTCTAACTGTTGTGTTCAGATCATCGACACCCGTAACATGCATGAGTACGCTCACATACACAGGAGAATATACGTCTTATTTCATAGGATATTTGTAAATATGAACAGAAAATAATCTGACGTACGGCCACAAACGGAAAGAGCATTCACTCTGTAGTGTTTTCTTCCAGGAACAGAAAGACTACATTCATTTCACACAAAACAACACAAAGCTTCCCAAGATCCCACGTTGAGATGTTTCCCAGATCCGACAGAAAACCGCCTTTCTGCTGGCGGGGGTGGGGGGTGGGGGGGTGGGGGGGGCGTGGAGGCTAGCTGCCAAGAACGAGAATGTCCACACGGCCGGCGTTTCCTTTGTGGGAAACTGAGGCGGCAACTGTTCGGTTCGAGTCTGTAATGCTGCGGAGAGACCCCTCCCCCTCTGGTGAGGTTTCCGAAACCTGGACGTTGACCACCCCCCCCCCAGTCACCAGAGACGGCCCACTTCCCTCCATGACTTGAGTCTTTGCATGTCGTGTCCCGGTGTTAGAATGGAAGAGTCCGGCGGTGGGGGGGGGCGGCACATTCTGAAGTCTTTTTGGCACCTTGGAGAAGACGGGGGCTCCGGGTGGATGAAAAGCAGGACTTTTGGGGGGGGGTTTGAAGGTAGTCTGGGTCAGAAGGCTAGTTGCTGCCGTCCTCTCCGGCTGCGTCTGTGCTGCCATTGTTGGTGGTGGAAGCTGCTTCCTCGCTGCCCTCCTCTTCCTCCCCTTTGGCCCTCTTGGACTCCGGCTGCTCCTGCAGTTCTCCATTCTGCCTCTTGGTGGGGAGGGACGCCGAAGCTGACGCATGAGCCGCCAGTAGATGAAGCGGGTTTCCTGCAAAGAAGCAGGCGTCATCTGGAGTGTGAAGAGGATGGCTGATCCAGTCACATTCTTACCATTTCATTTATTATGTTGGAATGAATGAATGATTGCTGTATGTACAGCTTTTTATTGGATGTTTCAAAACTGAAATATGATCTATTTTTAAACACCGTCATTTCCTTTAAAAACAGAAGGTCAGAATTAACGCAAACTTCAAATAAAAGCAAAAAGGTTTTGAATGAAAGAACATTTTACAGACGCGTTCTGGTACGGCTTCTTCATGCTAGCAGACAGTCATGATGTCACATAAGGTTTTTGTAATCTTTATTTGATATTCCATCCATCCATCCATCTTCCTCCATTTATCCGGGACCGGGTCGCGGGGGCAGCAGACTGAGCAGAGATGCCCAGACTTCCCTCACCCCAGCCACTTCCTCCAGCTCCTCTGGGGGGACCCCGAGGCGTTCCCAGGCCAGCTGAGAGACGTAGTCCCTCCAGCGTGTCCTGGGTCTTCCCCGGGGCCTCCGCCCAGTGGGACATGCCCGGAACACCTCTCCAGGGAGGCGTCCAGGGGGCATCCAGACTAGATGCCCGAGCCACCTCAGCTGGCTCCTTTCGATGTGGAGGAGAAGCCGTTCTACTCCGAGCTCTCCGCGGGTGACCGAGCTTCTCACCCTATCTCTAAGGGAGCGCCCAGCCACCCATGGAGGAAGCTCATTTCAGCCGCTTGTATTCGGGACCTCGTTCTTTCGGTCATGACCCATAGCTCATGACCATAGGTGAGTACTGGAACGTAGATCGACCGGTAAATTGAGAGCTTTGCTTTTCGGCTCAGCTCTCTCTTCACCACGACGGACCGATAGAGCGACCGCATAACTACGGACGCCGCTCCGATCCGCCTGTCAATCTCACACTCCGATCTTCCCTCACTCGCTCCCTCACTTGATATTCATAATGAAATTTAATCTAAATTGTTGACTACATTTGAAACAAAACCAGTTTTTCGGGGTTATCTCAGTATGTATATATATATATTTGTATTCAGATACTTGTTGAAGCCATACTCAGACTGGTTGGGCGACTCCATAAGAGTTTGGAGTCTGAATGAAGCACGGATTCGATGTCTTTTTCTTTTTTTGGTCCTGTCCAGCAAATGAACACGCAGATTGCAGCAGAGTGCCTCTAGTGACGGACATGTTTTGCTTTTGCAATCGGGTTGTTTGGAACTCTTCGAGTGTGTTACTACCCCTCCAGCGCCCCCTCCTTATCCTTCACCCAAACCCCCTCCAACACGCCCCCTCCGTCGTTCACTCAAATCCCGTCCAGCTCCCGCTCCTCCTGGTCCATCACCCAAACTACCCTCAACTCGACCTCTCCTGCGCGCCTCTAGAGGTGCTATCCTCCGGAGCTAGGATGAAACAGGCCCCCAGTGTCCTAGGAAAGATTATGTCAAACTGGGGCCCTGTGATGAACGCAAAAAAGGGCAGTTAGACTGTCCAATCAAAGAAATCTAGTTGATGTCCCTTGCAAGAAGGTTTTGACCAGTCCCGAGGAAACTAAGCTCAAACTTGCTGCACTCAATGTCAGATCTTTATGCAACAAATCATTTTTAATCAATAATCTTATCTCTTCTTTTAATCTTGATTTTATGTTATTAACTGAAACATGGCTTGACAAAAACACAGGAAACATAGTTCTAGTCGAATCAACTCCCCCCAACTACAAACATGAATCAGAAATAGGAGAAAATAAAAAGGGTGGAGGCGTTTCTGCACTGTTTAGAGATAATATTGCAACCCACAGACTATCATTTGGTGTGTTTTCATCATTTGAGTATGTGTCCTTTAAGATTGAGCTAAAACAAACTCCTCCCTTACTCTGCATAGTTATGTACAAACCTCCTCAGCACAGCCAAAGTTTTATTGATGATTTCACTGAAATGCTCTCAGTTGTGTGCACAGACTTTGATGGTCTAGTCATTACAGGTGATTTTAATGTTCATGTTGATAATGTCAATGACAGAAATGCAAAAGAGCTCAATGCTGTCCTTGAAACCTTTGGTCTAATTCAACATGTGAGTTGCCCCACCCACAGCAGAGGGCACACTCTGGACCTGCTCATCACAAGGGGGGTTATTATTTACAATGTCAGTGTGGTTGATGTCGCCCTCTCTGATCATTTCTGTGTATTCTTTGACCTGTCTGATGCTCCCAAACCACCGCCTGGCCCTGCAGTTGTCCGAAGGAGACAAATAAATGAGAGCACTAGGGCACAGTTTGTAGAAATGATAAACCCTGAAAACGCCTCTGGTGCCAATGTTGATGAAATGCTGAATTCTGTTATTTCGAGCATCTTGAATGTTCTGGATGCCATTGCCCCTATGAAGGTTAAATTGAGAAAACATAGACAGAAAGCTCCCTGGAGGAACGATGATCTAGTCAGGGCACAGAAACAACAGTACCGCAGAGCTGAACGAAAGTGGCGCAAGTCAAAACTCCAGGTTCATTATGGAATGTATAAGGCGGAGTTGTACGCTTCCAACCAGATCTTATGCAGAACAAGGGAAAGGTACTTCTCTGAAATCATTGGAAAATGCAGCAGCAACTCTCGTATCCTGTTCACAACAGTAAACAGATTAACTAACCCTCCAACCCAGCTACCAATAGAACTGGTTAGTACACCTAAATGTAATGAGTTTGCTGTATTTTTCAATGACAAGGTTCAGGGCATTAAAAAGGCCATCAACTCCACAGCACATGGGCCAACGGCCACCTACTCACTCTAAGCTGACTCACTTTGTACCTGTCACTGACCAAACTGTCCAAGAGACCATCACCCGTCTGAGCTCGTCTACATGCTGCCTTGATGTGTTACCCACTAGATTTCTAAAGTCTGTCTTGAACAGTGCGTTGCTACCAATTACTCAAATAGTTAACATGTCTCTTCAATCTGGAATATTTCCAGAGGCCTTAAAAACTGCAGTCATTAAACCCCTCCTGAAGAAGAGCGGTCTTGATCCCACTGTACTGAATAATTACAGACCTATCTCTAATCTGCCATTTTTAGGAAAAGTCCTTGAAAAAGTTGTCTACCAACAGCTCACTGACTTTCTCTTATTAAACAATTCATTTGATGTTTACCAGTCAGGTTTTAGACCCCATCATAGCACAGAAACTGCTCTTATCAAGGTAACCAACGACATCCGCCTGAACACTGATGATGGCAAAGTCTCTGTCTTAATCACTCAACCACTGCCTCCAACAGATCAGTGCGTGGATGCAGAACAACTTTCTCCAGCTAAACTCAGACAAGACCGAAGTTATTGTTTTTGGCCCACAGAAACAAAGAGAAAGTGTCAGCAGCTACCTTCATTCTCTGTCTCTTAAACCCTCAAATCAAGTCAGAAATCTAGGAGTAATCATGGACTCTGACCTGAACTTTAACAGCCATATCAAGTCAGTAACATCAGCGGCATTTTACCATCTGAAAAACATTGCCAAAATCAAAAACATTTTATCAAAGCCAGACCTGGAGATACTTATTCATGCATTTGTCTCCAGTAGGTTAGACTACTGTAACGGCCTGCTCACTGGCCTCTCCAAATGAGCTGTAAAACAGCTTCAGTACATCCAGAATGCTGCTTCTCGAGTCCTGACCAAAACCAGGAAGTATGATGACATTAGTCCTGTGCTCAGGTCTCTGCACTGGCTCCCTGTACCTCAAACAATAGACTTCAAAGCAGCTCTGCTTGTGTACAAGTCTCTCCATGGCCGCGCACCAAAGTACATCTCTGACATGTTAGTGCCATGTGAACCATCTCGTACTCTGAGGACCTCAGGGACCGGCCTCCTGTTGATTCCCAGAGTCAGAACTAAACAAGGGGAATCAGCGTTTCAATATTCTGCAGCTAAAATCTGGAACAGCCTCCCTGAAGCCATAAGACAGGCCTCTTCTGTGTTCATGTTCAAATCTAGACTTAAAACATTTCTGTTTAGTCGTGTATATGACTGAAAGATCCTATCTGCACTTTTCTGTCCTTTCCTTCCTTTATTTTTAAACCAATTTTCTAATTTTATCTTTTCTTTTAAAGTAAATTTTACGTTGATTATTTCTATGATGTATTGTGATTTGAATGCATTTTTCTGTTTTGTGAAGCACCTTGAATTACTTTGTGTACGAATTGTGCTATACAAATAAACTTGCTTTGCCTACTACAATACGAACAGGGAAGAGGCGGGACCGGTGTCTTTTCTACAGGTGATTAGTTTAAACAGGGGTCTTCAGCTCAGGTGACAGTTTGGTTTGGAGAGTCTAACTGGTCTGAGTGAACAAGAACTCTTAGTGGTTACTTGGGGATCAAGACTTATTTCCATTATAGAAATGCAAACAAATTTATAGACATTCTTTTAAGTGGATTTCTTGATTTTCCATCTCACTGTTCAAATGAACCTACCATGAGGATGGCAGACTGTCCATTTCTTTTTTTAAGTGGGTAAACCTACAAAGGTAGTCATCTGACTCTGCAAAGGATCCAATACTTTTCCTCCACAGTTTCTGCATTCTGCAGCTTATATGAAGTGGTGACTGAATCAGCTTAGAAGCACAGCTTGTAGACAACCTGGTTAAGGGTTCAGTTGTTCTGTTCAGGTATTCTGTCGTCCTGTGTAGCAGAAATACAAGTGTGTGTGTGTGTGTGTGTCACCTGTGCATGCTGCAGTGCTGATGGGAACCAGATGTGTCCCGTTCTGGGTGATGGCCTTCACAGGCAGCTGGTGCTGACCTAATGGGGCCTGCTGCACAATAGTGACTGTTGTCAGAGGCGGAGCCTGGGTGCTTTGAATGATGCGGCTGACTCCGGCTATAGAGGGGAGTGGCTCCACCTTAACTGTAGGAGAGGAGGAGGAGGAGGAGGAGGAGGAGGAATGTGAAGCTGAATCTCACGGATGGGAAAAAAGCAAAAACAAACATCACCTTTCATCTCTTTGTGATTCGATCCTCGATTCTCTTTCAGTTCTGGGCTTGCCGACAGAGGCTGTCCACACACGGTTGCCATGGTAACAGCTGGGATCTGGTGGACAACGTGCACGGTCTGCATGACGGGGGCAGAGCTGACCGTGGTCGTCACGATGGCAGGCGTTGCCATGGCGTAGGTAACCGGCTTCATCGAGCGCTGCACTGCGATGAGCACGGGCTGGCCGCTGAGGGGGGAGCCTGACACAAGGGGGAGGGGCATAAATGTTTGCTCGGGTCATGCAGCTGTCTGCCGTTGAAGGGGGCCGGATCTTACCTGGAGAGTTCTGTGCAAAGCGGGCTTCTTGAATCACTGCAAGTTTGGGCTGGACCGCAGTGGGGGGTGGGGGGGCTGGTTCTGACTCCATGGGAACTGGGGACCCCTCCCTGGATAAGCTGTCTGGAGTCTGAACCCCACTGGAGTGGGCAGACAGCGCCCCCGTGTGGTTGGGAGAAGCTGGGGCACTCCTGAGACGAAAACAGAATTGAGTGAAGTGTTAAAAGGAAGACCAAACCACCAGCACGGGTGTGTGTGTGGGTGTGTGCGTGCATGTGTGTGTCTGTGTGTGTGTGCATGCATGTGTAAACCGTACCTGGAGGACAGAGGACCTAAGGGGGTCCGGAAGCAGGGAACCCCCCTGGGCCGGCGCTTCCTGAAGGCTTGTTCTATCAGCTTCGCCTCGGAGGCCGGGTCGATTCTCCAGAAGGAGCCTTTACCCGGCTCCTCCTGGGACCGGGCCACTTTGATGAAGTAGCGGTTCAGGGACAGGTTATGTCGGATCGAGTTCTGACCCAAACAGAAACACAGAAGAACTTGGTTTAGGGTGCAAGCCTGCACTGAATCTGGATGCATCCACACCTGCTCTGCAGCTCCAGACCTTCATGTTCAGAGTTCTGGCTTCATTTCAGGAACAGTAAAGTATGAAGCCACGTTCTCAACGCCCTCTGTGACACGCCTTCATCCAGCCGTGTGTGTGTTTTGGGTGTCCACGTGAAAAACGGTTCCAGCGTGCATGTGTAGCTATGCACATTTTTAAGACAAAAGCGCAGCCATTGATCATCGTCTACTTGAGCTGAAGGTTAAACCAGGTCAAACTTTGACCAATCGGGTCTCAGATTTGGTAATGACGTGTGGGTGGCGTCCTTTTTAATTCAAGGAAGTGCCAAAATTGATCATGGAGAAGAAATAATTAATAATTGCAGTTTGTGTCCTGCTGGAATTATATGACATAAATTGTAATCTAAAAAAAGCTTGGAGCAATATTGGCTGAATTTGAACCCCTATGACATTTCACACTTGGCGTCTTCCAACTGTAGGTTTCTGTGGTAGGATGGGACAGCGACAGCCCAGTGTGAACACCGAACGTAGCTTCATGTTTATTCATCCAGATGCGAATTTACAAAAACATTTTAGAAAGTGATTTTTAGAATTCAGAGAAGCGTAAGGACAAACCACACAGAGTTTGGTTGTTTACTATTACACACAAAACTCCCTAAACTTTTATATCCATGAAGGAGAGCATTTATTTATTCCTGGATCCCATTTTTTTTTGTATCAGTTTAATGTTAAAACTGAAATTAATGCTTAAAAAAACCTTTCAGGACTTTCTGCTGAGGAATTTAGAATGTAAAGTTCGTTTCTTTATGGATGATGAAACTCTTTTTGAGATTTTATGCAGGTTTCACCTCTGGATTTCTAAAATTGTTTGATTGTAAAAAAATAACAGCTTTTTTTCTTTCAGTTGTTTTAATTTAGGTGATTAAAGTAGGATTAATTAATGTTTGTGTTTAATGTTATGTGTGCATTTTTTGTAGAATCTTTTTCAAATTTGCACTACAGTAAATCATAATAAAGGTGATATTTAAACAGTTTTTTTTATTATGAATATCATCTTGGCTCAGGTTAGTCACAGGCATTTAAAATACGATCAGCTTTTCAAGTCAAAAGTGAAACCAGACTAAAACATATAATCTGCATGAATTTTTTATATAGAGCGACATTATTCTATCCAAAGAAGCACCGACCTGCCAGCCTTTATCAGCGGTTCTGTAGTACGGGTAGTTCTTGGTGATGTGTGTATAAATTCCATTCAGGGTCAGCTGTTTGTCTGTCGCCATGGTGATGGCTTGAACTATTAGTTGTGCATAGGAATATGGAGGCTTGGAGTCATCCTGTGGAGACAAACAGAAAACAATCTTTTAATAAAAAAAAAAGACACAGGCAAGCCCATTTCACCGAGCAGCTTCAGAAAAAAGGTCAAGATCAAGTTCCATTTCTGCAGCATCTTTGACTAATTTTAAATGACTTAAGGCCTGAGATATGTAATCATAAGTATAATCAAAAAAGAAGGTAAAGATGAGGAACGCTGAGTGTGAATACATGAACGGCACCTTGTTGTGGAGAAAAAATAGTCAACTCTGAAACCTGATCAGTGCGACCGCCTGTCTGCATTCTGTTGTTGTTCTTTGTCACGTGCACCAAGACACACAACTCACTTTTTTTTCCCCACACAGCCTGAAAACAAATCAACCAGAACTTCAGATGACCCCACCCACCATGACAAAGGTGGATAAAGGTGGAGAGGATTTCATGTCATCCATGGACACCAGTGAAGATCACCAATCATTGAAGAATAAAGGTTCAGAGCTCTGTCTAGTGGGTCTAGATGACCCCACTCCCAACGTGCCTCTAAGGCAGTGGGGAGTGGAGTCACCTGGACCCCACAAGATAGCACAAGGGCTTAGGGGAGCAGGTGTGTTTTGTAGATCGTACGGCCACCTCAAGGGACGTCGTGGTAATGGAATGTACCATTGTCGCGTGTGTGGCAAGTGTATTCTTTACAGGTGATGCTGCCATACAGTGTCCTCACGCCACAGTCTTGTTGTGTAAGCCCTTATCCAACCGCAAGGCATCAGATGTTTCACCGTTCCGGCTTACATCTTTCCCAGTGCAGCCTGTTCGGCCTCTGATTAGCCACCAAGACCCTGGAGGCCAATCAGAACTGCGTCTTACGTTGCTGCAGAGCCAGCGGTTTCATGGAGAAGGCGGGGCCAAAGACGCCTCTGAAAACAATGGCACTCTGACAACAGATGTGATGCGATTCCTCACCTTTGGACTGTCTTCACCTGAAGCCTCCTTGTCGTTTTCTGTCTGGGAGTTGTCCACGATGAGGTCAGAGGTGAGCCCCCGGGTTGCCCTGTAGCTGGAGAGCCCCGCCCCCCGCGGACTCGATGGACAGGAGTTAGCAGCGCTGTTGAGCCAATCGAGAGAGAAAACTTCAGGAAGTCGCAGCTGAGAAAAGCGGGGTTTGTTTCAAACTGCCGTCTGACCTGAGGGTTCCCGTGGGGGAGGGCAGCGGGCTCATGAGGTGGGCGATGTTGTCAGGAATGTTAATGGTGAGGGGGGAAATCTGAGGTTGGACTGGCTTGACGGGGGACTCCGGCACATTCCTCGGCTCCTTCTTGTCACTGTTCAGGGCTGTAAATGTGATCTTTATGCTGGTGCTGGGGAAGCGGAAACAACACCTGGAGGCCGAGGGGGGGGGAGGCAAACAAAAACAAGACGTGTCAGAAGGCGTGAAGACAGCAACAAGGAGGCTATTCTGGAGAACAGGGCAGCTCTGAATCAGAACAGAACTGGAACCACAGAAGCATCTTTCATGCCAACTGTGTTGAGCATTCCCAAAGATGGATGGAATTCAGGTTCACGGGGTCACGGACCCATCCAATCGGGTCACAACCAAATGCTCCATAAGGAGCATGGAGAGAAGGTGAAACAACTGATCCCGTTAATATTCAAGACCCAGTCCAATGAAAATAGTGTTTTGAACTTCTTACTGATAATAGACACATAAAAGAAAATGAAGCACATAATTGCATTTCTGAGTATTTCTTTTCTCAAATTATTGTGAATCAGGAGCAGACGATAAAAAAGGCCATTTCAGGATGAGTGTATATGTTACATAAAAATACCACAAGCTCGTCAAGCTGTCACACCTAAACAGAGAGCTCTCAGCAATGGAGAAGGGTAAGGGAGGTGGAGTTTCTCCTCACGACTCAGAGGTGAATTTCAAATGAACTCCTGCTGCTCTGCACAAACCGTGTTCTAGAAAACGACAGGTTTTTGGACCTTGGCTAAAAACAACACAATTATAATCAAAAGGCCAACGGGAACGCTTTGACAATCGATCAAAAGATCATCTGAGTGGGACTTAAAAGTCAGACAGAGAGACAGAAGCAGCACATCAGCTGGAAAATTAACCTGGAAACCATGTTTTTAAAATGCTGGGCAGCAAGCTGGGAATAAATAGTGTTTATTTCACTAGATTCCTTCAGATAAAAGATACAAAAACTGTCAAAACCACATTGTCGATGCATGAAAAAGTCTAAAATGATGTATTGACAGTTGCATGGCAAAAATAGATTCTGACTTATTTTCTAATCTTCTCCAACATCTGCAACTAAAACAATAAAGACTTTAGAGGTGTGAGTTTTTTTTCATAGGACAACATTCAGTGTCCATGTCCACATCACTGTCCAGGACTGACAAAAATGACCTGTAATCAGTTTATTACTTTTAGTCTTGAATGTCAGAAGTGCAGCAGGGAACAATGAGCTGTTGTGGTCGTTGGTTCACAGAAATCGGCACCTTTCCTTTAATTCATTGTAGGTTTATTGATCCGTCGGCTGATTGTGGTTGTGTCTCAAGCTAGATTTGAAAACCCCACTCCGATCATCTTTTGATCCGTTGTAAAAGCATTGCCAGCGCTCTTTTAATTATGACACTTTCAGTCAAAAATAAAAAAAGTCGTTTTCTATGAAATAGCTTCTGCAGATGCAGCAGTGGGGCGCGGGACTGTGGATGCGGAGCAACCCCAACCCCTTTTCCCGTCACCCATAACCGAGTGCTATCTGTTTATGTGCTCCCCCGCAAGGAGCCCAAAGCCTGTTGCTTTGCCATTCATATGATTAGATAAAATAGCAACAAAAATGTTGTTTTTGTTCAAAATATCTGCACAGATTCCCCGGGAATTTCTGTTAAATCTGCAATTCATTCAAGGATGCGATAACTCGTTATGTTATTAAAGCAGTGACTGACAGCAGCAGCAGTTGATGGGACAACATGCTCCTTCTATTAGTGATTATAATTTGAATGGACGGAGGAACCTCCTGCCCGGCAACAGGCTGACCACGGGGGTTAGAAAAGGCCCAACATGCTGTACTGAGACTCAGCTTAAATATGGACTTAACGCAGACGCCATTATGTAACTCAACGTGTCTAATTTATGATTCATAACTGGGCTTTACCTGGAACTCTGACACCAAAGAACCAACGATCATGAGAATGTTCACACCGTGGTTTCTTCCAGTCAGATTTGTATGTAAAATTTGGTCTGAGATCATGAAGAAAAATAAAAAAGGACTCATGTAAACAAAATGTAGGAGGAAAACATCGATATTTAATCCTTATTTCTTCATCCACCAACTTAATAAGCTTGAATTTAAAAATCTGTGCAAAAGCTGGCATTATTATGTCCTTATGTTAAACTAAACTTTGAGTAAAGAAAATGTATGGTTTTTTTTGGGTCATTTTTGAGCAATTCCGCTACAAAAAATGTATAGAAATAAGTAATCTGAAATAATGAAACCACAAAATTTAAAGGATTTTGGTTTGTTAGGGGTCAGAAAAGGTTAGATGCACCGTTAAGAAACAAACCATTAAAAACATAATGCTACAAATGAATGTTTTAATATCATTATTATAATACGCTCTCACATTTAATAATAAATACCACATGCTTCAATGTAACTACGGCAAGCCTAGAGGTCATTTTTTTCACGCGGTAGTGTTTTGGACTCGCGTTTAAACAAAACCGGGGGGGGGGGTAGTTTTTTTCCCCGGTTGTTTAAGACAAGTCGGTCAAATAAAAGCAAATAAATCGAATGACAACAGAGAGATGTATGCTAAGAAACGCGCGCGGCACAAATTATAGTACTGTTCTTAACTCGCACGAGCGACATGGAGACTTAGTGTGACGTCGGAGCCCACGAGTAGCATGTCTCGCGCTTGTTGTAGCTTGACACAGCACGTGCAGCGCCACTGCGGGCTAACAAAACAACAACATCACAATAAGCGCATGAACGCGCCGGTCCACGGGGTCCTCCCGACTCCACAGAACATCACACTTACATGCGTGGCAACTGCAGAGGTGGAGCCCCTCTTCTTTGGAACACCCCATCCACGAACACCCCGTTTTTCCCGAGGCAGCGCAGATAGAAGTCCCCCACGCCCGCGCCGTCTTCTCCGGCGGTGAATATTTCTAGATGCCTCCTGGATATGAAGCTGGAGTGCCCCATGCTGACGTCCACCGAGCCCTGGGAGGAGTTCCGACCGATAGTCACCGACCTTTTCTTCATTAGATACTCGAACTCCCGGCCCTCGAGCCGGGCTACCGCCGACCCCAACATTCCGCTCACCACCGCCATCTTCTAAGGGCTCGGTGTGTTTTCTAAACAGAAATATCGAAGCGGCCGCAGGGATCTCCGGAGGGTGTTTCTGGAGGGTTACTGGAAAAAAGAAGGGGGGCTCCAATTTTACACCGTGGAGAATTTGGCCAAGAACGTGTCAGACCGGGGACACAGCGGCTTCGACCCAGGAGGAGGGAGGAGACAAGAGGGGAAGCACTGGCCAATCAAAAGCGGCCAAACGGACGGAAGTGCGATGATGGACGTTCCCATGAACAAATGGGAAGCGAGTCTGCTTAAGAGGATGTGCGGAGTTGACCAATAGAATTAGCTGCACGATATGGAGGTCGGTTGAAGTGCAGGAAAAGGCAAAGATGCGGCAAAAGAGGAGAAATTCAAATAAAACAAACACGCAGAGGATGAACTTGTGCATTAGACAAATTTAATCTTATATTTGGTAAATTTCACAAATTCAACTATCTTTTTTTTAAAATTCCTCGCTTAACAAGTAAAGAAATAGAAACCAATAGTACAAAAATGGTACAATTTCTAACAGTAAAAAAGTTTCAAATTCATATGCAAACTGTCCTTGAATATTTTTAATTTATAGTAATGTATTTATTTAACATATCAATCCTCGCAATCCTCTGCCATTCTCAGTGTTCTGTTTAAATAAAGTACTAACAATGTGATTTACAACCCAAAACTTGTGAAAAAAATAGATAAAAGAAAATATATCTGTTAATCATGGAATTTTTAGAATCACCACATACTGTACTAGAAATCTGTTGTATTGAACTGTCAATTTGTGTCACTGTAAATACTTGTTAATACCGGCCACTACGATTTATTCTGCAATGTATATACAGTGCTGCAAAAAAGTACCTAGTCAGTCATCAATTGTGAAGGTTTTCCCACTTAAAAGATGAGAGAGGCCTGTAATTTTCATCTTATGTTTTCCTCAACTATGAGAGACGAAATGAGAAAAAAAAATCCAGAAAATCACATTGTGTGATTTTTTCTCCTTCATGTTCAATTTTTAAACGGCTGTCACTTCCGTAAATTAAAAGAGACGCCATCCATGTGTCACTACCAAATCTGAGTCCCTGATTGGTTACAGTTTGACCTGTTTCCACTCACAGCACGCGTTCAAAGGCCATGTGTTTTGTACCTAGAGCCTGAAAGCTGTCACAAAAATGTCTGTAGGTAGGCATGAATGCGAAAGTTCTGAATGTGGAAGTCCAAAAAGGAGCTTTTCTGTGCATTGACACATGGTGTGAATGTAGCTCCAGTCCTCTTTATATTTTCCTCATCCTCCACTGATGAATTTGTTTCTGTGTACAATGATGGCTTCATCTTCACTCTCAAGTCCCTTGCTTGAGTCCCAACTGGTTTCCATTTCTTTCATGCTCCTTGGTTTACACTAGAAGTGTGCTAAATGAATACTACGACACTTTTTTGGGGGAAATCTGGTCACTCCATGGGATAGGGAATGTGCTAACCACATCTTTACCATTATTCCCATATAAGTATTTGATTCCTCAATCAAAATCCAACTATGTTTCTGGTATTATTTCTTTCAACCAATTCAAAGTTCCCTTTATTCTTGTTACAGAGCATTGAAGCCTTAACCTCTCTCCCCTCCTTCCAATGGTTAGTTCAGCATTTTGACCCTGGTTGGACACAGGCCATCAAACTCTCCCCGCCTCCCTGCCATCGTCTTCTCTTCTGGGCAAACCTTTTTTGCTCCCCCCAGGTGTGACTGGTCTGCTTGACGTCAGCTTCCAGGTGTTCCTTTGTCTTCCTCATGTCCTCGTCTTCTGGGGGTTCCAGACCAGGGCCCGACAGATGATGCTTGATGTTGGTTTTTCTCAGGGTGTGGCCGATCCAACCCCGTCATCTCATTCTGATTGCTTCTTCCACTGGTGCGTGGGTTATTCTTTGTCACAGCTCTGTGTTGCAGATCTTGTAGATTCTTCTCAGACAGGAACTGAGGATTGTGTGTAATCTATTGGCAGCGGTTTTTGTTTCTTCTCCGACAGTAGGACAGCCTTTATGCTATGCTTGAGTTGAACAGGTGAATCTTGGTGTGCATCCAGATGTCCAATGCCGCTTTTCACCTCCATGTCCTTTCATCTCTGTTGGTTCCCTACACTGCCTAGATAAGTGAAGGTCTCCACTTCTTCCAGGTTGTTGTTTCAAAGCTCCACTGGCTCTATACTGGTAGAATTGATCTCCAGGATCTTGAGTGTAAAGATGCAGCCGAATGATTCTCTGTCTGTCAAAGGTTCAGCCTCCGGCCCTCCTGGAGCCTGTGGAGAACACTCAGCCTGGTGAAGAAAACACCAACTCTGAGCTTTGTAAGAACAGCTGCAGAAATGACTCCAACTTTCAAACATGTAGTAAGCATGGCAGCCTTTATTTTGAAATCCCTACAGACTATAAGATGCAGCAATTATATGATTCTCTTGACTGAGAGTTTTGTTTCAGGCAAACGTCAGCTGGAGCATCGATGGAGTTCCCAAAGGCCTCATTAATCAGACCCTGGATCACAGTCTTGGTGACCTCCAGTCTAGAAAACCGCCACTGAATTTCTGCTTAATGACTGTAAAGCATTGAAAGAAGCAGAGATTACTTTTCATTTTCTAACTTGTTATTAGTCTTCAAAGATCTGAGCATCCAGAAGAACACAGCAGGCCAGCTGGAGTCTGTTTGGATTGTTCCATTTCCTCTTCACAATGAGATAATGAGAGTAAAGCAGGTGTCAGCACAAATCACCAGATCTTCCTTCACTGGAGGCTGAGTTTGGTGGCAAACATCTTTTTGTACTTTGACCACTAACATGATGTAGTTCCAGATGCTTCATATGCAAAGTAGAGATCTTTGGTTTCCAACAGTTTACTGACCAAGACGGTCCTGAAGCTGTGTGTTTGTCACAAAGCTTTCCTTCCAGGTTATCAGCCGACAGTGAGATTCTCTCATTCATGGTTTGCTCTGTTCTTAGCAGACCTCACAGCCCTGTGGTCTGGCTCCACATGCTCAAACACAACAAACCTGGACAAACATCTCAGCAGCACAAACGCAATCCTCAGTGAGGATTTGTTTCCTGGTAGGAGATTCTGATACTGTGAGGACTCCCTACAGGAGACAGGCTTTGACCAGGAGTGTACAAGATGAGGAGAGTAAATGTCTGGAACCAGTCCAGAGGACCAGAGAGAAAACTGAACACAGATGGATCTTCTGCATCTTCTACAAAGACTAAAATTGTGGCAACTTTTACAAGTAAGAACCAACATTTTTCTTTCTGACGCAACACCAAGACTCAGTTTTTTGTCTTTATAGAAATTAGAAATTAAATATATATGATATTCATTTTTTCCGGGAGCCAGGAGGCTGAAGATCTGCACCCGTGACTTGAAGCCTTCTCAACACGTCTGCATCACCTGTTGGAGTTCCTCAAACCCACCACTGGGGGCAGGTTTCCAGCCGCCGCGTCAGAAGTTCCCCCCCCCCCCCCCCCCCCATGGCTTCCCCTCACGCGACCACCAAGATGCTGACCAAGAACCGGACTTATGCAGCTCCATGATGACACACCGTCACAGTCTCTGAGCTGCTCCACTTCATGTCATGACGTTCTACCAACAAAACTTCTACATAAACTAATCCAGAGTCCTGCAGTCCATTTTTTACATATCCTGTTCCTTTCACCCTTGATCTGCTCTGTTTCCTGGTTATTCATTGTATACATTTTACAAATGTTGAAAATGTTTGTCAGAAACAGATCAGAGTAAGAGTTTGTTTTTATTTACTGGAGTAGCAGTTTGGTGCAGAAAACAAATCTTAAGATTATAACCCAGCTTCTGTTTCAGGGCACTGCTTAGGCTCAGAACATGGATGCCTTCATAGCAGTAATGAAAGTTACTTTCTTGACCTGGAAAAGCTGCAGCCTGTTAGCCTGAAATGTGAAACTCAACCACAACATTTAGTGCAATAATTCATTTTTAAGTCACCAACATTTCAGAATAAAGTGAATGAATTTGGATCAAATGGATTACATCCTTTGATATGAGGAGGATCCTAAAAAGATCCTCCACTGTCTGTCTTTATTTAGTTATTGTGCTAAAAGAAATCAAAAGCTGATGGATACATCCACGTGAATTTAGATGGAGACATGTTAGTTATTTCAGCCAAAATGAAAGATAGATTTTTAAAAAAAACATGCTATTATTTTTAATGCACCTTATTTTCAGCATACAAGTTAGTCTCCAAAATGTATTATGTCTTAATAGTGTATATAGGTGTAGATTCTGTAGTGTAGATTTTGTAGTGTAGATTCTTCTTGTTGTTAAATGTTTTTACTTTTGCATTTTTTTTGCCCATTTTTTAAAACACCCTTTCATTCTTTTTGCACATTGCTGTTGTTCTTCTTGTTTCTCTATTTTGCACTGAACTGCTGTAACAATTGAATTTCCCCAACGTGGGATCAATAAAGAATATCTCATCTCAAATTATTTGGTATAAATGATCACAGTAATGATGCTAACTACAACTATGGTCAAATGCTGCCACCTGCTGGTGGTCATGAGGAAATGCCGGAGTTTTGCTTTGAACACATTATTTTCCCCTAAACGCAAACAATGATAGTTTTTGTTTACAGAGAGACAAAAATCAGGGGTTGTTCGTTTGTTTCAGCATCAAAAGAAACATGACAAATATCAAAATTAAATAAATTTACTGGTGTATGTGCAGCAACTAAAATAAACATTTTGTGCACAGACTGGAATCAGGACACGTGGGAGTTCAAGGTGGTTATTCCCCTCAGAGAGAAGCTATTTTAACCCTTGTGCTATCTTAGATGACCCCACCCTTACTTTGATGTGTTCTCCCTACCACGAAAAAGGTGGATAAAGGTGGAAAAATTTCATGTAAGCCATTGAACCAGTGAAGATCACAAATCATTGAAAAAAAAAGGTTCAGAGCTCTGTCTAGTGAATCTAGATGACCCAACTCCCAATGGTAAAGTGCCTAGGATAGCACAAGGGTTACAATCAGTTTGCTTTAGTCGTGATGCACCTGTAGTGCCTCCCAGGATGCAACAGTCCTTGATGAAGCTTGGTGCTCTGCTGAGTGTTTAAAAAGGTCTATGGGGAGAGAGGGTGTCTCATTTTCTGTAGCCTCTTCCCTGTCTGCAATGCTGCAGCTGCCAAACCCAAGTGTGCTGCAGTTTGTCAGCAGGCTCTCCATGGATGAGCGGTGGGTCAGCAGCAGGTTGGTGTTGAGATTGTTGCACCTGAGGACTCAGGATACAGGATAACCCCTCTCCTATCTAAAAAAAATTCTTGAAATGGTGACTCACACTTTTATTTTTTCCCGTTTGGACTATTGCAATGCACTCTACACATGCCTTTCACAGCAGAGTGTGTATAAACTCCAGGTAGTCCAAAATGCTGCCGCCAGACTTCTAACCAAAACCAGAATGAGAGATCATATCACTCCAGTTTTAGCATCGCTGCACTGGCTCCCAGTTCGTTTTAGAATAGATTTTAAGATATTAATGATTGCTTTTAAAGCACTCTGTGGTCTGGCCCCTAAATATATAGCTGATCTCCTTATTCCTTATGTACCTGGTCGCAATCTTAGATCTTCGGCAAAAAGGGTTTTTAACAATCCCACTATCCAGATTCAAGACCGGGTGAGACCAGGGGAGACAGGGCCTTTGCTACAAGAGCCCCAACACTCTGGAACACCATCCCAGAAGAGATGAGGCTCGCTGAGTCCCTACCAGTATTTAAATCTCTTATAAAAACGTACCTTTAAAGGCCTGCTTTCAATGATTTTATTGTTTCTTAAATTTAAATTTCTATTATTATTGATTTGATTGATTTTAACTGGTATCACTGTTTTGTGTGTGTGTTGTGTTTAATTTTTCGTACTGTTTTTAATCCTAGTGTTTTGTCTAATGTTAATTTTACAGCATTTAGTAATCTTGATTTCGAAAAGTGTTATATAAAAAAGTGTATTACTATTATTAAAAAATACTGGGCTAAAGACCTTTTCCAATATAAAATTACAAATAGGTTACATAAAATAAAGATTTGCCTTTCATAAATTAATTTAGTATTGGACAGAAATGAAGCATGAAAAACTGCAGGCTTTTATTCCAGAAGCTGCTCTCATGTGTGACTGCAGCATCTTAGTCCAACAGCTGATCTGCGTTTCCTGCCGGGTGTGGTGGCGCGCGCCTGTAATCTGCGCTCATGGAGGCTGAGGCTGGAGGATGGTTGGAGCTCAGGAGCTCTGAGCTGCAGTGGACTGTGCTGATCGGGTGTCTGCACTGAGTTCCGTACCGATATGGTCTTTCTGGGGGAGCCCGGGGAGACCAGGTCGTCTAAGGACGGGTGAACCGGCCCAGGCCGGAAACGGAGCAGGTCAAAGCCCGCGTGCCGCTCAGCAGTGGGATCACACCTGAGAGCAGACGCTGTAGCACAGCCTGAGGAAACATCCAGACCCAGCCTTTCATCTACTCTGTACTCTTCATCAGAATATTCTGACAAGAACTCCCACAGTTGTTGATCCAGCAGCTTCTGGAAACTTGAGCAAGTCTGCTCTTTATGGTGAATAACATTGTTTCTTGTTGCTCCAACACCGCCCCCTGCTGGACTATAGGAGGAATGACATCAAACAGCTGTTTTGGGGCATTATAAGATAATTTGAACATTTTATATTTATGTAAAAATACTTGATTTCTTTCCTGATGTAAGTATTATAATGTGTTTTGTATTATGTGTATATTATGTTTTACTTTAAGTTGTATTTGTTGTTGTGCTACGTCTTTGTGTTACTCATTACTGCTACTGTACGTTCATATAGAAAACAAAGTAAGTTATTTTATGATTATTGCACTTTGGACTCAGATATTTTTGTTTCATTCTGTTTTCATTCGGTTTCAGTGGACTGTCTGAAGTCCTGCACATATCTGCATATGTGTGTTTTTTTCCTGAGAGGAAAACGTGTTTCCTCAAGCTGACATTAAAAAAAGCAGAAACAGTGCAGCTCTGGTCACGTTCATGTTGAAATCTTCTATGATTGTCTGTATTGCATGTTGAGACACATGCAATACAGACATTGCATACGAAGAAAAAGTGATGCTAAACGATGTTCTCTAATTTCAGATTCTTCCTCCTTCGTACAATTAGTTTCATCTGTATCTGTGGAAGTAAATGTTGAGCAACTGGTCAATGCAACTTGTCCAGGTTCACCTGTCTTTTCATGCTGATCTGTGTTATCAGACAAAAGATGATCAATTACCCTCAGAGATCTCCAAAAGTCTCTTGGTTCATCATTTTTAGGCCTGTTTGATGTATGCCCTGTGAAACTCTTGAGACGATTTGTTTCAAAGGTTCAGCCTAAGACTGGGCAATGCACAATCTCTTACGGCGTTGATGCAAATGAATGAATCTTTTCTTTTTACCAATAAAGTCACTGAAATTAAATGTCAAGTTCTCTTGTCTTTGGTTGGTCCTGTAATCTTGAAAGGTGAGATTTCAAAGCACCAATTGTCTTAAAAGTGTTCAAGCAGTCTTCATAGATACAAGGCAGGTAGTTCCTCTGTGATGTAGACGGTAGTTCTTCAGGAGAAAGGTTTCATTGGCATGAACTTACAGTTTTAAACTGCATTCATTTCAATCAAAAAGACAAAATGTAGAACATAGTGGAAATGAGCAAAGTAAGGAATACAAATTTAATTTCAATTTAATTTATTTGTTTAAAGGATAAGCCCCCTTGAGATGTGTCATCCCGTTTTCAAGGGGGTCCTCAAGATACAACAAAACAATCAAATACCGACAGATACAGTTGAGCAAGCTCTACATATATCAAAACAAGACAAAAAAGAACTTAAAATTTACAAGACAACGAGCAGGCACACACACACACACACACAAACATACATTTAATGCACCTACTAGCAATTAATTTAAGGTAAGGAAAAAAAATAAAAAAGAAAAGCAGATCGTATAATTTCCTGACAATATTCCAGAAAGAAACTAGAAACCAGCGTGTTAGCATCCCGTATTAGCTCCTACATGAGGGGGAGGGGTAGAGGGAGCTCAGGAAATTCTTACACTGACATAAAGAGTCAACATCTATGAAGGTTTTGGTATTTTCATAACAGATTTCAAATAATAACAGTACATTGAACATTACTAAAATAAAATGAGGATTCATATCACTAACATTACAGGACACCCACCTCTCCTGCTGGACAATAAACAGAGAGGGAGGAAGGAAAGCAAGAGCCAAACTTATAAAAGGAAAACCAGCAAAGAAGAACACATGGAGGAGGGGCCACAACCCAACAGTGGATACTAGACTTAGGGACCGCCAATATTTAGTGTCAATAAAACAAACAGATCTCATCCTGTTACACTAACTCACCTTTTTCACACGTGTTAGGCTGAATGTATGTGTGTGAACATGAGTTGTTTTGTGTCCATGTTTGTATATGAACATTATTGGAGCAAAAAGATGTTTGTGACATTTGAGTGTGTGTGTGGACGGGCCCCGCCCCTTTTGGAATTGTTATACATCTGGAAGAGACTGTAATGAGCATAAACTTCCAGAAGCTTGTTGCTTTATAAAGTGTCGTGATTTTACCCCTCCCCTTTCTAGAATCACCTCCATCCCCCCCCCATACCTCTCTCTTCTTCCCTCCTTTTCTTTTCTGTCCGGTCCAACAAGAAAAGGTTATAAGTTAGTGTTAATGGCCGACGAAGTGTGCGTTATTACTTTTAACGCACGCCGTGGAAGCAAGTCTTCTCTTTTGAGTGAAAAAACATTGTTTCTTGTTGCTCCGACACCGCCCCCTGCTGGACTATAGAAGGAATGACATCAAACAAAACAGCAGTTTTCTCACCAAATGATGAAAAACAGCTCCTGTCCACTGTACCTGCTTGGTGGCGTCGTCATGGCGACACACGTGAGCTGTGCTGCACAACTTTCTGCTTTGATGATACCCGATGCTCCCATTTTTCACAAATGTATCTTCTTTGTTCTTGTGCTGTTTTCACTTTATTTATGGTCAACTTTGATCATTTCTTTATTTCTTTATGCTTACTTTTTTAAAGATTAAAAGTTTGTAACATCTTAAAATTTTCAGCCATTTCTTCAGCAAATTCAGCTCCTTCTAGTTAATAAATAATGTCAATTTTTTTTTTTTGTGTAAATGTCCCCACTACGGACCTGGGGGCTGGCTCGCTGGGATCCTCTGGGGCTCTCCCTCCCCATCACAGAGTGGGGAGGGAATTGGGGGGGTTTGGGGGGAGGAGTCAGATAATATGGCAGATGAGGAGGGTTGTAGAGGGTAGGGTTATGGGGGGGGGGGGGGGGGGTGGAGCTGTGGGTGCACGGCGATCTCTGGGTTGTTCAGGGCGGGTGCCGGGCTGGCTTGCGGAGACGGGGAGCCGGTTGGGTGGTGGGGGGCTCATGGGTTCTTGGGGCCCTGGCCTCGTCCTTGGCCCTTGCCTCAATGTCTGGGGCCCGGCGGCCCCCATGGCTGCCGCCTGGTACGGCTAAGTGCTCCTGTCCTGTGGCCTGGGGGTCTCTCACCCCCTCTCCTGGTCTGGCTGGGGAGGATCTGGTTCTCCTTATAAACACACGGTTCACTTCGGCAGCATGCATGTATCTCCACCCCCACGTGCACATGCACACTGCTCATCTGCTTCATCCCCCCCTCCTAACCCACAGTGTATTGATGGACAGATGTCTTCCGCTCATCTTCGTGTCAGAACACGTTCAACAACTTTTCACCATTCTGACTTTTATTTCTTGACTCAGGGGTCTGCAACCTGACAGAGGTCACCATGAGAAAAAGGAGCCTCTGGGAGCAACACTGTCATAGACCAGCAGGTGGAGCAGCAGTTTGCATTAGAGAAGTGAGTTCTAATATGTCCAACCATGATAGTGGACAGTGACAGGGGGGCTGACTTTCTTGTGTGAGGGACGCTCATGGCAGTAGGAGTCCAAGGGGAGAGAAACTGAAGGACTGCGTGAGGCCGGACCACAGACTGAGAACTCCAAACATTTCTGAGAGTCACAGGTCAGCACAGACGGAAAGCAAATATGGAAGAGGAGAAGCAAAAAGGAAACCAAATTAGTCTGGTTTATTCCAGGAAGGAAAAAAACAGAGAGAACTGCATTTTAGTAATAATGGACTGTGCAAGCTAATCTATATGTGAGATGTGTTGTTTAATCTTCAGCACTTTGTGTCCCTTTCTGATGCAATGCATTAAAATGCCAAATACACAAAATGTTTAATTCTTGTGCCTGAAAGTCATGGTGAGGATCAGCTGACTCAGGGGTCTGCACCCTGTGACTCTTTAACCTTTCCATTGTGGCTCTCTAAAAAAAAGTAAAAATCAAGTTTTAATATTTAAAAAATAGCTGGAAAGTTACATGTAAATTGTTAGCAAAGTAAAAAGAAAGGGGTTTAGAGTGCTGGGTAGAGAGATGATGTTCATGCATCAACGGTAGAGCTTGACATGCTTGACAAGTTTCTGCTTGTATGTTTGTGAGTTGATCTGTATTTGTAATTGTGGGTCTGTAAAGACATGTGTGAAGGTTTGTTAAGCCAATAGGCATGTTTATTGTGTTTGTGGATGTGTGTACCTGTGGACAGGGCCAGCACTTTTGGTTCACATCTACCTGTGAAAGTCATACTGAGAAATCTCCAGCAGCTTGTTGCCTCTTTTGTTTGTAACTGCTCTCCTTATGTGATTCCATAATCATCCACCAACTACTTTTCTCCCTTTTCCATTCTTTTAGCCATTACACCCCCCACCCTCACCTACCCCACTCTCCATAATAAAAACACAAACTATTTATTATTGCTAAAAATTATTAAATGAAGATCCACTCTGGAGTCACAGAGCTGGCCCCACCTTCTAGATTCCCTAAACATCAGTTGACCTCAATTTTTTTTTTCATTATGAGTCACAGTTGGAGCCCCTGCATCAGACACGGAAACTTTCACAAATGCTGTTGAAAACATGTTCGTTAAGACCTGAAAAACAAAATAAACTGGAAGCCACAAATAAAGCAAGTCAGAGCTAAACTTGCTAAAAGCATGTTTACCTGAGCGTAATGTTCTGGTTAGGCAAACAGGTTAAAACCCAGATGCAGGAAGGACTTAAAACATGACCAAAAATGTTCCAAAACATTTCATGAACAAAGACAAGAACACAAAAAGACAACTCTTTAAATCATGAGAACAAATGAAAGAACTACAAACAGATGCAACAGACCCCAGGAGAACCAAAGGGGTCAGGGCCTGAGAGACAAAAAAACCCCAGAAACCTAAAGACAAAAGAGACAAATCAGAAGACACACTACACAGCAGACACGTGGGGAGCAGCAGAACTGTGAAACAGAGAAGAACCACTGGACATTGGAGCAGCTCAGACTAGCGACAAGTTTGTTTGTGAGAAATCCAGGAGCAGGTCTTTAGAAACTGAGCTGGAAGCAAAACTAATTTGAGTAAAACGACCTAAATATTAATAATTATTGACCTCTGAAAACATAGAGGAAAGCTTCTGCTGTCTGAATAGTCAGCTTTAAAAATGGTGAGTGAGATTCAGGAAAAGATCTTAAAAGGCAGCTTCCTTTTTAACACATGCATAGAGCTCTCAGTCTCTGTTGATGATCACTGCAGGCTTTGGATTGATTTTCAGCACTGGACAGCTCCCGTGTGGCCTTCACAATTGCTGCAGAGTTTGCAAACAGCTTTTGTTCTTGCTCTGTCCTCTGAGAGTCATCTCCAATGGATGTTAAAAAAGAAAAGATATAAGAGAATATGCAGATAAATGAAAGAGACAGAAATAGAACTTTTAAGTAAACTTAACAAAAATGAGTGAACCAAGAACAGGACACTATCTGGTGGGACAGTTAGGAATTAATGAACTTTCTTGGGTGAAGTAGTGAATGAGGCTAAAGCCATGAGAATCATTAAATCTCTGGATCCTGACGACAAGCTCATTGAGTTCCATGAGTCATTTAAGAATCAAAATTACAATAGTCTGGTCTATGAAATTCTGGATCAGAGCTTAGTGAACTTCATACAGAAAAACTCTCTCTGACCGACTCATATGTGTGGAATCAGAGCAGCTCAGCAGTTGCTGGGAGCTCTGAACACGCTAAAACGTATTGAAGTTTTTCACGATGTCATTAAATTAGATAACATCAAAATGGTCAACAGGACTGTACATCTTATAAATGAAAACTTATTGATTTTAGTTTGGCCACGAACTCATCCGTGAAGGTAAAAATGGGTCAAAATGGATGAGCTTATAGATTCGATGTGAGAAGTTGTAAAATAGGATGTGAGAACTTGCACACCAAAAATCTTCATCTGTGTTCAGCTGTAAAGTTTGACAAACAAAATCTAAACTGACAAATGACCATTTGCATGTGTTTATTTAGAGTTACAACCTCCAATTGGTGATGACAACTGCTCGAATCTGCTGCTGCGAATCACAGCTCGCTATAACTGCACTCGGAGTTTTGACAAGTTCCTTGCAAGAAATTTGTGTCAAAACAGATCTGTGTCCGATAATGGAACAAGGGGTCAAGGGAGGCGAGGGGTAGTGTCAACCAATCAGAGTGCAGGACTCAGAGGACTTGGAAAAGTTAGAAAGATCATGACTGATTCAGACTTCCAGTCTCAATAACTCTTCTGATAAATGTTTAAATGTGACAGCAAGTCTCTCAATCATTTTGTAGGAACACAGAGAGTGAACTCCATTTACAGCTGGAGAAGAACAATTCTCATTAGAAAGCAGGAAAAACCATCTTTTTTCTTTGGAAATGCATTTGTAGTTATTGAGAGCAGAAGCCCTCGCTCATGATTTCATCACCATGAGGCACCTTTCAGAGGACAGTAAGGAGACTTATGCTGCCAAAGAACAAAACCTCATGAGAGAGGCCCAGTTTTCAGGAATGAAAGTAAAGTCTCCAGCAGCTGATGGTGCAGCTGTGGATGTGAGTGAGGTGCTTGAGGAAGAATTGCAGGATGGAATGTCAAATGCTTCAAAATCACATATCCAGATCTGTGAGGCGCTTCCTGCTACCATTAAAGATGACCTTCAGAAAACAGAAGACATCCTCCCCTGTGACCAAGAATCTCTACATGGTTCAGGCTTTTCACTTGAGCACATTTTGATTGGAAAACAGGTGACTTCTGCCAGTGGAAAGAACACTAGTGACAAGAAATCAACTGACATTGAGATCCAGCTTCAAGAAGAGGAACAAAACTCCTAGAAAGTTTCCATGAATCTGGAAGATGTGGAAGGAGCTTCAGAAGAACGTCATCTCCATCAGACAGACACAATGACACAACTGTTGGTAATGAAGTAAAAACTATTGCTGGGGAAGGTCCATCACCAACAGAAGATCAATCAACACCAGCTGCTGCCTTAGAAGAACTCCTGAACAAAACTTTAGAAGAAATTCCTCTCCTAATCGTCTCACCTAATATGCCTTAGAGTCAAAACAGAAAAGAGCAGAAATAGAAACAATAGAGATTGTACTTTTTAAAAACTATTTCTTCCTCTTGACATTTGAAATAAAGCAACATGTCATAATATGACCCATGACCCTGCTGATGATGTCATTAGGTCAGGTGACATCATTATCAGGTTAGGTATTGCTTATGATGATGATGATGACTGAGTATGAAGATGATGATGATGACCGATGATGATGATGTCAGTTGATGTCAGTTGATGACAGTTGTCAGTTGATGTCAGTTGATGTCAGTTGATGTCAGTTGATGAGTCTTTGTGACATCATCTCAGAAATCTTTGCATATAGACCCCAGGACTTTAGATATTTGTTAGACAAACCAGTCGTTTTTGAGCAACTTCAAGCCTTTTTCAGTAAAGCCGCTGAAACTCTTCGTTCCCCACTTTAGAGCCTTTTTCCCTGAAAGTCATTTGCAAATATTTACTGTGATTCACCAACAACACATAATATTTTGCCTTTATTCTGGAGACAATGGCCTATAACAGGGGATACAAGAAAAACTTTGACGGCCAGAACTTCTGGCAGAACCCTCACGGTGTTGGAAATCCGCACCGCACTCACCGACATCATAAACAGGATTACAGAAATCCTAATCCCAATCCCGCTGTGCATAACCAACATGTGCAGCCGCAGCCAAATTTCCACCTAGAAAATCAGAAGCAGCAGTCTGATAAGGACTTAGTCATCTCTGAGCTTAGAAATCAGCTCAAACGCGCCCAAGAAGAGAACATTGGGATGGTCCAGCAGAGAGTAGATTACATCGAGGAGATGGAAATGGAGCACAACACCTTCAGATCAGAACATCTGGCCTTGCAGCAACAAAGCCTCCAATTGGCTAAAGAAAACAAAGAACTTCTGGACCAAAACAAAGATCTCCAAGTGTTTTCTCCAGACGAGGAATCTTTCATGGAGATGAAAGAAGAGCTGAAGGAGCTGGAAAATGAGGCTCTAATTCTCCAAACCCAAAGAGACCAGAACACAGAGAAAAGGCTCCGTTTGGCAGAACTGCAAACAGCTTTTCAAGACAACCAAACAACCACAAAGATGTTTCAAGATGCAAACTCTTTGCTGGTTGTTAACATCCAGGAGCTGGAAAAGGAAAACCACCAGCTAAAGAGTCAACTGCAAACAGTTTCCCTTAGAGGGGATGAAGATGAGAAGCTGAACTCTGTGGATGAACTCAGAAGAGCTGTGGAAGCCACCCAAGCAGAGATGCAATCGTTCATTGATGCCAACTGTCAGCTGATTCTAGAAAGACAACAGCTCCAAAAAGAAAACAATGAAATGAGGAGACAACTGGAAGCTGCTTCCCAGCAAGAACTCCTGATAAAAGATCTGAGAAATCATCTGAAATTCAATGCAGATGAGAAGAGGCGGTTAAACAAGCTGCTGTCTGAAGAAGCTGAAAATGCAGATGAACTCAGAGAAAAACAAACTGACCTGAAGAATCAAGAGAAGGAGCTGGAAGCAAAGATCAGAGAAAAAGCTGAAGTAGAGGAAAACCCAGATCTCAGGAATGAGAGCCAGACACATGGAGAAGAAACAAGAGAGGAAAGAAACCAATGTTTGGACATGGAGGAAAATGAAGTGATGGAAGGAAAGGAACACCAGGAAAAAGAAAGTGAAGGAAGAAGAGAGCTGCTTATTGAAGAAATGGAAGAAACACCAAATGATAGAGAAACTGAAAGTACAAACAAAGCTGAAGACCTGAACAAATGTCAGCAAATACTCCAGCAGGAAACTCCAAAGAATGTTAAAAAGGAGAAAAAACAGAAGAAGAACCACAAAGAGAAGAAAGTGAAGAATAAGAAGAAAGTAGAAAAAGTCAAAGAGCCTAAAGAAAAACCTGAGAAGAGGTCCTCTATCACAAAGTTTTTTCGCCGACTGTTTGGCTTCAAGACATAAATGCAGAGAACTTGAAGGAGGCTGGAGGTTGTCTAGACATTAATAGTTGGGTTGTCATGGTTACAGGGGGATAGGGTTTCAAACAATTAGGGTCACACAGGCAGGAGTGTATTTTGCAAATACTCTAAATCAGGGCTGCTCAATCCTGGTCCTTGGGATCTACCACCCTGCCTGTGTTTTTGCTTTTACCTTCCTTCCTTCTTGCTGCTGATTTGCTGACTCAGGTGTTTCCATGTTCTGACTGACTCAGCACACCTGGTCCAGGTACCAGCAGCAAGAAGTGCAAATTAGGATTAGAAATTTGCTCTTAAAGCGAACAAAGAGGCCTGTTCTTCAAAACACAATCTGAACTCTAGAAATATTTCCAAATCTGTTCATGTGACTGATCTATAATATAATCAAAACATTCATATTAACATGTTTAAATAAAAACACCTTTTAGAACACTGTGGATGATCTTTTTTTTCTCTACAATTGTGGGAAAAAGAACTAAAAAAGGGTCAAATCAAAGGAAAGCTGTTCACTATGGGGTGTATGAAAAAACAGGGCGGCACGTTGGTTTGTTGGGTCGACTTTATTACCTAACAGACCCGTGTCTGTGTGGGTTTCCTCCGAGAGCTTCGGTTTCCCCCCACTTATCCAAAGTATTTATTTTTGTATGGATGGCAGGGATTTTTTAAAGTGTTGAAAGCATAATCTGACCAGACATTCACCTTTGGATTGACTGAATCACATGTCAGGTACAGATACATGCTGCCACACTAAACATGGGTTAGATTAGGGATTTGGACAGCTTAGTACACAGAGATTTAGGCTGTGAATGTATCATTGGTGTTTGAAAAAACAGGGCAGCACGTTGGTTTGTCGGGTGGACTTTGTTTCCTGACAGACCCGTGTCTGTGTGGGTTTCCTCCGAGAGCTTCGGTTTCCCCCCACTTATCCAAATTTACTTGTAATGACAAACTAAATGTATCTACACACAAAATAATCAGTCACCCAAAATTATTGGTAACAAATGAAGAGGTTGAGCAGGCCTGTGGGTTTCCTCCGAGTCCTTCGGTTTTCCCACCCAAATGATAGGTAATTGGCTAAAACTAAATTTCCCCTCCCTGAATCGCCACCTTATCGTGGTGGAGGGGTTTGAGTGTCTGAATTTACCCCCAGAAACAATGCTGTCAGGGTCATTTGCCCCGCCCTTTTTAGAGTCAATGCAAATAAATCATGACGGTGTAGCTCCTGGGGGACTTCAGGCAGGACTAAGGGCGATTCTACTGAGCCCGTGTCATGACATTAAAAAAATAAAATATATCTCGTTCCCACAGATTAATAACTCGTTCCCACAGATTAATAACTCGTTCGCACGAAATACTATTCCGTTCCCACAAGATACTATTCCGTTCCCACAAGATACTATTTCGTTCCCTCGAAATACTATTTCGTTCCCACGAAATGATTAACTCGTGCGAACGCAATAATTAATCCGTTCGAACGCAATAATTAATCACGTCATAAGTCAATCACACGGATATGCTCTCAGTCCGTTCGGCCGCAAAAGCCGCTTTCAGCGGTAACATCAGTCTCTTTGTGACCCACATTCGTTCAAGAAAGGAAAAAGAAAAACAAGAAGGATCAATTTATTACTGTCTCAATGAATATAAGAAAAATTTCACAAGATTTGATAGCTACGCTGCTTTGCCATACGATAGCTTCTGCTAGGCTACTACTACTAGCTTAGCTCCCCGCGGAGCTCCTTGCTTGTCATGCCGGCATTCGGGCAACTGGCTGGTCGGTAGACAGCCAGCCAGCTGATATTGTAGTTTAGGGTCGAATAGGAATAATAATATTCAAGACTTGTCTTTTATTAACATACTCTTTAGCAGTCAGTCGCTTCACATTCGAAGGCTATTAGGCTACATGCTAACTAACTAGCCGATCGGTTATCCTGTTATTTACGTCATAGATTTACAGCAGATACCTTCACATTTCTGTCTGTGTGTGTGTCTCATTACATTGCATTGAGGACATGGAGGATGTTTAGAGATCAGATTTATTTATTTTAAAAAGCACAAAAGCATCCATCGGACTTAGCTTTTAGCTACTAGCATTACAAACAAGGCTGCATGCATCCGGCATTCCCAGCATGCATTTCGGCCAATCACCGTGTCCCTGTAACTGAAGTGTAACAACAAGACCAATGATTTGCTGATCAAAAGCACGTGGGTAAACGTGATGCATCATGGGGTATATTGTTCGCAGCCATGTTTGTGATGCTAAAAGCTAAGTCCGGTAGGGGAAGCATTCAGGCTTATCTTATGATATGTTTCTGATTTTTATCGAGACAATAATAGATCGATCATTCCTGCTTTTATTTTTACGCCCAGTGAATGCTCACAGAGAAACGGAAGTAGCTGCAGAAAGCGGCTTTTGCAGCGAGATGACGGAGAGCGTACCAGAGGATGATCATCATGTGAATACCGATGGATGCTTTTGTGCTTTTTAAAATAAATAAATCTGATCTCGTCTTGGGGTATCGGTCAGCCATATTTGTTGTGCTTGGAGCTAAGAGGTAAGTGCGTTTGGCGAAGCAGTCAGCTTAATATGATATTTTTTCAGATTGTCATTGAGAAAATAATAGATCGACCATTCTTGCTTTTATTTTTACCCCTATTGAATGCTCACAGGGACACGGTCGTAGCGGCAGGAAGCGGCTTTTGCAGCTAGATGACGGAGGGCGTACCAGAGGATCATGATGATGATGTGAATACGATGGAATGGATGCTTTTGTGCTTTTTAAAATAAATAAATCTGATCTCTAAACATCCTCGGTGTCTTCAATGCACTGTAATGAGACACACACAGACAGAAATGTGAAGGTATCTGCTGTAACTCTATGACATAGATAACAGGATAAACGATCAGCTAGTTAGTTAGCATGTAGCCTCATAGCCTTCGAATGTGAAGCGACTGACTGCCAAAGAGTATGTTAATAAAATACAAGTACTGAATATTATTATTCCTATTTAACCTTAAACTACAATATCAGCTGGCTGGCTGTCTACCGACCAGCCAGTTGCCCGAATGCCGGCATGACAAGCAAGGAGCTCCGCGGGGAGCTAAGCTAGTAGTAGTAGCCTAGCAGAAGCTATCGTATGGCAAAGCAGCGTAGCTATCAAATCTTGTGAAATTTTTCTTATATTCATTGAGACAGTAATAAATTGATCCTTCTTGTTTTTCTTTTTCCTTTCTTGAACGAATGTGGGTCACAAAGAGACGGATGTTACCGCTGAAAGCGGCTTTTGCGGCCGGACGGACTGAGAGCATATCCGTGTGATTGACTTATGACGTGATTAATTATTGCGTTCGAACGGATTAATTATTGCGTTCGCACGAGTTAATCATTTCGTGGGAACGAAATAGTATTTCGAGGGAACGAAATAGTATCTTGTGGGAACGGAATAGTATCTTGTGGGAACGGAATAGTATTTCGTGCGAACGAGTTATTAATCTGTGGGAACGAGTTATTAATCTGTGGGAACGAGATATATTTTATTTTTTTAATGTCATGACACGGGCTCCGTACGATTCAGAAGATCCTCATGAGAACAGAAACAGCAAAGATCCAGTTTCCATGTCCGAAGCACTGTACAAAAAAGGACAGAGCAGACTTTATCTGCTGAGGAGACTGATTTCTTTTTGAAGTGCAGGGATCACTCCTAAAGACTTTTTATGACTCTATGGTGGCATCAGCCATCTTTTATGGAGCGGTCTGCTGGTGCAGCGGCATCTCGGCAGCAGACAGGAAGCGGCTGGAGAAGCTGGTGAAGAAGGCCAGCTCCGTTCTGGGGCTGCCTTTGGACTCAATACAGGAGGTGGGAGAGAGGAGGATGGTAGCTAAGCTATCATCCATGATGGAGAACGACGCCCACCCCATGTATGAGTCTGTGTCCTCACTGTGCAGCTCCTTCAGCGTCAGACTGAGACATCCTAAGTGTCTGAAGGAGCGACACCGCAGATCGTTTCTACCTTCTGCCATCAGACTTTACAACCTTAGCTGCTCCCAGTGAACCACGTTAAACAACATCATCGGCTCTGTCTTACTTATCTTACCCTGTGCAATAACTGATTATATGGTGTGCAATTTTTGGAAATGTATGTGTGTATATTGTGTACATATGTGTTTATACCAGGGATCGGCAACCTTTTTTACTCAAAGAGCCATTTGGGACCGCCCCTAATGAAAAAAAACGCACCCGGAGCCACAACCCATTTTGGCATCATTATATATGTTATGCATGTATATATTATATCAACACATCGACGTAATGAGCACCCTTGATAATCAAGGGTGCTCATTACGTCGATCGCGGTCGGTCTTCAAGGACATGAGTGAAGTTTGCGGGCCAGAAAAGATTAAAAAAAAAAGTACTTCTTTCTTTCCATCGTCATGTTTATTAGTTACATGTTTATTTGAACATTATTGTTTATGTACTGATGATTAAAAACTACACAGTGAGTTTACATAAAGATACTTTTGTATTAACAGATGAGGCGTTTTATTACAAAGACAGAAAGCAGCAACAATCGTATTCATGCTCTGCTGTAAACTGTCCAATGCGGGGAGCGTGGCATATTATGAGGCATTTGGCGCTGCTGGCTCCGTATGAAGCGCGTGCCTCGCAGCTTCCTTGATGAGCTCTTATTTATCTGAGGAGAACTGCAGAGCTGATAGCAGGAGGAGACACGCGGGGCGGCTTCAATAAACACTCCGGTTGCTGGTCTTCTGCCGGGGACATGACGTGCCGCGGGGCAGAAAAATACGTTCTGATGACAGAGTTTGCGCTGAGTGAATTTAAACTGCAGTGACGTATGTGTCAGAGGATGTCCGATTGGCCATTCTGCATGTCAATCAAGTCCCATACATTTCGGTGAGGATTTTGATTGGCTGGTGGATTTTTGAGAAGTACTTTTTTTTAAATCTTCTCTGTCCCGCGATCTATACTCATGTCCTTGAAGAAACATACATCAATGCACATGCGTGTTTAAACACATGAAGCGCAAATTCTCTGTCATCAGAGAATTTGCTCTCTGCCCCGTGGCACGTCAAGTTCCCGGCAGAAAACCACTCCGGACCCGGAGTGTTTATTGAAGCCGCCCCATGTGTGTCCTCCTGCTATCAGCTCTGCAGTTCTCGCCGATAAATACGAGCTCATTCATTAAGGAAGCTGTTTTTTACGTGGCACGTGCTTCGTATGGAGCCAGCAGCGCCTTTTAAATGCCATGAAAAATGAACAAACTAAAATAAAATTGAATTTTTATGAAATAATAATTATTTTCCAAAGTCACAGGGAACCACAACAGAAGGATGAAAGAGCCACATGTGGCTCCGGAGCCATGGGTTGCTGACCCCTGGTTTATACTGACTCCATAGTTTTGTTTCTTTTATATATTGCTCTCTGTTCCTGTACTGCTGCCGCATTAAGGAAATTTCCCCATCGGGGTACTAATACTGTTAGGATTGGGAGCTCCTCCTACTCCTACCGGGGAATAATCGCCTCACCTGTTTCCAGTCTCCTCGTCAACCTTCAGCCTATTTATGGACTCCTCACCTTCCAGCCGATGTCAGTCCGTCTGCTCTCAGCGGTAGAGTACTGACCTATGCTAACTCGAGATCCTGTCGAAGCAGTTTCTATGCTTATGCTCGTGCCTATGCCAAGAGTCCTAATCCACTGTTACTCTGTTTCCTTCAGAGATTGCCTCCAGCATCCTCCACACCTTCTGGTCTCATCTGCCGTCCAGGATCCAGCCATCTAAGCCGGAACTTCCCCACCACCACTGGGACTGATTAAAAACTCTTTCACACCCAACCATCTCTGTTCTGTCCTGCTTCTGGGTCCAGCCTCGTGAACTCTAACAGAACGGACTGACCATCATGGACCCAGCAGGCTCAGAACCCATTATTAACCAGACTCTGTCCGCCCATGCCACCACCCTGGACCAACAGGGACAGATGATCCACACTCTGTCCAACAACCAACAGGCCATCACGCAACAATTAGCCCAGCTCCAGGCCTTGCTCCAAACCATAGCAGAGTCGAGACACCCACCTTCATCTTCAGCTGCTCCCGAGCCGCCTCCTGCGAGTTCGCCGTCACCGGTCCGTGAAGCTCGCATTCCTAACCCGGATCCATTCTCTGGAACCTCCGATCACTGCCGTGGTTTCCTTCTTCAATGCACGCAGTTTTTTTCTCAGCAATCCGCCATGTACTCCTCGGATGAAGCCAAGATTGCCTTCGTCGTGGGATTGTTACGCGGCCGGGCTCTGGAATGGGCCGAGGCCTTCCTGGCTAATCACAGTTCCGCTTCTATGTCCTTTCAAGATTTTCTGGGTCACTTCAAACAGGTTTTTGAGACGCCAGAGAGATACCATGACGCCTCTCACAAGCTGCTCGGTCTCCGACAAGACAGGCGTTCCGTGGCTGACTACTCTGTTGACTTCCGCATTCTTGCAACGGAAGCTGGATGGGACACAAAAGCCCTACTGGAGGTCTTCTATAACGGACTAAACGACTCCATGAAAGACGAACTGTTGCATTATGAAAAACCGGCCTCACTTGACGGTCTAATCACTCTCTCCATCAGGATCGATAACCGCCTCCGTGAGCGCCGCAGTACTCGGAACTACAAGTCCCTACCAGCCTGCCCGAGACATACTCCACGCCCGGCCACGCCCCCTTCCAGCTTTTCTCTGGCCGACGGTGCGGCCCATACATTAACCCCTGAGGAGCCGATGCAGCTAGGAAGAACGCGTTTAACACCAAGGGAAAAAGAGGAGCGTCGGACAAGAGGAGAATGTTTTTACTGTGGCAGTAAAGATCACCAAGTGGCTGTCTGCCCCCTCAAGCCAAAAGAGAGAGCCCTTCAGTGATCATGGGGACACTGAAGGGCGCTGTCTCTGACTCTGAAACCCCAGCTAGAACTGAATTCCTGGTCACTCTCTCTTTTGGTTCCTCGTCCCGATCCGTATCCGCCCTCATCGACTCCGGTGCTGAGGGAAACTTCATCAATAAGAACCTAGCCCTTGAAGCTGGACTGACTCTCCTCCCTCTGGACCCCTGCTTAAAGGTCAGTGCAGCTAACGGACAGACTCTAACTCTGATTCAGCACCAGACTACACCGGTTACCCTGTGTTTTTCTGGCAACCACTGTGAGTCTCTCCAGTTTTATGTTTTTCAGGCTACTTCCTGCCAGATCATTTTGGGACGTCCATGGCTTAGTTTGCATAATCCCCACATTGACTGGCAGACAAACTGCATTATAAGTTGGAGTCCTTACTGTCACTCCACCTGTCTTCGCTCTGCCCTTCCTGATTTACAGACGACTGATTTGCCACCTGTTTCCCCCGACCTGTCTGGCGTCCCTCCGGTGTATCATGACTTTGCAGCGGTGTTCAGTAAGCAAAGGGCTTCCTCCTCACAGACCGTATGACATTGCCATAGATCTGCTCCCAGGTGTCACCTTACCTTCTTCCAAACTGTACAGTCTCTCCAGACCAGAACTCTCAGCCATGGAACGGTACATCAAGGAGTCCCTCGCTGCGGGCATCATCCGACCATCCTCTTCTCCCCTGGCGGCTGGCTTTTTCTTTGTGGAGAAGAAGGACAAGTCTCTTCGCCCCTGTATTGACTACCGTCATCTCAATAACATCACGGTAAAGAACAAATACCCCTTGCCGTTACTAAATTCAGCCTTTGAGTATCTCCAGGGAGCTTCGGTCTTTACCAAATTAGATCTCCGTAATGCTTACCATCTTGTGCGGGTGCGAGAGGGAGACGAATGGAAGACAGCATTCAACACACCTTTAGGCCACTTCGAGTACCTGGTGATGCCTTTTGGGTTAACCAATGCACCAGCAGTATTCCAGGCACTCGTAAATGACGTGCTAAGAGACTTTCTTAATCGGTTTGTGTTTGTCTACCTGGACGACATTCTTATCTATTCCCCTTCTCTCGATTCCCATGTCCAACATGTGCATTTGGTCCTCCAAAGACTCCTCGAAAATAAACTGTACATCAAGGCGGAGAAATGTGAATTCCATGTCCCCAAGATCTCGTTCCTAGGTTTCGTTATTGAAAAGGGTCATGTTAACATGGATCCCACGAAGGTCGCTGCCATTAAGGAATGGCCCGACCCACCTCCCGTAAAGACCTTCAGCGTTTCCTCAGTTTTTCTAATTTTTATCGTCGTTTCATGCGCAACTTCAGCAGCATTGCACGCCCCCTAACGTCTCTTACATCTCCCAAGACTCCTTTTTTGTGGAGCCAGGAAGCTGAGGATGCCTTCAACCTTCTCAAGACCCGGTTCACCACCGCCCCCGTGTTGGCCCAAGCCGATCCCTCTCGACAGTTTGTGGTGGAGGTGGATGCCTCGGATACCGGGGTGGGGGCGGTCCTCTCCCAACGCACTCCAGATGGGAAGCTTCACCCGTGTGCATTCTTTTCCCGCAAACTGTCACCCTCCGAGCGCAATTACGACGTTGGCAATAGGGAATTGCTGGCCATTAAATTGGCTTTGGAAGAATGGCGCCATTGGCTGGAGGGTGCCGAACTTCCCTTTATAGTCTGGACAGATCATAAAAACCTCGAATACATCGTTTCTGCCAGAAGACTCAACCCTCGTCAGGCCCGTTGGGCTTTGTTTTTTAGCCGGTTCAATTTTACTGTCTCCTTTCGCCCTGGGTCACGCAACGTGAAGCCTGATGCGCTCTCCCGCCTGCATTCCCCTGAAGAACCAGAGACCTCGTCTAGTCCCATCCTCCCTCCGTCCTGTGTGCTTGCCACTCTCTCCTGGGAGATCGAGACCGCCATCCAGCAAGCTCTGGCCACTGATCCGGACCCCGGAGGTGGACCACCCAATCGCCAGTATGTCCCAGCGTCGGTCCGGTCTCGAGTGTTGACTTGGGTCCATGCGTCTCGGTTCTCCTGCCATCCGGGGTTCCGTCGGACTCTACTCCAAGTCCAGCGGCATTTCTGGTGGCCTTCCATCATCTCAGACACTAAAGCCTATGTGGCTGCTTGCACCATTTGCACCACCAGCAAATCCTCCCATCAAGCCCCCGCTGGCCTTCTTAATCCACTTCCTGTTCCTTCCAGACCATGGTCTCACATAGCAGTGGATTTCGTCACCGGACTCCCCGCCTCTCAAGGGAACACTGTCATCTTAACAATTGTGGACAGATTCTCCAAGGCTGCTCATTTCGTGGCGCTGCCCAAACTTCCCACTGCTACTGAGACCGCCAGGTGCCTCACTGACAATGTTTTCCGGCTCCATGGCATTCCCTGCGACATTGTGTCTGATCGTGGCCCCCAGTTTTCTTCCCAGGTCTGGAAGAACTTTTGCCAGGGACTGGGTGCCACGGCCAGCTTGTCCTCTGGTTTCCATCCCCAGAGCAATGGCCAGACCGAACGCACGAACCAGGATTTGGAGTCTGCCCTTCGATGCGTTTGTTCCCAGAACCCCAGTTCATGGTCTAACCATCTGAGCTGGATAGAATACGCCCATAACAGTTTGGTCTCTTCCGCCACAGGAAGGTCCCCTTTTGAGGCCTATTTGGGCTACCAGCCCCCTCTGTTTCCCTCCGAAGAAGTGGACTTAACCGTTCCCTCCGTGGCAGAACACATCAGACGCTGTCGCAGGGTCTGGTCGGCGACTAGACAGTCGCTCCTACGTGCTACACAGCGTGCTAAGACCTCTGCTGACAGGCGCCGTTCTCCAGCTCCCCCTTACGCTCCTGGACAGGAGGTTTGGCTGTCCACCAAGGACCTACCCCTTCACACAGAGTCACGGAAGTTGTCACCTCGCTTCATCGGACCCTTCATTGTGGACTCCGTCATTAATCCTGCCAGTGTCAAGCTCCGTCTCCCACGCTCCATGAAGGTCCATCCAGTCTTCCATGTCTCCCGCCTCAAACCTGTGGTCTCCAGTCCGCTGTGCCCTCCGTCCGAACCCCCTCCTCCCGCCCGGCTGGTGGACGGCCATCCGGTCTACACTGTCCGTCGCCTTCTGGATGTGCGTCGGCGGGGTCGTGGCCTCCAGTTCTTGGTGGACTGGGAGGGCTATGGCCCGGAGGAGCGCTGCTGGGTGCCTCGTTCGTTTATTGTGGACTCTGCTCTGGTGCGGGAGTTTCGCAGCCTGCACCCTGACCGTTTTCGTCCGCCGGGTGGCGTCCCTTGAGGGGGGGGTCCTGTTAGGATTGGGAGCTCCTCCTACTCCTACCGGGGAATAATCGCCTCACCTGTTTCCAGTCTCCTCGTCAACCTTCAGCCTATTTATGGACTCCTCACCTTCCAGCCGATGTCAGTCCGTCTGCTCTCAGCGGTAGAGTACTGACCTATGCTAACTCGAGATCCTGTCGAAACAGTTTCTATGCTTATGCTCGTGCCTATGCCAAGAGTCCTAATCCACTGTTACTCTGTTTCCTTCAGACATTGCCTCCAGCATCCTCCACACCTTCTGGTGTGACGCAGCTGGTGGAATGTGCTGCTGCAGTCTCCTGTTATACAGAGACTCACATGGATGGATGGATGGATGGATGGATGGATGAATATGGATGGATGGATGGATGGATGAATGAATATGGATGGATGGATGAATATGGATGGATGGATGAATATGGATGGATGGATGGATGGATGGATGGATAAATGTGGATGGATGGATGAATATGGATGGATGGATGGATGAATGAATATCGATGGATGGATGAATATGGATGGATGGATGAATATGGATGGATGGATGGATGGATAAATGTGGATGAATGGATGAATATGGATGGATGGATGGATGAATGTGGATGGATGGATGAATGTGGATGGATGGATGAATTGATGGATGGATGAATGGATGGATATGGATGGATGGATGGATGGATGAATTGATGGATGGATGAATATGGATGAATGGATGGATGGATGGATATGGATGGATGGATGGATGAATATGGATGGATGGATGGACGGATGGATGGATGGATGAATATGGATGGATGGATGAATGGATGGATGGATGGATGAATATGGATGGATGGATGGACGGATGGATGGATGAATATGGATGGATGGATGGATGGATGAATTAATATGGATGGATGGATGGACAGCTGGATGGATGAATATGGATGGATGGATGGATGAATGTGGATGGATGGATGAATGTGGATGGATGGATGAATTGATGGATGGATGAATGGATGGATATGGATGGATGGATGGACGAATGTGGATGGATGGATGAATTGATAGATGGATGAATATGGATGGATGGATGGACGGATGGATGGATGGATGAATATGGATGAATATGGATGGATGGATGGATGGATATATGGATGGACGGATGGATGGATGGATGAATGTGGATTGATGGATGAATATGGATGGATGGATGGATGGATGAATGTGGATGGATGCATGAAAATGGATGGATGGATGAATATGGATGGATGCATGAAAATGGATGGATGGATGGATGAATGTGGATGGATGGATGAATTGATGGATGGATGAATGTGGATGGATGGATGAATTGATGGATGGATGAATATGGATGGATGGATGGACAAATGGATGGATAGATGGATGGATGGGGATGGATGGATGGATGGATGGATGAATATGGATGAATGGATGGATGGATGAATGTGGATGGATGGATGGATGAATATGGATGAATGGATGGATGGATGAATATGGATGGATGAATATGGATGGATGGATGAATATGGATGGATGGATGGATGAATGGATGGATGGATGGATGAATATGGATGGATGGATGGATGAATATGGATGGATGGATGAATGGATGGATGGATGAATATGGATGTGTACGATGTATGTGTAAGTTCTGTCACACCAAAATAAATATGAAGGGATCACAACAAATTAGTGAAACCACATTGTTTGCTTCCATCCAGACAGTGGCGCCACCAGGTGTCGGTCAGGGCCACACCTGGCCCCCCAAGTGGCCCCCCCACTAGCCACTATAGGCTGTGGTAGCATCAGTTCTGCATTTCATCCCAAATGCACAGCCTGCAGGCAGCAAGTCTGGTCGGGCCATGTTTACAACACTTCTTGTGGACCCCCTCTTCTCCTGGGTGTCCTCCTCCTGGGTGGGGGTGGGCAGCGCCTGCCTTGCTCCTTCCTGGACCAACCGTGGGCCGGGTGGGTGGTTGCCTGGAGCGCGGGGCGGGTCTCCCTTGGGGGGTCCTGACTCAAACTCAAACTCTATTTATTTATATAGCGCCTTTCATTTCAGTTAAAAACAGAAAGTGCTTAACATAAAAGCAGATAAAACAGTCATTAAAAAATGAAAATTGTTAAAAACAGAAAACAAAGGACAATCACACAAAGATGGGACCCCTCCCCGGTGATCACGGGTGTTTCTTTTTGCCTACAGGTCCTTTCATCTGGCAGTTCTGTTGTTTGACCCTCAGTTATTTCTTCCTGTTGTGTTTACTTTTTTTTAGCACCATGAGTGTGGGAAGGGGAGAGGATGATGACACCTGTGCGATGTACAATGTTTAGCGTGTCAAAATAAAAGTGCAGAATACGTCTCATCACGTGTCTCTGCCTTCATTGCAGCGTTGCTGCAGCGTGTGTCCACCACATATAACATACCGGTCCGTGAAAATTTTGCCAGACATCAAACCGGTCCGTGGCGCAATAAAGGTTGGGGACCGCTGATCTACACCCACTACACAGTGCGGTGAACCTTTTTTCTTCAATGATTTGTGATCTTCACTGGTGTCCATGGATTACATGAAATGACGATGTAATCGTATTTCGGGCGACAACTCGTAGCAGGGTTTCCAGCTTACCCTAGGGCGGTCCAGTCAATTAACGCACCTGCTCAGCGTCCTATTTAAGCCCAGGTGCGCAGGCGTTCATTCTCTTTCTTACCTTCAGCGCTCATTCTTCGCCGTTCCCCGTGCTCGCGGGTCCGGCGGATCTCCTTTTCTTCGACGTCTTGCTGTATTTCCACCCGTCTTTTGGATGGATGATCCCCGTTTCTGATGTGGGTTTTCCGTTTTCGCCGCGTTTGCTCCTTTTTGCGGATCTCGCCGGGCAGCTAGCGGCGCTCGCCGTGTGGCTAACGGCGCCCAGCGCGTTCGTTTCGCCGCGGTCGCGTGCATCTGCGGGGGTGCGCTTCCGCGGTGTTCGGGTTGTCCGTGGGCCCGGACCTGGAGCTGTCCGGGTCTATCGTCTGCCGTGGTCGGACGGTCTTCTAAGGTGAGCGGCGGCGGATTTTCCTGTGTAGTCTTTCTGGGCTGTGTCTTGTTTTGTTTACTTCCGTGTATGGTGACGTCGCGCCCCTAAGGACCCTGGGAATTGTAGTTTTTGTGACTCGTGGTCTGTTCATGTGGCATTTCTGATTTTTTTTTTTTCTGCTGTTGTTCTGCGTCGTCCGATTATTGTTTCAGGAGTTGTGGGGTCTTTTCTGTGGTTGTGACGGCTGGCAGTCCTCGTCTGGCCTGGTTTCTCATGCTGGTTGAATTATTTGTGGTTTTTGCATTTTCTTTGTTGCTGTTTTGTTCTTTAGGTGCTGAAGGTGATTCTTGACTATCTTTGATTAGATGCTGGCTTTATTATTATGGCGGTTCTTCTGTTTATTTTCTTCGTTGTTGTAGCTGCTGGTTAGTCTGAATTTGAATTGGTCTCTTTGGACCTGTCTCTCTGTGGACAAATTCCTTATGCTTGGTCTCTTTATGCAGCGTCTTTGGCTCATTTTGATCACTCATTCGTTGCCCCCGCACGTTCTGCATCTGATTCTGCTTCGCCTGATTTTTCCCCGCTCTGTGTAACCAGTGGGTCCTGCCCTGGCTCGGGGACTTGCGTCGGTCGCATTAGTGGGTGTGTCAGCCCAGGCTGTCTCCGCGATTTTCTTTCGAGCACAATATAAGGCTGTGGATGTCTTATCGCTGAGGTTCTCCCTGTTCTGCCTATATGCCTCTCTGCGTTTTTTTTTTTTTGGCATTCTGTTGGCGCTTGACACGTTTGCCGGTTTACCTTTCAGCTGCCGTGGCAGTCCTCATACTTTCCAATTTCTTAGCAGAAGCTCTGTAATGTTTATTTGTAGGCGATGGGTCCCCCTCATTTCGCGTGTTATTGATGGTTTCTCAGTGGCCGAATTTCCTCTGTATCCCTGGTCTTTTGGATATCTGTGGGGGGGGGGGTTCTTTTCAAATCTGGGTTCCACGTTGTCTATACTGTATGGTCCTCCACCCTTCCGGATTTATTTTTCTTCTATGGATCGGATGGTTCATTGCTGCTTGTCTCTCCCCATTATGTCATCTTTGGCTTTTGTACAGCGTGCTGTTTATTCATTGTTTGGTTTGAATGTGATTTGTCGATTGGGCCACCTGACATTTGCTGTGGCTTTGGTCCTATGGTCATCCGTTCATCTTGTGTTCTTGTTCTGGGTAGTTCCGTCCTGGGCCCTGTGTTCCTGTTCTGGATTTCGTGTCTTGCGTTTGTTCCTTCCCTCTCTATGCTTGACATAGTTATGTTATGATGCCTGTCGTGCTTCAGGCTCCCTCCACTTGTTCTGAGGCTGTGCCTTCTGGTTTGGGGGAAAGGATTTTAAGAGTGGTTTGTGTTTGTCCGGCCGCCAGAATCTACAGCTCTGATTTATAAGGTGTCGTCCGGTTATTTCATCCTTGGAGATTGTATTAAGGCGTTTTCAATAGTGAATGATAGTATTGTGTCATCGGTTGACTTGGTTAATGTTTAAATACCACCTTGAGCAATTTCTACCCTGACCGTAGGAGTATATCACTTGTGCTCTCAAGCTTGGTTCAAGAGTTAAATCTTGTGTTCACAAGTCAGTCTTCTATCTGCCTTGCTTAAGCAGATGACAGTCTGCTAGATGTTCCCCATTGTTGGCTTGTTATACTCCGCCTCTACATGCTTAAGGTTCAGTCTAGAAAAGAATGCTATCAAAACCTATGGTCCTTCATGGCTCTTAAGTTCTCTTTTTCAGTATCCAGACGCCCTTGGCTAATTACAATTTCAGTAGCCTGTACTTTGTTGTCCACCAATTTGAGGACCAATAATATCAAGTACAAAGCATCAAATCCAGCCAAGCTGTAATCCTTTGCTACGTGGGATGTTGACCTTCCTCATCTACAATCTCCTCGGCTGCTCTTCCCATCACCTACTCCTCGATGGCCTCCTGAAGGTGCGTCCCTCTGAAACTGTCAAAGGTTACTTTTCTTATCTTTGGAATATATAAAAAATTTGGTGTTCAGACTTTGTGCAGGTTCTATAGTTCACTATCATTTCACTGTTGGAATTTATAATTATGATGGTTTCTAGGGTGCGATAAATCCACAATGGGTCTTTACCTTAACTATCTACTAAACTTCACTTCTCAGATTTGTTCTTTAAAAAACACTCTTATTTCATTTATCTCAAGCATTTTGAATCTTATCGGTATCTGGGATTTTTATATATTCTTGTCAAGACTAATACTGCTTTGTTTTATCTATGCACCACATCCTGAGCTTGCACACCCCTACGCCCCGATCAGCTTCTCCGTTTCCAGGAAGTGTTGTCTCCCCTGCATTCCTTGATCTGGTGCTGCACCGATGACTGCTCGACGTACCTATTGCTGCACTGAAAGTGACGCTTCTGACTGAATTAATCAATCATTGTCAACAGCAGAATGAATGTAAATTCTTCGCTTATAGATGTTACAGAAAATTATAGCCAGGTGGAAGCCTCAAAAATTTAGGATGTTCTAAGCTGTATCATTGTATGCGCTGGAGCTTGGTTCTTAAGCCAATTTTGTAATATGCCAATGAAGCATGGTACTTATGGGCGTCGACGCTTAGTAATTATGGGCGTTGAACTCGTCTTACTGTTGGATGGGCTCTCCATTAAATATGTTCCTTGAGCGCTTATAGTTGTTATGCCTAATGGAGAAAATTATGGCTATTAAGCTCGTTCGTTGTACTGTCATTGGGAGCTTCAAAAATAATGGATGGACTTAAGCTTGTGTATATCAGTTGCCTCAATGGAAGACGTTATGGCCATAAAGCTTGTTCTTCGCTTAATAGAGTTCGATTAATGGCTGTTCAGCTTGTCTTACTGCGCCATCGGAAGCTTTGGTTTGGATGTTAAGTTAGTGTATCATACGGGTTGCTTGGCGGTTTAAATTTTAGTTCTGCACGGCGTTTTGTTTTGGGGAAGTGAGCTACGTTCTAAGATCAGGTATGAGTAATTTTATGTTGGCTCCCCTTCATTCTTCCCTCTCTCTTCAGATAGTATGCTCCCCGTGAACGGGAGCGGCCCAACGGTCAATGTACCGGGTAAACACATAGCAGATACATGAGATAGTATGTTCCCTTCGTAGAGTGGTTCTCGAAGGGAGCGGCCAACGGTCAATGTACCGGGTAAACACATAGCAGATACACTAGATAGAATGTTCCCTTCGTAGAGTGGTTCTCGAAGGGAGCGGCCAACGGTCAATGTACCGGGTAAACACATAGCAGATACACTAGATAGAATGTTCCCTTCGTAGAGTGGTTCTCGAAGGGAGCGGCCAACGGTCAATGTACCGGGTAAACACATAGCAGATACACTAGATAGAATGTTCCCTTCGTAGAGTGGTTCTCGAAGGGAGCGGCCAACGGTCAATGTACCGGGTAAACACATAGCAGAAACACTAGATAGAATGTTCCCTTCGTAGAGTGGTTCTCGAAGGGAGCGGCCAACGGTCAATGTACCGGGTAAACACATAGCAGAGACACTAGATAGTATGTTCCCTTCCTAGAGTGGTTCTAGAAGGGAGCGGCCAACGGTCAATGTACCGGGTAAACACATAGCAGATACACTAGATAGAATGTTCCCTTCGTAGAGTGGTTCTCGAAGGGAGCGGCCCAACGGTCAATGGTGCCGGGTAAACACATAGCAGATACACTAGATAGTATGTTCCCTTCGTAGAGTGGTTCTCGAAGGGAGCGGCCCAACGGTCAATGGTACCGGGTAAACACATAGCAGTCATACTGGAAAATGAAATGAAATGAAGTGAAAATGGAATGCCGCCGAAAACACACCTCATCTTATTTACACACTGATTATACATTCACATTCACATTTTCTTCTTCTTCTTCTTCTGGATGATCTTGGTGTTGGGGGTTTTGTTACCCAAAAAGTTTTATGGAAATCTCTCATGGAATTGAACGGAGCCTTATGCCAAACCAAAAGTTGTGAATGCCAACTAAAGTATGTGGAAAATGTCAAATAAATATTTCTTACTGCAAAGAGTTGTCTGACTGAAATGACGATGTAATCGTATTTCGGGCGACAACTCGTAGCAGGGTTTCCAGCTTACCCTAGGGCGGTCCAGTCAATTAACGCACCTGCTCAGCGTCCTATTTAAGCCCAGGTGCGCAGGCGTTCATTCTCTTTCTTACCTTCAGCGCTCATTCTTCGCCCCACCCTCCTCCCCGGCTTCCACCTGTGGGCTCCGTAAAGGGGGTTTTGTTACCCAAAAAGTTTTATGGAAATCTCTCATGGAATTGAACGGAGCCTTATGCCAAACCAAAAGTTGTGAATGCCAACTAAAGTATGTGGAAAATGTCAAATAAATATTTCTTACTGCAAAGAGTTGTCTGACTGAAATGAAATTTGTCACTGTAGGGAGAACATGTCAATGGAAGGGGGGGTCTTTTAAGATAGCACAAGGGCTAAGTTAATTGATTTGTCATTTATGGATGGATTTATGGATTTTATTTTGAAAGGAAATTATGTTTGCTGTCAAAAGTTACAAGATGAGATTGTTTTATATATTAAAATATTTCAAACTGTTTTACAGTAAATACTTAAAAGCTGCATTTTATAAACAAATTCCTTAAAGTGTTTTTCTAAATGCGGAAGGTGGGACTTTGCAGCTCTTGGTGGGCATACGTGTGAACACATCAGCGTCACGCTACCATAAAGATACGCCGTGTTTGTGCTCGCCTTTGGCAGCTCATTGGGCCTGCAGATGATAGCGGATGCCTCCACGCCGTCGGTCACCTCCCCTCAGCGCACTCCTGATTCCTGGGAGCACCGCAATGCGCGCCCTCGCCGGATGCGCACACCGGGCAGCAGCCGCAGTGGTCCAGTTCATCCCCGGACAGGCAGTCCTGGAGGACCGGTGCACATGCAGACCTGTGGCACCTCTCCGGACAGACGATAGCCGCGCGTGGGAGGATAAGAAGAGAAGGAAGGGAGGAGAAAGAGGAAGCACATCTTCACCGCCGTGTCAATTTTGATGAGCCATCTCATTGATGTCTTTTATCTTGGCGTCGTACGTGGCCCCACTCTTCAGCTCCACCTAGATAACGGTGAGAACACCATCAGACCTACTTCCTGTTCTCCATACTTCAATGAAGTCAGTAAACCCGCCTCCAGGAATGTAATTACAACCAACTTATGGGTCGTGGTGGGACTTTTCGGCTATGACTAATGGTCATAATTTAAAATAAGCCACACCCCCTGATCGCCTACCTGATTGTGCTCTCCTCCATTGACGTTTTAGTAAAACAACGTTGCTGTCACTCACCTGCCCTCTGTGCTTTTTTGCCACAATGATAAGTCCATCCTCAGAAACAACAAAGCCAGAACCGCTGGCGACTGACACCTCCCTCTTGGAAAATACCATCCTAAACAGAGACAGGGGGGGACAGAAGATTTAAAGAACAGATATATTGTGCTATCCTTCAGGCTACATGCATAAATATGAAAATATTACCTTTGGCACACTTTATTTGAATGAAATATTCATTATTTTCTTATCTCCATTTTTGCATACGTATGACAATCCGCTCATTTTCATGGGTAATAATACTATGAGTTATTTTTATCATCAAGTTTTGAGAATTAGAAAAACTTTTCCCACCAAATGTGTTTTTGAGACTTCATGGAAGCAACCATTTTGAAATGAGCAGGAAAAGTCCTTCCACTGCCTCTAGTGGAATGATGATGGACAGAACAGAACAGAAAACAGGGACCACGTTCTACACAATGAGTTTTGAGGGAAAGTTTGAATCCTGATTATTAGATTGGGGTCTCAGAAATGTGTGGATCCAATATAATACCAATGTCGCCCAGGCGATCACATCCCCCCCAACACTTCCATTCCTGCCAGATCAAGTAGAGAAAGGGTTGTCCAGTGTCCAGCAGAGGGCGCTTGGTCCTTCACTAGGATCACTTTCATGGTCAGGGTTGGTTCACCATCTTGTTTCATCTTCCCACTCATGGATCTCACAAAAGAATCCGCTTTATTCGGCCCAACCTTCATGGCCCATCAGACAAACATAAAATACACTCTAAGGCAGGGGACACCATGGACAGGTCACCAGTCTGTCACAGGGTCACATATCACACACCCATGAACATTCACAGCTACGGACTATTTAGAGTGATCAATTAATCTATGAAGCATGTTTTTGGACAGTGGGAGGAAGCCAGAGTCCCCGGAGAACACGCATGCACGGGGAGAACATGCAAACTCCACACTGAGGGGTCCCCCATTGAGGGTCTGGTTCAGGTCCCCCAGCCAGGACTTGAACCAGAGCCTTCTTGCTGTGAGGCTAGAGCACTAACCACCATGCACCCCATTTTAAGAAACAAAACAATTAAAGTTGAAGACTTTTTCCTAAATATGCTAAATATATAATTAGGAAAAATGTATTTTTTAGACCTACAGACCTAATTAAGATATTAGGCCTATTGGACAGAAATGAAGCGTGAAAAACTGCAGGCTTTTATTCCAGAAGCTGCTCTCATGTGTGACTGCAGCATCTTAGTCCAACAGCTGATCTGTGTTTCCTGCCGGGTGTGGTGGCGCGCGCCTGTAATCTGCGCTCATGGAGGCTGAGGCTGGAGGATGGTTGGAGCTCAGGAGCTCTGAGCTGCAGTGGACTGTGCTGATCGGGTGTCTGCACTGAGTTCCGTACCGATATGGTCTTTCTGGGGGAGCCCGGGGAGACCAGGTCGTCTAAGGACGGGTGAACCGGCCCAGGCCGGAAACGGAGCAGGTCAAAGCCCGCGTGCCGCTCAGCAGTGGGATCACACCTGAGAGCAGACGCTGTAGCACAGCCTGAGGAAGCATCCAGACCCAGCCTTTTCATCTACTCAGTACTCTTCATCAGAATATTCTGACAAGAACTCCCACAGTTGTTGATCCAGCAGCTTCTGGAAACTTTAACAAGTCTGCTCTTTATGGTGAAAAAACATTGTTTCTTGTTGCTCCAACACCGCCCCCTGCTGGACTCTAGAAGGAATGACATCAAACAAAACAAACAGCAGTTTTCTCACACTAAATGATGAAAATCTACGGAGCCCGTGTCATGACATTAAAAAATGAAAATATATCTCATTCCAACACATTAATATCTTGTTCGCACAGATTAATAACTCGTTCCCTCGAAATACTATTTTGTTTCCTCGAAATGATTAACTCGTGCGAACGCAATAATTAATATGATATTTTTCTGATTTTTATTGAGACAATAATAGATCGATCATTCTTGCTTTTATTTTTACCCCATTGAATTCTCACAGAGACACGGATGTAGCGGCAGAAAGCGGCTTTTGCAGCAAGATGACGAAGAGCGTACCAGAGGATGATCATGATCATGTGAATCAACGTGAATACCGATGGATGCTTTTGTGCTTTTTAAAATAAATAAATCTGATCTCTAAACATCCTCCGTGTCCTCAATGCAATGTAATGAGACACACACAGACAGAAATGTGAAGGTATCTGCTGTAAATCTATGACGTAAATAACAGGATAAACGATCGGCTAGTTAGCATGTAGCCTAATAGCCTTTGAATGTGAAGTGACTGACTGCTAAAGAGTATGTTAATAAAAGACAAGTCTTGAATATTATTAGTCCTATTCGACCTTAAACTACAATATCAGCTGGCTGGCTGTCTACCGACCAGCCAGTTGCCCGAATGCCGGCATGACAAACAAAGAGCTCCGCGGGGAGCTAAGCTAGTAGTAGTAGCCTAGCAGAAGCTATCGTATGGCAAAGCAGCGTAGGTATCATAAATCTTGTGATATTTTTCTTCTATTCATTGAGACAGTAATAAATTGATCATTCTTGTTTTTCTTTTTCCTTTCTTGAATAAATGTGGGTCACAGAGACACGGAAGTTACCGCTGAAAGCAGCTTTTGCGGCCGCACAGACAGAGACCATCTCCGTGTGAATGACTTATGACATGATTAAATATTGCGTTCGAACGGATTAATTTTTTATTATTGTATCTTGTGGGAAAGGAATATTATCTTGTCGGAATGGAATAGTATTTCGTGCGAAAGTTATTAATCTGTGGGAACAAGATATTAATGTGTGGGAACGAGATATATTTTAATTTTGTCATGACACGGGCTCCGTAAAAAAACAGCTCCTGTCCACTGTACCTGCTGGGTGGCGTCGTCATGGCGACACACGTGAGCTGTGCTGCACAACTTCTCTGCTTTGATGATACCAGATGCTCCCATTTTTCACAAACATTCTTTGTTCTTGTGCTGTTTTCACTTTATTTATAGTAAACTTTGATCATTTCTTTATTTCTTTATGTTTTTTTAAGCTTCAAAGTTTGTAACATCTTCAAATTTTCAGCCATTTCTTTTCTTTTTCATTTTCTGCTGAAAAAGCTCTTCATGAAATAAATAAGTCTTTCTAAAAAACAGTCATGGAAATAAAAACAAAGCTACTTTGGAAAATATTCATTTTGAAATCCAAGGTTCTGAAAAAAGACATAGAATTCTAATACTATTTAACATGATTAAAATGAATATTTTAAAATGCTGTTTTAAAATAATGAACAGGTTTTCTAAAGCAAAATGAAATATATTTAATAATATAAGGGCTAATTTAAAATCAGTGTGCAGGTTTTTCACAATTTCATGATCTTTTTATATATTAATGGGAGATTTAGTGGTTGATTGTGTTTTTGCATGAGGTCATATTTATTTATTTAATTATGAACAGTTTAGGACTCCATAGTTTATTAGCCTGAATAGAAATGTCTACATATATAATTAATAATTACTATGGAAGAGTATTATTATTATTATTGTTATTATTGTTATTATTATTAATATTAATATTATTATTAGAATAACTGATTTGACTTTTTGTTCATTATAGATTTCTCCCAGTCAAGAGCTGAACACCCCAAGCAGACACACATAAGCATGAAATAGAAACACACTAAATAAAAATATATCAGTAGTACTATCTACTAATGATATCTACTAGTATCTATAGTAGTATCTACTATACGTCTACAAAACATCAGTAGACTTTTAACTTTCAGTTAGTTTTCTAAAGGCTGTTTTACTACATTTAGTAGAATGAATTTTAAAATCAGAGCTCATGGTTTTTGTGTGCCACCCCAAGATTTCATGTGGCCCCCTACCGGCCACCCCCATGAAAAATTTCTGGGGAGAGGCGTTCCGGAGGGGTCTTACTGTCATCAGTGATGATGGTGGGGGCAGAATGTGGCTCCAAAGTTGCTGAGGAAACCTGTGCAGTGAGGGGGGGTGGAGGAGGGGAGTGGGACTTCAAACCTGGCATCAAAGGTGGTCAGCCTCTCAGACAGTTGTAGGTCGTCCGCAGCATGTTGGGCTCTGGGCTTGTAGTTGGTGATTTGCCTAAGCCCTCTCCAGACGGAGGCGACGTCGTTATCAGAGAATTGCTCTTCCAGGCGTTTATGGCGCCGAGTTCTCGCCTGTTCCACCTCTGTTGAGAACTGGTACTTAGCGCCCTTATAGCTCTGTAGGCTGCTTCTTTCTCGTGTTCTGCTCTCTTGCCAGGCATGTCCTGTTAAATAAGAAATAAATAACCAGCCAAACCAGTTTTTCAATGCTGAAATACAGAGATTAAAAGGTTAACAGAAACAAATTGAACAGAAAAGGGTCTTTTCTCTTGAATAGTGGAGGAAACACTGAACTAATACTTTTCTTTACAAAAAAAAGTAAGTAAACCAAATTAGTTAAACAGTATCCATGTATATGATAGTATATTACTTTTGGCACACGAGGGAACACATTTTTTAGTAAATACCAGTTATTTTCCTACCTAGAAGGAAGACGACTCGATCTCTGAGGCTCCGCCTTTCGCTCCTTGTGGCTGCATTTCATGCCATCAACCTAGAGCCGGCCTCAGCACCGTGGTTGTTTCTCCCACGAAAACAGACGACAGTCAAACTTTTGAACAAATGGATGTGCATTTGTGCATACAAAAGGAGAGCGTTATAGCTGATCACCGCTAGCTCTATGGAGAAAGTGTGTGTTAGCCTGGGGGCGGGGCTAGCGGCGCTTAGCCTTACTGGAAGGGGGTGGCTTCACTGGTCTTTGTCAGCTTGTTAGAACAGGCTGGTTTTTGTGGATTAGGAGGGGCTGGTGCTTTTTAGAGGAATCCTCAATATGAGAACGGACCAAAACCCCCCAACCCCCCCGTTAATGCTGAGAGTGAGTCCTCCACGTGAGGAAGAGGAAAGCTGTCCACCACAATGGCTTTGTTAGGCTCTCACAGGTCCACACACATTCTGATTTTTCCTGTTTTTCTTTGGGTGACCACTATTGGCGAGACCCAGGAAGAAGCATCGATGCGCTCAATCACAGCAGCTGAGAAGAGACGGTTCAGCTCCTCTGACACAGCAGACGGCACAGGCGACTCCATTTCTGATGCACAGGAACAGCTGTTTGCAGCACCTTCCCCTTATGCATGAAACCAACAGCACATCCAAGGACTGCAGGGGCTGTGAGACAGAGCATTCATTAGAGCAGCAGAGAGTCCAGACAAAGAATGTGTGGATGGCAAGGAAGCAGCTATTGAGTCTCTCCCAGTTCCAGAGTCCACAAGGTGAAATGTTGCAGGTTGATGCCCTTGCTCCCGGGTGCACCCTTGGCGCCAAAATTTAGTGGATTCCATAGTGAACATGAATATGGGGTTTGGGAAGAACTGGAGGACCTGATGCCATTTGTGGGGGCAAACAGTGCAGGGCAACAGGGCGGCCTTGGTGCAGCGTTAGGGCAGTCGACCCATGATCGATTCCCGCCTTGCACGCCCATGTTTTGAAGTGTACAGGCGCTGACCAGCTCCTTCAGCACCAGACTGTTGCCCCCACAGTGCAAGAAGGAGCTACTGCAGGTCCTTCCTCCCCACAGCCATCAGACTGTAACACCGTGTTACAGTGACACAGTACAGTCCCACGAGTGTTTTTTCTTTCTTTCACTCATTTACTTTTGTTGCCGTTGTTGCTGTTTTCAATTGTTTTTGTTCCTAAACAGTTGTTTGTTTGGTGTGTACTTTATTACTTATATTTGTATTAAAATAAATAAATAACTAAAAGATAAAAAAAAAGTTTGACAGGTTTTTACAGTTGATCCCATGTTTGCAGTGGATCACATGTTTTTTACACTTTCGCAGCTGTGTTTATTTAATTTAATAATTGATTTATTTAATATGAATGTCATTGTTGCTTCCACAGATAAAAGAATTTCCCCATCGTGGGATAAATACTCATCTAATAAAGCGCTTTGGGCCTTCGAGGAAGGTAGAAAAGTGCTATATAAGTATACGCCCTTTACCAACAGGAAACAGGTGTTCTACCAGGAGGGTCTGGACCAGCTGTGGCAGTCCAGGTATGAAGCACCTGGAAGGAACCGTCCCTGCTTGGCAGAGAAGAAGGCACTCCTAATCTAAGTCTGGAAGAGCCATGTCTGCTGCTCACGGAGTGGAACCTGTAAAGCCTGCCTAATAGAAGGCCATGAGCCTCAGTGGACTGAGGTAACAGGAGGTGCGGTAGATAGGAGCAATTGTCCCACAGCCATTCATGTCTATGGGTCAAATTTTGGATGCCTCCTCCAGTGGTCTGGAGTGTGGGTGAAAAAGGCAAGGCTCCTAGGCAGCTGGGTGTTTTGGGTTTCCCTTCTCAGCTGGAATAGTGATTCCTCTTTCAGTAGTCTGAAATGTGGGTTTAAAATACAAACCAGCCAGGCAGCAGAGAGGTTTGGGGTTACCTTCTAAACTGGAAGAGGCTATAGGGGTGCTAACATGTTCATGAAGGGATTTTTGATTCCCTGGTGGCTTGGAGAGTGGGATGCTCAATCTGTCGCAGTCTTAGACCCCTCCTACAGGTGTGTGGTGGAGAGCATCCTGACCCCCTACAGGTGTGTAGTAAAGAGCATCCTGACCTCCTCCTACAGGTGTGTGGTGGAGAGCATCCTGACCTTCTACAGGTGTGTGGTGGAGAGCGTCCCGTCCTTCTACAGGTGTGTGGTGGAGAGCATCCCGTCCTTCTACAGGTGTGTGGTGGAGAGCGTCCCGTCCTTCTACAGGTGTGTGGTGGAGAGCGTCCTGACCTCCTCCTACAGGTGTGTGGGGGAGAGCGTCCTGACCTTCTACAGGTGTGTAGTAAAGAGCATCCTGACCCCCTACATCACTGTGGCACAGCAGCTGCTCTGTGGCAGAGAAAACCTCTGCAACAAGTGACTAAAGCTGTGCAGAGGACTGTAGGTTGCAGCCTGCAGACCACCACTGACATCTACGAGACCGGATGCAGGAAACCAGCCTCCCCCATCCTGAAAGACCCCACCCACCCCTCACACCCTCTGTTCTCCCTGCTCAGGTAGGAGGCTGCAGAGCATAAAGAGATAAAGAGCAGGACCACCAGACTGTGGAACAGTTTCTTTCCAGAAGCAGTCAGACTGCTGAACTCTGGAAGATCACTGTAACCCCCCCCCCCAGACAATTAGCTAAATCCCTGTGCAACAACTATGGGGCTGAGCAATAATCATGGGACCTGTGTAACACTGTTATATATTCTCCTCTGTGCAATACTCTATAGAAATCCTCATAGATCACATTGACGTGTCTCTTCCTGTCTGTCACTAAACGGCTGGCCCAGGACCAGAGATACAAATTTCATTTTATCTCTGTGGTGAAATAACAACAAAGAATCCTGAATCCTAACAGATCAGGGACCAGTTCCATGGAATAACCAACAAAGACCTGATGAAGAACTTCAGAGCAGGTCTTCCTCGGCACACATCCTGAGACTTGGACTATCAGGAAAAGAGGACAGCGATGGAACAACTTCTTAACGGACTGGATGAACAGGTGACTTTAGATTTTATCATCTCATTATTTCAATCCATCACAGACTGGATGAACATTGATTTTTCTTTTGATGAAAAGCAATAAAGTTGATTTTCTTTCTAGCAATAGTTTAAATACAGACTTGATGTAAACTGTTGATAAATCCATACAATAAATCTACAGAATGAAACAATAAAACCTTTTTATTAACTTTTTGTGATGTTACACATTTAGACATTTGATGAAACTATAAGTAGCAAGAACACATTTACACACACAAACACACACATACTGGGGCAGTTGTATTTACATGAGATGAAAATGTACAACATTCTCTACAACATACATACACACACAAATATACACATAACCTAACTAGAATTAGGGGTGGGGGTGGTGGGATTGGTTTTACTAGGGTTGGGGTTAGGATTAGTGTCAGGTCAGGGATGGGTGGAGGTTATGCTATGGTTGGGGGGGTTCACTAGGGTTAGGGTCAAGTGGGGGTTGGATATGTTTAGGATTAGGGTTAAGGGTTCACTAGGGTTGGGGTTAGGATTAGGATCAACGCAGATTTGAGCAGATCTTTGACACCACCTACTACAGGGGTCAAGTGGGGGGTGGGGCAAGTAAGGTTTTAGGGTTAGGGGGGCTGTTAGGATAGGGTGGGGTAATCAGGGAGAAGCTGCAGTCAGTAAGTTCTGAAGGATCCTCATGGACACGCTGGCGACCACCACCTCCCTCCTGGAACGTACCATCCTGAAAAGAGACAGAGGGGACAGCAGATTTAAAGGACATATATTTCATGCTATTTTTTAGCCTACATGCGTAAATATGATTATAAATTACCTTTGGCACACTAAAGAACGATAAAAAAAGACTTATTAGTTATTGTTGCAGCTCAATTTTTTGCATACGCGTGAGAACGCGCTCGTTTTCGCGGATTGGGGGGGCTGGTGCTCAGAGTGCAGAGTTTTAGAGAAATACTCAGAAATGCGTGAATGGATCAAAATACTGATTTAGGGTTGTTTGTAGTGAAGAATGAACAATATATGACACTTACAAGTCATAAAAGTTGATTTGACATGCTTTAGGCTCCTTAAGGAGCTCATCTGTGTATGAAAGTACTAGTTTACTTCTGTTAACACTACATCAGAGACTTCACATAAAAATCAATCATTTCAAATGAATGTTTACATGATGCATTTTTATTCTGATCAGGCGTTCATTCTGATTACTTTAGTCCAGCTAAACGCAGCTGAGGCATCAACATCACTACAGCCAGCCTTCAGCTTCAGGCACTTACCTCCGCACACATAGGGAGGGGGGTAATGACACTTTAGTTGTGCTTCAGGATGAAAAGATGTCATTTTTGCTTCAAACTCTATTTGACAGATATTTTATTTCATGGATTCAGTGTGACGTGTGTGTGTGTGTGTGTGTGCGCTTTGTATGCATAAATGTCCATATGTCCATTTATGATTGGGAATAGTTATAATGCACAGAAGAAAGCATCTGTTTCTTTTGAGTTTTTCATCTTTTGAATAAATTTGTGAATTTTAATTTTAAATTCACAAATTATTATTTAAAACAATATATGAAATAAATATTTAAATAATTCCTCAATTGTTTTTATTTTAATTGTTTTTTCCTTTGTTATTGCTGAAATTGTTTTAAAAAAAGCAAATCAATCACTTATGAAAGTTGCATATTATTCTGTAAAGTACTGTGAGACCACTCGTGAGGATAAAGACCCACTCCCATGAAAATGCTGGTTTAACATGGTCTTGTGGCATTTTTCTGATGAAGGACATATAAAAAGAAAATTACAATTAAAACGGCATTTCTGAGCATTTCTTTACCCCTTTCTGACCCCCCCCTGCAGACAAATAGATCCACAAACGCTGGACAGCTCTGATATTGCTGCCATTTTGGTTGCACCACTACTGTTAGGTTTGGGGTGGGAGGGGCTGTAAGCTGGCGGGAGAGAATGTAAACAGACAGCTCTCACTCTCATAATAATCATAACTAACCGATGGGAACACTTTGAAAATAGATTAGAATAGGGCCGCATGGTGTGAGGAAAACTCGCGACATCAGACATAAACATTGTGATGACGATATAACTTGCGATACATGAAGAAAAAGAAAAAACAACCCAGAGGATTCACCAAGACTGATGAGACTTAATCCATAGAACTACTACAGTAGATTCCTTTCTTTTTTTCTGTTGGGCTCCTGCCTTAAAGCCTGCAGGAGGTTTGACATATTTTCCCGCTGAGAGAAGGCTGTGGCTGACGAGACAAACCTACCAGGAACTGGAGAACAATATCTGCAGGGACAGCAAATCCAATCCCTGCAGATAGGCTGCTTCGGTGCACCCCAAGGACCTCCCCGTCCTGCATAGCCATACGACAGAAAAAAGAATGTCATTAGGCAACAAAAGATGGGTCAGGAATAAGATCAGAGTCTCTGTGGGCTTTACGTGCACACATCCATGTGTGGTCAATCCCTGCAATCAGTGTGCATTAGAACGTGGCCATCTATCCATGAACATGGGTCGTTCACTATGTCCAAAATTCATTTTCATCAGGTATGATGAGCGTGCAAATTGTGGTGGGTTTTGACATTTGTGGTGGGGGTCAAATTTTCACTCTAAGGTGTAAATAGAAAGAAGAATCACTAAAACAATCTGGTCCTTCAGTCCAGAACTGCTAAAGGACATAAAAAAGCAATTTGGTTCTGAAAAAAACGCCCTGGACCCATTTAGTTAAACCAGTGAGTAAGTAGAACCCAGTCATCTTTATTGTACAGATGACAGTTTGGACTGACCTTCACTGCACAAACATACAGGAAGTGACACGTCTGCACCCACAGGGTTTCCTGTTTCCTTTACCATTCTTAATTACTAATCACAGCATCACACTCTGTAAGAGAATCCAGCTTCTGCTCAGATGATCATCACTCACCATATTGAGTAGTGGCCCCCCCGAGAATCCTCCCTAAAAGAAAACAGGGAAAAGCTGCAGTTGGTAAGTTCTGAAGGATCCTCACGGACACACTGACCCAACCACAGTGGGAGCTCACCATCGTTGGGCAGCTGTGCTGCAGCTCAGTCCTCCCTTTCTTCAGCCTGGTGAGGCTGAGGATGCCAGAGGATACAGTCCACAGCAGCTCTTTGGGGCTGCCGAAAACTAGGACTGCCCCCCCTGGCCGTGCAGCCGCACTGCTGCCCAACTCCAGGAAGGGCAGGGGAATCTGTGGGAGGGGGATGAAGACAATGCAGATTTGAGCAGATCCCTGACACCACCTACTACATCAGAGAAGATCTCTGCTTGACATCTACAGCTCCCACTCCCTCAGTAAAGCCCAGAACATCACCAGAGACAGCTTCCACCTAGGACATCTCCTCTACTGCCCTCTAGGTGGCGACACAGATCATTTTCAAACTAGAACAAACAGACTAAGAGACAGCTTTCTTCCTCCGAGTGGTCTCAGCCCATGACTGTATAAGAGAACAGGACTAAGTGACCCCTCCCCTTTGCGTTCCAAACAGGAAGTACCTGTTGGTCACAGCAAGCCAAAACCCCATAGATGTCTACAGGGCTCCAGACTGCGACCAATTGGTCGCATTTTGCGACCAAAATTTGAGAGTGTGCGACTGAATTTTACATCCAGTCGCACATGCGCGACCAGTAAATTTGCCTCCCCCACCCTACGTATTTTTCATACATTAAACGTGGAAGGGGCACGTCAATGATCAATCAAATAATCAATGAGACGCGAGCGCACACGCACGCAGGCAGACACACACACTCGCGCACATACTCGTGAAACGCGAGCACACACTCGCGTGATGCCCGTCTGTCAGGCGTTCACTGCGTGTGAGAAGAATAGGGAACGTCACTGCAAGTGGCTAAAATGCGTGGAGGGGGAGGGGCCTAGAGATAATCGAGCGCGCGTAAACATCTGTGGGAAGGAAACGGAGACAAATTTCATCACAACCTGGTATGTGCGTCTGAGCTATGAGTAAGTGAACTATTGATTCATTCTTCCGACCTGCGGCTGGTGTACCAGTGACAGAACTACAGCAGGGGTCTCAAACTCGCGGCCCGCGGGCTATTTGCGGTCTCCAAGATGATATTTTGCAGCCCCCGCCTTAATATGAAAGTTTAATGTTGCTGCAGCCCGTCAGTTTGTATGAATGACACTTTTTCATTGTCGTGCACGGAGCTGACCAACCAATCACAGTGGGGTAAACCAGTGGTCCCCAACCACCGGGCCGCAGACCGGTACCGGGCCGCGGGAAATTTTTGCATCGGGACGCACAGAAAGAAAAAATAATTTCCATTTTATTGTTTTTTTTTTTCGACAAAAACGTTTTATTTTGAAAAGTGACCGGATTCACTTTGTTACATCTGTCACACTTAACGCACGTCAAAGTCGCGACACCAAACATCAGGTGATAAACCCCACTAAAATTAAACCCAAACAACCAAAATGAGCAAAAAACAAACTTCTTTAGAAAGTTGCTTTGACAAGGGGAAAATTATAATTATTATTGTTATTATCATTACTAAAGAGAAAATACCACCCCCGGTCCAAAATTAAATTAAATTACATTAAATCTGTCTTGCGTTGCACCTCAAAACCCCCCTGACACCTGACAGCCCCCAGGAGTTCCTTACTTTCCTTTTTAGAACGTATCTATTCGCTCGTAATTTTCTAAATACATGCAGTCCGTGATGAACTTTTCTCTGGGTCACACAGAACCGGAGGAAGGTTAAGTTGGATTTGTCCTTAACATTAAATTTAGTTTTAATATTCCTCTCCCCCTTAGTGTGATCTGTGTTATTATATATTTTATGATTATTTTAACGTTTTGTAATGTATGTAGCCTTTTTTTAATGAATTGGTATTTTAAATTATTTTAATTGATCCCTCAACTACAAAAACCATCAGGACACATGTCCCATAATGCATTGTTTTGTAGTCCTCAGGGCAGCTTTCAGTCAGTTCAGTACTAAATTTCCAGCTGTGTTCGCTCAGGTTGGGGCCTTGATCCCACCCCTTACTCGTGATATTTTTGTGATGATTGACAGGTGATGTTGGAGCAAAAACAAAAATATACGTCTCACACCAGGTGATCTGTGCAGCGTTGCGTCGACCTGGGTGATCTCAAAGACGCTTATTGTGCATCTTGGTTGCACTTATTTGGTGTCACCAAGATGAATTTCCATCTGTTTTCTTTACTATTTGTACTGTCATGACAGCGATGCTTTTGTCAGTTTACCTGTTGTTGCATTTTCAAAAGTGCAGGATAAAATGTGACACTGAATTTGAAACAGCAAATTGTAATTTCTGCATCTATTATTAAGGTATTTATTGGTAATACAGGGGAAATTAGTAGATTTGGTTAGCATGTTGATTTACGGTATGCGCCCCTAAATTTTCTGGTTGTGCCCCTAAAATTTTCAGTTAGGGGCCACTGTGCTCCTGATGAAAAAAGTTAGTCTGGAGCCCTGGTCTATAAAGAAATAACCAGCTGTTACTCAGTCGTTCCATTGGTCTGAATAACTAACCATTCTTACTCTAATGTCTATTTTGTTTTATAATGTTCTTTATGATTCTTTATTTTGTTCTCATTTCTCTCTCGTCTTTTAAGTGGGACAACTTTTGGTGGCTGACTACATCCTTTTATTATGACAACAGCAATTAGCAAAGATGATTAGATTTTTCTCATGTTTTGGGTAGTGCCTTAAGGAACTGACTCTTTCTAAATAAAGTGAAGTGGGTTGAAAAGAAGGAAGGAAAAAAGGGAGAAGAAGAAGAAAAGAAAGAAAACTGGAGAATGAGGAAGGAGAGGAGTGGCAGTGGGAGGATAAGAAGAAAAGGGAGAGGACAAAGAGGAAGCACATTCTCACCAATGAATTAACGTGAATGAGGGCGATGTCTGCTTCCTCATTCACTCTTTCGATGGTGGCCTCTAGGCCATCCCTACTCTTCAGCACCACCTGGAAAATGGTGAGGACACAATCAGACCTATTTCCTGTTCTTCAAACTATGACGAATTGACGTTTTAGTAAAACAACTTTGCTGTTGCTCACCACCAATGAGGAGCTCCGCCGAACAACATGGGCACAGGTTATAATATTACCATCGTATGTTACAAGGAATCCTGTGCCAACATGGCAGTTCCTGTGCCTCCTGAAGAATGTACGTCTAAAGAGAGACAGAGGGGACAACAGATTTAAGGGGCATATATAGCATGCAATTCTTAAGAATACATGCATATATAAGAGAATATATTACCCATGGAACACTAAAGAACGATTTTTGAAAATAAAAAGTTAGTTATTTTGCCAGCTCCATTTTTGCATATGTACTACATATACTATACTTAGAAATGCTTGAATGGATCAAAATGCCGATTTGGGGCTGTTTTTGGAGAGGAATGAACATGATGTTACACTTAAAAAGTTGTTTTTTCATGATCTAGGCACCTTAAGGCGCTCATCTGTGTCTATGAAAGCATTAGTATACTTCTGTTAACCCTGTAAAACCCACTACTTAAGAGACTTACTTTACTTACATTACTTTTGTCCAGGTAAACACAGCTGAGGCCTCAACATCCCATCACTACAGCCAGTCTTTAGCTCAGTGAACAGAGGTTCAGGCACTTAACTCCGGAACCCAAGTGTTGTTGTGGCGTCCACAATGTCTGTAACGAAGTCCCTCTTGGTAAAAAACGGCACTCTGCTCCGCTGACTGGGTGGGGTGGTGGTGGGGGGGTGACAATCTATGAGAGCAATGGAAAGAAAGAGACCCAACCCACAGTGGGAGCTCACAGTGATGAATAAATGTCCTGTTGGAGGCCAGGGTCTTTGATCCTCCTTGTTGTGCTCACTATTCCCTGGGTAACAGTCCCTTTCAAGGCGGGCGGGTCGCCAAAGGCCAGGACCGACTCGCCTGGCCCAACAGCTGCAGAGCTGCCAAAGTGCAGGATAAGCAGCTTCATCTGTGGGAGGATGATGAAGACAATGCAGATTTGAACAAAGCAGACACACAGCAGCCATTAACACAACTTTGTGTTTCTTTTTGCACATAGGTTTAATGTTATTGTTCTTACAAAGTGAATAACCCTTTATTTAATTTTTCTAGTCTCTAGCATCAGGAATGTTTAAGATTTTAATATGGTATTAACGTCTGACATATGTAGCTTATTTTGTCACAATTTTTCGTAGTGTGGGGGGGCGGGGTGAACATTTTTCTTCCTCCAAAGGGGATGAACAAGAGAAAAAGTTTGGGAACTGTCGTGATATATGGCAAATGCACGGTGAGGGGGACCCACCTGACTCAGTGAAGACCAGAGCTTGGACCCCAGCATCAGGGAGGGGCAGTTGGTAGTGTGTGATGAGCTCTGTAGGCAGGAGAGAGATTTCTGAGTTTCCTGTTAAATTTGAAATAAAAAGAAATAGTAACAAGTTCACAGCTGTGTTTCATCATTGTACTAACTAAACGGATTCCGTTGTTTTGAAAAACAATAGCTGCAATGGAAAACAAACTATTCTAAAGAAATGAGACCCACTACATTACACCCCCCCCCCCCAATCACCCCACCCATATAGGGTGTTCCGTCATTTACCCCAAAATAGGTGAAATCTGTAAAGTACCATTACCACCGTTAAGAGACTGTAAAACTTTACAAAACACTTTTTCCTCAAGCCAATACATGAATATTTTCTCTCAATTTTAAACTGTCAAAGTTAAAATCTCCACAGAAAAATAAGTTCAGTTATAGAATGGAAACACAGGCCTTCTTGAAATAGAAGATTTATGTACATTTGACAAATCGAACGCATTCTGTGCGGGAGACGCGGCACGGAGAATGATTGACAGCCGACTGAGACACTGAAGTGCGCTGATCAAACATGCCGCCCTTTAAGCTAGGAACGGTATGGCAAAGCTAAATAATGTCAAGCTTTTCACATTTCCTTCAATTTCGGTCTCCACAACGCGGGATTTATCTGGCAAAAAGAAATCCACAAAGTGACGATGAATTCCCCGTACACTTTCCGCCTGTGGGGGGAGGACGCCGTGCCCGCGAGCGCCTACTGCCCCTTCATCAAGAGCAAATTCCCACGGCAGAACTACTCACCACTCTTCCACACGCATCATTGGAACTCACTGCGATCACCGCTGCATCTGCCTGCGGCGTCAAAGTATAACACACACGCGCACACCTCCCCCTACCTGTCCTCGAGGGCTGCGGCCGGCAGGGCGAAAGTGGCGCGAAAAGCCTCAACTTTGATGACCACGATAAAAGTGGACTAAAACGCTCTTCCCCGTGAAAACTAACAACATTTATAATACAAATATGACGTCTCTCACTTCCCTAAATTAAGTTGTTAGAGGAAATTCAACTTACCTTTTACAAGCTCCTCCAGCCAGCAGCTGCTTGCAGCTGTTTCAAAATGGCTGACTGCAATGTTTCCCATCCTGGAATGCTTCTTGAAGAACGGGGTTTACCAGTCCAAAAGTAAGGGGCAAAGGCCAAACCAGAACTGTTTCATGTTTAGTCAACATGATTTCAATATATAAATCTAATACTGCTAGAAATCAAGTGTGATTTTCAAGATTGTAATATGTTTCAAAGGTAAACATTATTTGTTCATATTAAACAAACATGCTTATTATTTGTAAATTGAACAAACCCACATTTCTGAGCTCTGTCAGAAGAACCACCATGGGTTGGACTCCCGGTCCGGGTTTCTGCAGTAGCCGTGGTCCCCAGACCCCGACCCGGGTACTGCATGACATAATGTGGAAACTCAGTCCACTTCACACAAGGAGGCGCCTGAGTCCATCTGAGACACAGTGGTGTTAGTACCCCAGAGCACCCTTCAGAGCAGGACAGAGGTACAGAGAACGTGTGTGTTCGCCTGGTGGGGTAATTTTTAACTTTTAAGTTTATAGTTTCCTTTGAAGTTTCAGACTGAGGATGGCGGCGGCGGCGGCGGCGGGGGGGGGGGGGGGGGTTGGAGGGATGATGATGATGATGATGATCATCAAGATGAAGAGAGAAGTGAGGGGTTGAATACAGGAGGAATGGAAAGAAGTGTTCTGTTTCAGGACCCCCAGCTGGGACTTGAACCAGGGCCTTCTTGCTGTGAGGCAAAAGCGCTGACTTCTGCGCCACCGTGCAGCCTCATTGGAGACATCTTTGTTTAAAATACACTTGAGTTTAAATTATTTTATAAGTGTTTCCCTTTTCACTTTAAAGCAAAGAGATACATTTCAAGGTGGTAAATAAACCTCGTCTGATTTCGTTTGCTGTTTCAAATTTGATCGTAATAACTGTCCATTGTGTGAAGAAAACATTAAAACAGAAAATCACCTTTTTTCCCCCTGAGTTCCTTCAACACAACACCATAAACAAGACAGCTGTCAAACTCAAAATGATGGAAAAGGAAAGAAAATTACCATTTTTTTTAATCAACATTGTCAGGATCATGATTGGTTCATTTCTGATGATGTCATATGATGTCATTAGACAGGAACAGAGCATGCTGATAAAAGTTCACAGCAAGAAGAATCATTCTTGTCCCTAACTTCTAAAGATGAAGAGCAGAAGGCCTCTGTCTCCCCAAAACTTAACGGCGGTGAAGATCTGAAAAAAGCTTTGAGGGATTCAGTTTCAAAGATGATCTCACTTTCCGTTTCAACATCTGGGTCAAGCCTTCATGATGAGGACACGTATCCTCATGACTCATCCGCGATGATCCAGTCTAAACTGAGGGAAGTGACTTTAAAAAAATAAAATAAACAAAACAGAAAAGAAGTGGTCCGCTCTTCCTGCACTTGATTAGTGAAGTGGACCGGTGGAACGAGCGAGAAGTAAGGATGCTTTGTTACGTGTGGGAGACTTAGGACTGTGATCCGTCCCGCACCTCTATGTGAACGAGCAACCGGAATTTAGGAGAACCGGGTCTCCCGGTAAAAGTGTGTGTCGGGGCAGAGCTCGGAGCGCTAGCTCACGCAGTGTGTAAGCTTCGAAGCAGAAAGGCCGTTCAGTCCTTAGAAACCGTTCAAACAATCACGTGGATTTGTGTTTCCAGTCGTGTCCCAACAAAATAAAGGCTGATGTTAGTCCCACATATTTACGTGCAGCCAAGATGCAGATTGCAGCCTTTCCCGCATGGATTTATGTTCATGCTAATGTTGTTAGCCCGTGTTAGCATACTGCTAATAAGTTAACACAGGCTTTTTCCGGCTCCGTTTTTCAACAGAAAAAGCTGCGACCACACGGATTAAAATTAATATTACAAGCAAACAGGCGCTTCATAATAACCGTAACATTTATAAAAGCATGTTTTGGAGATCATCTTGTACCGAGCTGACGTATCTATGTATGTAGCTGCTCGGCGGAACTGTTTCCCTTCCCGTTTTTAAAAACACTACTGCGCATGTGCCAATAATTTATTCCGACCGAAAGTGTGGCCCATGTGAATGTTTTTATAATTTGAAAAAGTTTTTCTGGGCCCATGTACACGGTTGAATTCTAATCCGACCAATAATAATATAATATATAAATAATAATAATATTTTGCACATGTAACCGCAGCTTATGGTGTCGACTGGGGCGGGGGCGTGGCATCACAATGGTGTCTCTCCATCGGGATGTCAGTCACCCATCACCGTCCATCGGCACAACCCTAGTTGGAAATGCTAATAATGTGGACCTCCCCCTCTGTGAATAACCGTATAGCTGCCAGATGCAGCATCACAGGTGGGGACCAGCCCCCCTACAGCAAGGCGAGGACCAGCCCCCCTACAGCAAGGCGAGGACCAGCCCCCCTACAGCAAGGCAAGGACCAGCCCCCCTACAGCAAGGCGAGGACCAGCCCCCCTACAGCAAGGCGAGGACCAGCCCCCCCACGGCAAGGCGAGGACCAGCCCCCCCATGGCAAGGACCAGCCCCCCCACAGCAAGGCGAGGACCAGCCCCCCTACAGCAAGGCGAGGACCAGCCCCCCCATGGCAAGGCGAGGACGAGCCAAGGCAAGGACCAGCCCCCCCACAGCAAGGCGAGGACCAGCCAAGGCAAGGACTAGCCCCCCCACAGCAAGGCGAGGACCAGCCCCCCTACAGCAAGGCGAGGACCAGCCCCCCCATGGCAAGGCGAGGACGAGCCAAGGCAAGGACCAGCCCCCCCACAGCAAGGCGAGGACCAGCCCCCCACACAGCAAGGCGAGGACCAGCCAAGGCGAGGACCAGCCCCCCCCACAGCATGGCGGGGACCAGCCCCCCCACAGCAAGGCGGGGACCAGCCCCCCCACAGCAAGGTCCCCATCTAGAGCTGCAGCGGCTGAACAGCAGCCGACCCAGAGGGGGAGGTTCCAGCTGAGGAAGCTCTGGAAATAACAGTTAAAATAAAAATGAGAATGAAAACGTAAACACACTAATAAAAGCAGTAAACAATAAAATAAAACAAATGAAACAAAGTAAATTTAAATAAAAAAAAAATCTTCTCTAACAATTACCAGATGTGTTCACTATTTTTTTTCCCTTTATTACTGTACTTTCATTCTCTTTGGCCAGTTTTGTGACACATGAAAGTCAAAAGATGCAATTAATTGAAAAGCAAAACACAAACATTTTTATTTTATTTTTATTTTATTATTTTATGATTTACATCCAAAGAGATCTTTATAGTTTTATAAACCAGAGAAATCAATTATAAATTATATCATTTAAAGAAATAAAAAAATAAAAATGGCTGAAGACTTTTTCCTAAATATACTAAAAACAATTAAGATATTAGGCCTATTGGACAGAAATGAAGCGTGAAAAACTTCAGGCTTTTATTCCAGAAGCTGCTCTCATGTGTGACTGCAGCATCTTAGTCCAACAGCTGATCTGCGTTTCCTGCCGGGTGTGGTGGCGCGCGCCTGTAATCTGCGCTCATGGAGGCTGAGGCTGGAGGATGGTTGGAGCTCAGGAGCTCTGAGCTGCAGTGGACTGTGCTGATCGGGTGTCTGCACTGAGTTCCGTACCGATATGGTCTTTCTGGGGGAGCCCGGGGAGACCAGATCGTCTAAGGACGGGTGAACCGGCCCAGGCCGGAAACGGAGCAGGTCAAAGCCCGCGTGCCGCTCAGCAGTGGGATCACACCTGAGAGCAGACACTGTAGCACAGCCTGAGGAAACATCCAGACCCAGCCTTTTCATCTACTCTGTACTCTTCATCAGAATATTCTGACAAGAACTCCCACAGTTGTTGATCCAGCAGCTTCTGGAAACTTGAACAAGTCTGCTCTATGTGGTGAATAACATTGTTTCTTGTTGCTCCAACACCGCCCCCTGCTGGACTATAGGAGGAATGACATCAAACAGCTGTTTTTTGGATCATTTGAACAGAAAGAAAATGTGAACATTTTATGTTTATGTAGAAATATTTGATTTACTTCATGATGTAAATATTATAATGTGTTTTGTATTATGTGTATATTATGTTTTACTTTAAGTTGTATTTGTTGTTGTGCTATGTCTTTGTGTTACTCATTACTGCTACTGTACGTTCAAATATAGAACAAATTGAGTTGTTTTAGGATTAATGCACTTTGGGCTCAGATATTTTTGTTTCTTTTCTGTTTTTATTCAGTTTCAGAGGACTGTCTGAAATCCTTCACATATCTGCATATGTGTGTTTTGTTTTTGTTTTTTTGCTGAGAGGAAAACGTGTTTCCTCAGCTCTGATCATGTTTATTTTGGAGTAAATTATTTTTTACATTTTTTTTCTGCTTTCCCACTTTTTAAAATAAATAGATGAATGAAATAGAATGTGAGAACTTGCACACCAAAAATCTTCATCTGTGTTCAGCTGTAAAGTTTGACAAACAAAATCTAAACTGACAAATGACCATTTGCATGTGTTCATTTAGAGTTACAACCTCCAATTGGTGATGACAACTGCTCGAATCTGCTGCTGCGAATCACAGCTCGCTATAACTGCACTCGGACTTTTGACACGTTCCTTGCAAGAAATTTGTGTCAAAACAGATCTGTGTCCGATAATGGAACAAGGGGTCAAGGGAGGCGAGGGGTAGTGTCAACCAATCAGAGTGCAGGACTCAGAGGACTTGGAAAAGTTAGAAAGATCATGACTGATTCAGACTTCCAGTCTCAATAACTCTTCTCATAAATGTTTGAATGTGACAGCAAGTCTCTCAATCATTTTGCAGGAACACAGAGAGTGAATTCCATTTACAGCTGGAGAAGAACAATTCTCATTAGAAAGCAGGAAACACCATCTTTTTTCTTTGGAAATGCATTTGTAGTTATTGAGACCAGAAGCCCTCGCTCATGATTTCATCACCATGAGGCACCTTTCAGAGGACAGTAAGGAGACTTATGCTGCCAAAGAACAAAACCTCATGAGAGAGGCCCAGTTTTCAGGAATGAAAGTAAAGTCTCCAGCAGCTGATGGTGCAGCTGTGGATGTGAGTGAGGTGCTTGAGGAAGAACTGCAGGATGGAATGTCAAATGCTTCAAAATCACATATCCAGATCTGTGAGGCGCTTCCTGCTACCATTAAAGATGACCTTCAGAAAACAGAAGACATCCTCCCCTGTGACCAAGAATCTCTTCATGGTTCAGGCTTTTCACTTGAGCACATTTTGATTGGAAAACAGGTGACTTCTGCCAGTGGAAAGAACACTAGTGACAAGAAATCAACTGACATTGAGATCCAGCTTCAAGAAGAGGAACAAAACTCCTAGAAAGTTTCCATGAATCTGGAAGATGTGGAAGGAGCTTCAGAAGAACGTCATCTCCATCAGACAGACACAATGACACAACTGTTGGTAATGAAGTAAAAACTATTGCTGGGGAAGGTCCATCACCAACAGAAGATCAATCAACACCAGCTGCTGCCTTAGAAGAACTCCTGAACAAAACTTTAGAAGAAATTCCTCTCCTAATCGGCTCACCTAATATGCCTTAGAGTCAAAACAGAAAAGAGCAGAAATAGAAACAATAGAGATTGTACTTTTTTAAAACTATTTCTTCCTCTTGACATTTGAAATAAAGCAACATGTCATAATATGACCCAATCTGCTGATGATGTCATCAGGTCAGGTGACATCATTATCAGGTTAGGTATTGCTTATGATGATGATGATGACTGATGATGAAGATGATGATGATGACCGATGATGATGATGTCAGTTGATGTCAGATGATGTCAGTTGATGTCAGTTGATGTCAGTTGATGAGTCTTTGTGACATCATCTCAGAAATCTTTGCATATAGACCCCAGGACTTTAGATAGTTGTTCGACAAACCAGTCGTTTTTGAGCAACTTCAAGCCTTTTTCAGTAAAGCCGCTGAAACTCTTCGTTCCCCACTTTAGAGCCTTTTTCCCTGAAAGTCATTTGCAAATATTTACTGTGATTCACCAACAACACATTATATTTTGCCTTTATTCTGGAGACAATGGCCTATAACAGGGGATACAAGAAAAACTTTGACGGCCAGAACTTCTGGCAGAACCCTCACGGTGTTGGAAATCCGCACCGCACTCACCGACATCATAAACAGGATTACAGAAATCCTAATCCCAATCCCGCTGTGCATAACCAACATGTGCAGCCGCAGCCAAATTTCCACCAAGAAAATCAGAAGCAGCAGTCTGATAAGGACTTAGTCATCTCTGATCTTAGAAATCAGCTCAAACGCGCCCAAGAAGAGAACATTGGGATGGTCCAGCAGAGAGTAGATTACATTGAGGAGATGGAAATGGAGCACAACACCTTCAGATCAGAACATCTGGCCTTGCAGCAACAAAGCCTCCAATTGGCTAAAGAAAACAAAGAACTTCTGGACCAAAACAAAGATCTCCAAGTGTTTTCTCCAGACGAGAAATCTTTCATGGAGATGACAGAAGAGCTGAAGGAGCTGGAAAATGAGGCTCTACTTCTCCAAACCCAAAGAGACCAGAACACAGAGAAAAGGCTCCGTTTGGCAGAACTGCAAACAGCTTTTCAAGACAACCAAACAACCACAAAGATGTTTCAAGATGCAAACTCTTTGCTGGTTGTTAACATCCAGGAGCTGGAAAAGGAAAACCACCAGCTGAAGAGTCATCTGCAAACAGCTTCCCTTAGAGGGGATGAAGATGAGAAGATGAACTCTGTGGATGAACTCAGAAGAGCTGTGGAAGCCACCCAAGCAGAGATGCAATCGTTCATTGATGCCAACTGTCAGCTGATTCTAGAAAGACAACAGCTCCAAAAAGAAAACAATGAAATGAGGAGACAACTGGAAGCTGCTTCCCAGCAAGAACTCCTGATGAAAGATCTGAGAAATCATCTGAAATTCAATGCAGATGAGAAGAGGCGGTTAAACAAGCTGCTGTCTGAAGAAGCTGAAAATGCAGATGAACTCAGAGAAAAACAAACTGACCTGAAGAATCAAGAGAAGGAGCTGGAAGCAAAGATCAGAGAAAAAGCTGAAGTAGAGGAAAACCCAGATCTCAGGAATGAGAGCCAGACACATGGAGAAGAAACAAGAGAGGAAAGAAACCAATGTATGGACATGGAGGAAAATGAAGTGATGGAAGGAAAGGAACACCAGGAAAAAGAAAGTGAAGGAAGAAGAGAGCTGCTTATTGAAGAAATGGAAGAAACACCAAATGATAGAGAAACTGAAAGTACAAACAAAGCTGAAGACCTGAACAAATGTCAGCAAATACTCCAGCAGGAAACTCCAAAGAATGTTAAAAAGGAGAAAAAACAGAAGAAGAACCACAAAGAGAAGAAAGTGAAGAATAAGAAGAAAGTAGAAAAAGTCAAAGAGCCTAAAGAAAAACCTGAGAAGAGGTCCTCTATCACAAAGTTTTTTCACCGACTGTTTGGCTTCAAGACATAACTGCAGAGAACTTGAAGGAGGCTGGAGGTTGTCTAGACATTAATGGTTGGGTTGTCATGGTTACAGGGGGATAGGGTTTCAAACAATTAGGGTCACACAGGCAGGAGTGTATTTTGCAAATACTCTAAATCAGGGCTGCTCAATCCTGGTCCTTGGGATCTACCACCCTGCCTGTGTTTTTGCTTTTACATTCCTTCCTTCTTGCTGCTGATTTGCTGACTCAGGTGTTTCCATGTTCTGACTGACTCAGCACACCTGGTCCAGGTACCAGCAGCAAGAAGTGCAAATTAGGATTAGAAATTTGCTCTTAAAGCGAACAAAGAGGCCTGTTCTTCAAAACACAATCAGAACTCTAGAAATATTTCCAAATCTGTTCATGTGTTCATGATCTAAAATATAATCAAAACATTCATATTAACATGTTTAAATAAAAACACCTTTTAGAACACTGTGGATGATCTTTTTTTTCTCTATAATTGTGGAAAAAAGAACTAAAAAAAGGGTCAAATCAAAGGAAAGCTGTTCACTATGGGGTGTTTGAAAAAACAGGGCGGCACGTTGGTTTGTTGGGTCGACTTTATTACCTAACAGACCCGTGTCTGTGTGGGTTTCCTCCGAGAGCTTCGGTTTCCCCCCACTTATCCAAAGTATTTATTTTTGTATGGATGGCAGGGATTTTTTAAAGTGTTGAAAGCATAATCTGACCAGACATTCACCTTTGGATTGACTGAATCACATGTCAGGTACAGATACATGCTGCCACACTAAACATGGGTTAGATTAGGGATTTGGACAGCTTAGTACACAGAGATTTAGGCTGTGAATGTATCATTGGTGTTTGAAAAAACAGGGCAGCACGTTGGTTTGTCGGGTGGACTTTGTGTCCTGACAGACCCGTGTCTGTGTGGGTTTCCTCCGAGAGCTTCGGTTTCCCCCCACTTATCCAAATTCACTTGTAATGACAAACTAAATGTATCTACACACAAAATAATCAGTCACCCAAAATTATTGGTAACAAATGAAGAGGTTGAGCAGGCCTGTGGGTTTCCTCCGAGTCCTTCGGTTTTCCCACCCAATTGATAGGTAATTTGCTAAAACTAAATTTCCCCTCCCTGAATCGCCACCTTATCGTGGTGGAGGGGTTTGAGTGTCTGAATTTACCCCCCAGAAACAATGCTGTCAGGGTCATTTGCCCCGCCCTTTTTAGAGTCAATGCAAATAGATCATGACGGTGTAGCTCCTGGGGGACTTCAGGCAGGACTAAGGGCGATTCAGAAGATCCTCATGAGAACAGAAACAGCAAAGATCCAGTTTCCATGTCTGCTGAGGAGACTGATTTCTTTTTGAAGTGCAGGGATCACTCCTAAAGACTTTTTATGACTCTAAGATGGCATCAGCCATCTTTTATGGAGCGGTCTGCTGGTGCAGCGGTATCTCGGCAGCAGACAGGAAGCGGCTGGAGAAGCTGGTGAAGAAGGCCAGCAGAAAACCACTCCGGACCCGGAGTGTTTATTGAAGCCGCCCCATGTGTCTCCTCCTGCTATCAGCTCTGCAGTTCTCGCCGATAAATACGAGCTCATTCATTAAGGAAGCTGTTTTTTACGTGGCACGTGCTTCGTATGGAGCCAGCAGCGCCTTTTAAATGCCATGAAAAATGAACAAACTAAAATAAAATTGAATTTTTATGAAATAATTATTATTTTCCAAAGTCACAGGGAACCACAACAGAAGGATGAAAGAGCCACATGTGGCTCCGGAGCCATGGGTTGCTGACCCCTGGTTTATACTGACTCCATAGTTTTGTTTCTTTTATATATTGTTCTCTGTTCCTGTACTGCTGCCGCATTAAGGAAATTTCCCCATCGGGGGACTAATAAAGGAATATCTTATCTAAACAACAATTCTAAACCAAATTAAAAGAAAGTGACGCAACTGGTGGAATGTGCTGCTGCAGCCTCCTGTTATACGGAGACTCACATGGATGGATGGATGGATGGATGGATGGATGAATATGGATGGATGGATGGATGAATGAATATGGATGGATGGATGAATATGGATGGATGGATGAATATGGATGGATGGATGGATGGATAAATGTGGATGGATGGATGAATATGGATGGATGGATGGATGGATGAATGAATATGGATGGATGGATGAATATGGATGGATGGATGAATATGGATGGATGGATGGATGGATAAATGTGGATGGATGGATGAATATGGATGGATGGATGGATGAATGTGGATGGATGGATGAATGTGGATGGATGGATGAATTGATGGATGGATGAATGGATGGATATGGATGGATGGATGGATGGATGGATGGATGAATTGATGGATGGATGAATATGGATGAATGGATGGATGGATGGATGAATATGGATGGATGGACGGATGGATGGATGAATATGGATGGATGGATGGATGAATGGATGAATATGGATGGATGGATGGACGGATGGATGGATGGATGAATATGGATGGATGGATGGATGGATGGATGAATGAATATGGATGCATGGATGGACAGCTGGATGGATGAATATGGATGGATGGATGGATGGATGAATGTGGATGGATGGATGAATGTGGATGGATGGATGAATTGATGGATGGATGAATGGATGGATATTGTAAGGATTCAGTGGTTTTGTTTTCTTTGTCATGTTTTTGGTTTCCTTTTCAGTCACACCTTCAGGTTCATGATCCACAGCTGTCTTCAGTTCAGTTAATTGCCCTCAGCCTATTTAAGTCTCTAGGTTTCTGTTCTTCCTTGTGAGGTCATCTGCTCTGTTTTGTCAGTTTTGTTTCCCCTCATAGTTTTGTCATGTTTCAGTTTGCTAATTAAATGTTTTAGTTCCTGTCACCAAGCTTGGTCTCCTGCATTTGGGTCCTCCACCACCAGTTTGTGACAGATATGGATGGATGGATGGATGAATGTGGATGGATGGATGAATGTGGATGGATGGATGAATGTGGATGGATGGATGAATGTGGATGGATGGATGAATTGATGGATGGATGAATGGATGGATATGGATGGATGGATGGATGAATATGGATGGATGGATGGACGGATGGACGGATGGATGGATGGATGAATATGGATGAATATGGATGGATGGATGGATATATGGATGGACGGATGGATGGATGGATGAATGTCGATGGATGGATGAATATGGATGGATGGATGGATGGATGAATGTGGATGGATGCATGAAAATGGATGGATGGATGGATGAATGTGGATGGATGCATGAAAATGGATGGATGGATGGATGCCCCCAAGTGGCCCCCCCACTAGCCACTATAGGCTGTGGTAGCATCAGTTCTGCATTTCATCCCAAATGCACAGCCTGCAGGCAGCAAGTCTGGTCGGGCCATGTTTACAACACTTCTTGTGGACCCCCTCTTCTCCTGGGTGTCCTCCTCCTGGGTGGGGGTGGGTGGTGCCTGCCTTGCTCCTTCCTGGACCAACCGTGGGCCGGGTGGGTGGTTGCGTGGAGCGCGGGGCGGGTCTCCCTTGGGGGGTCCTGACTCAAACTCAAACTCTATCTATTTATATAGCGCCTTTCATTTCAGTTAAAAACAGAAAGTGCTTAACATAAAAGCAGATAAAACAGTCATTAAAAAATGAAAATTGTTAAAAACAGAAAACAAAGGACAATCACACAAAGATGGGACCCCTCCCCGGTGATCACGGGTGTTTCTTTTTGCCTACAGGTCCTTTCATCTGGCAGTTCTGTTGTTTGACCCTCAGTTATTTCTTCCTGTTGTGTTTACTTTTTTTTAGCACCATGAGTGTTTGAAGGGAAGAGGATGATGACACCTGTGCGATGTACAATGTTTAGCGTGTCAAAATAAAAGTGCAGAATACGTCTCATCACGTGTCTCTGCCTTCATTGCAGCGTTGCTGCAGCGTGTGTCCACCACATATAACATACCGGTCCGTGAAAATTTTGCCAGACATCAAACCGGTCCATGGCGCAATAAAGGTTGGGGACCGCTGATCTACACCCACTACACAGTGCGCTGAACCTTTTTTCTTCAATGATTTGTGATCTTCACTGGTGTCCATGGATTACATGAAATGAAATTTGTCACTGTAGGGAGAACATGTCAATGGAAGGGGGGGTCTTTTAAGATAGCACAAGGGCTAAGTTAATTGATTTGTCATTTATGGATGGATTTATGGATTTTATTTTGAAAGGAAATTATGTTTGCTGTCAAAAGTTACAAGATGAGATTGTTTTATATATTAAAATATTTCAAACTGTTTTACAGTAAATACTTAAAAGCTGCATTTTATAAACAAATTCCTTAAAGTGTTTTTCTAAATGGGGAAGGTGGGACTTTGCAGCTCTTGGTGGGCATACGTGTGAACACATCAACGTCACGCTACCATAAAGATACGCCGTGTTTGTGCTCACCTTTGGCAGCTCATTGGGCCTGCAGATGATAGCGGATGCCTCCACGCCGTCGGTCACCTCCCCTCAGCGCACTCCTGATTCCTGGGAGCACCCCAATGCGCGCCCTCGCCGGATGCACACACCGGGCAGCAGCCGCAGTGGTCCAGTTCATCCCCGGACAGGCAGTCCTGGAGGACCGGTGCACATGCAGACCTGTGGCACCTCTCCGGACAGACGATAGCCGCGCGTGGGAGGATAAGAAGAGAAGGAAAGGAAGCAACCATTTTGAAATGAAGCACATCTTCACCGCCGTGTCAATTTTGATGAGCCATCTCATTGATGTCTTTTATCTTGGCGTCGTACGTGGCCCCACTCTTCAGCTCCACCTAGATAACGGTGAGAACACCATCAGACCTACTTCCTGTTCTCCATACTTCAATGAAGTCAGTAAACCCGCCTCCAGGAATGTAATTACAACCAACTTATGGGTCGTGGTGGGACTTTTCAGCTATGACTAATGGTCATAATTTAAAATAAGCCACACCCCCTGATCGCCTACCTGATTGTGCTCTCCTCCATTGACGTTTTAGTAAAACAACGTTGCTGTCACTCACCTGCCCTCTGTGCTTTTTTGCCACAATGATAAGTCCATCCTCAGAAACAACGAAGCCAGAACCGCTGGCGACTGACACCTCCCTCTTGGAAAATACCATCCTAAACAGAGACAGGGGGGGACAGAAGATTTAAAGAACAGATATATTGTGCTATCCTTCAGGCTACATGCATAAATATGAAAAAAAATTACCTTTGGCACACTTTATTTGAATGAAATATTCATTATTTTCTTATCTGCATTTTTGCATACGTATGACAACCCGCTCATTTTCATGGGTAATAATACTATGAGTTATTTTCATCATCAAGTTTAGAGAATTAGAAAAACTTTTCCCACCAAATGTGTTTTTGAGACTTCACGGAAGCAACCATTTTGAAATGAGCAGGAAAAGTCCTTCCACTGCCTCTAGTGGAATGATGATGAACTACAGGACAGAAAACAGGGACCACGTTCTACACAATGAGTTTTGAGGGAAAGTTTGAATCCTGATTATTAGATTGGGGTCTCAGAAATGTGTGGATCCAATATAATACCAATGTCGCCCAGGCGATCACATCCCCCCCAACACTTCCATTCCTGCCAGATCAAGTAGAGAAAAGGTTGTCCAGTGTCCAGCAGAGGGCGTTTGGTCCTTCACTAGGATCACTTTCATGGTCAGGGTTGGTTCACCATCTTGTTTCATCTTCCCACTCATGGATCTCACAAAAGAATCCGCTTTATTCGGCCCAACCTTCATGGCCCATCAGACAAACATAAAATACACTCTAAGGCAGGGGACACCATGGACAGGTCACCAGTCTGTCACAGGGTCACATATCACACACCCATGAACATTCACAGCTACGGACTATTTAGAATGATCAATTAATCTATGAAGCATGTTTTTGGACAGTGGGAGGAAGCCAGAGTCCCCGGAGAACACGCATGCACGGGGAGAACATGCAAACTCCACACTGAAGGGTCCCCCATTGAGGGTCTGGTTCAGGTCCCCCAGCCAGGACTTGAACCAGAGCCTTCTTGCTGTGAGGCAAGAGCACTAACCACCATGCACCCCATTTTAAGAAACAAAACAATTAAAGTTGAAGACTTTTTCCTAAATATGCTAAATATATAATTAGGAAAAATGTATTTTTTAGACCTACAGACCTAATTAAGACATTAGGCCTATTGGACAGAAATGAAGCGTGAAAAACTTCAGGCTTTTATTCCAGAAGCTACTCTCATGTGTGACTGCAGCATCTTAGTCCAACAGCTGATCTGTGTTTCCCGCCGGGTGTGGTGGCGTCCGCCTGTAATCTGCGCTCATGGAGGCTGAGGTTGGAGGATGGTTGGAGCTCAGGAGCTCTGAGCTGCAGTGGACTGTGCTGATCGGGTGTCTGCACTGAGTTCCGTACCGATATGGTCTTTCTGGGGGAGCCCGGGGAGACCAGGTCGTCTAAGGACGGGTGAACCGGCCCAGGCCGGAAACGGAGCAGGTCAAAGCCCGCGTGCCGCTCAGCAGTGGGATCACACCTGAGAGCAGACGCTGTAGCACAGCCTGAGGAAACATCCAGACCCAGCCTTTTCATCTACTCTGTACTCTTCATCAGAATATTCTGACAAGAACTCCCACAGTTGTTGATCCAGCAGCTTCTGGAAACTTGAGCAAGTCTGCTCTTTATGGTGACAAACATTGTTTCTTGTTGCTCCAACACCGCCCCCTGCTGGACTATAGAAGGAATGACATCAAACAAAACAAACAGCAGTTTTCTCACACTAAATGATGAAAATCTAAAATATATCTCATTCCAACACATTAATATCTTGTTCGCACAGATTAATAACTCGTTCCCTCGAAATACTATTTTGTTTCCTCGAAATGATTAACTCGTGCGAACGCAATAATTAATATGATATTTTTCTGATTTTTATTGAGACAATAATAGATCGATCATTCTTGCTTTTATTTTTACCCCATTGAATTCTCACAGAGACACGGATGTAGCGGCAGAAAGCGGCTTTTGCAGCAAGATGACGAAGAGCGTACCAGAGGATGATCATGTGAATCAACGTGAATACCGATGGATGCTTTTGTGCTTTTTAAAATAAATAAATCTGATCTCTAAACATCCTCCGTGTCCTCAATGCAATGTAATGAGACACACACAGACAGAAATGTGAAGGTATCTGCTGTAAATCTATGACGTAAATAACAGGAGAAACGATCGGCTAGTTAGCATGTAGCCTAACAGCCTTTGAATGTGAAGTGACTGACTGCTAAAGAGTATGTTAATAAAAGACAAGTCTTGAATATTATTAGTCCTATTCGACCTTAAACTACAATATCAGCTGGCTGGCTGTCTACCGACCAGCCAGTTGCCCGAATGCCGGCATGACAAACAAAGAGCTCCGCGGGGAGCTAAGCTAGTAGTAGTAGCCTAGCAGAAGCTATCGTATGGCAAAGCAGCGTAGGTATCATAAATCTTGTGATATTTTTCTTCTATTCATTGAGACAGTAATAAATTGATCATTCTTGTTTTTCTTTTTCCTTTCTTGAATAAATGTGGGTCACAGAGACACAGAAGTTACCGCTGAAAGCAGCTTTTGCGGCCGCACAGACAGAGACCATCTCCGTGTGAATGACTTATGACATGATTAAATATTGCGTTCGAACGGATTAATTTTTATGGCCCGCAGCAGTCACAACTGCAAGGACCATATTGTAACTGCTACGAGGGTCGAACACTCAAAAAGCCCAAAACGTCAAAAAAACGCGTCAAAACGCCAAAAAATGGGGTCAAAAGTCGCCCAAAGCACAAAACAACACAACAATTGTGTAACGCAACAAAAAAAAACACACACACGCACAACACCAACGCACAAACGTCAAAATTGTAGTCGCAAAAATAACGACAAAAACACAGAAAAGCCCCAAAAAGCCCTCAAAGGAAGGGTTTAAAGCCAAAAAGACATGCCCAGCCTATAGTAAAAGACAGGCCACATTGAAATACATAGGAAGCACCCTGGGGAAAAAACTTCTTATTGTTTTTCGAATGTTTTTTTATTATTATTATTCTTCTTCTTTCTAACGGATCCGTTGAGCTCAAATTTGACCCCCGCCACATACCCGAAAACTCACCAAAATTGGCACACACCTAGGATAAATTGAAAATGAATTTTCGGCAAAGAGAACGTCACCCCCCCGAAGTCGATGACATCACAGCGAGCGTTCCCGTAAAAAAAATGAATGGGCCGAAAATCGCTTATGGGGCCAAAAAAAAATATTTTGAAATACAGTTACGAAACCAAAACACACTTGTTGGAGATATCCCAAAGAAGTTATGAAATCATTATGGGATGGCCACACGACCTACGGCTTGGCGGCCATTTTGTGGCGAACTCTGAGAAATGGCGATTTTCGTGTTTTTTGACAATATGGGAAAACGACACTTTTGTTTGAGCGATTTTCATGAAATCGGATACAGATGCCAACAGCTTGATTCTACAAATACCAGAGAAGTTTTGTTGACCTTTGACCTTGGGAAGGGGCGGCCATCTTGAATTTTCCGAAAAAAGCACCTTTAGTAATGGATACAAACGAAAACTCGTCCTAGGGATTTTTTTCGATCGTCTTGAAACTCCTCGGGCATAAATGGCAAGCTACTGTGGACAAAATGTTGGAATTAGAAGTTGTAGATTTTGAACGGCGTCCGCGTGGCGAATTCGCAACCGTCACGATTTTAGCTAGCTCGCACATATTTTATCGGAATGTTGTGAAAATGAAATATACGATTCCCTGGCCCACACTGAACAAAACGGTGTAACTTACGACAAAATCGATAAAGGAATATGGCCGTGGTAAGCAAAAAACGATCGCAAAAAAAAGTGCTGACTCTGCAAAAAAAAAAAAATTTCGGATTTTATTTTTAAGAATCGGCTAACGAAACCCAGATAACTTTGTCGACTATATCCAATCAAACTTTTGAAATCATTACGTGATGGCGACACGACCTATGGTTTGGCGGCCATTTTGTGCCAAAATCGGCCATTTTGAGATTTTCGCGTTTTTGCACAATATGGAAAAATGAATTTTTTTTCGGGCGATTTTCACGAAATTTGACTCGCTTGTCCCTAGCGTAAGTCTACAATCACCTCTGGAGTTTCGTCGACCTTTGACCTCGGGAAAAGGCGGCCATCTTGAATTTTCTCTAAAAAACACCTTTACCACCAGATTTAAACGTAAACTTGTCGTTGGAATTTTCAACGATCATCTCGAAACTTTTTGGGCATCAATGGCAAGCTACTGTGAAAAAAATGTTGGAATTAGAAGTTGTAGATTTTGAACGGCGTGCGCGTGGCGAGCTAGCAAAGTGGCGCACTGTTATAACTCCCATGCCTTTCAATACAATACAGTGAAAATTGAATGCATGCATTTATGCCTGGATCTGAATACATTGAAAAACACTGGACAAGGACATATAAGGAATGTGGGCGTGGTTAGCATAAAACCACTGTTGCTAAGGACAACAAAAAGTTTACTTTATCCGATTTGTTCGAAACTGATGTCAATCCGTTCGTCTTCCCGAGGCAAACAAAACATAAAATGGTTGCTATGGAGATAAAATCAACAGAAAAGCCGCCATTTTGAAAAAAAGTGGGTTTTTTTGTCAACTCATGACATGTAGCTTTCACCAATGGAGCACTGTGTGTTTCTGAGTAAGTTAATGATGCTGAACGCTATGCTAGCACTTTTAGCCATGTTAGCATAGCTAGCATAGTTAGCATAATTAGCATCTTAAAGAATGTGTTTTTCTGAGTCAGTTGATGATGCTGATCGCTATGCTAGCAATTTTAGCCACATTAGCATAGCTAGCATAGTTAGCATAATTAGCATCTTGAGGAATGTGTTTTTCTGAGTCAGTTGATGATGCTGATTGCTATGCTAGCACTTTGAGCCACATTAGCATAACTAGCATAGTTAGCATAATTAGCATTTTAGGTAATGTGTTTTTCCGAGCGAGTTGATGATGCTGATCGCTATGCTAGCACTTTTAGCCACATTAGCATAGCTAGCATAGTTAGCATAATTAGCATTTTAGGTAATGTGTTTTTCCGAGCGAGTTGATGATGCTGATCGCTATGCTAGAACTTTTAGCCAAATTAGCATAGCTAGCATAGTTAGCATAATTAGCATTTTAGGTAATGTGTTTTTCCGAACGAGTTGATGATGCTGATCGCTATGCTAGCACTTTTAGCCAAATTAGCATAGCTAGCATGATTAGCATAGTTAGCATTATTGGCTTATGCCGCTTTTTCTATCCCTCATCAAAGGTGGGCGGTGAGGGCGGTGAGGGTGGCGGTGGTGCGTAGAGTTGGGCGTGGAAGGCGGGTTGCGTCTGCGGGCCATACAACGCCGCTTGCGGCTTTAATTTATTATTGTATCTTGTGGGAAAGGAATATTATCTTGTGGGAATGGAATAGTATTTCGTGCGAACAAGTTATTAATCTGTGGGAAGAAGATATTAATGTGTGGGAACAAGATATATTTTAATTTTGTCATGACACGGGCTCCGTAAAAAAACAGCTCCTGTCCACTGTACCTGCTGGGTGGCGTCGTCATGGCGACACACGTGAGCTGTGCTGCACAACTTCTCTGCTTTGATGATACCAGATGCTCGCATTTTTCCCAAACATTCTTTGTTCTTGTGCTGTTTTCACTTTATTTATAGTAAACTTTGATCATTTCTTTATTTCTTTATGTTTTTTTAAGCTTCAAAGTTTGTAACATCTTCAAATTTTCAGCCATTTCTTTTCTTTTTCATTTTCTGCTGAAAAAGCTCTTCATGAAATAAATAAGTCTTTCTAAAAAACAGTCATGGAAATAAAAACAAAGCTACTTTGGAAAATATTCATTTTGAAATCCAAGGTTCTGAAAAAATAATATTTAACATGATTAAAATGAATATTTTAAAATGCTGTTTTAAAATAATGAACAGGTTTTCTAAAGCAAAATGAAATATATTTAATAATATAAGGGCTAATTTAAAATCAGTGTGCAGGTTTTTCACAATTTCATGATCTTTTTATATATTAATGGGAGATTTAGTGGTTGATTGTGTTTTTGCACGAGGTCATATTTATTTATTTAATTATGAACAGTTTAGGATTCCATAGTTTATTAGCCTGAATAGAAATGTCTACATATATAATTAATAATTACTATGGAAGAGTATTATTATTATTATTATTATTAATATTAATATTATTATTAGAATAACTGATTTGACTTTTTGTTCATTATAGATTTCTCCCAGTCAAGAGCTGAACACCCCAAGCAGACACACATAAGCATGAAATAGAAACACACTAAATAAAAATATATCAGTAGTACTATCTACTAATGATATCTACTAGTATCTATAGTAGTATCTACTATACGTCTACAAAACATCAGTAGACTTTTAACTTTCAGTTAGTTTTCTAAAGGCTGTTTTACTACATTTAGTAGAATGAATTTTAAAATCAGAGCTCATGGTTTTTGTGTGCCACCCCAAGATTTCATGTGGCCCCCTACCGGCCACCCCCATGAAAAATTTCTGGGGAGAGGCGTTCCGGAGGGGTCTTACTGTCATCAGTGATGATGGTGGGGGCGGAATGTGGCTCCAAAGTTGCTGAGGAAACCTGTGCAGTGAGGGGGGGTGGAGGAGGGGAGTGGGACTTCAAACCTGGCATCAAAGGTGGTCAGCCTCTCAGACAGTTGTAGGTCGTCCGCAGCATGTTGGGCTCTGGGCTTGTAGTTGGTGATTTGCCTAAGCCCTCTCCAGACGGAGGCGACGTCGTTATCAGAGAATTGCTCTTCCAGGCGTTTATGGCGCCGAGTTCTCGCCTGTTCCACCTCTGTTGAGAACTGGTACTTAGCGCCATTATAGCTCTGTAGGCTGCTTCTTTCTCGTGTTCTGCTCTCTTGCCAGGCATGTCCTGTTAAATAAGAAATAAATAACCAGCCAAACCAGTTTTTCAATGCTGAAATACAGAGATTAAAAGGTTAACAGAAACAAATTGAACAGAAAAGGGTCTTTTCTCTTGAATAGTGGAGGAAACACTGAACTAATACTTTTCTTTACAAAGAAAAGTAAGTAAACCAAATTAGTTAAACAGTATCCATGTATATGATAGTATATTACTTTTGGCACACGAGGGAACACATTTTTTAGTAAATACCAGTTATTTTCCTACCTAGAAGGAAGACGACTCGATCTCTGAGGCTCCGCCTTTCGCTCCTTGTGGCTGCATTTCATGCCATCAACCTAGAGCCGGCCTCAGCACCGTGGTTGTTTCTCCCACGAAAACAGACGACAGTCAAACTTTTGAACAAATGGATGTGCATTTGTGCATACAAAAGGAGAGCGTTATAGCTGATCACCGCTAGCTCTATGGAGAAAGTGTGTGTTAGCCTGGGGGCGGGGCTAGCGGCGCTTAGCCTTACTGGAAGGGGGTGGCTTCACTGGTCTTTGTCAGCTTGTTAGAACAGGCTGGTTTTTGTGGATTAGGAGGGGCTGGTGCTTTTTAGAGGAATCCTCAATATGAGAACGGACCAAAACCCCCCAACCCCCCCGTTAATGCTGAGAGTGAGTCCTCCACGTGAGGAAGAGGAAAGCTGTCCACCACAATGGCTTTGTTAGGCTCTCACAGGTCCACACACATTCTGATTTTTCCTGTTTTTCTTTGGGTGACCACTATTGGCGAGACCCAGGAAGAAGCATCGATGCGCTCAATCACAGCAGCTGAGAAGAGACGGTTCAGCTCCTCTGACACAGCAGACGGCACAGGCGACTCCATTTCTGATGCACAGGAACAGCTGTTTGCAGCACCTTCCCCTTATGCATGAAACCAACAGCACATCCAAGGACTGCAGGGGCTGTGAGACAGAGCATTCATTAGAGCAGCAGAGAGTCCAGACAAAGAATGTGTGGATGGCAAGGAAGCAGCTATTGAGTCTCTCCCAGTTCCAGAGTCCACAAGGTGAAATGTTGCAGGTTGATGCCCTTGCTCCCGGGTGCACCCTTGGCGCCAAAATTTAGTGGATTCCATAGTGAACATGAATATGGGGTTTGGGAAGAACTGGAGGACCTGATGCCATTTGTGGGGGCAAACAGTGCAGGGCAACAGGGCGGCCTTGGTGCAGCGTTAGGGCAGTCGACCCATGATCGATTCCCGCCTTGCACGCCCATGTTTTGAAGTGTACAGGCGCTGACCAGCTCCTTCAGCACCAGACTGTTGCCCCCACAGTGCAAGAAGGAGCTACTGCAGGTCCTTCCTCCCCACAGCCATCAGACTGTAACACCGTGTTACAGTGACACAGTACAGTCCCACGAGTGTTTTTTCTTTCTTTCACTCATTTACTTTTGTTGCCGTTGTTGCTGTTTTCAATTGTTTTTGTTCCTAAACAGTTGTTTGTTTGGTGTGTACTTTATTACTTATATTTGTATTAAAATAAATAAATAACTAAAAGATTAAAAAAAAGTTTGACAGGTTTTTACAGTTGATCCCATGTTTGCAGTGGATCACATGTTTTTTACACTTTCGCAGCTGTGTTTATTTAATTTAATAATTGATTTATTTAATATGAATGTCATTGTTGCTTCCACAGATAAAAGAATTTCCCCATCGTGGGATAAATACTCATCTAATAAAGCGCTTTGGGCCTTCGAGGAAGGTAGAAAAGTGCTATATAAGTATACGCCCTTTACCAACAGGAAACAGGTGTTCTACCAGGAGGGTCTGGACCAGCTGTGGCAGTCCAGGTATGAAGCACCTGGAAGGAACCGTCCCTGCTTGGCAGAGAAGAAGGCACTCCTAATCTAAGTCTGGAAGAGCCATGTCTGCTGCCCACGGAGTGGAACCTGTAAAGCCTGCCTAATAGAAGGCCATGAGCCTCAGTGGACTGAGGTAACAGGAGGTGCGGTAGATAGGAGCAATTGTCCCACAGCCATTCATGTCTATGGGTCAAATTTTGGATGCCTCCTCCAGTGGTCTGGAGTGTGGGTGAAAAAGGCAAGGCTCCTAGGCAGCTGGGTGTTTTGGGTTTCCCTTCTCAGCTGGAATAGTGTTTCCTCTTTCAATAGTCTGAAATGTGGGTTTCAAATTCAAACCAGCCAGGCAGCAGAGAGGTTTGGGGTTACCTTCTGAACTGGAAGAGGCTATAGGGGTGCTAACATGTTCATGAAGGGATTTTTGATTCCCTGGTGGCTTGGAGAGTGGGATGCTCAATCTGTCGCAGTCTTAGACCCCTCCTACAGGTGTGTGGTGGAGAGCATCCTGACCCCCTACAGGTGTGTAGTAAAGAGCATCCTGACCTCCTCCTACAGGTGTGTGGTGGAGAGCATCCTGACCCCCTACAGGTGTGTAGTAAAGAGCATCCTGACCTCCTCCTACAGGTGTGTAGTAAAGAGCATCCTGTGGCACAGCAGCTGCTTTGTGGCAGAGAAAACCTCTGCAACGAGTGACTAAAGCTGGGCAGAGGACTGTAGGTTGCAGCCTGCAGACCACCACTGACATCTACGAGACCGGATGCAGGAAACCAGCCTCCCCCATCCTGAAAGACCCCACCCACCCCTCACACCCTCTGTTCTCCCTGCTCAGGTAGGAGGCTGCAGAGCATAAAGAGATAAAGAGCAGGACCACCAGACTGTAGAACAGTTTCTTTCCAGAAGCAGTCAGACTGCTGAACTCTGGAAGATCACTGTAACCCCACCCCCCCCAGACAATTAGCTAAATCCCTGTGCAACAACTATGGGGCTGAGCAATAATCATGGGACCTGTGTAACACTGTTATATATTCTCCTCTGTGCAATACTCTATAGAAATCCTCATAGATCACATTGACGTGTCTCTTCCTGTCTGTCACTAAACGGCTGGCCCAGGACCAGAGATACAAATTTCATTTTATCTCTGTGGTGAAATAACAACAAAGAATCCTGAATCCTAACAGATCAGGGACCAGTTCCATGGAATAACCAACAAAGACCTGATGAAGAACTTCAGAGCAGGTCTTCCTCGGCACACATCCTGAGACTTGGACTATCAGGAAAAGAGGACAGCGATGGAACAACTTCTTAACGGACTGGATGAACAGGTGACTTTAGATTTTATCATCTCATTATTTCAATCCATCACAGACTGGATGAACATTGATTTTTCTTTTGATGAAAAGCAATAAAGTTGATTTTCTTTCTAGCAATAGTTTAAATACAGACTTGATGTAAACTGTTGATAAATCCATACAATAAATCTACAGAATGAAACAATAAAACCTTTTTATTAACTTTTTGTGATGTTACACATTTAGACATTTGATGAAACTATAAGTAGCAAGAACACATTTACACACACAAACACACACATACTGGGGCAGTTTTATTCACATGTGATGAAAATGTACAACATTCTCTACAACATACATACACACACAAATATACACATAACCTAACTAGAATTAGGGGTGGGGGTGGTGGGATTGGTTTTACTAGGGTTGGGGTTAGGATTAGTGTCAGGTCAGGGATGGGTGGAGGTTATGCTATGGTTGGGGGGGTTCACTAGGGTTAGGGTCAAGTGGGGGTTGGATATGTTTAGGATTAGGGTTAAGGGGTTCACTAGGGTTGGGGTTAGGATTAGGATCAATGCAGATTTGAGCAGATCTTTGACACCACCTACTACAGGGGTCAAGTGGGGGGTGGGGCAGGTAAGGTTTTAGGGTTAGGGGGGCTGTTAGGATAGGGTGGGGTAATCAGGGAGAAGCTGCAGTCAGTAAGTTCTGAAGGATCCTCACGGACACGCTGGCGACCACCACCTCCCTCCTGGAACGTACCATCCTGAAAAGAGACAGAGGGGACAGCAGATTTAAAGGACATATATTTCATGCTATTTTTTAGCCTACATGCATAAATATGATTATAAATGACCTTTGGCACACTAAAGAACGATAAAAAAAGACTTATTAGTTATTCTTGCAGCTCAATTTTTTGCATACGCGTGACAACGCGCTCGTTTTCGCGGATTGGGGGGGCTGGTGCTCAGAGTGCAGAGTTTAAGAGAAATACTCAGAAATGCGTGAATGGATCAAAATACTGATTTAGGGTTGTTTGTTGTGAAGAATGAACAATATATGACACTTACAAGTCATAAAAGTTGATTTGACATGCTTTAGGCTCCTTAAGGAGCTCATCTGTGTATGAAAGTACTAGTTTACTTCTGTTAACACTACATCAGAGACTTCACATAAAAATCAATCATTTCAAATGAATGTTTACATGATGCATTTTTATTCTGATCAGGTGTTCATTCTGATTACTTTAGTCCAGCTAAACGCAGCTGAGGCATCAACATCACTACAGCCAGCCTTCAGCTTCAGGCACTTACCTCCGCACACATAGGGAGGGGGGTAATGACAATCTATGAGAGCAATGGAAAGACATCCATTTTCCTGTTGTTCTAAATGGATAGCTATTATTACGCTTATTTATTATACTTAATATTAGCTTACTATTCTCTGAACGTCAGAATTCAAGCCACGGCTCCCCATGGTGACCATACGGGCCGGAAACTGAAGGGTATAAGAAGAGCGGCAGGTCAGGGTGGAGGTGTGGCTGCAGTTGTGCCATCTTGTGGGGTCCAGATGACCCCACTCCCAACGTAAACGTGCCTTGGAGGCACGTTAGCAAGATAGCACAAGGGTTAAAACATTACTTCTGTCATCTTTACACTTTCGGAGAGAGTCAGACCAAACGCTGATACCTGACCATCTGGTGCTTCACAGGAAGGGGCAGAGCAGCAGGTCGGGGTGGAGGTGCGGCTGCTGGGGCAGAATTCTGCAGAGACAGACAAAGTCCAAATCAGAGGAGTTTCTACCAAAGAATGAAGAGATAACTGTGGCCACAGCTGTCTGGATTTACTGAACAGCTTCAATTGTTGTGGAAAAAGTACAAGTTGTTGTTGTGCTTTGTGTTCATGACACATTTTCATCTGCATATAAACACAAAAATCCCTAAATGGTCTTTGGTCTCCAACCCAACCACCAACGATGACCATGAACGCATCACAGCATCTAAACCAAACTTCAACATGTAGAACTTCCTAAAACCTGCTGCTGATAGAAAACTTCTGTGGTGAGAACATCAGCAAACCGAGCATACGAATGCTTTGGTTCAAAAAGGAACTCCACTTCACTTTAGTTGTGCAGTGATGAAAGTCAGGCCAGGAAAAATTCCCTGAACTTTTCTTTGAGCGTTATGGCGGCGCGGAGCGAAATTTTTGAAAAATACTTGGTCTTAGATGCATTCTGGTACATTCTGGCAGCTAGTTATTCACTTCTTAATCAAGAAACTAAGACTAATTGGAGCATCATGATTTGTCATTCAAACCCCTAGTTTGACTAACCATGACTTGCTGGTCCTGAAAAAGAATTTAGATAATTGCTAAAAGTAACACAATCCTACAATCTAAGCTTTTCCTTAAAGCTGCAAAACATACAGTGGCTAAAATATAGTAACATTAAAGCCCCAAATGGCAAAAAGAACACCAGTAACTATGATATTCTATGAAAGTACCTCATTTATTTGAACGATTTCTGCTTTAGAAATACTGTTTTCTCAAACTATAATTATATCAAAATATGGGATCTGCTTTAAACTATCTTTCTATAACATAATACATAAATTCCTTAACACCAATACTTAGTAATCTGGGAAATATCAAAACATACAAACAAAATTAAACATCGTTAACATTCTTTTTTAAGGGAGTGTGGGTCCAAACCACCAAATACTTATAATTATAATTAATGTCAATAATATGTTTTTGAGCAAAACTGAACTAAATAATTGGTAATTAGGAATAAATACAAATAAATTAGATAAAGAAATGTATTCAGATGTTTCAGTTTTGATCAATGTGGTCTGTTATTCTGCAGTCAGATCAAGAAAATCTACAAGGGGGGTTTCAAACAATGTATAAGCATGTTTCATACCATGGTCCGGTGGAATACTCGATTCTGATTGGCTGCTGGGTGTGCATTAAAACCTGATTCCGGTCACCTAGTTTAACTTATTGTATCACTGCGCTGGCTTCTTTAAAACCTTTTGCTTCACCATTTGGACAAAAACAAGCAGTAAGAGGTGAACTTTCTCTCTGAACTGATGCTTTATTCAACCCATCGGGACGATCAGCATCTATATATATATATCGCTGAATCTTGACTGCAGCGGTGATGCTGCGCGACGGACTATGTGTTACGTGATGCGTCGCGATATAGTCCGCTTTTTGTGAGAAAAGCAATACAAATCGGGAAAAAAAAATTAAGGACTAAAAACTGGTTGATATGTATTGCTTTTGTAACCGTGGTATAAGCGGGTTAATGGCCTCAGTGTGCGTTATTACTTTAACGCACTTCGCGGAGGCAACCGTCCGACGTGAAAAAAGTAATAATAACGCACACTTCGTCAGCCATTACCCTAATCTCTGCATAATTTCCACCGTAACTAATTGTATTAGAACGGAGAGTGAAATTCTGAACAACAGTTGTACTCACCTCCAACATATTTGTCTTGTGAACGTACCTTGAAAAGAAATCGCCATATTTGTCTTTCTCCTCCAGCCAAGACCACTCAAATTTGTCTTTATCTTCTTCTCACAACTGAGGTCGTGACCAAGCTCAATAATGACAATGCCCACCATTATTTTAACACAAATTTAATCGCACACTCTTGAGATTTGTTTGTGAAAGTTTAGCATGGGTCCGCTGACCACGTGGTACAGACGGAGCCAATTAGAGCCGTCGACGCATCCAAAAGCAACTAAAACGTCCCGTCATTGGTCAATTCGGCCGGGAAGACAAGACAGCCGGGCCCATAGAGAAAGCGATCCACGGAGAAATATAGAAAATAAGTGAAAATTCGCAAATTTCAGAGATTTTTTTCATCCGGAAAGCGATCAGGTCTTTATTTCCCGGAAAATACGATCGGTTTGCTCAAAAACCCGGATTTCCGGGAATTCCCGGAAGACTTTCATCACTGGTTGTGCTTCAGGATGAAAAGATGTCATTTTTGCTTCAAACTCTATTTGACAGATATTTTATTTAATGGATTCAGTGTGACGTGTGTGTGTGTGCGTGTGCGCTTTGTATGCATAAATGTCCATATGTCCATTTATGATTGGGAATAGTTATAATGCACAGAAGAAAGCATCTGTTTCTTTTGAGTTTTTCATCTTTTGAATAAATTTGTGAATTTTAATTTTAAATTCACAAATTATTATTTAAAACAATATATGAAATAAATATTTAAATAATTCCTCAATTGTTTTTATTTTAATTGTTTTTTCCTTTGTTATTGCTGAAATTGTTTTAAAAAAAGCAAATCAATCACTTATGAAAGTTGCATATTATTCTGTAAAGTACTGTGAGACCACTCGTGAGGATAAAGACCCACTCCCATGAAAATGCTGGTTTAACATGGTCTTGTGGCATTTTTCTGATGGAGGACATATAAAAAGAAAATTACGATTAAAACGGCATTTCTGAGCATTTCTTTACCCCTTTCTGACCCCCCCCTGCAGACAAATAGATCCACAAACGCTGGACAGCTCTGATATTGCTGCCATTTTGGTTGCACCACTACTGTTAGGTTTGGGGTGGGAGGGGCTGTAAGCTGGCGGGAGAGAATGTAAACAGACAGCTCTCACTCTCATAATAATCATAACTAACCGATGGGAACATTTTGAAAATAGATTAGAATAGGGCCGCATGGTGTGAGGAAAACTCGCGACATCAGACATAAACATTGTGATGACGATATAACTTGCGATACATGAAGAAAAAGAAAAAACAACCAAAAACAACCCAGAGGATTCACCAAGACTGATGAGACTTAATCCATAGAACTACTACAGTAGATTCCTTTCTTTTTTTCTGTTGGGCTCCTGCCTTAAAGCCTGCAGGAGGTTTGACATATTTTCCAGCTGAGAGAAGGCTGTGGCTGACGAGACAAACCTACCAGGAACTGGAGAACAATATCTGCAGGGACAGCAAATCCAATCCCTGCAGATAGGCTGCTTCGGTGCACCCCAAGGACCTCCCCGTCCTGCATAGCCATACGACAGAAAAAAGAATGTCATTAGGCAACAAAAGACGGGTCAGGAATAAGATCAGAGTCTCTGTGGGCTTTACGTGCACACATCCATGTGTGGTCAATCCCTGCAATCAGTGTGCATTAGAACGTGGCCATCTATCCATGAACATGGCTCGTTCACTATGTCCAAAATTCATTTTCATCAGGTATGATGAGCGTGCAAATTGTGCTGGGTTTTGACATTTGTGGTGGGGGTCAAATTTTCACTCTAAGGTGTAAATAGAAAGAAGAATCACTAAAACAATCTGGTCCTTCAGTCCAGAACTGCTAAAGGACATAAAAAAGCAATTTGGTTCTGAAAAAAACGACCTGGACCCATTTAGTTAAACCAGTGAGTAAGTAGAACCCAGTCATCTTTATTGTACAGATGACAGTTTGGACTGACCTTCACTGCACAAACATACAGGAAGTGACACGTCTGCACCCACAGGGTTTCCTGTTTCCTTTACCATTCTTAATTACTAATCACAGCATCACACTCTGTAAGAGAATCCAGCTTCTGCTCAGATGATCATCACTCACCATATTGAGTAGTGGCCCCCCCCGAGAATCCTCCCTAAAAGAAAACAGGGAAAAGCTGCAGTCGGTAAGTTCTGAAGGATCCTCACGGACACACTGACCCAACCACAGTGGGAGCTCACCATCGTTGGGAAGCTGTGCTGCAGCTCAGTCCTCCCTTTCTGCAGCCTGGTGAGGCTGAGGATGCCAGAGGATACAGTCCACAGCAGCTCTTTGGGGCTGCTGAAAACTAAGACTGCCCCCCCTGGCCGTGCAGCCGCACTGCTGCCCAACTCCAGGAAGGGCAGGGGAATCTGTGGGAGGGGGATGAAGACGATGCAGATTTGAGCAGATTCCTGACACCACCTACTACATCAGAGAAGATCTCTGCTTGACATCTACAGCTCCCACTCCCTCAGTAAAGCCCAGGGGCCTCATTTATAAACGTTGCGTACGCACAAAAGAAGGCGTACGCTACTTTCTACGCAATAGTTGATATTTATAAAAAGCAAACTTGACGGGAAAATGTGCGGTCCTTCATCAAGCTCTGACCCAGGCGTACGCACAAAAACGGGTGAAATGAGAAACGGCGACACCGTCGGCAGATGGAAGAAACACGTGAAAGTGAAAATGACAATACTGCCTCTCATGAATAACATGAAGACTTCACAAAGCAAGTCTCACAATGAACAGCTACACGAACACCTGTTTGATCGATCAGCAGTGAAACAAACAAAACAAAATCAAACGTCAATTACAACAGAAATTCAAATGAACACTTACTTGCAAAAAGAAAAGTGAAATATGTTCTGCAATATTGGCATGTTGTGCAATTCATCCTCATAAATAATATAGTTAATAGAACGAAATAATGTACAAAACTGATATTCTCCTCAATGTGTCCGTCTGGAGGAGCAGATATAGTCAAAGTCAAAGTCAGCTTTATTGTCAAATATGCTGCATCCGTAAGACATTCAGCACAGATGAAATTGCTGTCCTCTCACCCCAAAGTGCAAGCAGCATATAAAATAATAAATAAATGACTTAAAAAATACATTCTTTTAAAAACAATAAAGCCGATAGAGCCGCTGCGTGTGCACGCGCCGCCAGATGCGTTTGAATCAGACAGACAGACAGACAGATGTATTAATTGTCCACTGGGGAAAGTTGTTTTCATAGTAAAACATTTCTTCGTAAGCTACAGAATTATGGTATTCATGCATATGCCTTTAGTTTGTTTTATTCTTGATAAAACAATGTATGACGTATGTCTCAACCATTCAGAAAGCAACAAGAAATTACATTTTGCGCTGAACAATTTCCCATTTCCACGTGGATTATTACCGACATCTGTAGCTTGTCAGATGCAATTAAATGGATGGAAATAAAATGCTCCATCACAATGCGTAATGACGAACAATGGCTGATCTTGGATCTTAGAAGATGTGGCAAATGGAAGAATTCAGAGTGAACGCATCAGGACGAGTGGCTTATGAGCCGGTTCTGACTTCTTCGAGCCGTCCTGTTGGAGCTTTTGGGGGTGTGTCACCCGGTGCATCAGGTGCGTCGGTGTCCCCCCCGACACCCCCCACCCCCCGCCTCAGTCACTACTCCACGTAAAAGGGACTCCCCAATAATTGCCGCCAGTCTCTCATCAAGAAGGGTCAGCTCCGGTGTCCCCTGTCCCCCACCTGTGGCAGACACACTCTAGCGATGCAGCGCCAGACGTTTTTTGCCCCGACTTTGATGTCCGTCTGTCACTGTTTGCCACTCACGTGCTTTTTTGGCATTAGTAATGCCCACACTGTGCCCTCCAAACAACATTTTTCTCCTCTTTTCCACCTCGCCAACGATAACTTCTACTTCACATCGAGTGAAGTTACGTTTTTTTTTTATTTTCTCTGTGTTTGCCATGGTTTCGCTATCAATGAATATTCATTTGTGGGCGTTTCACGGACTATTTATGGGCAACTATGGGCGTGTCATGAAGCCGCAAAAGCTGCGCAGCATTTAGAATTGGTTGTGATTTATTAAGGGAAAGATGCGTAGGATGTGCGTGCGCACGGTTTTATAAATCCGAATATTTCTGTGCGTACGCACGTCCTATGTTTCATCCGTACGCCACTTCTGACGCAAATCCTACGCAAAGTTTTATAAATGAGGCCCCAGAACATCACCAGAGACAGCTTCCACCTAGGACATCTCCTCTACTGCCCTCTAGGTGGCGACACAGATCATTTTCAAACTAGAACAAACAGACTAAGAGACAGCTTTCTTCCTCCGAGTGGTCTCAGCCCATGACTGTATAAGAGAACTGGACTAAGTGACCCCTCCCCTTTGCGTTCCAAACAGGAAGTACCTGTTGGTCACAGCAAGCCAAAACCCCATAGATTTCTATAAAGAAATAACCAGCTGTTACTCAGTCGTTCCATTGGTCTGAATAACTAACCATTCTTACTCTGATGTCTATTTTGTTTTATAATGTTCTTTATGATTCTTTATTTTGTTCTCATTTCTCTCTCGTCTTTTAAGTGGGACAACTTTTGGTGGCTGACTACATCTTTTTAGTATGACAACAGCAATTAGCAAAGATGATTAGATTTTTCTCATGTTTTGGGTAGTGCCTTAAGGAACTGACTCTTTCTAAATAAAGTGAAGTGGGTTGAAAAGAAGGAAGGAAAAAAGGGAGAAGAAGAAAAGAAAGAAAACTGGAGAATGAGGAAGGAGAGGAGTGGCAGTGGGAGGATAAGACGAAAAGGGAGAGGACAAAGAGGAAGCACATTCTCACCAATGAATTAACGTGAATGAGGGCGATGTCTGCTTCCTCATTCACTCTTTCGATGGTGGCCTCTAGGCCATCCCTACTCTTCAGCACCACCTGGAAAATGGTGAGGACACAATCAGACCTATTTCCTGTTCTTCAAACTATGACGAATTGACGTTTTAGTAAAACAACTTTGCTGTTGCTCACCACCAATGAGGAGCTCCGCCGAACAACATGGGCACAGGTTATAATATTACCATCGTATGTTACAAGGAATCCTGTGCCAACATGGCAGTTCCTGTGCCTCCTGAAGAATGTACGTCTAAAGAGAGACAGAGGGGACAACAGATTTAAGGGGCATATATAGCATGCAATTCTTAAGCCTGCAATCTATGAGAGCAATGGAAAGAAAGAGACCCAACCCACAGTGGGAGCTCACAGTGATGAATAAATGTCCTGTTGGAGGCCAGGGTCTTTGATCCTCCTTGTTGTGCTCACTATTCCCTGGGTAACAGTCCCTTTCAAGGCGGGCGGGTCGCCAAAGGCCAGGACCGACTCGCCTGGCCCAACAGCTGCAGAGCTGCCAAAGTGCAGGATAAGCAGCTTCATCTGTGGGAGGATGATGAAGACAATGCAACTTTGAACAAAGCAGACACACAGCAGCCATTAACACAACTTTGTGTTTCTTTTTGCACATAGGTTTAATGTTATTGTTCTTACAACGTGAATAACCCTTTATTTAATTTTTCTAGTCTCTAGCATCAGGAATGTTGAAGATTTTAATATGGTATTAACGTCTGACTTATGTAGATTATTTTGTCACAATTTTTCGTAGTGTGGGGGGGCGGGGTGAACATTTTTCTTCCTCCAAAGGGGGTGAACAAGAGAAAAAGTTTGGGAACTGTCGTGATATATGGCAAATGCACGGTGAGGGGGACCCACCTGACTCAGTGAAGACCAGAGCTTGGACCCCAGCATCAGGGAGGGGCAGTTGGTAGTGTGTGATGAGCTCTGTAGGCAGGAGAAAGATTTCTGATAGTCCTGTTAAATTTGAAATGAAAAGAAATAGTAACAAGTCCACAGCTGTGTTTCATCATTGTACTAACTAAACGGATTCCATTGTTTTGAAAAACAATAGCTGCAATGGAAAACAAACTATTCTAAAGAAATGAGACCCACTACATTACACCCCCCCCATCACCCCACCCATATAGGGTGTTCCCTCATTTACCCCAAAATAGGTGAAATCTGTAAAGTACCATTACCACCGTTAAAGAACCGTACACACCGGGTTGAATATTCGCCAGGCGTTATTCGCCAGCATTTTTCGCCAATGTCTTTTGTGTTCACACCCAGGCGATTTTCGCTGACCATGAGCCGAGCCAACATGCAATTTCATTCCCTGACATTAGATGGCGCTTAATGTCAAACAGAAATACTCCTGTGCACAAGGTGGTTTTCACTCAGAAGAAGAGAGCCAGTATTTACGCGCTTGTCAGAATCATACAAAGAAAACATGAATATTTCAAGCACCAGTAGCTCCAGCTCCAGTTCCAATGATGAAGAAATTATTGTTCTGTTGAATGATGCCGGAATGACGCCGGAAAAGACGCCGATTTTGGGTACATCCCATAGTTACGAGAAGAGAAGAACATGGTGAGTTTTATCGACTGGTACAAGAGCTGAAAATGTATCATGAGCGTTTTCGGGGATATTTTAGAATGTCCGTCATTATTTCTTTGCGGCAGTGTAGCCGCTACTTGGCGTCTATCTTCTTTGCTGGTATGTGTGCTCAGAAAGGCAGTGTTGTGTTTGAGCGACCCCAAGTTGTGTTTTACTGTAACTTCAGAAGCTCCAGACACGTGTACAAAAGCGCCATTCTCATTGGTCGAATAGATTTCGACGCGAGGCGTCAAAAAAAAACGAACCCGAGGCGTTTGTTTTTTTTGACGCTTTGACGCGTGGCGTTTTTTCGCGTCGGTGTGCACACTCTCATTGGTGCCCTTTGTTTAGTCACGAGGCGAATTTGGCGAAATTCGTCCCGGTGTGTACGGGCCTTAAGACTGTACAACTTTACAAAACACTTTTTCCTCAAGCCAATACATGAATATTTTCTCTCAATTTTAAACTCTCAAAGTTAAAATCTCCACAGAAAAATAAGTTCAGCATTATTATAGTGTAGTATCTTCAATGATGAGACGTTGTTCGTTTAGGTTGGCTCTTTATTCCGCCATTATTACAACTTCCTTAACAACCAGAATGCAGCGCGTGCTTATCTTTTAACAGTGTAACATTCACGGCCTTACAATAAAATCAGACTTTAATGTTATGAACAATAACTAGTCAATATGCCACATTACCTCCCCTTGTAACTAGGACAAATTAACAAAATAGGACGTTACCTTAACAGCGCCTAAGGCAAAAACCAGAAAAATGCTTACCAACCAATTTTGTCAAAATAGACAAAACAGGTTTCGTACGGTCTGTCCTATTGTCATCAATCTCAAAAGAACTATTTAACCATCAAGTTTGGAATCTAAGGGGACGTTTAATTTCACGTTTTGAGCGTCTCAAAACCAATGGCTCAGGTGACTGGTTAGGAAAATCTCCCTTTTGTGGGGAACTTCCACAGCTTGTCTCTGCTTCCAGATTTGCTTCTTCTGTTGAGACCACATGGTCTGCCGCAGGTACAGCTCGCTCACGTAACTGATCTCCATGCCGTCTGTGAACCGTGTCAGAGTCCCGCTCTCGGACTTCGTAGGAAACTGGACCAGTCTGCCGCACCACCATACCAGGAATCCAATTATGACCCCCACTCACAGTGCTACGCAAATACACTGCATCGTCCACTTCAAACGAACGATCTGCAGCACTGTAATCATGGCAGTCTTTCTGGTGATATTGTCTCTTCCTCACCCGCTCCTTGGTGCACGGCTGCAGAAAATCCAGCCTGGTACGAATGTGTCTTCGCAGAAACAGATCAGCAGGGGACTGTCCCGTGGTGCAGTGAGGAGTGGATCTGTACTGCAACAAAAACAAGGACATCTTATCATCAATGCACAGATGGGTGTGAGCCAGCCTCTTCATTCCGGCTTTAAACGTCTGGACATATCGCTCCGCCAGACCATTTGATGCTGGGTGCCCCGGTGCACTTGTAGTGTGATGAATCCCATTCATTTTTACAAAAGTTTTGAACTCTGCTGATGTGAACGTAGTTGCATTGTCAGTCACAATTTGCTCTGGCAGTCCAAAAGAAGAAAACAATCTCCTTAGTCTTGTGATGGTAGCCTGGGTGGTAATTTGTGACATGCGAAATATTTCCAACCACTTTGAATGTGCATCGACCACTATCATGAACATGGCACTCATGAAAGGTCCAGCAAAGTCAATGTGCAGTCTTTTCCATGGTTCTCCAGGAAACTCCCATGGATGTAGGGGAACTTGAGGGGGTGTTGGTTTGTCCAGCTGGCATGTCTCACATTCTCTGCAAATACGCTCTACATCCAAATCAAGACCGGGCCACCATACATATTTACGGGCTAAGGCTTTTGTCTTGACGATGCCTTGATGTCCTAAATGGACTTCTTGTAGGACTCTCCCCCTCAGCTTGGTAGGTATGACAACCCTTGTACCCCAAAGAACACAACCTTGTTCTGTGGAAAGTTCATTTTTCCTCATACTGAAGGGCTGTAGGTTTCCTTCCGGTTTCCCAGGCCAACCTTCCATTACGTACTTGTAGACTCGTGACAATTCACTGTCTGTACGTGTCGCCTGTGCCACCTGTTGCGCACTAAGTGGCGCCTCCTGGAGATGCTCTTCCAAGAGTGAGTGAATTAACGCTGAGGTTCCTGCTGTCCCATGATCACTAGTTTCTGGTAAGGGAACCCGGGAAAGACCATCCGCATTGCTATGCTCTTTTGACTTGCGATAAACAATGTGGTAGTCGTAAGCAGAGAGAATGATTGCCCACCGTTGGATGCGTGCAGCTGCCAAAGTTGGTAGACCTTTATGTTCACCGAACAGCGTCACCAGGGGGCGGTGATCAGTCACCAGAGTAAAATGGCGGCCCCACAAATACTGGTGAAATTTCTTCACACCATAAACCAGCCCCAATGCTTCTTTTTCTATCTGAGAATAGTTTTTCTCAGCTGGGCTTAATGTCCGAGAAGCGTAGGCCACAGGGCGTTCTTCTCCATTTTGCATTGTATGCTGGATGACTGCTCCAATACCATATGCAGAAGCATCACAGGCCAGAGTGAGTGGTAGGTTAAGGTCATAATGAGCTAGAACTCGGTCACTAGCTAGTAGCTCCTTGCATTTAAGGAAAGCAGTGTTTTGCTCCTTCGTCCATTTCCATGTCACGTTTGCTTGCAGCAGTTTGTACAAAGGTGCTAACACTGTGCTTTGTTGCGGTACAAACCTTCCATAGTAATTGTATAATCCCAGGAACGCCTGTAACTCGCTGACATTGGTAGGGGCTGGAGCTTCTTGAATGGCTCTCACCTTCTCTTTTGAGGGTCTGACCCCATGCTCATCCAGTTCATGTCCCAAATACTCAATCGTTTTCCTGCCGAACGCACACTTTGAGCGTTTCACCCGCAGTCCATTTTCCTGTAAGCGTTGTAGAACTTTTTGCAGGTTGGACAGATGAGCCTCCTCTGTATTTCCAGTGACCAGCAGATCATCCAGGTAAACGACAACTGGTAAATCCTTCATCAGATTGTCCATAATACGCTGGAAAATGGCAGGTGCTGAGCTGATTCCAAAAGGAAGTCGATTGTATACATATAGTCCTCTATGAGTGTTGATGGTCGTATATGTCTTTGAATCATTATCCAGTACAACCTGCTGATAGGCTGCAGCCAAATCTATCTTGGAAAAGATTTTACCACCACTAAGGGTCGCCAACAGCTCCTCTAAACGTGGTAAGGGATATGACTCAGTCTCTATTGCTTGGTTGACTGACACTTTGTAATCTCCGCATATCCGGAGTGATCCATCTTTTTTTTGTACGGGCACTATGGGTGCTGCCCATTCGCTATGCTTCACTGGAGAGATTATTTTAGCATCTTCCAGTCTTTTAAGTTCCCTCTCTACTCGCTCTTTCATAGCAAATGGAAGTGGCCTGCTTTTGCAAAATTTGGGCGGCACATCAGGTTTCACCACTATTGCTGCTTTTATGTCTTTAAGCATGCCTAACTCATCTGCAAAAACCTTGGAGTACTTTTCCAGCACCTCTGGGAGTGACTTACATGTGGGTGAAGTTAGCGATTTAATCTGCTGCCAGTTTAGACTGAACTCCTTTAACCAATCTCTGCCACACAAAGTTGATCCACCCCCTTTTACCACTAACAAGGATAACTCTTTGGTCTCCTGTCCATAGCTCACTGGCACCGTAATTTGGCCTAAAACGGGGATGTGACCTCCATTGTAAGCCTTGAGTCTGACTGTTGCAGTCTGCAGTGGAAAATGTGAAAATTTCTCCTTGTACTTGACTTGTGGTATGACACTCCTGGCAGCTCCCGTATCTATTTCCATCTCTAACTCTGTGTTAGCAACAATAAATGTTTCCCTATACAAGTCAATGTCATCATTTGTTACAGTCAGAATGCTAAACATTCCAAGTTCAGCATCATCTTCCACTTCCACATGTTTTGTGTGGTGAAGTGTTTTTCCCTTGGCATTTTGTTTTTCCCTGCTCCCAGTTTGAGCTTTTGAGCGACATGCCTTCTTAATGTGCCCCATTTTTCCGCAGTTATGGCATTTGGCATCCTTAAAATAGCACTCATTTGCTGTGTGGTTTTTTCCGTTGCACCTGTAGCAGTTTCTTGTCTTGTGTCGGGGCTCCACCTTGTGGACATTGGCCGTTCCTACACTCTCATTTCCAGCCACCCGCAGCTGACGGGCTTCTCTGTCCGCTGTTTCCATATTTAAGGCAATCTCAAAAGCTTTGGCGAAAGTAAGGTCGGTTTCTGAGAGCAATCTTCGCTGGCAAGCCTCATTGTTTATTCCACTCACAAAACGATCACGCAGTGAGGAGTCCAGGTTGGCACCAAACTCACAATGGGCTGCACTCCTTTTCAACTCCGCCGCATACTCTGCCACCGGCTGGTCGTGCTTCTGATTACATCGGTTAAAACGAAATCTCTCTGCCACCAATATCGGCTTAGGCTCAAAATGTTCCTTTAATATTGTAACAATCTCATCAAACGTCTTGTCCTTAGGTTTATTAGGCTGCACCAGATTCCTTAGAAGTCCGTAGGTGGATGCGCCCATAACCGTTAGCAGCGTTGCCACTCGTTTTTCGTCGGCTACATCGTTAGCTTCGAAAAATTGTTCGATCCGTTCCACATACGCCGACCATGGCTCACCGTCTGGCTTGAATTCATCAATTCTTCCAAATAGGGACATTGTGCTCACTAGCACCGACACCGAGTGTCTCTCCCTCCTGAAGCCAATAGGTTTTAATCCTCGTCGCCAGTTGTAGTATCTTCAATGATGAGACGTTGTTCGTTTAGGTTGGCTCTTTATTCCGCCATTATTACAACTTCCTTAACAACCAGAATGCAGCGCGTGCTTATCTTTTAACAGTGTAACATTCACGGCCTTACAATAAAATCAGACTTTAATGTTATGAACAATAACTAGTCAATATGCCACAATAGAATGGAAACACAGGCCTTCTTGAAATCGAAGATTTATGTAAATTTGACAAACCGAACGCATTCTGTGCGGGAGACGCGGCACGGAGAATGATTGACAGCCGACTGAGACACTGAAGTGCGCTGATCAAACATGCCGCCCTTTAAGCTAGGAACGGTATGGCAAAGCTAAATAATGTCAAGCTTTTCACATTTCCTTCAATTTCGGTCTCCACAACGCGGGATTTATCTAGCAAAAAGAAATCCACAAAGTGACGATGAATTCCCCGTAAACTTTCCGCCTGTGGGGGGAGGACGCCGTGCCCGCGAGCGCCTACTGCCCCTTCATCAAGAGCAAATTCCCACGGCAGAACTACTCACCACTCTTCCACACGCATCATTGGAACTCACTGCGATCACTGCTGCATCTGCCTGCGGCGTCAAAGTATAACACACACGCGCACACCTCCCCCTACCTGTCCTCGAGGGCTGCGGCCGGCAGGGCGAAAGTGGCGCGAAAAGCCTCAACTTTGATGACCACGATAAAAGTGGACTAAAACGCTCTTCCCCGTGAAAACTAACAACATTTATAATACAAATATGACGTCTCTCACTTCCCTAAATTAAGTTGTTAGAGGAAATTCAACTTACCTTTTACAAGCTCCTCCAGCCAGCAGCTGCTTGCAGCTGTTTCAAAATGGCTGACTGCAATGTTTCCCATCCTGGAATGCTTCTTGAAGAACGGGGTTTACCAGTCCAAAAGTAAGGGGCAAAGGCCAAACCAGAACTGTTTCATGTTTAGTCAACATCATTTCAATATATAAATCTAATACTGCTAGAAATCAAGTGTGATTTTCAAGATTGTAATATGTTTCAAAGGTAAACATTATTTGTTCATATTAAACAAACATGCTTAGTATTTGTAAATTGAACAAACCCCACATTTCTGAGCTCTGTCAGAAGAACCACCATGGGTTGGACTCCCGGTCCGGGTTTCTGCAGTAGCCGTGGTCCCCAGACCCCGACCCGGGTACTGCATGACATAACGTGGAAACTCAGTCCACTTCACACAAGGAGGCGCCTGAGTCCATCTGAGACACAGTGGTGTTAGTACCCCAACTCTGTGAACCCTTCAGAGCAGGACAGAGGTACAGAGAACGTGTGTGTTCGCCTGGTGGGGTAATTTTTAACTTTTAAGTTTATAGTTTCCTTTGAAGTTTCAGACCGAGGATGGCGGCGGGGGGGGGGGGGGGGGGGTGTTGGAGGGATGATGATGATGATGATCATCAAGATGAAGAGAGAAGTGAGGGGTTGAATACAGGAGGAATGGAAAGAAGTGTTCTGTTTCAGGACCCCCAGCTGGGACTTGAACCAGGGCCTTCTTGCTGTGAGGCAAAAGCGCTGACTTCTGCGCCACCGTGCAGCCTCATTGGAGACATCTTTGTTTAAAATACACTTGAGTTTAAATTATTTTATAAGTGTTTCCCTTTTCACTTTAAAGCAAAGAGATACATTTCAAGGTGGTAAATAAACCTCGTCTGATTTCGTTTGCTGTTTCAAATTTGATCGTAATAACTGTCCATTGTGTGAAGAAAACATTAAAACAGAAAATCACCTTTTTTCCCCCTGAGTTCCTTCAACACAACACCATAAACAAGACAGCTGTCAAACTCAAAATGATGGAAAAGGAAAGAAAATTACCATTTTTTTTAATCAACATTGTCAGGATCATGATTGGTTCATTTCTGATGATGTCATATGATGTCATTAGACAGGAACAGAGCATGCTGATAAAAGTTCACAGCAAGAAGAATCATTCTTGTCCCTAACTTCTAAAGATGAAGAGCAGAAGGCCTCTGTCTCCCCAAAACTTAACGGCGGTGAAGATCTGAAAAAAGCTTTGAGGGATTCCGTTTCAAAGATGATCTCACTTTCCGTTTCAACATCTGGGTCAAGCCTTCATGATGAGGACACGTATCCTCATGACTCATCCGCGATGATCCAGTCCAAACTGAGGGAAGTGACTTTAAAAAAATAAAATAAACAAAACAGAAAAGAAGTGGTCCGCTCTTCCTGCACTTGATTAGTGAAGTGGACCGGTGGAACGAGCGACCGTGTCTCTACTCTAGCAGAGCAGACAGACTTACAGTTTTGTGTTTTAGGGGAAGTAAGGATGCTTTGTTACGTGTGGGAGACTTAGGACTGTGATCCGTCCCGCACCTCTATGTGAACGAGCAACCGGAATTTAGGAGAACCGGGTCTCCCGGTAAAAGTGTGTGTCGGGGCAGAGCTCGGAGCGCTAGCTCACGCAGTGTGTAAGCTTCGAAGCAGAAAGGCCGTTCAGTCCTTAGAAACCGTTCAAACAATCACGTGGATTTGTGTTTCCAGTCGTGTCCCAACAAAATAAAGGCTGATGTTAGTCCCACATATTTACGTGCAGCCAAGATGCAGATTGCAGCCTTTCCCGCATGGATTTATGTTCATGCTAATGTTGTTAGCCCGTGTTAGCATACTGCTAATAAGTTAACACAGGCTTTTTCCGGCTCCGTTTTTCAACAGAAAAAGCTGCGACCACACGGATTAAAATTAATATTACAAGCGAACAGGCGCTTCATAATAACCGTAACATTTATAAAAGCATGTTTTGGAGATCATCTTGTACCGAGCTGACGTATCTATGTATGTAGCTGCTCGGCGGAACTGTTTCCCTTCCCGTTTTTAAAAACACTACTGCGCATGTGCCAATAATTTATTCCGACCGAAAGTGTGGCCCATGTGAATGTTTTTATAATTTGAAAAAGTTTTTCTGGGCCCATGTACACGGTTGAATTCTAATCCGACCAATAATAATATAATATATAAATAATAATAATATTTTGCACATGTAACCGCAGCTTATGGTGTCGACTGGGGCGGGGGCGTGGCATCACAATGGTGTCTCTCCATCGGGATGTCAGTCACCCATCACCGTCCATCGGCACAACCCTAGTTGGAAATGCTAATAATGTGGACCTCCCCCTCTGTGAATAACCGTATAGCTGCCAGATGCAGCATCACAGGTGGGGACCAGCCCCCCTACAGCAAGGCGAGGACCAGCCCCCCTACAGCAAGGCGAGGACCAGCCCCCCCACGGCAAGGCGAGGACCAGCCAAGGCAAGGACCAGCCCCCCCACAGCAAGGCGAGGACCAGCCCCCCTACAGCAAGGCGAGGACCAGCCCCCCCATGGCAAGGCGAGGACGAGCCAAGGCAAGGACCAGCCCCCCCACAGCAAGGCGAGGACCAGCCCCCCACACAGCAAGGCGAGGACCAGCCAAGGCGAGGACCAGCCCCCCCCACAGCATGGCGGGGACCAGCCCCCCCACAGCAAGGCGGGGACCAGCCCCCCCCACAGCAAGGTCCCCATCTAGAGCTGCAGCGGCTGAACAGCAGCCGACCCAGAGGGGGAGGTTCCAGCTGAGGAAGCTCTGGAAATAACAGTTAAAATAAAAATGAGAATGAAAACGTAAACACACTAATAAAAGCAGTAAACAATAAAATAAAACAAATGAAACAAAGTAAATTTAAATAAAAAAAAAATCTTCTCTAACAATTACCAGATGTGTTCACTATTTTTTTTCCCTTTATTACTGTACTTTCATTCTCTTTGGCCAGTTTTGTGACACATGAAAGTCAAAAGATGCAATTAATTGAAAAGCAAAACACAAACATTTTTATTTTATTTTTATTTTATTATTTTATGATTTACATCCAAAGAGATCTTTATAGTTTTATAAACCAGAGAAATCAATTATAAATTATATCATTTAAAGAAATAAAAAAATAAAAATGGCTGAAGACTTTTTCCTAAATATACTAAAAACAATTAAGATATTAGGCCTATTGGACAGAAATGAAGCGTGAAAAACTTCAGGCTTTTATTCCAGAAGCTGCTCTCATGTGTGACTGCAGCATCTTAGTCCAACAGCTGATCTGCGTTTCCTGCCGGGTGTGGTGGCGCGCGCCTGTAATCTGCGCTCATGGAGGCTGAGGCTGGAGGATGGTTGGAGCTCAGGAGCTCTGAGCTGCAGTGGACTGTGCTGATCGGGTGTCTGCACTGAGTTCTGTACCGATATGGTCTTTCTGGGGGAGCCCGGGGAGACCAGGTCGTCCAAGGACGGGTGAACCGGCCCAGGCCGGAAACGGAGCAGGTCAAAGCCCGCGTGCCGCTCAGCAGTGGGATCACACCTGAGAGCAGACGCTGTAGCACAGCCTGAGGAAACATCCAAACCCAGCCTTTTCATCTACTCTGTACTCTTCATCAGAATATTCTGACAAGAACTCCCACAGTTGTTGATCCAGCAGCTTCTGGAAACTTTAACAAGTCTGCTCTTTATGGTGAAAAAACATTGTTTCTTGTTGCTCCAACACCGCCCCCTGCTGGACTCTAGAAGGAATGACATCAAACAAAACAAACAGCAGTTTTCTCACACTAAATGATGAAAATCTAAAATATATCTCATTCCAACACATTAATATCTTGTTCGCACAGATTAATAACTCGTTCCCTCGAAATACTATTTTGTTTCCTCGAAATGATTAACTCGTGCGAACGCAATAATTAATATGATATTTTTCTGATTTTTATTGAGACAATAATAGATCGATCATTCTTGCTTTTATTTTTACCCCATTGAATTCTCACAGAGACACGGATGTAGCGGCAGAAAGCGGCTTTTGCAGCAAGATGACGAAGAGCGTACCAGAGGATGATCATGATCATGTGAATCAACGTGAATACCGATGGATGCTTTTAAAAATAAATAAATCTGATCTCTAAACATTCTCCGTGTCCTCAATGCAATGTAATGAGACACACACAGACAGAAATGTGAAGGTATCTGCTGTAAATCTATGACGTAAATAACAGGATAAATGATCGGCTAGTTAGCATGTAGCCTAATAGCCTTTGAATGTGAAGTGACTGACTGCTAGAGTATGTTAATAAAAGACAAGTCTTGAATATTATTAGTCCTATTCGACCTTAAACTACAATATCAGCTGGCTGGCTGTCTACCGACCAGCCAGTTGCCCGAATGCCGGCATGACAAACAAAGAGCTCCGCGGGGAGCTAAGCTAGTAGTAGTAGCCTAGCAGAAGCTATCGTATGGCAAAGCAGCGTAGGTATCATAAATCTTGTGATATTTTTCTTCTATTCATTGAGACAGTAATAAATTGATCATTCTTGTTTTTCTTTTTCCTTTCTTGAATAAATGTGGGTCACAGAGACACGGAAGTTACCGCTGAAAGCAGCTTTTGCGGCCGCACAGACAGAGACCATCTCCGTGTGAATGACTTATGACATGATTAAATATTGCGTTCGAACGGATTAATTTTTTATTATTGTATCTTGTGGGAAAGGAATATTATCTTGTGGGAATGGAATAGTATTTCGTGCGAAAGTTATTAATCTGTGGGAACAAGATATTAATGTGTGGGAACGAGATATATTTTAATTTTGTCATGACACGGGCTCCGTAAAAAAACAGCTCCTGTCCACTGTACCTGCTGGGTGGCGTCGTCATGGCGACACACGTGAGCTGTGCTGCACAACTTCTCTGCTTTGATGATACCAGATGCTCCCATTTTTCACAAACATTCTTTGTTCTTGTGCTGTTTTCACTTTATTTATAGTAAACTTTGATCATTTCTTTATTTCTTTATGTTTTTTTAAGCTTCAAAGTTTGTAACATCTTCAAATTTTCAGCCATTTCTTTTCTTTTTCATTTTCTGCTGAAAAAGCTCTTCATGAAATAAATAAGTCTTTCTAAAAAACAGTCATGGAAATAAAAACAAAGCTACTTTGGAAAATATTCATTTTGAAATCCAAGGTTCTGAAAAAATAATATTTAACATGATTAAAATGAATATTTTAAAATGCTGTTTTAAAATAATGAACAGGTTTTCTAAAGCAAAATGAAATATATTTAATAATATAAGGGCTAATTTAAAATCAGTGTGCAGGTTTTTCACAATTTCATGATCTTTTTATATATTAATGGGAGATTTATTGGTTGATTGTGTTTTTGCACGAGGTCATATTTATTTATTTAATTATGAACAGTTTAGGACTCCATAGTTTATTAGCCTGAATAGAAATGTCTACATATATAATTAATAATTACTATGGAAGAGTATTATTATTATTATTATTGTTATTATTGTTATTATTATTAATATTAATATTATTATTAGAATAACTGATTTGACTTTTTGTTCATTATAGATTTCTCCCAGTCAAGAGCTGAACACCCCAAGCAGACACACATAAACATGAAATAGAAACACACTAAATAAAAATATATCAGTAGTACTATCTACTAATGATATCTACTAGTATCTATAGTAGTATCTACTATACGTCTACAAAACATCAGTAGACTTTTAACTTTCAGTTAGTTTTCTAAAGGCTGTTTTACTACATTTAGTAGAATGAATTTTAAAATCAGAGCTCATGGTTTTTGTGTGCCACCCCAAGATTTCATGTGGCCCCCTACCGGCCACCCCCATGAAAAATTTCTGGGGAGAGGCGTTCCGGAGGGGTCTTACTGTCATCAGTGATGATGGTGGGGGCGGAATGTGGCTCCAAAGTTGCTGAGGAAACCTGTGCAGTGAGGGGGGGTGGAGGAGGGGAGTGGGACTTCAAACCTGGCATCAAAGGTGGTCAGCCTCTCAGACAGTTGTAGGTCGTCCGCAGCATGTTGGGCTCTGGGCTTGTAGTTGGTGATTTGCCTAAGCCCTCTCCAGACGGAGGCGACGTCGTTATCAGAGAATTGCTCTTCCAGGCGTTTATGGCGCCGAGTTCTCGCCTGTTCCACCTCTGTTGAGAACTGGTACTTAGCGCCATTATAGCTCTGTAGGCTGCTTCTTTCTCGTGTTCTGCTCTCTTGCCAGGCATGTCCTGTTAAATAAGAAATAAATAACCAGCCAAACCAGTTTTTCAATGCTGAAATACAGAGATTAAAAGGTTAACAGAAACAAATTGAACAGAAAAGGGTCTTTTCTCTTGAATAGTGGAGGAAACACTGAACTAATACTTTTCTTTACAAAGAAAAGTAAGTAAACCAAATTAGTTAAACAGTATCCATGTATATGATAGTATATTACTTTTGGCACACGAGGGAACACATTTTTTAGTAAATACCAGTTATTTTCCTACCTAGAAGGAAGACGACTCGATCTCTGAGGCTCCGCCTTTCGCTCCTTGTGGCTGCATTTCATGCCATCAACCTAGAGCCGGCCTCAGCACCGTGGTTGTTTCTCCCACGAAAACAGACGACAGTCAAACTTTTGAACAAATGGATGTGCATTTGTGCATACAAAAGGAGAGCGTTATAGCTGATCACCGCTAGCTCTATGGAGAAAGTGTGTGTTAGCCTGGGGGCGGGGCTAGCGGCGCTTAGCCTTACTGGAAGGGGTGGCTTCACTGGTCTTTGTCAGCTTGTTAGAACAGGCTGGTTTTTGTGGATTAGGAGGGGCTGGTGCTTTTAAGAGGAATCCTCAATATGAGAACGGACCAAAACCCCCCAACCCCCCCGTTAATGCTGAGAGTGAGTCCTCCACGTGAGGAAGAGGAAAGCTGTCCACCACAATGGCTTTGTTAGGCTCTCACAGGTCACACATTCTGATTTTTCCTGTTTTTCTTTGGGTGACCACTATTGGCGAGACCCAGGAAGAAGCATCGATGCGCTCAATCACAGCAGCTGAGAAGAGACGGTTCAGCTCCTCTGACACAGCAGACGGCACAGGCGACTCCATTTCTGATGCACAGGAACAGCTGTTTGCAGCACCTTCCCCTTATGCATGAAACCAACAGCACATCCAAGGACTGCAGGGGCTGTGAGACAGAGCATTCATTAGAGCAGCAGAGAGTCCAGACAAAGAATGTGTGGATGGCAAGGAAGCAGCTATTGAGTCTCTCCCAGTTCCAGAGTCCACAAGGTGAAATGTTGCAGGTTGATGCCCTTGCTCCCGGGTGCACCCTTGGCGCCAAAATTTAGTGGATTCCATAGTGAACATGAATATGGGGTTTGGGAAGAACCGCAGAACCTGATGCCATTTGCGGGGGCAAACAGTGCAGGGCAACAGGGCGGCCTTGGTGCAGCGTTAGGGCAGTCGACCCATGATCGATTCCCGCCTTGCACGCCCATGTTTTGAAGTGTACAGGCGCTGACCAGCTCCTTCAGCACCAGACTGTTGCCCCCACAGTGCAAGAAGGAGCTACTGCAGGTCCTTCCTCCCCACAGCCATCAGACTGTAACACCGTGTTACAGTGACACAGTACAGTCCCACGAGTGTTTTTTCTTTCTTTCACTCATTTACTTTTGTTGCAGTTGTTGCTGTTTTCAATTGTTTTTGTTCCTAAAAGGTTGTTTGTTTGGTGTGTACTTTATTACTTATATTTGTATTAAAATAAATAAATAACTAAAAGATTAAAAAAAAAGTTTGACAGGTTTTTACAGTTGATCCCATGTTTGCAGTGGATCCCATGTTTTTTACACTTTCGCAGCTGTGTTTATTTAATTTAATAATTGATTTATTTAATATGAATGTCATTGTTGCTTCCACAGATAAAAGAATTTCCCCATCGTGGGATAAATACTCATCTAATAAAGCGCTTTGGGCCTTCGAGGAAGGTAGAAAAGTGCTATATAAGTATACGCCCTTTACCAACAGGAAACAGGTGTTCTACCAGGAGGGTCTGGACCAGCTGTGGCAGTCCAGGTATGAAGCACCTGGAAGGAACCGTCCCTGCTTGGCAGAGAAGAAGGCACTCCTAATCTAAGTCTGGAAGAGCCATGTCTGCTGCCCACGGAGTGGAACCTGTAAAGCCTGCCTAATAGAAGGCCATGAGCCTCAGTGGACTGAGGTAACAGGAGGTGCGGTAGATAGGAGCAATTGTCCCCCAGCCATTCATGTCTATGGGTCAAATTTTGGATGCCTCCTCCAGTGGTCTGGAGTGTGGGTGAAAAAGGCAAGGCTCCTAGGCAGCTGGGTGTTTTGGGTTTCCCTTCTCAGCTGGAATAGTGATTCCTCTTTCAGTAGTCTGAAATGTGGGTTTAAAATACAAACCAGCCAGGCAGCAGAGAGGTTTGGGGTTACCTTCTGAACTGGAAGAGGCTATAGGGGTGCTAACATGTTCATGAAGGGATTTTTGATTCCCTGGTGGCTTGGAGAGTGGGATGCTCAATCTGTCGCAGTCTTAGACCCCTCCTACAGGTGTGTGGTGGAGAGCATCCTGACCCCCTACAGGTGTGTAGTAAAGAGCATCCTGTGGCACAGCAGCTGCTTTGTGGCAGAGAAAACCTCTGCAACGAGTGACTAAAGCTGGGCGGAGGACTGTAGGTTGCAGCCTGCAGACCACCACTGACATCTACGAGACCGGATGCAGGAAACCAGCCTCCCCCATCCTGAAAGACCCCACCCACCCCTCACACCCTCTGTTCTCCCTGCTCAGGTAGGAGGCTGCAGAGCATAAAGAGATAAAGAGCAGGACCACCAGACTGTGGAACAGTTTCTTTCCAGAAGCAGTCAGACTGCTGAACTCTGGAAGATCACTGTAACCCCACCCCCCCCAGACAATTAGCTAAATCCCTGTGCAACAACTATGGGGCTGAGCAATAATCATGGGACCTGTGTAACACTGTTATATATTCTCCTCTGTGCAATACTCTAGAAATCCTCATAGATCACATTGACGTGTCTCTTCCTGTCTGTCACTAAACGGCTGGCCCAGGACCAGAGATACAAATTTCATTTTATCTCTGTGGTGAAATAACAACAAAGAATCCTGAATCCTAACAGATCAGGGACCAGTTCCATGGAATAACCAACAAAGACCTGATGAAGAACTTCAGAGCAGGTCTTCCTCGGCACACATCCTGAGACTTGGACTATCAGGAAAAGAAGACAGCGATGGAACAACTTCTTAACGGACTGGATGAACAGGTGACTTTAGATTTTATCATCTCATTATTTCAACCCATCACAGACTGGATGAACATTGATTTTTCTTTTGATGAAAAGCAATAAAGTTGATTTTCTTTCTAGCAATAGTTTAAATACAGACTTGATGTAAACTGTTGATAAATCCATACAATAAATCTACAGAATGAAACAATAAAACCTTTTTATTAACTTTTTGTGATGTTACACATTTAGACATTTGATGAAACTATAAGTAGCAAGAACACATTTACACACACAAACACACACATACTGGGGCAGTTGTATTCACATGTGATGAAAATGTACAACATTCTCTACAACATACATACACACACAAATATACACATAACCTAACTAGGATTAGGGGTGGGGGTGGTGGGATTGGTTTTACTAGGGTTGGGGTTAGGATTAGTGTCAGGTCAGGGATGGGTGGAGGTTATGCTATGGTTGGGGGGGTTCACTAGGGTTAGGGTCAAGTGGGGGTTGGATATGTTTAGGATTAGGGTTAAGGGTTCACTAGGGTTGGGGTTAGGATTAGGATCAACGCAGATTTGAGCAGATCTTTGACACCACCTACTACAGGGGTCAAGTGGGGGGTGGGGCAGGTAAGGTTTTAGGGTTAGGGGGGCTGTTAGGATAGGGTGGGGTATTTAGGAAGAAGCTGCAGTCAGTAAGTTCTGAAGGATCCTCACGGACACGCTGGCGACCACCACCTCCCTCCTGGAACGTACCATCCTGAAAAGAGACAGAGGGGACAGCAGATTTAAAGGACATATATTTCATGCTATTTTTTAGCCTACATGCATAAATATGATTATAAATGACCTTTGGCACACTAAAGAACGATAAAAAAAGACTTATTAGTTATTCTTGCAGCTCAATTTTTTGCATACGCGTGACAACGCGCTCGTTTTCGCGGATTGGGGGGCTGGTGCTCAGAGTGCAGAGTTTTAGAGAAATACTCAGAAATGCGTGAATGGATCAAAATACTGATTTAGGGTTGTTTGTTGTGAAGAATGAACAATATATGACACTTACAAGTCATAAAAGTTGATTTGACATGCTTTAGGCTCCTTAAGGAGCTCATCTGTGTATGAAAGTACTAGTTTACTTCTGTTAACACTACATCAGAGACTTCACATAAAAATCAATCATTTCAAATGAATGTTTACATGATGCATTTTTATTCTGATCAGGCGTTCATTCTGATTACTTTAGTCCAGCTAAACGCAGCTGAGGCATCAACATCACTACAGCCAGCCTTCAGCTTCAGGCACTTACCTCCGCACACATAGGGAGGGGGGTAATGACAATCTATGAGAGCAATGGAAAGACATCCATTTTCCTGTTGTTCTAAATGGATAGCTATTATTACGCTTATTTATTATACTTAATATTAGCTTACTATTTTCTGAACGTCAGAATTCAAGCCACGGCTCCCCATGGTGACCATACGGGCCGGAAACTGAAGGGTATAAGAAGAGCGGCAGGTCAGGGTGGAGGTGTGGCTGCAGTTGTGCCATCTTGTGGGGTCCAGATGACCCCACTCCCAACGTAAACGTGCCTTGGAGGCACGTTAGCAAGATAGCACAAGGGTTAAAACATTACTTCTGTCATCTTTACACTTTCGGAGAGAGTCAGACCAAACGCTGATACCTGACCATCTGGTGCTTCACAGGAAGGGGCAGAGCAGCAGGTCGGGGTGGAGGTGCGGCTGCTGGGGCAGAATTCTGCAGAGACAGACAAAGTCCAAATCAGAGGAGTTTCTACCAAAGAATGAAGAGATAACTGTGGCCACAGCTGTCTGGATTTACTGAACAGCTTCAATTGTTGTGGAAAAAGTACAAGTTGTTGTTGTGCTTTGTGTTCATGACACATTTTCATCTGCATATAAACACAAAAATCCCTAAATGGTCTTTGGTCTCCAACCCAACCACCAACGATGACCATGAACGCATCACAGCATCTAAACCAAACTTCAACATGTAGAACTTCCTAAAACCTGCTGCTGATTGAAAACTTCTGTGGTGAGAACATCAGCAAACCGAGCATACGAATGCTTTGGTTCAAAAAGGAACTCCACTTCACTTTAGTTGTGCTTCAGGATGAAAAGATGTCATTTTTGCTTCAAACTCTATTTGACAGATATTTTATTTCATGGATTCAGTGTGACGTGTGTGTGTGTGCGCTTTGTATGCATAAATGTCCATATGTCCATTTATGATTGGGAGTAGTTATAATGCACAGAAGAAAGCATCTGTTTCTTTTGAGTTTTTCATCTTTTGAATAAATTTGTGAATTTTAATTTTAAATTCACAAATTATTATTTAAAACAATATATGAAAGAAATATTTAAATAATTCCTCAATTGTTTTTATTTTAATTGTTTTTTCCTTTGTTATTGCTGAAATTGTTTTAAAAAAAGCAAATCAATCACTTATGAAAGTTGCATATTATTCTGTAAAGTACTGTGAGACCACTCGTGAGGATAAAGACCCACTCCCATGAAAATGCTGGTTTAACATGGTCTTGTGGCATTTTTCTGATGGAGGACATATAAAAAGAAAATTACGATTAAAACGGCATTTCTGAGCATTTCTTTACCCATTTCTGATCCCCCCCCCTGCAGACAAATAGATCCACAAACGCTGGACAGCTCTGATATTGCTGCCATTTTGGTTGCACCACTACTGTTAGGTTTGGGGTGGGAGGGGCTGTAAGCAGGCGGGAGAGAATGTAAACAGACAGCTCTCACTCTCATAATAATCATAACTAACCGATGGGAACACTTTGAAAATAGATTAGAATAGGGCCGCATGGTGTGAGGAAAACTCGCGACATCAGACATAAACATTGTGATGACGATATAACTTGCGATACATGAAGAAAAAGAAAAAACAACCAAAAACAACCCAGAGGATTCACCAAGACTGATGAGACTTAATCCATAGAACTACTACAGTAGATTCCTTTCTTTTTTTCTGTTGGGCTCCTGCCTTAAAGCCTGCAGGAGGTTTGACATATTATCCAGCTGAGAGAAGGCTGTGGCTGACGAGACAAACCTACCAGGAACTGGAGAACAATATCTGCAGGGACAGCAAATCCAATCCCTGCAGATAGGCTGCTTCGGTGCACCCCAAGGACCTCCCCGTCCTGCATAGCCATACGACAAGAAAAAGAATGTCATTAGGCAACAAAAGACGGGTCAGGAATAAGATCAGAGTCTCTGTGGGCTTTACGTGCACACATCCATGTGTGGTCAATCCCTGCAATCAGTGTGCATTAGAACGTGGCCATCTATCCATGAACATGGGTCGTTCACTATGTCCAAAATTCATTTTCATCAGGTATGATGAGCGTGCAAATTGTGCTGGGTTTTGACATTTGTGGTGGGGGTCAAATTTTCACTCTAAGGTGTAACTAGAAAGAAGAATCACTAAAACAATCTGGTCCTTCAGTCCAGAACTGCTAAAGGACATAAAAAAGCAATTTGGTTCTGAAAAAAACGACCTGGACCCATTTAGTTAAACCAGTGAGTAAGTAGAACCCAGTCATCTTTATTGTACAGATGACAGTTTGGACTGACCTTCACTGCACAAACATACAGGAAGTGACACGTCTGCACCCACAGGGTTTCCTGTTTCCTTTACCATTCTTAATGACTAATCACAGCATCACACTCGGTAAGAGAATCCAGCTTCTGCTCAGATGATCATCACTCACCATATTGAGTAGTGGCCCCCCCGAGAATCCTCCCTAAAAGAAAACAGGGAAAAGCTGCAGTCGGTAAGTTCTGAAGGATCCTCACGGACACACTGACCCAACCACAGTGGGAGCTCACCATCGTTGGGCAGCTGTGCTGCAGCTCAGTCCTCCCTTTCTGCAGCCTGGTGAGGCTGAGGATGCCAGAGGATACAGTCCACAGCAGCTCTTTGGGGCTGCCGAAAACTAGGACTGCCCCCCCTGGCCGTGCAGCCGCACTGCTGCCCAACTCCAGGAAGGGCAGGGGAATCTGTGGGAGGGGGATGAAGGCCATGCAGATTTGAGCAGATTCCTGACACCACCTACTACATCAGAGAAGATCTCTGCTTGACATCTACAGCTCCCACTCCCTCAGTAAAGCCCAGGGGCCTCATTTATAAACGTTGCGTACGCACAAAAGAAGGCGTACGCTACTTTCTACGCAATAGTTGCGATTTATAAAAAGCAAACTTGACGGGAAAATGTGCGGTCCTTCATCAAGCTCTGACCCAGGCGTACGCACAAAAACGGGTGAAATGAGAAACGGCGACACCGTCGGCAGATGGAAGAAACACGTGAAAGTGAAAATGACAATACTGCCTCTCATGAATAACATGAAGACTTCACAAAGCAAGTCTCACAATGAACAGCCTACATGAACACCCATTTGATCGATCAGCAGTGAAACAAACAAAACAAAATCAAACGTCAATTACAACAGAAATTCAAATGAAAACTTACTTGCAAAAAGAAAAGTGAAATATGTTCTGCAATATTGGCATGTTGTGCAATTCATCCTCATAAATAATATAGTTAATAGAACGAAATAATGTACAAAACTGATATTCTCCTCAATGTGTCCGTCTGGAGGAGCAGATATAGTCAAAGTCAAAGTCAGCTTTATTGTCAAATATGCTGCATCCGTAAGACATTCAGCACAGATGAAATTGCTGTCCTCTCACCCCAAAGTGCAAGCAGCATATAAAATAATAAATAAATGACTTAAAAAATACATTCTTTTAAAAACAATAAAGCCGATAGAGCCGCTGCGTGTGCTCGCGCCGCCAGATGCGTTTGAATCAGACAGACAGACAGACAGACAGACGTATTAATTGTCCACTGGGGAAAGTTGTTTTCATAGTAAAACATTTCTTCGTAAGCTACAGAATTATGGTATTCATGCATATGCCTTTAGTTTGTTTTATTCTTGATAAAACAATGTATGACGTATGTCTCAACCATTCAGAAAGCAACAAGAAATTACATTTTGCGCTGAACAATTTCCCATTTCCACGTGGATTATTACCGACATCTGTAGCTTGTCAGATGCAATTAAATGGATGGAAATAAAATGCTCCATCACAATGCGTAATGACGCACAATGGCTGATCTTGGATCTTAGAAGATGTGGCAAATGGAAGAATTCAGAGTGAACGCATCAGGACGAGTGGCTTATGAGCCGGTTCTGACTTCTTCGAGCCGTCCTGTTGGAGCTTTTGGGGGTGTGTCACCCGGTGCATCAGGTGCGTCGGTGTCCCCCCCGACACCCCCCACCCCCCGCCTCAGTCACTACTCCACGTAAAAGGGACTCCCCAATAATTGCCGCCAGTCTCTCATCAAGAAGGGTCAGCTCCGGTGTCCCCTGTCCCCCACCTGTGGCAGACACACTCTAGCGATGCAGTGCCAGACGTTTTTTGCCCCGACTTTGATGTCCGTCTGTCACTGTTTGCCACTCACGTGCTTTTTTGGCATTAGTAACGCCCACACTGTGCCCTCCAAACAACATTTTTCTCCTCTTTTCCACCTCGCCAACGATAACTTCTACTTCACATCGAGTGAAGTTACGTTTTTTTTTTAATTTTCTCTGTGTTTGCCATGGTTTCGCTATCAATGAATATTCATTTGTGGGCGTTTCACGGACTATTTATGGGCAACTATGGGCGTGTCATGAAGCCGCAAAAGCTGCGCAGCATTTAGAATTGGTTGTGATTTATTAAGGGAAAGATGCGTAGGATGTGCGTGCGCACGGTTGTATAAATCCGAATATTTCTGTGCGTACGCACGTCCTATGTTTCATCCGTACGCCACTTCTGACGCAAATCCTACGCAAAGTTTTATAAATGAGGCCCCAGAACATCACCAGAGACAGCTTCCACCTAGGACATCTCCTCTACTGCCCTCTAGGTGGCGACACAGATCATTTTCAAACTAGAACAAACAGACTAAGAGACAGCTTTCTTCCTCGGAGTGGTCTCAGCCCATGACTGTATAAGAGAACTGGACTAAGTGACCCCTCCCCTTTGCGTTCCAAACAGGAAGTACCTGTTGGTCACAGCAAGCCAAAACCCCATAGATTTCTATAAAGAAATAACCAGCTGTTACTCAGTCGTTCCATTGGTCTGAATAACTAACCATTCTTACTCTGATGTCTATTTTGTTTTATAATGTTCTTTATGATTCTTTATTTTGTTCTCATTTCTCTCTCGTCTTTTAAGTGGGACAACTTTTGGTGGCTGACTACATCCTTTTATTATGACAACAGCAATTAGCAAAGATGATTAGATTTTTCTCATGTTTTGGGTAGTGCCTTAAGGAACTGACTCTTTCTAAATAAAGTGAAGTGGGTTGAAAAGAAGGAAGGAAAAAAGGGGAGATGAAGAGGAAAAGAAAGAAAACTGGAGAATGAGGAAGGAGAGGAGTGGCAGTGGGAGGATAAGAAGAAAAGGGAGAGGACAAAGAGGAAGCACATTCTCACCAATGAATTAACGTGAATGAGGGCGATGTCTGCTTCCTCATTCACTCTTTCGATGGTGGCCTCTAGGCCATCCCTACTCTTCAGCACCACCTGGAAAATGGTGAGGACACAATCAGACCTATTTCCTGTTCTTCAAACTATGACGAATTGACGTTTTAGTAAAACAACTTTGCTGTTGCTCACCACCAATGAGGAGCTCCGCCGAACAACATGGGCACAGGTTATAATATTACCATCGTATGTTACAAGGAATCCTGTGCCAACATGGCAGTTCCTGTGCCTCCTGAAGAATGTACGTCTAAAGAAAGACAGAGGGGACAACAGATTTAAGGGGCATATATAGCATGCAATTCTTAACCCTGCAATCTATGAGAGCAATGGAAAGAAAGAGACCCAACCCACAGTGGGAGCTCACAGTGATGAATAAATGTCCTGTTGGAGGCCAGGGTCTTTGATCCTCCTTGTTGTGCTCACTATTCCCTGGGTAACAGTCCCTTTCAAGGCGGGCGGGTCGCCAAAGGCCAGGACCGACTCGCCTGGCCCAACAGCTGCAGAGCTGCCAAAGTGCAGGATAAGCAGCTTCATCTGTGGGAGGATGATGAAGACAATGCAACTTTGAACAAAGCAGACACACAGCAGCCATTAACACAACTTTGTGTTTCTTTTTGCACATAGGTTTAATGTTATTGTTCTTACAAAGTGAATAACCCTTTATTTAATTTTTCTAGTCTCTAGCATCAGGAATGTTGAAGATTTTAATATGGTATTAACGTCTGACTTATGTAGATTATTTTGTCACAATTTTTCGTAGTGTGGGGGGGCGGGGTGAACATTTTTCTTCCTCCAAAGGGGGTGAACAAGAGAAAAAGTTTGGGAACTGTCGTGATATATGGCAAATGCACGGTGAGGGGGACCCACCTGACTCAGTGAAGACCAGAGCTTGGACCCCAGCATCAGGGAGGGGCAGTTGGTAGTGTGTGATGAGCTCTGTAGGCAGGAGAGAGATTTCTGAGTTTCCTGTTAAATTTGAAATAAAAAGAAATAGTAACAAGTTCACAGCTGTGTTTCATCATTGTACTAACTAAACGGATTCCGTTGTTTTGAAAAACAATAGCTGCAATGGAAAACAAACTATTCTAAAGAAATGAGACCCACTACATTACACCCCCCCCCAATCACCCCACCCATATAGGGTGTTCCCTCATTTACCCCAAAATAGGTGAAATCTGTAAAGTACCATTACCACCGTTAAGACTGTAAAACTTTACAAAACACTTTTTCCTCAAGCCAATACATTAATATTTTCTCTCAATTTTAAACTCTCAAAGTTAAAATCTCCACAGAAAAATAAGTTCAGCATTATAGAATGGAAACACAGGCCTTCTTGAAATAGAAGATTTATGTACATTTGACAAACCAAACGCATTCTGTGCGGGAGACGCGGCACGGAGAATGATTGACAGCCGACTGAGACACTGAAGTGCGCTGATCAAACATGCCGCCCTTTAAGCTAGGAACGGTATGGCAAAGCTAAATAATGTCAAGCTTTTCACATTTCCTTCAATTTCGGTCTCCACAACGCGGGATTTATCTGGCAAAAAGAAATCCACAAAGTGACGATGAATTCCCCGTACACTTTCCGCCTGTGGGGGGAGGACGCCGTGCCCGCGAGCGCCTACTGCCCCTTCATCAAGAGCAAATTCCCACGGCAGAACTACTCACCACTCTTCCACACGCATCATTGGAACTCACTGCGATCACTGCTGCATCTGCCTGCGGCGTCAAAGTATAACACACACGCGCACACCTCCCCCTACCTGTCCTCGAGGGCTGCGGCCGGCAGGGCGAAAGTGGCGCGAAAAGCCTCAACTTTGATGACCACGATAAAAGTGGACTAAAACGCTCTTCCCCGTGAAAACTAACAACATTTATAATACAAATATGACGTCTCTCACTTCCCTAAATTAAGTTGTTAGAGGAAATTCAACTTACCTTTTACAAGCTCCTCCAGCCAGCAGCTGCTTGCAGCTGTTTCAAAATGGCTGACTGCAATGTTTCCCATCCTGGAATGCTTCTTGAAGAACGGGGTTTACCAGTCCAAAAGTAAGGGGCAAAGGCCAAACCAGAACTGTTTCATGTTTAGTCAACATGATTTCAATATATAAATCTAATACTGCTAGAAATCAAGTGTGATTTTCAAGATTGTAATATGTTTCAAAGGTAAACATTATTTGTTCATATTAAACAAACATGCTTATTATTTGTAAATTGAACAAACCCACATTTCTGAGCTCTGTCAGAAGAACCACCATGGGTTGGACTCCCGGTCCGGGTTTCTGCAGTAGCCGTGGTCCCCAGACCCCGACCCGGGTACTGCATGACATAATGTGGAAACTCAGTCCACTTCACACAAGGAGGCGCCTGAGTCCATCTGAGACACAGTGGTGTTAGTACCCCAACTCTGTGAACCCTTCAGAGCAGGACAGAGGTACAGAGAACGTGTGTGTTCGCCTGGTGGGGTAATTTTTAACTTTTAAGTTTATAGTTTCCTTTGAAGTTTCAGACTGAGGATGGCGGCGGCGGCGGCGGCGGGGGGGGGGGGGGGGGGGTTGGAGGGATGATGATGATGATGATGATCATCAAGATGAAGAGAGAAGTGAGGGGTTGAATACAGGAGGAATGGAAAGAAGTGTTCTGTTTCAGGACCCCCAGCTGGGACTTGAACCAGGGCCTTCTTGCTGTGAGGCAAAAGCGCTGACTTCTGCGCCACCGTGCAGCCTCATCGGAGACATCTTTGTTTAAAATACACTTGAGTTTAAATTATTTTATAAGTGTTTCCCTTTTCACTTTAAAGCAAAGAGATACATTTCAAGGTGGTAAATAAACCTCGTCTGATTTCGTTTGCTGTTTCAAATTTGATCGTAATAACTGTCCATTGTGTGAAGAAAACATTAAAACAGAAAATCACCTTTTTTCCCCCTGAGTTCCTTCAACACAACACCATAAACAAGACAGCTGTCAAACTCAAAATGATGGAAAAGGAAAGAAAATTACCATTTTTTTTAATCAACATTGTCAGGATCATGATTGGTTCATTTCTGATGATGTCATATGATGTCATTAGACAGGAACAGAGCATGCTGATAAAAGTTCACAGCAAGAAGAATCATTCTTGTCCCTAACTTCTAAAGATGAAGAGCAGAAGGCCTCTGTCTCCCCAAAACTTAACGGCGGTGAAGATCTGAAAAAAGCTTTGAGGGATTCAGTTTCAAAGATGATCTCACTTTCCGTTTCAACATCTGGGTCAAGCCTTCATGATGAGGACACGTATCCTCATGACTCATCCGCGATGATCCAGTCTAAACTGAGGGAAGTGACTTTAAAAAAATAAAATAAACAAAACAGAAAAGAAGTGGTCCGCTCTTCCTGCACTTGATTAGTGAAGTGGACCGGTGGAACGAGCGAGAAGTAAGGATGCTTTGTTACGTGTGGGAGACTTAGGACTGTGATCCGTCCCGCACCTCTATGTGAACGAGCAACCGGAATTTAGGAGAACCGGGTCTCCCGGTAAAAGTGTGTGTCGGGGCAGAGCTCGGAGCGCTAGCTCACGCAGTGTGTAAGCTTCGAAGCAGAAAGGCCGTTCAGTCCTTCGAAACCGTTCAAACAATCACGTGGATTTGTGTTTCCAGTCGTGTCCCAACAAAATAAAGGCTGATGTTAGTCCCACATATTTACGTGCAGCCAAGATGCAGATTGCAGCCTTTCCCGCATGGATTTATGTTCATGCTAATGTTGTTAGCCCGTGTTAGCATACTGCTAATAAGTTAACACAGGCTTTTTCCGGCTCCGTTTTTCAACAGAAAAAGCTGCGACCACACGGATTAAAATTAATATTACAAGCGAACAGGCGCTTCATAATAACCGTAACATTTATAAAAGCATGTTTTGGAGATCATCTTGTACCGAGCTGACGTATCTATGTATGTAGCTGCTCGGCGGAACTGTTTCCCTTCCCGTTTTTAAAAACACTACTGCGCATGTGCGAATAATTTATTCCGACCGAAAGTGTGGCCCATGTGAATGTTTTTATAATTTGAAAAAGTTTTTCTGGGCCCATGTACACGGTTGAATTCTAATCCGACCAATAATAATATAATATATAAATAATAATAATATTTTGCACATGTAACCGCAGCTTATGGTGTCGACTGGGGCGGGGGCGTGGCATCACAATGGTGTCTCTCCATCGGGATGTCAGTCACCCATCACCGTCCATCGGCACAACCCTAGTTGGAAATGCTAATAATGTGGACCTCCCCCTCTGTGAATAACCGTATAGCTGCCAGATGCAGCATCACAGGTGGGGACCAGCCCCCCTACAGCAAGGCGAGGACCAGCCCCCCTACAGCAAGGCGAGGACCAGCCCCCCTACAGCAAGGCAAGGACCAGCCCCCCTACAGCAAGGCGAGGACCAGCCCCCCCACAGCAAGGCGAGGACCAGCCCCCCTACAGCAAGGCGAGGACCAGCCCCCCCATGGCAAGGCGAGGACGAGCCAAGGCAAGGACCAGCCCCCCCACAGCAAGGCGAGGACCAGCCAAGGCAAGGACTAGCCCCCCCACAGCAAGGCGAGGACCAGCCCCCCTACAGCAAGGCGAGGACCAGCCCCCCCATGGCAAGGCGAGGACCAGCCAAGGCAAGGACCAGCCCCCCCACAGCAAGGCGAGGACCAGCCCCCCCCACAGCAAGGCGAGGACCAGCCAAGGCGAGGACCAGCCCCCCCCACAGCATGGCGGGGACCAGCCCCCCCACAGCAAGGCGGGGACCAGCCCCCCCACAGCAAGGTCCCCATCTAGAGCTGCAGCGGCTGAACAGCAGCCGACCCAGAGGGGGAGGTTCCAGCTGAGGAAGCTCTGGAAATAACAGTTAAAATAAAAATGAGAATGAAAACGTAAACACACTAATAAAAGCAGTAAACAATAAAATAAAACAAATGAAACAAAGTAAATTTAAATTAAAAAAAAATCTTCTCTAACAATTACCAGATGTGTTCACTATTTTTTTTCCCTTTATTACTGTACTTTCATTCTCTTTGGCCAGTTTTGTGACACATGAAAGTCAAAAGATGCAATTAATTGAAAAGCAAAACACAAACATTTTTATTTTATTTTTATTTTATTATTTTATGATTTACATCCAAAGAGATCTTTATAGTTTTATAAACCAGAGAAATCAATTATAAATTATATCATTTAAAGAAATAAAAAAATAAAAATGGCTGAAGACTTTTTCCTAAATATACTAAAAACAATTAAGATATTAGGCCTATTGGACAGAAATGAAGAGAGAAAAACTGCAGGCTTTTATTCCAGAAACTGCTCTCATGTGTGACTGCAGCATCTTAGTCCAACAGCTGATCTGTGTTTCCTGCCGGGTGTGGTGGCGTCCGCCTGTAATCTGCGCTCATGGAGGCTGAGGCTGGAGGATGGTTGGAGCTCAGGAGCTCTGAGCTGCAGTGGACTGTGCTGATCGGGTGTCTGCACTGAGTTCCGTACCGATATGGTCTTTCTGGGGGAGCCCGGGGAGACCAGGTCGTCTAAGGACGGGTGAACCGGCCCAGGCCGGAAACGGAGCAGGTCAAAGCCCGCGTGCCGCTCAGCAGTGGGATCACACCTGAGAGCAGACGCTGTAGCACAGCCTGAGCAAACATCCAAACCCAGCCTTTTCATCTACTCTGTACTCTTCATCAGAATATTCTGACAAGAACTCCCACAGTTGTTGATCCAGCAGCTTCTGGAAACTTGAACAAGTCTGCTCTTTATGGTGACAAACATTGTTTCTTGTTGCTCCAACACCGCCCCCTGCTGGACTATAGGAGGAATGACATCAAACAGCGGTTTTTTGATCATTTGAACAGAAAGAAAATGTGAACATTTTATGTTTATGTAGAAATATTTGATTTATTTCATGATGTAAATATTATAATGTGTTTTGTATATGTGTATATTATGTTTTACTTTAAGTTGTATTTGTTGTTGTGCTACGTCTTTGTGTTAGTCATTACTGCTACTGTACTTTCAAATATAGAACAAATTGAGTTATTTTAGGATTAATGCACTTTGGGCTCAGATATTTTTGTTTCTTTTCTGTTTTTATTCAGTTTCAGAGGACTGTCTGAAATCCTTCACATATCTGCATATGTGTTTTTTGTTTTTGTTTTTTTGCTGAGAGGAAAACGTGTTTCCTCAGCTCTGATCATGTTTATTTTGGAGTAAATTATTTTTTACATTTTTTTTCTGCTTTCCCACTTTTTAAAATAAATAGATGAATGAAATAGAATGTGAGAACTTGCACACCAAAAATCTTCATCTGTGTTCAGCTGTAAAGTTTGACAAACAAAATCTAAACTGACAAATGACCATTTGCATGTGTTCATTTAGAGTTACAACCTCCAATTGGTGATGACAACTGCTCGAATCTGCTGCTGCGAATCACAGCTCGCTATAACTGCACTCGGAGTTTTGACACGTTCCTTGCAAGAAATTTGTGTCAAAACAGATCTGTGTCCGATAATGGAACAAGGGGTGAAGGGAGGCGAGGGGTAGTGTCAACCAATCAGAGTGCAGGACTCAGAGGACTTGGAAAAGTTAGAAAAATCCTGACTGATTCAGACTTCCAGTCTCAATAACTCTTCTGATAAATGTTTAAATGTGACAGCAAGTCTCTCAATCATTTTGTAGGAACACAGAGAGTGAACTCCATTTACAGCTGGAGAAGAACAATTCTCATTAGAAAGCAGGAAACACCATCTTTTTTCTTTGGAAATGCATTTGTAGTTATTGAGACCAGAAGCCCTTGCTCATGATTTCATCACCATGAGGCACCTTTCAGAGGACAGTAAGGAGACTTATGCTGCCAAAGAACAAAACCTCATGAGAGAGGCCCAGTTTTCAGGAATGAAAGTAAAGTCTCCAGCAGCTGATGGTGCAGCTGTGGATGTGAGTGAGGTGCTTGAGGAAGAACTGCAGGATGGAATGTCAAATGCTTCAAAATCACATATCCAGATCTGTGAGGCGCTTCCTGCTACCATTAAAGATGACCTTCAGAAAACAGAAGACATCCTCCCCTGTGACCAAGAATCTCTACATGGTTCAGGCTTTTCACTTGAGCACATTTTGATTGGAAAACAGGTGACTTCTGCCAGTGGAAAGAACACTAGTGACAAGAAATCAACTGACATTGAGATCCAGCTTCAACAAGAGGAACAAAACGCCTAGAAAGTTTCCATGAATCTGGAAGATGTGGAAGGAGCTTCAGAAGAACGTCATCTCCATCAGACAGACACAATGACACAACTGTTGGTAATGAAGTAAAAACTATTGCTGGGGAAGGTCCATCACCAACAGAAGATCAATCAACACCAGCTGCTGCCTTAGAAGAACTCCTGAACAAAACTTTAGAAGAAATTCCTCTCCTAATCGTCTCACCTAATATGCCTTAGAGTCAAAACAGAAAAGAGCAGAAATAGAAACAATAGAGATTGTACTTTTTAAAAACTATTTCTTCCTCTTGACATTTGAAATAAAGCAACATGTCATAATATGACCCATGACCCTGCTGATGATGTCATTAGGTCAGGTGACATCATTATCAGGTTAGGTATTGCTTATGATGATGATGATGACTGAGTATGAAGATGATGATGATGACCGATGATGATGATGTCAGTTGATGTCAGTTGATGACAGTTGATGTCAGTTGATGTCAGTTGATGTCAGTTGATGTCAGTTGATGAGTCTTTGTGACATCATCTCAGAAATCTTTGCATATAGACCCCAGGACTTTAGATATTTGTTCGACAAACCAGTCGTTTTTGAGCAACTTCAAGCCTTTTTCAGTAAAGCCGCTGAAACTCTTCGTTCCCCACTTTAGAGCCTTTTTCCCTGAAAGTCATTTGCAAATATTTACTGTGATTCACCAACAACACATAATATTTTGCCTTTATTCTGGAGACAATGGCCTATAACAGGGGATACAAGAAAAACTTTGACGGCCAGAACTTCTGGCAGAACCCTCACGGTGTTGGAAATCCGCACCGCACTCACCGACATCATAAACAGGATTACAGAAATCCTAATCCCAATCCCGCTGTGCATAACCAACATGTGCAGCCGCAGCCAAATTTCCACCAAGAAAATCAGAAGCAGCAGTCTGATAAGGATTTAGTCATCTCTGAGCTTAGAAATCAGCTCAAACGCGCCCAAGAAGAGAACATTGGGATGGTCCAGCAGAGAGTAGATTACATCGAGGAGATGGAAATGGAGCACAACACCATCAGATCAGAACATCTGGCCTTGCAGCAACAAAGCCTCCAATTGGCTAAAGAAAACAAAGAACTTCTGGACCAAAACAAAGATCTCCAAGTGTTTTCTCCAGACGAGGAATCTTTCATGGAGATGACAGAAGAGCTGAAGGAGCTGGAAAATGAGGCTCTACTTCTCCAAACCCAAAGAGACCAGAACACAGAGAAAAGGCTCCGTTTGGCAGAACTGCAAACAGCTTTTCAAGACAACCAAACAACCACAAAGATGTTTCAAGATGCAAACTCTTTGCTGGTTGTTAACATCCAGGAGCTGGAAAAGGAAAACCACCAGCTGAAGAGTCATCTGCAAACAGCTTCCCTTAGAGGGGATGAAGATGAGAAGCTGAACTCTGTGGATGAACTCAGAAGAGCTGTGGAAGCCACCCAAGCAGAGATGCAATCGTTCATTGATGCCAACTGTCAGCTGATTCTAGAAAGACAACAGCTCCAAAAAGAAAACAATGAAATGAGGAGACAACTGGAAGCTGCTTCCCAGCAAGAACTCCTGATGAAAGATCTGAGAAATCATCTGAAATTCAATGCAGATGAGAAGAGGCGGTTAAACAAGCTGCTGTCTGAAGAAGCTGAAAATGCAGATGAACTCAGAGAAAAACAAACTGACCTGAAGAATCAAGAGAAGGAGCTGGAAGCAAAGATCAGAGAAAAAGCTGAAGTAGAGGAAAACCCAGATCTCAGGAATGAGAGCCAGACACATGGAGAAGAAACAAGAGAGGAAAGAAACCAATGTATGGACATGGAGGAAAATGAAGTGATGGAAGGAAAGGAACACCAGGAAAAAGAAAGTGAAGGAAGAAGAGAGCTGCTTATTGAAGAAATGGAAGAAACACCAAATGATAGAGAAACTGAAAGTACAAACAAAGCTGAAAACCTGAACAAATGTCAGCAAATACTCCAGCAGGAAACTCCAAAGAATGTTAAAAAGGAGAAAAAACTGAAGAAGAACCACAAAGAGAAGAAAGTGAAGAATAAGAAGAAAGTAGAAAAAGTCAAAGAGCCTAAAGAAAAACCTGAGAAGAGGTCCTCTATCACAAAGTTTTTTCGCCGACTGTTTGGCTTCAAGACATAAATGCAGAGAACTTGAAGGAGGCTGGAGGTTGTCTAGACATTAATAGTTGGGTTGTCATGGTTACAGGGGGATAGGGTTTCAAACAATTAGGGTCACACAGGCAGGAGTGTATTTTGCAAATACTCTAAATCAGGGCTGCTCAATCCTGGTCCTTGGGATCTACCACCCTGCCTGTGTTTTTGCTTTTACCTTCCTTCCTTCTTGCTGCTGATTTGCTGACTCAGGTGTTTCCATGTTCTGACTGACTCAGCACACCTGGTCCAGGTACCAGCAGCAAGAAGTGCAAATTAGGATTAGAAATTTGCTCTTAAAGCGAACAAAGAGGCCTGTTCTTCAAAACACAATCTGAACTCTAGAAATATTTCCAAATCTGTTCATGTGACTGATCTATAATATAATCAAAACATTCATATTAACATGTTTAAATAAAAACACCTTTTAGAACACTGTGGATGATCTTTTTTTTCTCTACAATTGTGGGAAAAAGAACTAAAAAAGGGTCAAATCAAAGGAAAGCTGTTCACTATGGGGTGTTTGAAAAAACAGGGCGGCACGTTGGTTTGTTGGGTCGACTTTATTACCTAACAGACCCGTGTCTGTGTGGGTTTCCTCCGAGAGCTTCGGTTTCCCCCCACTTATCCAAAGTATTTATTTTTGTATGGATGGCAGGGATTTTTCAAAGTGTTGAAAGCATAATCTGACCAGACATTCACCTTTGGATTGACTGAATCACATGTCAGGTACAGATACATGCTGCCACACTAAACATGGGTTAGATTAGGGATTTGGACAGCTTAGTACACAGAGATTTAGGCTGTGAATGTATCATTGGTGTTTGAAAAAACAGGGCAGCACGTTGGTTTGTCGGGTGGACTTTGTGTCCTGACAGACCCGTGTCTGTGTGGGTTTCCTCCGAGAGCTTCGGTTTCCCCCCACTTATCCAAATTCACTTGTAATGACAAACTAAATGTATCTACACACAAAATAATCAGTCACCCAAAATTATTGGTAACAAATGAAGAGGTTGAGCAGGCCTGTGGGTTTCCTCCGAGTCCTTCGGTTTTCCCACCCAAATGATAGGTAATTGGATAAAACTAAATTTCCCCTCCCTGAATCGCCACCTTATCGTGGTGGAGGGGTTTGAGTGTCTGAATTTACCCCCAGAAACAATGCTGTCAGGGTCATTTGCCCCGCCCTTTTTAGAGTCAATGCAAATAGATCATGACGGTGTAGCTCCTGGGGTACTTCAGGCAGGACTAAGGGCGATTCAGAAGATCCTCATGAGAACAGAAACAGCAAAGATCCAGTTTCCATGTCCGAAGCACTGTACAAAAAAGGACAGAGCAGACTTTATCTGCTGAGGAGACTGATTTCTTTTTGAAGTGCAGGGATCACTCCTAAAGACTTTTTATGACTCTATGGTGGCATCAGCCATCTTTTATGGAGCGGTCTGCTGGTGCAGCGGCATCTCGGCAGCAGACAGGAAGCGGCTGGAGAAGCTGGTGAAGAAGGCCAGCTCCGTTCTGGGGCTGCCTTTGGACTCAATACAGGAGGTGGGAGAGAGGAGGATGGTAGCTAAGCTATCATCCATGATGGAGAACGACGCCCACCCCATGTATGAGTCTGTGTCCTCACTGTGCAGCTCCTTCAGCGTCAGACTGAGACATCCTAAGTGTCTGAAGGAGCGACACCGCAGATCGTTTCTTCTGCCATCAGACTTTACAACCTTAGCTGCTCCCAGTGAACCACGTTAAACAACATCATCGGCTCTGTCTTACTTATCTTACCCTGTGCAATAACTGATTATATGGTGTGCAATTTTTGGAAATGTATGTGTGTATATTGTGTACATATGTGTTTATACCAGGGATCGGCAACCTTTTTTACTCAAAGAGCCATTTGGGACCGCCCCTAATGAAAAAAAACGCACCCGGAGCCACAACCCATTTTGGCATCATTATATATATTATGCATGTATATATTATATCAACACATCGACGTAATGAGCACCCTTGATAATCAAGGGTGCTCATTACGTCGATCGCGGTCGATCTTCAAGGACATGAGTGAAGTTTGCGGGCCAGAAAAGATTAAAAAAAAAAGTACTTCTTTCTTTCCATCGTCATGTTTATTAGTTACATGTTTATTTGAACATTATTGTTTATGTACTGATGATTAAATACTACACAGTGAGTTTACATAAAGATACTTTTGTATTACCAGATGATGTGTTTTATTACAAAGACAGAAAGCAGCAACAATCGTATTCATGCTCTGCTGTAAACTGTCCAATGCGGGGAGCGTGGCATATTATGAGGCATTTGCCGCTGCTGGCTCCGTATGAAGCGCGTGCCCCGCAGCTTCCTTGATGAGCTCTCATTTATCTGAGGAGAACTGCAGAGCTGATAGCAGGAGGAGACACGCGGGGCGGCTTCAATAAACACTCCGGTTGCTGGTCTTCTGCCGGGGACATGACGTGCCGTGGGGCAGAAAAAGAAGTTCTGATGACAGAGTTTGCGCTGAGTGAATTTAAACCCGCGTCTGCAGTGACGTATGTGTCAGAGGATGTCCGATTGGCCATTCTGCATGTCAATCAAGTCCCATACATTTCGGTGAGGATTTTGATTGGCTGGTGGATTTTTGAGAAGTACTTTTTTTAAAATCTTCTCTGTCCCGCGATCTATACTCATGTCCTTGAAGAAACATACATCAATGCACATGCGTGTTTAAACACACGAAGCGCAAATTCTCTGTCATCAGAGAATTTGCTCTCTGCCCCGCGGCACGTCAAGTTCCCAGCAGAAAACCACTCCGGACCCGGAGTGTTTATTCTCCTCCTGCTATCAGCTCTGCAGTTCTCGCCGATAAATACGAGCTCATTCATTAAGGAAGCTGTTTTTTACGTGGCACGTGCTTCGTATGGAGCCAGCAGCGCCTTTTAAATGCCATGAAAAATGAACAAACTAAAATAAAATTGAATTTTTATGAAATAATAATTATTTTCCAAAGTCACAGGGAACCACAACAGAAGGATGAAAGAGCCACATGTGGCTCCGGAGCCATGGGTTGCTGACCCCTGGTTTATACTGACTCCATAGTTTTGTTTCTTTTATATATTGTTCTCTGTTCCTGTACTGCTGCCGCATTAAGGAAATTTCCCCATTGGGGGACTAATAAAGGAATATCTTATCTAAACAACAATTCTAAACCAAATTAAAAGAAAGTGACGCAGCTGGTGGAATGTGCTGCTGCAGCCTCCTGTTATACGGAGACTCACATGGATGGATGGATGGATGGATGGATGGATGAATATGGATGGATGGATGGATGAATGAATATGGATGGATGGATGAATATGGATGGATGGATGAATATGGATGGATGGATGGATGGATAAATGTGAATGGATGGATGAATATGGATGGATGGATGGATGGATGAATGAATATGGATGGATGGATGAATATGGATGGATGGATGAATATGGATGGATGGATGGATGGATAAATGTGGATGGATGGATGAATATGGATGGATGGATGGATGAATGTGGATGGATGGATGAATGTGGATGGATGGATGAATTGATGGATGGATGAATGGATGGATATGGATGGATGGATGGATGGATGGATGGATGGATGAATTGATGGATGGATGAATATGGATGAATGGATGGATGGATGGATGGACGGATGGATGGATGGATGGATGGATGAATATGGATGGATGGACGGATGGATGGATGAATATGGATGGATGGATGGATGAATGGATGGATGGATGGATGGATGGATGAATATGGATGGATGGATGGACGGATGGATGGATGGATGAATATGGATGGATGGATGGATGGATGGATGAATGAATATGGATGGATGGATGGACAGCTGGATGGATGAATATGGATGGATGGATGGATGAATGTGGATGGATGGATGAATGTGGATGGATGGATGAATTGATGGATGGATGAATGGATGGATATTGTAAGGATTCAGTGGTTTTGTTTTCTTTGTCATGTTTTTGGTTTCCTTTTCAGTCACACCTTCAGGTTCATGATCCACAGCTGTCTTCAGTTCAGTTAATTGCCCTCAGCCTATTTAAGTCTCTAGGTTTCTGTTCTTCCTTGTGAGGTCATCTGCTCTGTTTTGTCAGTTTTGTTTCCCCTCATAGTTTTGTCATGTTTCAGTTTGCTAATTAAATGTTTTAGTTCCTGTCACCAAGCTTGGTCTCCTGCATTTGGGTCCTCCACCACCAGTTTGTGACAGATATGGATGGATGGATGGATGAATGTGGATGGATGGATGAATGTGGATGGATGGATGAATGTGGATGGATGGATGAATGTGGATGGATGGATGAATGTGGATGGATGGATGAATGGATGGATATGGATGGATGGATGGATGAATATGGATGGATGGATGGACAGATGGACGGATGGTTGGATGGATGAATATGGATGAATATGGATGGATGGATGGATATATGGATGGACGGATGGATGGATGGATGAATGTCGATGGATGGATGAATATGGATGGATGGATGAAAATGGATGGATGGATGGATGAATGTGGATGGATGCATGAAAATGGATGGATGGATGGATGCCCCCAAGTGGCCCCCCCACTAGCCACTATAGGCTGTGGTAGCATCAGTTCTGCATTTCATCCCAAATGCACAGCCTGCAGGCAGCAAGTCTGGTCGGGCCATGTTTACAACACTTCTTGTGGACCCCCTCTTCTCCTGGGTGTCCTCCTCCTGGGTGGGGGTGGGTGGTGCCTGCCTTGCTCCTTCCTGGACCAACCGTGGGCCGGGTGGGTGGTTGCGTGGAGCGCGGGGCGGGTCTCCCTTGGGGGGTCCTGACTCAAACTCAAACTCTATTTATTTATATAGCGCCTTTCATTTCAGTTAAAAACAGAAAGTGCTTAACATAAAAGCAGATAAAACAGTCATTAAAAAATGAAAATTGTTAAAAACAGAAAACAAAGGACAATCACACAAAGATGGGACCCCTCCCCGGTGATCACAGGTGTTTCTTTTTGCCTACAGGTCCTTTCATCTGGCAGTTCTGTTGTTTGACCCTCAGTTATTTCTTCCTGTTGTGTTTACTTTTTTTTAGCACCATGAGTGTTTGAAGGGAAGAGGATGATGACACCTGTGCGATGTACAATGTTTAGCGTGTCAAAATAAAAGTGCAGAATACGTCTCATCACGTGTCTCTGCCTTCATTGCAGCGTTGCTGCAGCGTGTGTCCACCACATATAACATACCGGTCCGTGAAAATTTTGCCAGACATCAAACCGGTCCGTGGCGCAATAAAGGTTGGGGACCGCTGATCTACACCCACTACACAGTGCGCTGAACCTTTTTTCTTCAATGATTTGTGATCTTCACTGGTGTCCATGGATTACTTGAAATGAAATTTGTCACTGTAGGGAGAACATGTCAATGGAAGGGGGGGTCTTTTAAGATAGCACAAGGGCTAAGTTAATTGATTTGTCATTTATGGATGGATTTATGGATTTTATTTTGAAAGGAAATTATGTTTGCTGTCAAAAGTTACAAGATGAGATTGTTTTATATATTAAAATATTTCAAACTGTTTTACAGTAAATACTTAAAAGCTGCATTTTATAAACACATTCCTTAAAGTGTTTTTCTAAATGGGGAAGGTGGGACTTTGCAGCTCTTGGTGGGCATACGTGTGAACACATCAACGTCACGCTACCATAAAGATACGCCGTGTTTGTGCTCACCTTTGGCAGCTCATTGGGCCTGCAGATGATAGCGGATGCCTCCACGCCGTCGGTCACCTCCCCTCAGCGCACTCCTGATTCCTGGGAGCACCCCAATGCGCGCCCTCGCCGGATGCACACACCGGGCAGCAGCCGCAGTGGTCCAGTTCATCCCCGGACAGGCAGTCCTGGAGGACCGGTGCACATGCAGACCTGTGGCACCTCTCTGGACAGACGATAGCCGCGCGTGGGAGGATAAGAAGAGAAGGAAAGGAAGCAACCATTTTGAAATGAAGCACATCTTCACCGCCGTGTCAATTTTGATGAGCCATCTCATTGATGTCTTTTATCTTGGCGTCGTACGTGGCCCCACTCTTCAGCTCCACCTAGATAACGGTGAGAACACCATCAGACCTACTTCCTGTTCTCCATACTTCAATGAAGTCAGTAAACCCGCCTCCAGGAATGTAATTACAACCAACTTATGGGTCGTGGTGGGACTTTTCGGCTATGACTAATGGTCATAATTTAAAATAAGCCACACCTCCTGATCACCTACCTGATTGTGCTCTCCTCCATTGACGTTTTAGTAAAACAACGTTGCTGTCACTCACCTGCCTTCTGTGCTTTTTTGCCACAATGATGAGTCCATCCTCAGAAACAACAAAGCCAGAACCGCTGGCGACTGACACCTCCCTCTTGGAAAATACCATCCTAAACAGAGACAGGGGGGGACAGAAGATTTAAAGAACAGATATATTGTGCTATCCTTCAGGCTACATGCATAAATATGAAAAATATTACCTTTGGCACACTTTATTTGAATGAAATATTCATTATTTTCTTATCTCCATTTTTGCATATGTATGACAACCCGCTCATTTTCATGGGTAATAATACTATGAGTTATTTTTATCATCAAGTTTAGAGAATTAGAAAAACTTTTCCCACCAAATGTGTTTTTGAGACTTCACGGAAGCAACCATTTTGAAATGAGCAGGAAAAGTCCTTCCACTGCCTCTAGTGGAATGATGATGAACTACAGGACAGAAAACGGGGACCACGTTCTACACAATGAGTTTTGAGGGAAAGTTTGAATCCTGATTATTAGATTGGGGTCTCAGAAATGTGTGGATCCAATATAATACCAATGTCGCCCAGGCGATCACATCCCCCCCAACACTTCCATTCCTGCCAGATCAAGTAGAGAAAGGGTTGTCCAGTGTCCAGCAGAGGGCGCTTGGTCCTTCACTAGGATCACTTTCATGGTCAGGGTTGGTTCACCATCTTGTTTCATCTTCCCACTCATGGATCTCACAAAAGAATCCGCTTTATTCGGCCCAACCTTCATGGCCCATCAGACAAACATAAAATACACTCTAAGGCAGGGGACACCATGGACAGGTCACCAGTCTGTCACAGGGTCACATATCACACACCCATGAACATTCACAGCTACGGACTATTTAGAGTGATCAATTAATCTATGAAGCATGTTTTTGGACAGTGGGAGGAAGCCATAGTCCCCGGAGAACACGCATGCACGGGGAGAACATGCAAACTCCACACTGAAGGGTCCCCCATTGAGGGTCTGGTTCAGGTCCCCCAGCCAGGACTTGAACCAGAGCCTTCTTGCTGTGAGGCAAGAGCACTAACCACCATGCACCCCATTTTAAGAAGCAAAACAATTTAAGTAGAAGACTTTTTCCTAAATATGCTAAATATATAATTAGGAAAAATATATTTTTTAGACCTACAGACCTAATTAAGATATTAGGCCTATTGGACAGAAATGAAGCGTGAAAAACTGCAGGCTTTTATTCCAGAAGCTGCTCTCATGTGTGACTGCAGCATCTTAGTCCAACAGCTGATCTGTGTTTCCTGCCGGGTGTGGTGGCGCGCGCCTGTAATCTGCGCTCATGGAGGCTGAGGTTGGAGGATGGTTGGAGCTCAGGAGCTCTGAGCTGCAGTGGACTGTGCTGATCGGGTGTCTGCACTGAGTTCTGTACCGATATGGTCTTTCTGGGGGAGCCCGGGGAGACCAGGTCGTCTAAGGACGGGTGAACCGGCCCAGGCCGGAAACGGAGAAGGTCAAAGCCCGCGTGCCGCTCGGCAGTGGGATTACACCTGAGAGCAGACGCTGTAGCACAGCCTGACGAAACATCCAGACCCAGCCTTTTCATCTACTCTGTGCTCTTCATCAGAATATTCTGACAAGAACTCCCACAGTTGTTGATCCAGCAGCTTCTGGAAACTTGAACAAGTCTGCTCTTTATGGTGACAAACATTGTTTCTTGTTACTCCAACACCGCCCCCGCTGGACTATAGGAGGAATGACATCAAACAAAACAAACGGCTGTTTTCTCACACAAAATGAGACTCAATAGTGTTTCCTCTTTCAATAGTCTGAAATGTGGGTTTCAAATTCAAACCAGCCAGGCAGCAGAGAGGTTTGGGGTTACCTTCAAAACTTGAAGAGGCTATAGGGGTGCTAACATGTTCATGAAGGGATTTTTGATTCCCTGGTGGCTTGGAGAGTTTGATGCTTTGCTGACATTCTCCTGTTGTGGCAGGGACAGCCAATCTTTCTACAGGTGTGTGGTGGAGAGCGTCCTGACCTCCTCCTACAGGTGTGTGGTGGAGAGCGTCCTGTCCTTCTACAGGTGTGGTGGAGAGCGTCCCGTCCTCCTACAGGTGTGTGGTGGAGAGCATCCCGTCCTTCTACAGGTGTGTAGTGGAGAGCGTCCTGACCACCTTCTACAGGTGTGTGGTGGAGAGCGTCCTGACCTCTTCCTACAGGTGTGTGGTGGAGAGCGTCCTGACCTCCTCCTACAGGTGTGTGGTGGAGAGCATCCCGTCCTTCTACAGGTGTGGTGGAGAGCATCCTGACCACCTACAGGTGTGTGGTGGAGAGCATCCCGTCCTTCTACAGGTGTGTAGTGGAGAGCGTCCTGACCTCCTCCTACAGGTGTGTGGTGGAGAGCGTCCCGTCCTTCTACAGGTGTGGTGGAGAGTGTCCTGACCTCCTCCTACAGGTGTGTGGTGGAGAGCGTCCCGTCCTTCTACAGGTGTGGTGGAGAGCATCCTGACCAATGAGTTACATCACATGGTTCCTCATGGGACGAGAGCACCGCCATCTTGGTGAGGTCAAGTTACTGCCCCAGTGAATGCATGTGAACACATCTTTTGCATAATGCCAGTTCATTGTGCGGGTTTCAACTGCCAAAATCAGAAAAATGAGTCCATGAAGGAGGAAGGTATATCATTTCACAGGTAAGTATTTAATTTTTTTTCTTTTAAGGCTGCAGGGGCTTCATTAATAGAACATATGTTGACATGCATGATGCTGCAGGGCTATTATCAACATGCTGCATGATGTACATTTATTTTGCTGTCAATATAAATGTACATTTTATTTTGCTAAACCTGTATACAGCATACTAGGCTATTTATACAGATTTATACATTTCTGACTCAGTGACTGAGTCAGGTTTCCAATGGACTCAGACTTCAGGAAAAAGTGGATCTTGGCTATCAAAAGAGCTAACCCAGATGGATCACTGTGGTACCAACTAGAAATACAGTCTGGCTGTTCAAAACATTTGTGGAAACAGATTTTGATAAGAGGCCAGGGTAAGTCTATTGTTCACTTTTGGACTTCTTTTGATTATTATTATTATTATTATTGTTGTTGTTGTTGTTAATAATAATAATATAATTATTATTTATTGTTTGTATTGACTTACTATTGATTTATTATTATTATTGACTTATTGTTGGTTTTTTGTTTAAATAATTTAAATTGCATGTCAAAGAGGTCTAAAACTTCTAAATGTTTAGAAATTAATTTTAAAAATTCTTTCTAATAATTTTTTTATTTGTAAGAAGTCCTGCAACAGTGCATTTTCATTCAAGTTTGAGCTTTTAAGGCTGACTCTTTCTCTTCTTTACCAACAGCAAATGAAGTATCTATATATACATTATATACATAAAATATAATATATTTATATATGTGTATAAATATATTTAAATCTAAAAATACATACAGTTTATAAAAGCTACTTAGACACCACTAAAATCAATGGAAATCAATGACATGTGGGCGTCGTCGACCTCACCAAGATGGCGTCGCGCTCCGCCACCGTCGGCCAGGCTTCTAAAGCGGGCGTGTCTCCTCTAGTGATATAACTCATTGGTCCTGACCTCCTCCTACAGGTGTGTAGTAAAGAGCATCCTGTGGCACAGCAGCTGCTCTGTGGCAGAGAAAACCTCTGCAACGAGTGACTAAAGCTGTGCAGAGGACTGTAGGTTGCAGCCTGCAGACCACCACTGACATCTACGAGACCGGATGCAGGAAACCAGCCTCCCCCATCCTGAAAGACCCCACCCACCCCTCACACCCTCTGTTCTCCCTGCTCAGGTAGGAGGCTGCAGAGCATAAAGAGATAAAGAGCAGGACAACCAGACTGTGGAAATTTCTTTCCAGAAGACGTCTGGAAGATCACTGTAACCCCCCCCAGACAATTAACTAAATCCCTGTGCAACAACTATGGGGCTGAGCCATAATCATGGGACCTGTGTAACACTGTTATATATTCTCCTCTGTGCAATACTCTATAGAAATCCTCATAGATCACATTGACGTGTCTCTTCCTGTCTGTCACTAAACGGCTGGCCCAGGACCAGAGATACAAATTTCACTTTATCTCTGTGGTGAAATAACAACAAAGAATCCTGAATCCTAACAGATCAGGGACCAGTTCCATGGAATAACCAACAAAGACCTGATGAAGAACTTCAGAGCAGGTCTTCCTCGGCACACATCCTGAGACTTGGACTATCAGGAAAAGAGGACAGCGATGGAACAACTTCTTAACGGACTGGATGAACAGGTGACTTTAGATTTTATCATCTCATTATTTCAACCCATCACAGACTGGATGAACATTGATTTTTCTTTTGATGAAAAGCAATAAAGTTGATTTTCTTTCTAGCAATAGTTTAAATACAGACTTGATGTAAACTGTTGATAAATCCATACAATAAATCTACAGAATGAAACAATAAAACCTTTTTATTAACTTTTTGTGATGTTACACATTTAGACATTTGATCAAACTATAAGTAGCAAGAACACATTTACACACACAAACACACACATACTGGGGCAGTTGTATTTACATGAGATGAAAATGTACAACATTCTTTACAACATACATACATACACACACAAATATACACATAACCTAACTTGGATTAGGGGTGGGGGTGGTGGGATTGGTTTTACTAGGGTTGGGGTTAGGATTAGTGTCAGGTCAGGGATGGGTGGAGGTTATGCTATGGTTGGGGGGGTTCACCAGGGTTAGGGTCAAGTGGGGGTTGGATATGTTTAGGATTAGGGTTAAGGGTTCACTAGGGTTGGGGTTAGGATTAGGATCAACGCAGATTTGAGCAGATCTTTGACACCACCTACTACAGGGGTCAAGTGGGGGGTGGGGCAGGTAAGGTTTTAGGGTTAGGGGGGCTGTTAGGATAGGGTGGGGTAATCAGGGAGAAGCTGCAGTCAGTAAGTTCTGAAGGATCCTCATGGACACGCTGGCGACCACCACCTCCCTCCTGGAACGTACCATCCTGAAAAGAGACAGAGGGGACAGCAGATTTAAAGGACATATATTTCATGCTATTTTTTTTTAGCCTACATGCATAAATATGATTATAAATGACCTTTGGCACACTAAAGAACGATAAAAAAAGACTTATTAGTTATTCTTGCAGCTCAATTTTTTGCATACGCGTGACAACGCGCTCGTTTTCGCGGATTGGGGGGGCTGGTGCTCAGAGTGCAGAGTTTTAGAGAAATACTCAGAAATGCGTGAATGGACTTCCGGTTATGGCGACCACCTGAACAGACGCCATACTCACTGCTCTGCTATCCCGACACTTAAATCCTGCGAAAATACTCAAATCTCCCCCAAAACTTAGGTAAAGGGGTTAGAGAATATAAAAGGAATGCCGAGGGGCAACAAACAAAGGCCGGATACCAACAACCAGCCAAAGCTGACGGACTTTCAAACTCGGAGCGGATCCCAAAGAACAGAGGCTGACAACATGGCTGCAGGTAAAGGAGAACGGAACCCGGAGTTGGAGAGATCCAAAGGTGATGAGATCCTGGCTGCCATTGGAGCTATGAGGGATGAGTTCACGACTCGTTTTGATGGAATCGGGAACGCAATAGGAGATATAAAAAAAGAAATGAGCGAGTTCACGGAACGAATCTCGCAAGTGGAGATGCGCACATCACGTGCAGAAGATGATGTCGCCAGCCTACAGGCCAAAGTGAGCGCGCTGGAGTCCAAACAAAGAGGGATGGAAGACAAACTCCTGGACTTGGAAACAAGATCCAGACAAAATAATCTGAGGCTGGTTGGGCTGCCGGAGGGGGCCGAAGGAGAAGACCCGTACAAATTCCTGGAGAAGTGGATCCCGGAGGCATTAAATATGCAGGCGCGAGGAGCGACGGTGAAAATTGAGCGAGCACACCGGGTCGGACCGGCGCGGGAACCTGGAGCGCCACCGAGAACATTAATAATGAAGTTCGCCGATTACCGGGAGAAGCAAGCTGTCGCGGTGGCAGCAAAAAACAGCAAAGACATAAAATATGAAGGAAAACTGGTTCGATTTTTTCCGGACTTAGCCACGGGGCTTCACCAGCTGAGGAAACAGTTTGACCCGGTGCGCCGGGAGCTGCGCAACCGAGGCATTCGGCATGGGGTGATTCATCCTGCAAAACTGCTGGTGACCTACAAAGATCGCACCCACACCTTCACAACTCCAGCTGAAGCACAGAAGTTTGTCGAGAAGATCCAGGAGGACACAGCGTAAATATAAACCCACGGAGATGTCATAAGTGTATTATTACATAGTGAATAAGCAAGTAATATCGGGTATACATTTAAAGTTTGTGACAACAGTTAAAAGGGGGAGGGAAAGTTTATGTGGATAAGTGAAAATAATTAGTGAATAAATCTGTTAGAGAAACCTTCAGGATAGAGCATGGAGTGTTTTTACACAAGATAGCACCAGTGTTCAAACAAAGACAATGGTGAGTGGAGGGGCCGATCCTCGCAGGCGTGGAACGGTCGAAGGCGATAACGGGAGACAACTTTCAGGGGGGAGGGGGAGGGTTTTCTTACTTAAACAAAGGGAAAGGGGATTTGTTTTGATGCATGTTCAAGCATCCAGGGTTTTTTGTGCCTCTCTATTTGTAATAAAAAGTGTCAAGTTAATATTTATGTCGTAGTTGAAAATGACACAAGAAGTAAAAATTAAGTTTGTTTCTTGGAACTGCAGAGGTCTTCAAAATCCAAACGAAGTGAAACAAGTCATGAACAGAATAAAAGATATGGATGGTCAGGTGGTATTTCTGCAAGAAACTCATCTTCTTGATAACGATTTGAAAAGTATAAAAAGAAGATGGCAAGGCAGTGTATTTACAGCCCCATTTTCCTCTAATGCAAGAGGAGTTATGATACTAATCCGTAATACAGTTCCTTTCCAAGTAAAAAATATAATAAAAGATAAATGGGGAAGATATCTAATCATACAGGGTCAATTACTTTCAGAGGATCTATGTTTTGTAAATGTGTATGGCCCTAACATAGATGATGCTAAATTTTTTGAGGATGTATTTCTTACGATAGCGTCACTCACCGGAAAATATATCATAGCAGGTGACTTTAACTGTACTCTAGACCCTAAAATAGACCGATCAACAGGAACAGATCAATCTCACAGTAAGTGCAGAACAGTTATTCAAGGTTACATTAAAGAATTGAACCTTCTAGACATATGGAGAGATTTAAACTCAAATGATAAGGGATACTCCTGCTACTCAAGTAAATATAAAGGCCCGTACACACCGGGACGAATTTCGCCGGCGATTTTTGTCGGCGAAATTCGCCTCGTGACTAAACAAAGGGCACCAATGAGAGTGTGCACACCGACGCGAAAAAACGCCACGCGTCAAAGCGTCAAAAAAAAAAAAACGCCTCGGGTTCGTTTTTTCTTTTTGACGCCTCGCGTCGAAATCCATTCAACCAATGAGAATGGCGCTTTTGCTCACGTGTCTGGAGCTTCTGAAGTTACAGTAAAACACAACTTGGGGGCGCTCAAACACAACACTGCCTTTCTGAGCACACATACCAGCAAAGAAGATAGACGCCAAGTAGCGGCTACACAGCCGCGAAGAAGACAAAGAGGATGCAGGGCAAGATGAATATAGTTGCTGGTCTCACTGGTGTCCGAGCACAAAGAGCTGTACGACAAACGCGAAAGCGACTACAAAAATATTGACAAAAGAGAACAGCTATGGAGTGGCATTGCACAGCAAATGGGCCTTGATGGTGAGTTTCATTTTATTTAATTGCCTTTCATGTACGTTCCAACAAACGTTAGACAATCACCATTGTTTGTGTGCTGTAGTGGAGGAGGTAAAACAAAAGTGGAAGAGCCTGCGCGACACATACACGCGGAAAAAGCGTGAAGAAGACTGCCGTAGTGGACAGGCGGCTAAACAAAGGAAGGCCTGGAAATATATGAAGGTGATGGAGTTCCTCGATGAATCAACAGAATTTCGAAGGTAATATTGTCATTACACATTAGTTGACATGATATTGCATGTTCCCTGTAAACAAAATTATTTAAACATTAAGCTCTGGGTTATTTTGTCAAAATGGGTATGAGTGTGGCATGGCCCACAGTGTGACTTATTGTTTCTGATGTAAACTGAATTTGTCTTTACAGTGTCCACAGTAATATTTCCCCGGAAGATACGGATGAAGGGGTTGATCGAGTAATCCGTAAAGATGTCAGCGACAGAGAAGAGGCATCTGCAAGCACATCCTCGGAATCGACCTTCTCCGGCCCAACTGTGAGGCCTACTCCATGCAACAAAAGAAAAAGACCTGAGACAGCAGACTTCTTGCAACAATACCTTTTGTCAAAGGAAGAGAGGGAAAACGAGAAAGAGGAACGGAGAAGAGAAAGAGAGGAACGCAAAGAGCAAAGAAGGGAACAACAGAACGATGACAATTATCATTTTGCTATTGGTCTACTACCAACACTAAGAAGGCTGTCCCCAGCTCTTCAGTCTTCGGTGAAAATCAAAGTCCAACAGCTATTGCATGATGCTGAATTTGGCCAGGCCTCTTTTGCTGGTTTTCCACAGGGTTCAACTGTGTCCTACAACCAGCTCCCCCCACAGACCCCACCAAACTATGGCTGCTCCACGTCATGGCAACCGTAGATTTTTACTGTATATATTTTAATTCTGTCTTTTTGTTTCATATTCTTTAAATTTCTTTGTAAATATGTATTTCTTAAATGTTGATTTGCACAACTTTTCATTTTGCACATTGTGACCTATTTGCACACTCTTTTGTTTACTGTTTTTGTGAATGGTCTTGCAACTCGTAGTTCCTAAAAAATAAAATGTTTCATTTTTCCTAAAGAAATTGTGCATCAGTGACTTGAAAGTAATGTAGCGTTTTCAGATTTTGCATATCTTTGGACATAAGTATACGTGACCTCTTATTGAAAAAGCTATGGTCCCAATTATGGAGTATTTATGCATATTTAGGCAACATCTACATGGAACATAACTTATGTGCACAGCATTGTGCAGGGAATGAGAACATCTAAAAGAAGAAGCTAGTAAAAATGTTGATTAAAAAGACACTTTAAAAAGTACACCTCACATTTAGTTGTAAATACATATATGTTGAAGTGACCTAATTACATTACAAAAAAACCCACTAGCTTTGATAGAACATATTAAATCAAAAATGTTTGATTTGTTGTGGTGAGTGCTGCCATATTAATTAATGAAGACTCAGATGCAATAGATTTGATAGTGTATTCAAGTTCACAGAAATTGTATATATACACATACACTAGCGGTTTTCACAGGGCATGGTTCACATGTTCATACTGCCAAGCAACTTCTCCTGCTGGTGAGTTGAAGTACTCTTTGTACAGTTCTCTGACATTTTGGGCCTCCACTGATGCCCGCTGCCCTCTACAACGTTCAAAGCCTTGGAGCGGTTGCTCACACTCATGGTCATCTTCTGTGGCATCATTATTGTCTTCTCCTTTAGGGCGCAAGTAATTACACAATACACAAGCAGCTTTGACAACTTTGTCTACAACACTTGGTTGAACCTGTAAAGTTCTTTGGAAAATCCGGAAGCGTTGACTGAGGATGCCAAATACATTTTCAGAGATGCGCCGTGCCCGAGACAAACGATAATTGAAAATTCTCTTGTCTGTGGGGAGGCGGCGTCCAGGGTATGGCCGGAGGAGATCCGCCACAATGACATGGTTAACTTTTCCGAGCTCAGGAGCACCTGGAAGTTCACTTGGTGGGGGAACATTCAGAGTTCCATCTCTGAGTGCCTTTCCTAGTCCAGAATTGGCAAAGATTCCTCCATCACTGTTGCTGCCATAGCTCCCCACATCAACCACCAGGAAGCGGTAATCTGCATCCACTAAGGCCAGCAATACAACGGAGAATGTACCTTTATAATTAAAGTACAAAGAACCAGAGTTTGCAGGGGCCTGGATGCATATGTGTTTCCCATCCATGGCTCCCAAGCAGTTAGGGAAATTCCATCTTTCATGGAATCTCCTGGCTGTACTCCTCCACATCTCTTCAGTTGGCACAGGCAAATGTTCATCTCTGAGGCAGTCCCACAATGCATCACAGGTTTCACTCACTATCGAAGCCACAGTTGACACACCAAGTCGAAAGCTGGACGCAATAGTGCGGTACGAGTCCCCAGTGCTTAGAAAACTGAAACAGAAATAGACAAATACTAGTTTTTAACAACGCTTCACGTATGTTTACAACATTCATTGAAGTGAATAACAATGTAAACGAACTCACCGTAAACACACGGCCAAACGCTGTTCTGGGTCGATTGGTTTACGGTAGTGTGTCTGTTCTTTCGTAAGCGAGGGAGCCAGTTGTTGAAGTAAATTTTCAAACTCACTGACGGACATTCGAAAATATCCCCGAAAACGCTCGTGATACATTTTCAGCTCTTGTACCAGTCGATAAAACTCCCCATGTTCTTCTCTTCTCGTCACTATGGGATGTACCCAAAATCGGCGTCTTTTCTGGCGTCTTTCAGCATTCAACAGAACAATAATTTCTTCATCGCTGGAGCTGGAGCTGGAGCTACTGGTGCTTGAGATATCCATGTTTTCTTTGTTTGATTCTGTGACACGCAGGTAAATACTGGCTCTCTTCCTCTGAGTGAAGGTGACTTTAAGAAGCGTACAGTTGCGCAGCGCCACCTTGTGTACAGGAGTATTTCTGTTTACAAAGCGCCATCTAATGTCAGGGAATGAAATTGCATGTTGGCTTGGTTCATCGTCAGCGAAAATCGCCTGGGTGTGAACACAAATGACGTGGCGAAAAACGCTGGCGAATAACGCCTGGCGAATATTCGTCCCGGTGTGTACGGGCCTTAAGACATTTTCCAGGATTGATTACTTCCTAATCTCTTTAGAAATATGTCATAAAATTGACAATTGTTTTTATGACCCCATTGTGATCTCAGACCATGCTCCATGTTGTTTAGTATATATGGATAAAAATATTATTAAAGACCCACCCCGGTGGCATTTCCAGCATAAATGGTTACAGGATAAAGAATTTATCAAATATATAGGAAAACATATTGATGAGTATTTCAAGTTAAATACGGCGCAGACATCTGCATGTATAAGATGGGAAGCTTTCAAAGCAGTTCTTAGAGGTCACATCATTAGCTATACAGGTTCAAAATCAAAAAAGTGGAGAGGGGAGAGACAACAGTTGGAACACAAGATTAAAACACTTCAGGAAAAGGTCAACAAAGAAAATAATTTGCAACTGATAAACGAGTTAGCAGCTTTAAGAGCAGAATATAATAAACAATCAGCTGGTCGAGCAGCAGCAAGTCTCTTAAGGCTGAAACAATCCTTCTATGATCAAGGGGACAAGGCAGGCAAACTGCTGGCCTGGCAGATAAAACAATTGGAGTTTAGAACACCTATAACATCTATTATATCAAATGACATAACTCTTGTAAATCCTAGTGAAATAAATGAAGCATTTAGAGAATACTATAGTGAGTTATACAATGCAGAAGAGAAAACAAATACTGAAAACATAATCAATTTCTTAGACCAGTTAACCATTCCATCTATATCTGATGAAAAAAGAGAGGTTTTAAATTTGGAAATCAGCAAAGAGGAAATTGGACATGCTATTGATAGTCTCAAATCAGGCAAAAAAGCAGGGCCAGATGGTCTCCCAGTCGATTTGTATAAAGAATTTAAAAATAAACTAATTACACCCATATTTGAAATGCTCCAAGAAGCATTTAGAAATAACAATCTCCCCCCATCAATGAACAGTGCATTGATAATTCTATTACCTAAACCAGGAAAACCCTCAAACAAATGTGAAAATTTTAGACCAATAAGTTTGTTAAATGCTGACCTTAAAATAATCTGTAAACTCTTGGCAACACGACTACAGAATACGTTGCCAAGCATTATTGATAGAGACCAAAATGGATTTATATCTGGAAGGCAAGGATTTCACAACGTGAGAAGAGTTTTAAATATTATTCATTATAACACAAATAAAGCAGAAACAGGTTTATTGGCATTAGATGCTGAAAAGGCCTTTGATAAGGTCCACTGGCCTTTTCTCTTTAAGGTCATGGACAAATTTGGATGTGGAACCAACTTCAAAATGTGGGTTAGATCATTTATAAAAATGCCAAGGCAAAAATCTTGACAAACAGGAACACTTCACAGTCAATAAATATAACAAAAGGCTGCAGGCAGGGATGTCCATTATCACCTTTGCTATTCACAATGGCAATCGAACCACTAGCAGTAGCAATACGATCCCATACAGGGCTACATGGAATCACGGTGGGTTCAGTTGAACACAAAATAGCTTTATATGCAGATGATGTGATTGTGTTTCTCTCTCAATTAAGAAAGTCAATTCCTTCTTTAATGGAAATAATCAGAAAATATGGAGATGTCTCTGGATACAGGGTGAACCAAACAAAATCGTCTATTTTATTACTTAATGAAAAAGAAAGAAAAAGTCCAACTTCTGAAATTATCCAGTTTAACGTAGTTGACAATTTCAAATATTTGGGAATTAATATCAGACCAAGACTAGAACAGGTAGTAGAATCAAATTATGGTCCTTTAATGGAAAAGATAAACGGCTCCATAGAGAAATGGATGACACTACCAATCGCAATAATGGGAAGAATAAATATATTAAAGATGAGTGTACTCCCAAAACTAATTTATCTGTTTCAGAACATACCCCTGCCACCACCTCTAGACTTATTTTCAAAACTAAAGAAACTTTTCGCCAGGTTCATATGGAATAACAAAAAAGCAAGACTCCGTCTGACGTTACTATATCTTCCCTTTGACAGAGGAGGACTAAAAAGTCCAAACATTGAATGGTACCACTGGGCTGCACAGATTAGATCTATAATGTTTCATTTTACTGTCAAAAATACACCTCATTGGGTTGAAATGGAATCCCAGGATCTAAAGCTGCCCCTCCCATTATTTCTTAACTCAAACACCTCAAAAAAGCTGCGCAAAGAGATAAAGAACCCAATTCTTAAACACATGATACAAATATGGTTCAGAGTTTTAAATTACATGAACCAAACTCAACCGTTATCACAATACAGCCCAATCTGGGGGAACAAATTCTTCACCCCAGGTAGAGCGGATGCCACCTTTAAAATATGGGCAGCAAAGGGTCTTTCCACCATCCGGGACTTATATCCTCTAGATTCTGATATCATGATGTCATTTGAAGAACTAAAAAATAAATATGAGTTGAGCAAAAAACATTTTTATAAATTCCTACAGGTCAGAAACTTTGTAAGGAAAACACAGAAGACCCTCAATAAACCACCAAGCTCAATTTTAGAAAAGTTCATGGTGAGAGACAGTAGCAAAAAAGGCGGCATTTCCGAGTTTTATAATCTATTTTTGTCTAATTCAAATGAAAGTTCACAATACAAAGTAAATGCTTGGACAGAAGATTTCCAGAAACAAATTACAAAAGAGGAATGGGAGGGTGCTTGTGCTGCAGCTCAAAAGGTGTCAATTAACTCAAGACTAAAATTAACACAATACAAATGGTTAATGCGTACATATGTAACACCAGCGGATTTAAATATGTATAACAAAAATATACCAGATGTTTGCTCCAAATGTATGGAAATGAAAGGAACATTCTTCCACTGTACTTGGGAATGCAAATGTATCCAAACATTTTGGAAAGAAGTGAAAATCACAATAGAGAAAATTACTTTAAAACAGATCCCACTGGAGCCAAAGTTTTTCTTATTAGCTATATATCCAAATAGACATAACTACAACAAAGGTGAGAGGGCGTTTATAAATCTCAGCTTGATTCATGCTAAAATGTGTATTGCCAAACGCTGGAAGAACACTCACAGTCCAAGCATAAACCAATGGTTCCAACAAATGCTGTCAGGGGTCCCTTTAGAAAGAATTACATATATTTTGAAAGACAAAGTGGAAGAATTTGAAAATATATGGCAACCTTTCATACATTTTGTGAAGAATATGGATCCTCTGGAATAGAATGTTGATTGTTAATTTTGGATGGTACAACAGACCTCTGTTTTCAAAATTTTATTTATTATAAGTTTGTTTTTTTTTCTTCTCTTCATTTTAGGTGTGTTAAGTTTATATTCATTTTGTCAACATCTAAGGAGAGGCACTCTTGTTCTTGGGGTGGGGAGGGGGGGTGTAAAAATACGACTGTGAATAAGAGGAAGCATTACCTGAGTACAATTGATAAAGTTGCAATTTTTGTAACGGCTGACTCGAGTGAAATGTAAAATTGTAAATTGTGTTTCTGACATTTTTTTATGGCTTTGAAAATTCAATAAAAAGAATGTGGCAAAAAAGAAATGCGTGAATGGATCAAAATACTGATTTAGGGTTGTTTGTTGTGAAGAATGAACAATATATGACACTTACAAGTCATAAAAGTTGATTTGACATGCTTTAGGCTCCTTAAGGAGCTCATCTGTGTATGAAAGTACTAGTTTACTTCTGTTAACACTACATCAGAGACTTCACATAAAAATCAATCATTTCAAATGAATGTTTACATGATGCATTTTTATTCTGATCAGGCGTTCATTCTGATTACTTTAGTCCAGCTAAACGCAGCTGAGGCATCAACATCACTACAGCCAGCCTTCAGCTTCAGGCACTTACCTCCGCACACATAGGGAGGGGGGTAATGACACTTTAGTTGTGCTTCAGGATGAAAAGATGTCATTTTTGCTTCAAACTCTATTTGACAGATATTTTATTTTATGGATTCAGTGTGACGTGTGTGTGTGTGCGTGTGCGCTTTGTATGCATAAATGTCCATATGTCCATTTATGATTGGGAGTAGTTATAATGCACAGAAGAAAGCATCTGTTTCTTTTGAGTTTTTCATCTTTTGAATAAATTTGTGAATTTTAATTTTAAATTCACAAATTATTATTTAAAACAATATATGAAATAAATATTTTAATAATTCCTCAATTGTTTTTATTTTCATTGTTTTTTCCTTTTTTATTGCTGAAATTGTTTTAAAAAAAGCAAATCAATCACTTATGAAAGTTGCATATTATTCTGTAAAGTACTGTGAGACCACTCGTGAGGATAAAGACCCACTCCCATGAAAATGCTGGTTTAACATGGTCTTGTGGCATTTTTCTGATGGAGGACATATAAAAAGAAAATTACAATTAAAACGGCATTTCTGAGCATTTCTTTACCCCTTTCTGACCCCCCCCTGCAGACAAATAGATCCACAAACGCTGGACAGCTCTGATATTGCTGCCATTTTGGTTGCACCACTACTGTTAGGTTTGGGGTGGGAGGGGCTGTAAGCAGGCGGGAGAGAATGTAAACAGACAGCTCTCACTCTCATAATAATCATAACTAACCGATGGGAACATTTTGAAAATAGATTAGAATAGGGCCGCATGGTGTGAGGAAAACTCGCGACATCAGACATAAACATTGTGATGACGATATAACTTGCGATACATGAAGAAAAAGAAAAAACAACCCAGAGGATTCACCAAGACTGATGAGACTTAATCCATAGAACTACTACAGTAGATTCCTTTCTTTTTTTCTGTTGGGCTCCTGCCTTAAAGCCTGCAGGAGGTTTGACATATTTTCCAGCTGAGAGAAGGCTGTGGCTGACGAGACAAACCTACCAGGAACTGGAGAACAATATCTGCAGGGACAGCAAATCCAATCCCTGCAGATAGGCTGCTTCGGTGCACCCCAAGGACCTCCCCGTCCTGCATAGCCATACGACAGGAAAAAGAATGTCATTAGGCAACAAAAGACGGGTCAGGAATAAGATCAGAGTCTCTGTGGGCTTCACGTGCACACATCCATGTGTGGTCAATCCCTGCAATCAGTGTGCATTAGAACGTGGCCATCTATCCATGAACATGGCTCGTTCACTATGTCCAAAATTCATTTTCATCAGGTATGATGAGCGTGCAAATTGTGCTGGGTTTTGACATTTGTGGTGGGGGTCAAATTTTCACTCTAAGGTGTAAATAGAAAGAAGAATCACTAAAACAATCTGGTCCTTCAGTCCAGAACTGCTAAAGGACATAAAAAAGCAATTTGGTTCTGAAAAAAACGACCTGGACCCATTTAGTTAAACCAGTGAGTAAGTAGAACCCAGTCATCTTTATTGTACAGATGACAGTTTGGACTGACCTTCACTGCACAAACATACAGGAAGTGACACGTCTGCACCCACAGGGTTTCCTGTTTCCTTTACCATTCTTAATGACTAATCACAGCATCACACTCTGTAAGAGAATCCAGCTTCTGCTCAGATGATCATCACTCACCATATTGAGTAGTGGCCCCCCCGAGAATCCTCCCTAAAAGAAAACAGGGAAAAGCTGCAGTCGGTAAGTTCTGAAGGATCCTCACGGACACACTGACCCAACCACAGTGGGAGCTCACCATCGTTGGGCAGCTGTGCTGCAGCTCAGTCCTCCCTTTCTGCAGCCTGGTGAGGCTGAGGATGCCAGAGGATACAGTCCACAGCAGCTCTTTGGGGCTGCCGAAAACTAGGACTGCCCCCCCTGGCCGTGCAGCCGCACTGCTGCCCAACTCCAGGAAGGGCAGGGGAATCTGTGGGAGGGGGATGAAGACAATGCAGATTTGAGCAGATTCCTGACACCACCTACTACATCAGAGAAGATCTCTGCTTGACATCTACAGCTCCCACTCCCTCAGTAAAGCCCAGAACATCACCAGAGACAGCTTCCACCCTAGACATCACCTCTACTGCCCTCTAGGTGGCGACACAGATCATTTTCAAACTAGAACAAACAGACTAAGAGACAGCTTTCTTCCTCCGAGTGGTCTCAGCCCATGACTGTATAAGAGAACTGGACTAAGTGACCCCTCCCCTTTGCGTTCCAAACAGGAAGTACCTGTTGGTCACAGCAAGCCAAAACCCCATAGATTTCTATAAAGAAATAACCAGCTGTTACTCAGTCGTTCCATTGGTCTGAATAACTAACCATTCTTACTCTGATGTCTATTTTGTTTTATAATGTTCTTTATGATTCTTTATTTTGTTCTCATTTCTCTCTCGTCTTTTAAGTGGGACAACTTTTGGTGGCTGACTACATCCTTTTATTATGACAACAGCAATTAGCAAAGATGATTAGATTTTTCTCATGTTTTGGGTAGTGCCTTAAGGAACTGACTCTTTCTAAATAAAGTGAAGTGGGTTGAAAAGAAAGAAAACTGGAGAATGAGGAAGGAGAGGAGTGGCAGTGGGAGGATAAGACGAAAAGGGAGAGGACAAAGAGGAAGCACATTCTCACCAATGAATTAATGTGAATGAGGGCGATGTCTGCTTCCTCATTCACTCTTTCGATGGTGGCCTCTAGGCCATCCCTACTCTTCAGCACCACCTGGAAAATGGTGAGGACACAATCAGACCTATTTCCTGTTCTTCAAACTATGACGAATTGACGTTTTAGTAAAACAACTTTGCTGTTGCTCACCACCAATGAGGAGCTCCGCCGAACAACATGGGCACAGGTTATAATATTACCATCGTATGTTACAAGGAATCCTGTGCCAACATGGCAGTTCCTGTGCCTCCTGAAGAATGTACGTCTAAAGAGAGAAAGAGGGGACAACAGATTTAAGGGGCATATATAGCATGCAATTCTTAAGAATACATGCATATATAAGAGAATATATTACCCATGGAACACTAAAGAACGATTTTTGAAAATAAAAAGTTAGTTATTTTGCCAGCTCCATTTTTGCATATGTACTACATATACTATACTTAGAAATGCTTGAATGGATCAAAATGCCGATTTGGGGCTGTTTTTGGAGAGGAATGAACATGATGTTACACTTAAAAAGTTGTTTTTTCATGATCTAGGCACCTTAAGGCGCTCATCTGTGTCTATGAAAGCATTAGTATACTTCTGTTAACCCTGTAAAACCCACTACTTAAGAGACTTACTTTACTTACATTACTTTTGTCCAGGTAAACACAGCTGAGGCCTCAACATCCCATCACTACAGCCAGTCTTTAGCTCAGTGAACAGAGGTTCAGGCACTTAACTCCGGAACCCAAGTGTTGTTGTGGCGTCCACAATGTCTGTAACGAAGTCCCTCTTGGTAAAAAACGGCACTCTGCTCCGCTGACTGGGTGGGGTGGTGGTGGTGGGGGGTGACAATCTATGAGAGCAATGGAAAGAAAGAGACCCAACCCACAGTGGGAGCTCACAGTGATGAATAAATGTCCTGTTGGAGGCCAGGGTCTTTGATCCTCCTTGTTGTGCTCACTATTCCCTGGGTAACAGTCCCTTTCAAGGCGGGCGGGTCGCCAAAGGCCAGGACCGACTCGCCTGGCCCAACAGCTGCAGAGCTGCCAAAGTGCAGGATAAGCAGCTTCATCTGTGGGAGGATGATGAAGACAATGCAACTTTGAACAAAGCAGACACAAAGCAGCCATTAACACAACTTTGTGTTTCTTTTTGCACATAGGTTTAATGTTATTGTTCTTACAAAGTGAATAACCCTTTATTTAATTTTTCTAGTCTCTAGCATCAGGAATGTTGAAGATTTTAATATGGTATTAACGTCTGACATATGTAGCTTATTTTGTCACAATTTTTCGTAGTGTGGGGGGGCGGGGTGAACATTTTTCTTCCTCCAAAGGGGGTGAACAAGAGAAAAAGTTTGGGAACTGTCGTGATATATGGCAAATGCACGGTGAGGGGGACCCACCTGACTCAGTGAAGACCAGAGCTTGGACCCCAGCATCAGGGAGGAGCAGCTGGTAGTGTGTGATGAGCTCTGTAGGCAGGAGAGAGATTTCTGAGTTTCCTGTTAAATTTGAAATAAAAAGAAATAGTAACAAGTCCACAGCTGTGTTTCATCATTGTACTAACTAAACGGATTCCGTTGTTTTGAAAAACAATAGCTGCAATGGAAAACAAACTATTCTAAAGAAATGAGACCCACTACATTACACCCCCCCCCCATCACCCCACCCATATAGGGTGTTCCCTCATTTACCCCAAAATAGGTGAAATCTGTAAAGTACCATTACCACCGTTAAGACTGTAAAACTTTACAAAACACTTTTTCCTCAAGCCAATACATGAATATTTTCTCTCAATTTTAAACTCTCTAAGTTAAAATCTCCACAGAAAAATAAGTTCAGCATTATTATAGAATGGAAACACAGGCCTTCTTGAAATCGAAGATTTATGTAAATTTGACAAACCGAACGCATTCTGTGCGGGAGACGCGGCACGGAGAATGATTGACAGCCGACTGAGACGCTGAAGTGCGCTGATCAAATATGCCGCCCTTTAAGCTAGGAACGGTATGGCAAAGCTAAATAATGTCAAGCTTTTCACATTTCCTTCAATTTCGGTCTCCACAACGCGGGATTTATCTAGCAAAAAGAAAGGAACTCACTGCGATCACCGCTGCATCTGCCTGCGGCGTCAAAGTATAACACACGCGCACACCTCCCCCTACCTGTCCTCGAGGGCTGCGGCCGGCAGGGCGAAAGTGGCGCGAAAAGCCTCAACTTTGATGACTACGATAAAAGTGGACTAAAACGCTCTTCCCCGTGAAAACTAACAACATTTATAATACAAATATGACGTCTCTCACTTCCCTAAATTAAGTTGTTAGAGGAAATTCAACTTACCTTTTACAAGCTCCTCCAGCCAGCAGCTGCTTGCAGCTGTTTCAAAATGGCTGACTGCAATGTTTCCCATCCTGGAATGCTTCTTGAATAACGGGGTTTACCAGTCCAAAAGTAAGGGGCAAAGGCCAAACCAGAACTGTTTCATGTTTAGTCAACATCATTTCAATATATAAATCTAATACTGCTACAAATCAAGTGTGATTTTCAAGATTGTAATATGTTTCAATGGTAAACATTATTTGTTCATATTAAACAAACATGCTTAGTATTTGTAAATTGAACAAACCCCACATTTCATCCATCCATCAATTCATCCATCCATCCACATTCATCCATCGACATTCATCCATCCATCCATCCATCCATCCATATTCATCCATCCATCTGTCAGTCCATCCATCCATCCATATTCATTCATCCATATTCATCCATCCATCCATCCGTCCATCCATCCATCCATATTCATCCATCCATCCATCCATCCATCCATATCCATCCATTCATCCATCCATCAATTCATCCATCCATCCACATTCATCCATCCATCCATCCATCCATATTCATCCATCCATCCATCCATCCGTCCATCCATCCATATTCATCCATCCATCCATCCATATTCATCCATCCATCCATATTCATCCATCCATCCATTTTCATGCATCCATCCACATTCATCCATTCATCCATATTCATCGATCCATCCACATTCATCCATCCATCCATCCATATTCATCCATCCATCCGTCCATCCATCCATCCATCCATATTCATTCATCCATATTCATCCATCCATCTGTCCATCCATCCATCCATATTCATCCATCCATCCATCCATATCCATCCATTCATCCATCGATCAATTCATCCATCCATCAATATTCATCCATCCATCCGTCCATCCATCCATCAATATTTATCCATCCATCCATCCATATTCATCCATCCATCCATCCGTCCATCCATCCATCCATATTCATCCATCCATCCATCCATCCATCCATCCATCCATCCATCCATATTCATCCATCCATCCATCCATCCATTCATCCATCCATCCATCCATCCATCCATCCATTCATCCATCCATCCACATTTATCCATCCATCCATCCATCCATCCATCCATATTCATCCATCCATCCATATTCATTCATCCATCCGTCCACCCATCCATCCATATTCATCCATCCATCCATCCATCCATCCATCCATCCATCCATCCATCCATCCATCCATCCATGTGAGTCTCTGTATAACAGGAGACTGCAGCAGCACATTCCACCAGTTGCGTCACTTTCTTTTAATTTGGTTTAGAATTGTTGTTTAGATAAGATATTCCTTTATTAGTCCCCCGATGGGGAAATTTCCTTATTGCTGCAGCAGTTCAGGAACAGAGAGCAATATATAAAAACAAAACAAAACTATGGAGTCAGTATAAACCAGGGGTCGGCAACCCATGGCTCCGGAGCCACATTTGGCTCTTTCATCCTTCTGTTGTGGTTCCCTGTGACTTTGGAAAATAATTATTATTTTATAAAAATTCAATTTTATTTTAGTTTGTTCATTTTTCATGGCATTTAAAAGGCGCTGCTGGCTCCATACGAAGCACTTGCCACGTAAAAAACAGCTTCCTTAATGAATGAGCTCGTATTTATCGGCGAGAACTGCAGAGCTGATAGCAGGAGGAGACACATGGGGCGGCTTCAATAAACACTCCGGGTCCGGAGTGGTTTTCTGCTGGGAACTTGACGTGCCACGGGGCAGAGAGCAAATTCTCTGATGACAGAGAATTTGCGCTTCGTGTGTTTAAACACACATGTGCATTGATGTATGTTTCTTCAAGGACATGAGTGTAGATCGCGGGACAGAGAAGATTTTTAAAAAAGTACCTCTCAAAAATCCACCAGCCAATCAAAATCCTCACCGAAATGTATGGGACTTGATTGACATGCAGAATGGCCAATCGGACATCCTCTGACACATACGTCACTGCATACGCGGGTTTAAATTCACTCAGCGCAAACTCTGTCATCAGAACGTATTTTTCTGCCCCGCGGCACGTCATGTCCCCGGCAGAAGACCAGCAACCGGAGTGTTTATTGAAGCCGCCACGCGTGTCTCCTCCTGCTATCAGCTCTGCAGTTCTCGCCAGATAAATAAGAGCTCATCAAGGAAGCTGCGAGGCACGCGCTTCATACGGAGCCAGCAGCGCCAAATGCCTCATAATATGCCACGCTCCCCGCATTGGACAGTTTACAGCAGAGCATGAATACGATTGTTGCTGCTTTCTGTCTTTGTAATAAAACGCATCATCTGGTAATACAAAAGTATCTTTATGTAAACTCACTGTGTAGTATTTAATCACACAATAATGTTCAAATAAATATGTAACTAATAAACATAACGATGGAAAGAAAGAAGTACTTTTTTTTTATCTTTTCTGCCCCTCGAACTTCACTCATGTCCTTGAAGATCGACCGCGATCGGCGTCATTACGTCGATGTGTTGATATAATATATACATGCATAATATATATAATGATGCCAAAACGGGTTGTGGCTCCGGGTGCGTTTTTTTTCATTAGGGGCGGTCCCAAGTGGCTCTTTGAGTAACAAGGTTGCCGACCCCTGGTATAAACACATATGTACACAATATACACACATACATTTCCAAAAATTGCACACCATATAATCAGTTATTGCACAGGGTAAGATAAGTAAGACAGAGCCGATGATGTTGTTTAACGTGGTTCACTGGGAGCAGCTAAGGTTGTAAAGTCTGATGGCAGAAGGTAGAAACGATCTGCGGTGTCGCTCCTTCAGACACTTAGGATGTATCAGTCTGACGCTGAAGGAGCTGCACAGTGAGGACACAGACTCATACATGGGGTGGGCGTCGTTCTCCATCATGGATGATAGCTTAGCTACCATCCTCCTCTCTCCCACCTCCTGTATTGAGTCCAAAGGCAGCCCCAGAACGGAGCTGGCCTTCTTCACCAGCTTCTCCAGCCGCTTCCTGTCTGCTGCCGAGATACCGCTGCACCAGCAGACCGCTCCATAAAAGATGGCTGATGCCACCATAGAGTCATAAAAAGTCTTTAGGAGTGATCCCTGCACTTCAAAAAGAAATCAGTCTCCTCAGCAGATAAAGTCTGCTCTGTCCTTTTTTGTACAGTGCTTCGGACATGGAAACTGGATCTTTGCTGTTTCTGTTCTCATGAGGATCTTCTGAATCGCCCTTAGTCCTGCCTGAAGTACCCCAGGAGCTACACCGTCATGATTTATTTGCATTGACTCTAAAAAGGGCGGGGCAAATGACCCTGACAGCATTGTTTCTGGGGGTAAATTCAGACACTCAAACCCCTCCACCACGATAAGGTGGCGATTCAGGGAGGGGAAATTTAGTTTTAGCCAATTACCTATCATTTGGGTGGGAAAACCGAAGGACTCGGAGGAAACCCACAGGCCTGCTCAACCTCTTCATTTGTTACCAATAATTTTGGGTGACTGATTATTTTGTGTGTAGATACATTTAGTTTGTCATTACAAGTGAATTTGGATAAGTGGGGGGAAACCGAAGCTCTCGGAGGAAACCCACACAGACACGGGTCTGTCAGGACACAAAGTCCACCCGACAAACCAACGTGCTGCCCTGTTTTTTCAAACACTAATGATACATTCACAGCCTAAATCTCTGTGTACTAAGCTGTCCAAATCCCTAATCTAACCCATGTTTAGTGTGGCAGCATGTATCTGTACCTGACATGTGATTCAGTCAATCCAAAGGTGAATGTCTGGTCAGATTATGCTTTCAACACTTTGAAAAATCCCTGCCTGCCATCCATACAAAAATAAATACTTTGGATAAGTGGGGGGAAACCGAAGCTCTCGGAGGAAACCCACACAGACACGGGTCTGTTAGGTAATAAAGTCGACCCAACAAACCAACGTGCCGCCCTGTTTTTTCAAACACCCAGTGACGTGCAGTCAGGGGAGGCAGGTGAGGCTGTGCCTCCCCTGTCATTATGGGAAGAAAAGAGAAAAAGTAAATTCATTTATTATATTTAATCAGTAATTTGTGCTTTGCAGTCATTTTCCATTTAAATGTACCATTTTTGGGTGTTTTTTCTTTTCAAAATCGCTGAATTTCCGCATTTGCCGTTCAGATACTAAGAAGCGATGTGCGATGAGGCACCAGCCCGCTGAGCCTCACCTTGGATTGCGCAATACCTATGCAGTCAGACGGTACTGCTGTCTCTCTGTATGTCGGTTCAATCACTTGTACTATATGAGCTGAGTTTACATAATTTAGCAGATGTATATGATGTACAGTGTTTGTTTTTATAAATAACTGTATGTGAGGGACGTGTTTCTTGTGCTGAGCGCTAAACGCCGGCAAAAACCTGCTGGGTGAGGCCAGAAGTTCTCGTGCCTCATGTTAGGGGGCGCTGGTGAGCCCTGAGATTATGACGCTAAAAATAATAGAAGAAGTGATAACAAGCGGTAAGTCATTTTCTTCAGAAGGATCAGCGTATGGACTTTATTTACAAGTAAAGGTAAGACGATAATAACGTTTGTGCTTTTTTCTATGCTGCAGTTTGTACAGTAACCCCTTGTTTTTCGTGGGGGTTACGTTCCAAAAAGAACCCGTGATAGGCAAAATCCGTGAAGTAGAAACCTTTATATTTTTTTTTAAAACTATTATTATACAATAAATACTGTTATAAATTAAAAAGAAAGAACAAACCATTTACAGGCTCAAGCATTTGTTTCACAAATAAAAGTACTTTAGAAACGTTTTTTTAGACAGATAACTTCTGTACTGTCAAATAATAATTTAAATAATCAATGTGAGCAGAAGGTTTGAAATCGCGGAGATTAGCCCCGCCCACCGCGACCCGAGTGATTAGATGAAACGGCAGAAAATGTAAAATTATTATGAAAAAAATACAAAGTACAGTGGGACAAATAGTGACTCGGGTGTTGCAGCCGCTGCATCCTGACTCTCCTCTGCAGTGTTTTCTCCTTCTGAAGCCCGCGGTGCAGCTGTGTTTGTTCGGGAGAAGAACACAGTGATAGGCAGTTGTTGTCGCTCTTTTTTCTGCTTTGCAAAAAGATCCATATACACTGACATGCCACCATCAAGAGAATTTGCTGTTTTACGTACGTGCACATATTAAACTGCAACGTTATTGACGCACAGGTAGAGAAGAAGTGATTTTTTTAGCCAATCAGAATGCAGAACACAATGCAAATCCGTGAAGTACCGAAACCGTGAAAAGTAAACCGTGTTATAGCAAGGGATCAATGTATATGGAAAAAAAAAAAACATGTTGAAATGATATTTTAAACAAAACACGTTAACTGTTGTCAATCAAATGGTGAATAAGTTACTCAGTATGTGTTTTTATTTAAACATGTTAATATGAATGTTTTGATTATATTATAGATCAGTCACATGAACAGATTTGGAAATATTTCTAGAGTTCAGATTGTGTTTTGAAGAACAGGCCTCTTTGTTCGCTTTAAGAGCAAATTTCTAATCCTAATTTGCACTTCTTGCTGCTGGTACCTGGACCAGGTGTGCTGAGTCAGTCAGAACATGGAAACACCTGAGTCAGCAAATCAGCAGCAAGAAGGAAGGAAGGTAAAAGCAAAAACACAGGCAGGGTGGTAGATCCCAAGGACCAGGATTGAGCAGCCCTGATTTAGAGTATTTGCAAAATACACTCCTGCCTGTGTGACCCTAATTGTTTGAAACCCTATCCCCCTGTAACCATGACAACCCAACCATTAATGTCTAGACAACCTCCAGCCTCCTTCAAGTTCTCTGCAGTTATGTCTTGAAGCCAAACAGTCGGCGAAAAAACTTTGTGATAGAGGACCTCTTCTCAGGTTTTTCTTTAGGCTCTTTGACTTTTTCTACTTTCTTCTTATTCTTCACTTTCTTCTCTTTGTGGTTCTTCTTCTGTTTTTTCTCCTTTTTAACAGATGACTCTTCAGCTGGTGGTTTTCCTTTTCCAGCTCCTGGATGTTAACAACCAGCAAAGAGTTTGCATCTTGAAACCTCTTTGTGGTTGTTTGGTTGTCTTGAAAAGCTGTTTGCAGTTCTGCCAAACGGAGCCTTTTCTCTGTGTTCTGGTCTCTTTGGGTTTGGAGAATTAGAGCCTCATTTTCCAGCTCCTTCAGCTCTTCTTTCATCTCCATGAAAGATTTCTCGTCTGGAGAAAACACTTGGAGATCTTTGTTTTGGTCCAGAAGTTCTTTGTTTTCTTTAGCCAATTGGAGGCTTTGTTGCTGCAAGGCCAGATGTTCTGATCTGAAGGTGTTGTGCTCCATTTCCATCTCCTCAATGTAATCTACTCTCTGCTGGACCAATGTTCTCTTCTTGGGCGCGTTTGAGCTGATTTCTAAGCTCAGAGATGACTAAGTCCTTATCAGACTGCTGCTTCTGATTTTCTAGGTGGAAATTTGGCTGCGGCTGCACATGTTGGTTATGCACAGCGGGATTGGGATTAGGATTTCTGTAATCCTGTTTATGATGTCGGTGAGTGCGGTGCGGATTTCCAACACCGTGAGGGTTCTGCCAGAAGTTGTGGCCGTCAAAGTTTTTCTTGTATCCACTGTTATAGGCCATTGTCTCCAGAATAAAGGCAAAATATAATGTGTTGTTGGTGAATCACAGTAAATATTTGCAAATGACTTTCAGGGAAAAAGGCTCTAAAGTGGGGAACGAAGAGTTTCAGCGGCTTTACTGAAAAAGGCTTGAAGTTGCTCAAAAACGACTGGTTTGTCGAACAAATATCTAAAGTCCTGGGGTCTATATGCAAAGATTTCTGAGATGATGTCACAAAGACTCATCATCTGACATCAACTGACATCAACTGACATCAACTGACATCAACTGACATCATCATCATCATCATCGATCATCACTGGTCATCATCAGTCATCATCATCATCTTCATCATCAGTCATCGTCATCATCATAAGCAATACCTAACCTGATAATGATGTCACCTGACCTGATGACATCATCAGCAGGGTCATGGGTCATGCTATGACATGTTGCTTTATTTCAAATGTCAAGAGGAAGAAATAGTTTTAAAAAAGTACAATCTCTATTGTTTCTATTTCTGCTCTTTTCTGTTTTGTCTCTAAAGCAGGGGTCACCAACCTTTCTTGAGACTGAGGGCTATTTCATGGGCACTAAGTGGTATGAAGGGCGCCACAGGACCTGTTAACTAGAAACCTCCTAGCGCCCCCCCCCCACACACACTCACAAAAGCAATTTGAGGACGCCCTTTTGTGTGCCCTATTTTTATTTGCTCATTTTACACAAAAATATGCATGAATTTTCTACACTTGTATTACATGGGGGGTCAAACTCAATTGCAGAGGGGGCCTAAATCCAAAACACACTTTAGGTTGCGGGCCGAACAAGATAAACATTTATTGGACACATAAAGCTAAACTTTTAAACCTTTAAAACTTTAACTTAACTTTTTAAAGATAAAGGTGAATACAAAGACATAAATATTAATCCAGAAAAATAAATATACTCTGTCAAATGATGCAAATATGAAGAGACAAAGTCAAAAAATATTGATAATTAGTAAAAAATTAATAAATAATCAAATTATTCCGTTTTCTCTGCTCTTTTGTCATATTTTTAGAGCTTAATTCCTGACATCATTTTTTAGCAATAAGTGTGTAATGTTCTGTGTGTGTCTTTGGTGCTATGTGAGTCCTTGGTCCTGTGTGTGTCTCTGGTCCTGTGTTTGTGTCTTTGTTCCTATGTGTGTCTTTGGTCCTGTGTGTGTCTTTGGCCTTGATTGTGTCTTTGGTCCTGTGTGTGTCTATGGTCCTGTGTTTGTGTCTTTGTTCCTATGTGTGTCTTTGGTCCTGTGTGTGTTTTTGGTAGTAATTGTGTCTTTGGTCCTGTGTGTGTCTCTGGTCTTGTGTTTGTGTCTTTGTTCCTGTGTGTGTCTTTGGTCCTGTGTGTGTCTTTGGTCCTGTGTGAGTCTTTGGTCCAGTGTGTGTCTTTGGTGTTGTGTGTGTCTTTGGTCCTGTGTGTGTCTTTTGACCTGTGTGTGTGTCTTTGGTCCTGTGTGTGTCTTTGGACCTGTGTGTGTCATTGGTCCTGTGTGTGTCTTTGGTCGTAATTGTGTCTTTGTTCCTATGTGTGTCTTTGGTCCTGTGTGTGTCTTTGGTCTTGATTGTGTCTTTGGTCCTGTGTGTGTCTATGATCCTATGTTTGTGTCTTTGTTCCTTTGTGTGTCTTTGGTCCTGTGTGTGTCTTTGGTCGTAATTGTGTCTTTGTTCCTGTGTGTGTCTTTGGTCCTGTGTGTGTCTTTGGTCCTGTGTGAGTCTTTGGTCCTGTGTGTGTCTTTTGACCTGTGTGTGTGTGTTTGGTCCTGTGTGTGTCTTTGGACCTGTGTGTGTCTTTGGTCCTGTGTGTGTCTTTAGTCCTGTGTGTGTCTCTAGTCCTGTGTTTGTGTCTTTGTTCCTGTGTGTGTCTTTGGTCCTGTATGTGTCTTTGGTCCTGTGTGTGTGTCTTTGGTCCTGTATGTGTCTTTGGTCCTGTGTGTGTGTCTTTGGTCCTGTGTGTGCCATTGGACCTGTGTGTTTCTTTGTTCCTGTGTGTGTGTCTTTGGTCCTGTGTGTGTCTTTGGACCTGTGTTTGTCTTTGGACCTGTGTGTGTCTCTGGTCCTGTGTATGTCTTTGGTCCTGTGTGTTTCTTTAGTCCTGTGTGTGTGTCTTTGGTCCTGTGGGTGTGTCTTTGGTCCTGTGTGTGTCTTTGGACCTGTGTGTGTCTTTAGTCCTGTGTGTGTGTCTTTGGTCCTGTGTGTGTCTTTAGTCCTGTGTGTGTCTCTGGTCCTGTGTGTGTCTTTGGACCTGTGTGAGTCTTTAGTCCTGTGTGTGTCATTGGTCCTGTGTGTGTCTTTGGTCCTGTGTGTGTCTTTGGTGTTGTGTGTGTCGTTGGTCCTGTGTGTGTCTTTTGACCTGTGTGTGTGTCTTTGGTCCTGTGTGTGTCTTTAGTCCTGTGTGTGTCTCTGGTCCTGTGTGTGTCTTTGGTCCTGTGTGTGTCTTTGGACCTGTGTGAGTCTTTAGTCCTGTGTGTGTCACTGGTCCTGTGTGTGTCTTTGGTCCTGTGTGTGTCTTTGGTGTTGTGTGTGTCGTTGGTCCTGCGTGTGTCTTTTGACCTGTGTGTGTGTCTTTGGTCCTGTGTGTGTCTCTGGTCCTGTGTGTTTCTTTAGTCCTGTGTGTGTGTCTTTGGTCCTGTGTGTGTGTCTTTGGACCTGTGTGTGTCTCTGGTCCTGTGTATGTCTTTGGTCCTGTGTGTTTCTTTAGTCCTGTGTGTGTGTCTTTGGTCCTGTGGGTGTGTCTTTGGACCTGTGTGTGTCTTTAGTCCTGTGTGTGTGTCTTTGGTCCTGTGTGTGTCTTTAGTCCTGTGTGTGTCTCTGGTCCTGTGTGTGTCTTTGGTCCTGTGTGTGTCTTTGGACCTGTGTGAGTCTTTAGTCTTGTGTGTGTCATTGGTCCTGTGTGTGTCTTTGGTGTTGTGTGTGTCGTTGGTCCTGCGTGTGTCTTTTGACCTGTGTGTGTGTCTTTGGTCCTGTGTGTGTCTTTAGTCCTGTGTGTGTCTCTAGTCCTGTGTTTGTGTCTTTGTTTCTGTGTGTGTCTTTGGTCCTGTATGTGTCTTTGGTCCTGTGTGTGTCATTGGACCTGTGTGTGTCTTTGGTCCTGTGTGTGTCTTTAGTCCTGTGTGTGTCTCTAGTCCTGTGTTTGTGTCTTTGTTTCTGTGTGTGTCTTTGGTCCTGTGTGTGTCATTGGACCTGTGTGTGTCTTTGGTCCTGTGTTGATTACCTGGATCAGGTGTGTTTATCCAATAAGGAGCTTCAAGGCCAAGTAGAATGGAAAACATGTAGGACACCAGCCCTTTTGGCCTGGGGCCTGTTTCAGAAAGGAGGTTAAGTGTAAACTCTGAGTGAGTTAACCCTGAGATCAGGGAAACCCTGGGTTTTCCGTTTCAGAATGGGAGGTTTGTTAAACCAGAGAAAGCAGAGTAAGTCAAACCCGTTTCTGAAAGAGAGGTAACTTATACTCGGAGTCAGTGTCCATGGTTACTTATGCTGTGAACCTAACCTGGTCGGGAGCAGGTTTTATTCTCCAAACTCAAAGTTTCTGCCGGTCCCCTCCCCTTTTTAAAGACAAAGCGGTATTTTTCGCTTTAACCTTCATTGCCCACATTTCCGTCACACAGAGACAAGTGACAAGAATGACCTGTTCTTTTTTGGAGGACCCAATAGACGAAGAGGCTGCATTAATTCATAGAGAATTATATTTTACCTCGTACGAGGATTTTGAGAGGACTCGATTTTTTGTCATTTCCCCATACGTTTTTGTTTGAGCGTTACCGTTTTTCGTTACAGTCAATTACATATATACAATGAAAACAACATTAGATATTGCTATGTAGATGTTTCATATGTCAAATATTGTCAACAAAGCCTACATCCATGACATGCTCAAATTTGACCTGATTGAATTATGTTTTATACTTCATTTTTAGCAGCACCCATGTTCTTTTAATTCCTGCAGGATTGCATCTACATGAAAATGAAATCAGGGACATTGAATTAGATTAATGTAACAATTACTTTTTGGAAACACAATTTGCTAGTACTGCTTACTTTCTTAATCCCATATAAACCTATACCACATGATCAATACAAGGGTAGTGTTGCAGCGTGTGTGTGCTGAGCGGGTTGCGATCCACGACAGACAAGGGGAGGGGCGATTGCAGGTGCAGATGGGGGGGGCGGGGGGCGGAGCGGAGGTGTGTGCGTGGTATATATTGTGTGTTCGGAGGACGGAGCACTTAGTTAAATAAAGAGAAGGTGTCATTCCCAGAATAACTGTTTTGGGGTCATTCTTAATCCGCTCTGGAGGTTGAGGGTTTCGAACGGGAAGTGAACCCCGAAGGAGAATTCCCTTCGGCCCTGAAGGAAATCTCCGCTGCGTTTCTGACCAAGGTCGGAAAGACGAGAGAAAAGAAAGGAGAAGTCTTCGCGCAGCGAAAGGTTCAACAGTAGACAAAAGTTCACTTTTAAAAACACAATTGCATGTATTAATATTAAACTGACCAACGTTTGCAAGAGGGGAAGGTTAACAAAAAAGTCCTTTAAACATTACCGACGTTAAATGCATCCCCCCCCCCCCCAGATTGGTTCTGTACATTATGCAGCATTTCATGCATTTACACCAGGAATAACACTTCAAAAGTACACCTAAATATCGCCATTTTTTAATTTCACACCTTACGCAGCTATGTTTTCCCACGCTAACTGTCTCTGTGTTGCAGATGCAGCGGTGTTGCTTTTCTTCTGGAATATGTGCTCATATTCACGGTAACTCTGCAGCAGCACGTCAAGTTCAGCTGGAGAAAAATATGCAGACCTCTTTGTTTCCACGGTTGCCATGGGGACTCGTGATATCTGCGCTCCATTGATAATGGCTTCTTATGGTCACGGTGCGCACGCTCAACTCTGATTCAGTCCACTCAGAGTTGATTAACCTAACTCGGATCAGCTTCTCTGAAACAGAAAACTCAGAGTTGTTAATCTCCCGATTGACCAACTCAGAGTTCAAGTTCAACCTCAGAGTTGGTTGAACCTCCTTTCTGAAACAGGCCCCTGGACTTGTACACCCCTGCACTATCCTCTTACTTGGTGGTGGCCCCACTGGACATGTCTGAATCTGCTCCCCGCGCCCCATGCAAAGCACAGCACAGGTTTGTCAAGAACGACACTCACATAAGTTAACAGACAGTCACATCAATTTGTTTATTTTGTACACACTCACCACTAGCCAAACAGCATTAACCTCACTTCTGCTCACAGCTCCCTCACTTATGGTGAGCGATTTAACACAAACAATAACCCCACTTCCCATGAGTCTTAGAAGCTGAAGGCGGGGATAAACCCCAGATCGCTACAATATATTGATTTGCTATATGAGCAGTGCTATTTTTGGAGCATTCCCGTTAAATGATATTTACCCTTCCAATCATTTTTTACATTCTCGCTTTAACTGGGATAATCATCTTTGTGTCTTTTGTGGAAATGATGTAGAAACTCTGGAACATCTTTTCTTTGAATTTTTTCATGTAAAAGAGTTTTGGTCTTCTTTTCATAATTGGCTTGAATCCAAAAATATCATCATTAACCCTTTAAATTGGAATACAATAAAATTCCATTACAATTAATTGACAAAAATCTGGACTTTCTGATTAATGTACTGATTGTAATTGTAAAGCATTTTATTCATACTTGTAAATTCTTAAAGGTGAAACCTCATATTAATGGATTACTCAACCGTCTCAACCTAACCTTTAAATCTTTACAGTACATGAATCATAAGAATGCCCAGACATTGTGTCATTTATTTGATCTATATAATCTTTTGTAATAGACCCTTATTTTTTAAGTTATATTTGTTTTCTTTTTTTTTTTTGTCTACCTTTATCTCAGAATTGATATTGTTGTCATTGACAGACATGCCATGATTGTTTGTTGAATTTTTGCTTCAATTTAAAAAAAAATAAAAGTTTTTTTTTGGTGCATTCCCTGCGGGCGCCACAAGGGGTGTTCGCGGGCACACAGGGTTGGGCCCCTGTTCCAGAAGCTGCTCTCATGTGTGACTGCAGCATCTTAGTCCAACAGCTGATCTGTGTTTCCTGCCGGGTGTGGTGGCGCGCGCCTGTAATCTGCGCTCATGGAGGCTGAGGCTGGAGGATGGTTGGAGCTCAGGAGCTCTGAGCTGCAGTGGACTGTGCTGATCGGGTGTCTGCACTGAGTTCCGTACCGATATGGTCTTTCTGGGGGAGCCCGGGGAGACCAGGTCGTCTAAGGACGGGTGAACCGGCCCAGGCCGGAAACGGAGCAGGTCAAAGCCCGCGTGCTGCTCAGCAGTGGGATCACACCTGAGAGCAGACGCTGTAGCACAGCCTGAGGAAACTCCAGACCCAGCCTTTTCATCTACTCTGTACTCTTCATCAGAATATTCTGACAAGAACTCCCACAGTTGTTGATCCAGCAGCTTCTGGAAACTTCAACAAGTCTGCTCTTTATGGTGACAAACATTGTTTCTTGTTGCTCCAACACCGCCCCCTGCTGGACTATAGGAGGAATGACATCAAACAGCTGTTTTGGGGTCATTATAAGATAATTTGAACATTTTATATTTATGTAGAAATACATAATTTCTTTACTGATGTAAATATTAAAATGTGTTTTGTATTATGTGTATATTATGTTTTACTTTAAGTTGTATTTGTTGTTGTGCTACGTCTTTGTTACTCATTACTGCTACTGTACTTTCAAATATAGAACAAATTGAGTTATTTTATGTTTAATGCAATTTGGACTTAGATATTTTTGTTTCTTTTCTGTTTTTATTCTGTTTCAGTGGACTGTCTGAAATCCTGCACATATCTGCATATGTGTTTTTTTTTCCTGAGAGGAAAACGTGTTTCTTCAAGCTGACATAAAAAAGCAGAAACAGTGCAGCTCAGATCATGTTTATTTTGGAGTAATTATTTTTTAAAGTTTTTTTTCCCCTGCTTTCCAACTTTCTCTCCTCCACAAACGGATCAGGCTTTTTTTTTGCAGCAGCAGCATCCTCAGAGCGTTATAAAGGGGCAGCAGGCACCACCTACTTTTATTGAGGCATCTGATTGGCCAGTTAATACCTTTAATGACTTACAACAATGAAAAAAAAAAATAGGACGAGCAAGATGCATTAGAACAAGAACGATTATTCAGACAAATATTTAATAATAAAAATATAAACAAAATAATAATATGAATACAATTATATAACTAATAATATAATTATAAATGTACTAAACATTATATAAAATATAATGTACATTTATGGGATTTTGGCTTCTTGGAGCAAGTTGGTACTTCCTGTGTGGTATACCAGAGGAGAGGGTTAGTCAGTTCACCTCTCACATGCAGTCTTTGACCCCATAAACAGCATATTTGTCGTAATAATTTCTATGATTGGCCCTGCCAACAAAATTTGACCCAGTCTTACTGTCGTTTTCTATCCATTTATTTGATCAAAACTTCAGCAGTTTTATTTTGAAGGAGGCGACGGAACCAACTTTTGTAATATCCGGTTTGAACCGGAATGCCTGTCATTGCAGAAATACCGGAGAGAATGTTGTAAACACAAGCGAGCGGGGTCTTGTCTTTGGTTCAGACATCAGCTGCGGGTTGAAGGGCTCGGGGAATGGACGAGTGTCGCCTTCAGGAGCCGCTGTTCACCTTTGGGGTCATCGCTGACGTCCAGTACGCGGACATCGACGACGGTTACAATTACAGCCGCACGAGGAAGCGCTACTACCGGAGCAGCTTACAGCTGCTGAGCCAAGCGCAGGACGCCTGGAGGGAGGCGCGCGCGCACCCTCTGTTCGTCCTCCAGCTGGGAGACCTGATCGACGGCTTCAACGAACCGCGCGGCGCTTCGGAGCGGGCTCTGGACGCGGCACTCCGGCCGTTCGAGACCGGCCCCGCGCCGGTGCACCACGTGTGGGGGAACCACGAGTTTTACAACTTCAGCAGGAGCGCGCTGCTGCGCTCACCGCTGAACAGCAGGCTGCACGCGGACAGCGGCGCGGGCGCGGCCCCGGTCCGGCCTGACATCTATGCGTACCGGTTCACGCCGGTTCCGGGTTTCACGTTTGTGGTGCTGGACGCCTATGACGTCAGCTTGCTGGGGAGGGAGGAGTCCAGCGAGGAGTACCGCAGTGCCATGGACCTGATCCTGAAGTACAACCAGAACCAGGACCTCAACTGTCCCCCAGGTATGACGGCAGACCCAAACCGGAAACCGCAGCAGATATCGACCACCTGACCTGTTGATCACAAACAGATCACGTTTATGCTGACGATAAATGTCATACATTAAAAAAAAAAAAATCCAAATCTTGTTTTTCGGGTTTAGTTAGGCTTTTCTGTCAGAAAAACCGACATTGAGTTAAGGAAAATGCCTGATGAGCAGAACCTTTGTTTAAAAAGCAATCATTTGATTTAAAGTTCAAGTTCAACTCAGATTGTCTTGTGATGTATTTTCAAAGCCTTTAGTGGTCTTTCGTGTTTTTTTACTTCTAGGCCATAGTTTCCAGCGTTAGAAATAAGAAAAAAATGGCAAGTAAACTTGGTTGTCCTCCCCAATTTTTGGTTGTCCTTCGATCCCAATATTCAACAGCAACAAAACCTACTCAGATGTCAGTACTTCCATTTTTATTTCTTCTATACATCTAATATCAACTGCGTCTTATGATGGACATTTAACATAATTCTTTAAATATTAAAAACAAACATTTTACTAAATATTGAAGTATCTGGTTACACAAAGTATTGCCAAGAACTGGAAACTAATATCTTTATAACTAGTATCTTTACACAGATTTAAATATGTTGGTTCTTTTATTTCTTTGGTTTTGATAATTGTTGCTTAAAGAATACAAAATACAAAGACTGTTGTAAAAATGTAGAATATCATATCAATCCCATGGAAAACTGTTTTTTCAGCTCATGTCAGTCTGTTCTGTTCTGAGTGAAAGTTTTAGTGTTTTATGAATGGGTTTTAAATCTGTTATTTTGAACGTGATTTTGGAGCCCTCTAGCGGTCGCGCCAGGTACTGTTGTTCCACATATTTATTTGAATAATCTTTATTGAAAATTGCACATGTAAAGGATTCTCTAGCATGCGCACACTTCGTTCGTCAGTGGAAAGAAATTCTCTGCATACGTCTCAATTCAGAGGTTGCCAAAAACTAACCCTTAAAACTTGAAAAATAGTCGAAAAATACCAAAATGTTGAATAAAAGACCAGGTTGTCACACGGACAACCATCAGGTTCATTTTTGGTTGTCCTCCGTGAAATCTGGTTGTCAGGATAACCACTTATTTCAAACGCTGGTTTCTGCAGAGCGGCAGGAGGTCATTAGAATCCATGCAGAAACTGTCCTAGAAAACCAAACAGGTTGTTCTGGTATTTACTAAAAGCAGCATCAACACTTTGATTAAAAGATTAAAAGATGATGGGAGTGGGACATTAAGATGAACAAACACAAACTTCAGTCATTTCAGGTTTTATTTATGTTTCGACTAAACCACAAACAAACTTTCTTTGTCCTTGTTCTACAAACCTGAAAGAGTCACATAAAAAATCCTATTGATTTCATTTTACAGAGCAGGATTTCTCTTGTCCTTCCAGCCTTTGCAGACCTCAGGCAGCGGTTCACCAGGTTCAACGGAGGCTTCAGTAAGGAGCAGCTGGACTGGCTGGACTCGGTCCTGACCTCTGCAGATGAGAAGCAGGAGCGAGTCACCATCGCCAGTGAGTGCAGCTGTTTTCCCGTCTCCCTCAGGGGTAGACTGGATCCAGATAGACCAAACTCCTGAGTGGGAGAAAAAAATGTCTTCTGGGCTACAATCACACTTTTAGACAAAAAGTATTAAAGGTTTGTGTTTAAAATAGGTGAAATATCCAGAGGAAACTTTGCCGCAGTGCTTCTTAAAAGTAATTTCTTGTCATTTTATTTTATTACACACTGATTTTTAAATGATTAATCTATTTATTTCTTTATTTTTTTTAATCTATAAATCTTTTTAATTTATTGCAATTTTTACTATTTTTATTGTTTTTAATGTGTGTTATGAGTGTGAGCAGATGGCCACTTTTAAATTTCTTTAGGGATTATTCTATTCTATTCCAAACCCCCAGGCTGCAGGCAGATACCGGTCTGTGGGTCACCTGCCACCGGGCTGCACAGAAACAAAAAGCACAACTTGCATTAATTCAGTTGGTTTATTATCTTTACTAGAAGATTCTCTCCACCACATCGGTCTGTGACTCACTCCTGACGCTCGTCTTGGCATTCTCTTTGTTCTCGTGTCCTCCTCTAAAAAATAAAAAGGGAACACCACAAAAACACATAGCTGAACAAATGAAGTAGTCTTTTTTTTATGCTTCATTCCTTACAAAGCGTCACATGTCCAAATGGGATTCTGTACTGTTTCTTCAATGAATCTTAACTACCGGTTATCAGAAATGTTTATTTTTTAATTGAATCCTCTTCAGTAAACTATCTAAAGACTTGTCCTTGTGGGCTCATTCGTTTTCCGGAAACCGGAAGCTAAAGAAAATCAAATGCCAACTTCAGCACCGATCTGATGTTTAAGACCCACTGAAAACTGTGTTTTCTGTGTTTTTAACATGTTCATGTGGCGTTTGTTTCTTATTATTGTGGACATATTAAGCTCAAAATAGAAATTCTTGAGTATTTCTTCATTTAAATGGTTGTGCATCGCAAAAACGGCTGTTGGAAAAAGGTCATAGTTGTGATGTCACAAATACGCTCTCAGCAACAGGGAGGGGAAGGGGGGTGGGGTTGCTTTGTGCCAACAGTCCCGCCCAAAACCTAGAGGTGAATCTCTAATGATCTCCTGCCTAAAAAACAGCCCAGGTTTCTCTGATTTTGGCTAAAAACGGCATCATCATCATCATCATCATCATTCAAAAACCACTGGGAACACTTTGATAATAGATCAGAAGATGATCGGAGAGGCTCCATAAGGCGGTCCGTTGTCTCCAAAAAGCTCGGGAAACACTGCCTTCCAAGAAACCAAGGTAGAAAGTCGGGGCGGGTCAGAACATCTCAGCTCTTCTCATGTGTAGATTCCACCAGTGGACCTTCCTGCTGAAATCCTGAATGACAGATTTCTTTGACAAACTTCCATCCTGAACCATTGGAACGTTTTAACAAACCAGTGAGCAGTTTGCCAGCAGACCAGCAGCCTCCTTCAGAGCTCTGGTTCTGATCCCGCTGTGGGTCTTCCTGTGGGTTCTGCAGAACTGGAGGATCTCAGTCTGCTGTTTGCTCTCTGACGGACAGAAAGCTGACCCATCTTTTCTTTTGATCGTTGACGGCTTTGATGTCTGTCCCCGCCCCAGGTCACCTCCCCGTCCACCCGTTCTCCACGGACGCCGTCTGCCTCGCCTGGAACTTCGAGGAGCTCCTTGCCGTCATCCACTCGCACAAATGCGTGGTGTGTTACATGGCAGGACACGCCCACGACGGAGGATACCACCACGACAAGGACACAGGGGTGCACCACCTGACTCTGGACGGGGTGATCGAGACTCCGCCCGACAGCGATGCGTTCGGGATCGTCTCTGTGTATGCGGACAGGATGGAGCTGAAAGGAAGTGGGAGAGTCCTGGATCGGCTCTTCCTATTCTCATGACCACAGCGCCGCCGTGGAGGAGGAGCCATTGCGGAGCAGCCCCTGTGGTTTTTAGTCCATCAGCTCTTCCACAGATTTACTCAAAACCTTTAGATTGCTGCTTTTCTTGAAGTTTTGGGTCATAACCGACCCGGGTCTGCTGACGTCTGCAGCCTCACGGTTTGTTCTGACGGTGAGAATCCTGCTGAGTCAGCAACTCCTGAGCCACTTTAGAGGAATTAAATGTTCCTCACAGAAACATTTAATTCCCTTTTAGCCTTGAAATGTGGATTTCAGCAAGAACAATATATTTATTTCTAAAGAAAAGCACTTTTAGTAGAAGTGCTGCTTTGATGAAACTGCACTCATGAGTTATTTTCATATTTAAAAAGAGAATTGTGTGAACTGTTGCCTTCTGCAGTTTTCTGTGTTGCACTTTTCAAAAAAGATCAGTTTTTATTCAAAAATGAATTGAAGTGAGTTCATATGTTGGGGATTATTTGATCTGCACAAATAAAAATGTTTTTTCTTTCAAATATTTCCACTTTTACTTTATCGGCTGTAGAGTCTGCCTTCATGTGATGCATTCAGGTACATCAAGCAGCTTGAACAAGTCGTGCCAAAAAGAAAACTACCAGATGGGGAGTTACAGTAGTAAAGTAGGGATTTGTAGTTTATTTGTTTGTTTTGATCATTTGGTTTGAAGCGTCTCTGCAGGGATGGAGGAACTCTCTTCCTGCATCACTAAATGAAATTCTGGACATTTTTAAGTCCAATTTATCGACGTTTTATGCTTTTTCACAGTTTTCAAGGTACAGTTTGACTTTTCAACCTTTCTGCAAAATACTTGCAACAAGAAAGAAAGGAAAAAATCTAGCACATAGAGCCAATAAATGTATAGATAACTACAGAAATGTGGTTAAATACAGAGAAAAATCAACGTTTCTGATTGTTTTCATCATGAAATGCATCTCAGAAAATTTAAGTTCTAATGACAGATAAAAGTGATTTCAATGTCAATCTTTGGGGTTTTTTGTAAGCGATGCTATAAAAATGAAAATACTTTTTGTAACAAAGATTTTAGAAATTCACAATTCATCATGTTCTTTTGATTTAAATTAACAAGTATATCTTTACAAAGATATTTTCTTAAATTAATAACTAGTAAAGTAAAATAAAAAAAACTTTAAATATCGCCAAAATGAACAAATAACTACTTTTAGTACCTTCCATTGTTACCGGAGTACTTTTTACGCAGTAGTACCGGTGTTTGAGTTATTTTTTGACACTGAATCCATCTTTTAGTCATGCAGATGGTGATGCAAACAACAGATGACGTAAAAATCAAGCCGAACAGGTCTGAGTTTTCAGGAAGGCCGTGATCACGGAGTATTGATCCTTTTTCTCTGCACAGACAGTCTGCAGACCGTAAAGAATGGATGGCCTGCAGCCGCCGTGCTGCTCCACCGTCCTGCATGTCTGTTCCTGACGGCAGAACTCAAGAACGGACTTGTTCTGTTTGTGTGAAACTGGGTTCTTCCTGGAAGGAACAATGTAGTCTTTCAGGACAAACGCAACAGCAGGAGGATTCAAAAGACGCGGAAATTAGAGTTCCTGCAGAGCTGCTCTAGTTTCTTTTTTCGCTTTTTCTTTACCGTATTTGTATCAAATTCAAATCTAGAGCCAAAAAGATGCTTTAGCAACTTTAACAATCACATCTAACATTAAACTGAGTGAATTCTGTTTATTCTATTGTCAAGTTCAGATTCATTTCTATTTTTAGTTTTTTCCCCCAACATTTAATTTTGAGAAAAGCTCTCTAGAAAACTGATAAAGAAATGAACCCAGATCAGTACACTTTCACCACCATGCTTGACAGAGTTCATTATCTATTCGTTCTAATGGACTTAAACACAAAGATGACCAGTTTTGTTTTTGATTGTTTGATTTAACAAATCCTTTCTCCAACAGTCTGACAAACAACTTCTGATTGGCTGATTTACAATGAGGAGGAGGAAGATACCAGAGGCCTGCAGACTTTGAGACGAAGATTTCTCTGCAGTGCGACAGGAAACAGCAGAGGAACTTCTTTTGGAGTTCTGTTCTCCTCTCAATCACTTTGAAGTCCAAAGGGTTGAAAAGTTTGAACAGTCCTTCACACTGTTGTGTCAGCCTGGGTCATCTCATTGATGGTGCCTTTTCCTGAATGTCCCTGAATGCTGCAGAACTTCTTCAAAAATGTTTCACTTCATCAGTCAAAACCAGGGGGGTATTCCAGGAAGCAGGTTATGCTAGCTCCTACGGTAAGTTTGAGGCTAAGGAAGTTGATAACCTCAGCTTTCGGTTCCAGAAATGGAGGTATGTTTCAGGGTAGGTCAAGTTGCCATGGAAACTCATGCTCTGAACATAACCTGGTCTGGAGCAGGTTTAGTTGAAGGTTAGTTTGTTTTCAGAGAGGTGCAGCAGCATGGCGTGTCCATTTGAAGATGATTTAGTGGATGAAGAAGCTCAGATAATATTTTTTCGACCGTGAGAGGGTGATAAGACCAAATATGGATGTTGGAAAAATAAACTTTTTTACTTTGTTGATTGGCTGCACAGTGGCGCAGTGGTTAGCGCTCTTGCCTCACAGCAAGAAGGCCCCTGGTTCAAGTCCTGGCTGGGGGACATGAAAAACACCAACCACCTTTCTGTTTGGAGTTTGCATGTTCTCCCCGTGTGTGCGTGGGTTTTCTCCGGCTTCCTCCCACCGTCCAAAAACATGCTTCATAGGTTAATTGGTAACTCTAAATTGTCCATAGGTGTGAGTGTGAGAGTGAATGGGTGTGTGATTGTTATTCTACCCTGAGACAGACTGGCGTCCTGTCCAGGGCATCCCCTGCCTTTGCCCAAGTGGCCGGGATAGGCTCCGGCAGCCCCGTGACCCCGAAAGGGACAAACGGTATAGAAAAAAAAAATGACATTGTTGATAAAACTGAATTATTTGCTTCAGTTAAGATAAATCTTTTTTTTTGGTTAAGTCACCTTAAAAATAACACGTAGTTTTCAGACAGTAATTTTACTTTCATTCAAATTAATTAAATTAACCCTTGTGCTATCCTAGGCACTTTACCGTTGGAAGTTGGGTCATCTAGACCCACTAGACAGTGCGCTGAACCTTTTTTTTCCCAATGATTTGTGATCTTCACTGGTTCAATGGATTACATGAAATTTGTCCACCTTTATCCACCTTTGTTATGGTAGGGAGAACATGTCAAAGTAAGGGCGGGGTCATCCAAGACAGCACAAGGGTTAAGTAGGAGTAACTTTGGTGCTGCTGTTAGAGCGGCACTGCAAGGGATTGTGGGATATCATTCCCTTTGCCTGTCTGGACAGATTTGGGTTTCAGTGTGGGTTTTTGACCAAATGTGTTTAGTTGTTTAGCTGTTTTACTGTGTTTTGCCGAGTTATTTTGTCCTACTATGCTTAAGTCTGTGCACCATGAGTGAGAGGGAGGGAGAGGATGATGCGTTTATATAGCACCCCCACAATGTAGTGCTGCAATGATGACAGAAAATTCTTAAATAAATGTATACAGTCTCAGCACAGTTTTTCGTTCTTTTTATTGTTATACAAATGAGTATATCTGCCGGCTCAAACTTAGACTTATGAGAGTTCAAGAAAAATAATTAATTAAGATGGAAAAAATATTAATTGAATTGGAGTAATATGACATTTTGTTAGACAAATACGGTATGTTAATTTGAGTTGTATAAACAATTATTGAGTTTTATGGACGTAAGAAATTAGGTTGAATAAATTTAACTCAATTGTTACCAATAGAAGTAATTCATTTAAGTTGGCAAAATGTGATAAGTTATATATATATATATGCGTCACAAGGAAAATGGAAATAAGATCAGAAACTCGTGCGTTTACTTTGTCTGTTCTTCTACTCCAAGCAGAAACTCTTTCTTTTGCTGATGATGCAGCCGTGTTACTTTTTTGATGGTCTTATAATCTTCATACGCCGTCATTAAAATCTCAGACTCCATCTCACTGAAGTGTAGCGTCTCTTTTTCTCCACACGTTTCCATGGTGACTCCGGAAATCGGCGATCCATTGAGAATGTTTTGTGTACTGGCCGTGCACGTGCATTAACCCAGGGTTACCAAGTCGTGCTTAATCACGCTAACTCATATCCGGTCTTTTGGAACCGACATACCCAGAGTAAGCAAGTTCAGGCAGATTTCAGCCAGAGTTCAGGGTTAAAGTCAGGCTATTTTAACCCTTGTGCTATCTTAGGCACTTTACTGTTGGGAGTGGGGTCATCTAGACCCACTGACTAGACAGTGCACTGACCCTTTTTTTTTTCAATGATTTGTGATCTTCACTGGTTCAATGGATTACATGAAATTTTTCCACCTTTAGCCACCTTTGTCATGGTAGGGAGAACACGTCAAAGTAAGGGTGGGGTCATCTAAGATAGTACAAGGGATAACATGCTTCCTGGAACACCCCCCTGGACTCTCTGCATTAGAACTCACTTTGTCTAGAACATCAAATTAAAAAAACAACCTACTTGTTATGTAATGTTGCTACTCTAAATTTGAATTATTTGGGAATTATATCACAGTTTCTCGTTCAAAGTTAAGTAAACGTCACTTGAATTACAAGTATGACTTAAAAAATACATTTCGCCATATGCCATATTCCTAATTAAGGAAAAATTATGCAGCAGTGTGGTGATGAACCCAAAAGCTAAAAAATATATACATCTATTTTTTAACAAAGTCCAAAAAGGAGAAAAATTATATTGTCAGTGTGTATGGAATTGTAAAAAAACAAAACTTCTCTAATATTTTTGCATAAAAGTATTTTTCTAATTACAGATTGTTTGTTTAGGGTGAGGCGCTGGATTTTTCCACAGCCCGTGAAGGCGGCAGCGCGCAGACGTGGCCGTGCTGCAGCTGCTGCGTTGCGTTCAAGTGACGCAGAGTGAGTCCCGTCTGGAGCGCAGAGGACGAAGTTTCTCTGAACTGCAGCCTCAGCGCTGCGGCCGAAACGCATCAATGGCGACTCCCGGTCCTAACGGCAGCTCGGCGATCTCCGGCGGCGTGGTGGGATCCACGTCGCACCACTTCCACCAGCAGACGCAGAGCAGCAGCATGCAAGGTAACCCGCCCCCAACTCTCTGCCCCGGGCTTCGGTTCAGGGAAAGATGGCTTGTGGGTTCCAGAGGCGAAAAAAAACAACAACACAAACACACGGGGAAAAAACCCAAACACGTCAATTTAAACCTACGATAGGCACATTTCCGGTGGGGTCTTTTCAAAATAACAGACTCGTGTTTACGTATATAGAAGTTAAAAAAAAAGATATAATAACAAAAGTAGCTAACAGAATCACTAAAGTTATATATTCTGTTAGAGTGGTTACATTTATGACAAATGATCAATCCTGTATTTAGTTCTTTTTGTAATAATTGTAACTTATTGATGTTGTCAAAGTTTTGGATCCGTCAAAGGTCTCATAAATATGTTGCTGTGATGCAGCCATGTAAACAAAAATTAGTCAGGCATCTAATGTGTTTTTTTTAATATATGCACAGTAATTTAATTTAATACAACTTATTCCCACAAATTTAAAATTCAATCTGTTTCCTGGGTCTTATCTTTTTCCCATCTATACATTGTGTTTGAAACTGTTTTTCTTTAAATTGCCTTTGTTTTAAGCATTGGGTCATTTAACTTACCCAAAAATAAGTTGGTTATTCTTTGTTTTGTGTTTTTGTTTAAGAATTTTTTTAAACTGTTGACTTTGTTTCTTTAACTGTGTTTTCGTCACTTTTATGAGATGTTTTAAATAGTTTTTTACTTTAAAACTGATAGAACGTGTCTTTTATTTTGAAGGGCCGCACATCAGTTTCCGTTCCTACTCCGTCTTTTGCGCGTGCTTCATCTTGCTCGGTGAGGCTGTAAGGCTATAACATTAGCGGCTCCCGGGTCACGCAGGCCCGCTGCGGCGCCTTCACGCGCCTCACTCCCGAGTTTATCTTTTGCCCAGAATCCCTGAAGTGTCAGACTTGAGAGCACGAGCCCGCCGCGCGCGAGCCGGCTCGTAGTTCGTTAAAGAATGCCCCAGGAGGCAGCAGGCCTACTCCAAAATCCCTTTCACTCCCAGCTAGGCCAACTTTGCTCCCCCGCCCCGAAGTCAAAGGCAACAACAAACATTAAATTGTATTCATTAAGTTTGAATTTTCATTTTTACCAACAGTGGGAAACATCTTAGCAATAAATTGGCTCAGTTTCGTTTTGTTTGGTCCATTTTACTGCTTTTTCAATGTTGCCTTTAGGGCCATTCTGTAAATTCCATTCTGTTCTTAATGTGAAGAAGCAGAGTATGAATCTCCATGCACATATAGTGTTGCTGCTTTACTTCAGAAATGTTGATTTTTGTTACAATGAAGTGATTTTATTTTGAAAATAGCGAGTTCTGTGTTCATTCCGAGACTTAACAAGTCTTAGCTGACTTTTTATACATCAAAAGCTTTTTAAATGTTTTATTTAAACCTTGCAGAGACCAACACCTGCTGGAGATGTCAAAATGAAACAGGTATTCCTTCCTATTATACGATCATCTTTTTTTTTTAAAGGACTGTTTGTTCAGATCACGTTTTGGTCCATATTCATATTTTTTTTTTTACAACCCTATCTTTTCCATCTATTCTTCATTTTCTTTCAAATCAAAACTGTCTTATTATTTTTGTGAAAGCCTCTATCTCCTCCTGTTCTTGTGCTTGCTTTTCCCTTCCTGTTGTACGCCGCAGACACAGCAGGCAAACCTGCGTCTGCGCAGACCTTTATACTGTGTTAGAAACATGCAGCAGCTGGAAATATGGGAAATATCCAAATCACGGTCGATGCAGAGAATGATGGGTAAGGCGATGCCGGGCCCTGAATATTGTTGATCGATGTGGTTCATTGGGTCAACAAGCAGGTCAAACACCAGGCAGGAACATCATTGTGTGTTTTAGGTTTACTCCACTTTGCCCTGGATTGTAGAAGCGAGCTGCTAGTCACATTGGACAAAATGGAATCAGCAGTTTCTTTGCTTTATTCTAAATTTAAATCAACTGAAGGCTTTGTCACAACAGCTCCTACGGGTCTGCAGGCGAAAAATGGGCAAACCTGTATGGTTCCGCAGGTGGCCCACACGGAATGTCAACTTCGGAGATTGCTTGGTGAGCCTGTAGAGCGAAAATCCTGTGAGCAGCAGGTTGTAGCGAACACTAAAACAAAATATAAGGGGGGAGGATGTGACACACAGATGGAGTTTTCATGCCCCCCCCCCCCGCCCCCCCTCAAATCCTGTGCACTGCTCAAAAAACCTGTTGGTGCTATTGTAAGTGCGCAGCCTTGCACGCTCCTTGCATGCAGCCTGTTAGAATTTAGGAAATTGGACAATAAAGACTGTAGTATGTGTGGGAATCTTACGGTGTCTTACGAGCACTTGCATATCCCGCGCAGCATTAACCCTTGTGCTATCTTGTGGGGTCTAGATGACCCCACTCCCAATGTTAACGTGCCTTGGAGGCACGTTAACATTGGGAGTGGGGTCACTAGACAGTGCACCAAACTTTTTTTTTCTCTTCAATGATTTGTGATCTTCACTGGTGTCCATGGATTACATGAAACCCTCTCCACCTTTCTCCACCTTTGTCATGGTAGAGATAACATGTCAATGTAAGGGTGGGGTCATCTGGACCCCACAAGATAGCACAAGGTTACGGAGCCAGAATGTGCATTGCACCGACGACTAGAGTGTGGCGTATCGAATGACAGTATCACCAGCTTACATCATCTTTACAAAAACTTCAGGATACACTTACCACATGCACAGCAATTGTGCGTTCATTTTCACGACATCCCTTAAAGTGGCCTCAAGGGAACTGCAAGACACCCCAGCGCTTCCCACCAAAAACCCACAGCACCTGTGCGGTTGGTGATGGGGAAGAAAAGTGCTGCACAAACCAGCGGTTCTCAGGCGTGTGTGCACCACCCACTGCTCTCTGAAGACCAAACAGATTCATCAACACCCAGGAGACCAAGGGAAACTTTGGGAAATGTCACTTTTCTTCGTCGCTTGTTCCCAAGGATCAAAAACCTCAATGAGGCTGCAAAAAATGGCATCCAACAAATACACAAGTCTCAAAACAAAAGAAAAAATAGGTCACAAAAGGTCAATCAGCCAGGCTGAGACCAGAGGAAGGAGATCTGCTGCTTCTGGAGTGTGTGACCCATCTATGGGATGAAGTTTTAACCCTACACACTTTCTGCTGGGATGTCTATAATAGCGACAGCAATCCATCTTTGCTGCTGTCCTGGCATAGGAGTGAACGGAAATAATGACTGCTGTTGCTCTGATGGCTCCACAAAGTGGGCCTCACTCCAATTTAACTGCACAGCCTCACCTGTCTTTTCAGGTCTTGCCCATTCCTTTCCTGTGCTGTGAATCCGTCTTTGAGCGGTCCAGTTTCTTGTCAAGAACCTACTTGAGATTCTATTTGACTGACTCCTGCCACATCATCTGACAACTCCTGAGCCTGGTCCCTGAACCCTTTTTCTCTGTTCCACTGAGAAGGAATCACTGATAATGGATGTTGGAGGTCAAGGAGGCAGTTGTCTCAGCTTAGCAAGGCAGGATCTGGCATCAGTGTGTGAATGTGTGTGTGAATGACTAAATGGGACTGTAACTGTAAAGCGCTTTGAGCCTTCGAGGAAGATAGAAAAGCGCTTTACAAGTAGACAGCATTTACCATAAGATGATAAAAGCACCCATCAAATTTGCGATTCCTGTTCTGCTTAAACAAAAGCAGGTTGATTTGCAGTGAAAGCATCGGCTTGGCTCACAGCCCTGCACTGCACATGCAGCTGGCAATGACTTTTAACACAACCTCGCAATTTGAGGACACCACAAGAAGAATCATCTCACAGGGAATCTGTGACTGTTACCATAGAAAACTGCCACTGAGTCGTTACAATCTTTGTGGGACTGAAATCCCCCCGGGGCTGCTTGGTCCAGGTTAATTTCCTAATCATGCTGATGTGAAAGCTCTTGGGTTCTCAGAACTACAGATGAGGGTCAGTGTTCACTTGCAAGTTAACATTAGTGCAGTTCACTTCAGTGTGAATGAGAAAGCAAGGGGGCTTTCACACTGGCATGCTTGGTTAGTCTCAGTAATTCTCCTCAGGTATTGTTGTATATCAGAATTGAAAGCTCTTCTGACCTCAGATTTCCTTGCTAATAAGGGTCAGTGTTTACTTGCAAGTGAACCCTGGTGCAGTTCACTTAAGTGTAAATTAGAATGTAAGGGTGCTTTCACACAGGCATTTTTGGTCCATGTTTGATCAGCACCAGAGTGATTCTCCCCATGTAAGTTTTGTTTTAGTTTGATATTGAAATCTTACTGAAGTATAAAAACCAAACATTTATTAACTGATCGTTAGAGATGGATCATTTATGATGGTTCTGTGCAGAGTCGTCATGGCTTCACTCACTCTCATACTGTTCTGGAGATCATGCAGTAAACTGCTCTTTTTTTACCTCAGGATTTCAGATAAGCCTGTCTGGACTTCCCCAAAGTAAGCGTCAGACCGAACACACTCTCCTCTCTCTGTGTGGGAACCTTCAGTAGTCTAAAGTGGTTTCCTTCCCTCGAATTGACTCACTGAGTCAGGTTTGAGACTCCAGATTCTTCTGTAGTGCCATATGAGTAATGGGATTACAGAGGTGTGAGGGAGCCACTGTACACTAGTGGAAAAGCCTGTGTGGTGTCCTGGTAGCTGGGGAGTCTGTCCACTGTCTTCTGGGTAATGGTCAGTACAGGATGTGGGTGTTTGCTGGTTTGGCAGATGAAGACGACTCAACATTCAACTTCAGCTGTTGCCTTAAGCCAAATGTTGGCTGTTCTCTGGACCTTTGTACCATTCAGTTGCAACAGATGGGTTCCAGGGATTCTGTTAGTGCTGTTGGAGTGTTGAGTCCCTTTCATCTCATGGGAGCTCCTTTGGGTTGAGTTGCACATTTTAATCTCTGGAGTTGTTGAATGCGGTGTCACCATTCTGCTTCCTACCCTCCTGTTCTGTTGACCACACCCTGCATGGATTTTCTATAAAGCAAACATCTCAACCATGTGGTTCAACATCTGGTCCTTTTTGTTCAAAAGAGAACGTTGCTTGTCTTCAGATTGCATCGGCACTTCCTTAGTTCCTCTACAAGCTTGAGATAACCCAACTGTCCAAAAGTTTGACGTTTTTAGATAATGAAAGTTCCAAATCAAGCCCTTTCAGGGTTATCTCAAGTGTGCTGCATCATGGCATTACTGAACCCAGATAAGCAGTTTATTACCCCTGTGTGTGTTAGATGTACAAACGCACAAGTGTGTCAATATTGTGGTTGAGGAGGACCCAAATTCAGGAGAAGCAAAGCCTAAAGCTAAAGAACGAAACTAGACATGAGGAATATCAAGACAAAACCTTAGAACAGAGGGAAAAAACGCTGATAAAACTGAAAAATCAGATTGATTGGATCCAGTTTATCGTGTTTTCCATTCACAACTGTTACCGATTACTCTGCGGTCTGCAGAATGGTATGTCCTGCTTAGCTGGCATCTAATAACCCACTTATCAATGATGTGGAGGCATCTAGCCCGGCCGTTTGGTCTGAGGGTGTTGCTGGGAAACTCCTCCTGTTGTCTGTTCTAAGGTGCCTGCATATTCCAAGGAGGTCTTTGGAATGCCCCTCCTCTTGTCTGCCTCTCCTGAGGGGTCATAGGGAGGCCTCTGGACATCCTTAACCAGATTTTACCCTGTTAGGCTATTGACTGTATAGGAGAACTGGAGTGAGAGACCCCCTCACCCCTAATTTTTCAAACAGGAAGTACCTGCTGGCTCCGTGAAGTTAAAATCCCATATACAGTACAGACCAAATGTTTGGACACACCTCTGTACTGTATGTCTATAGAGAACTAAACAGCTGTTACCCAGTCATTTATTTTGTCAGAATAGCCGTTCTTGCTCTTGCCATTCTTTTGTTGTTGTTGCTAATCCTGTTTTTTTCCATGATATGTTTTCTGTTGTGCAATTTATTTGAGTTATAAACTGGCCAATCAGATGCCTCAACAAAACCATGTGGTCACACATTGAACATTCGAAACATTTGATTTACAGATTCTCCTGAGGCCACTTTCAAGTTTTAGGGGTGTGGACTTCGAGCAATTTACTCCTGATTGGCAAGAGTGGTTGCCATAGAGATGTTGACTCAGACCAACTCGGACCAATCACTGTGTTATCTGGCTCCGTATTGAGAAAAAATGGTGACTGAATTGCTGGAAGTAAACCATTTTCTAGTGTTGTCACACCGGTGATGTCACACTCACTCGGTCCAGTTCTTTTATAGAGTTAATGGGCTAGAGTTGTCTGTAAGAGTTATTTTTCACTCCCAACCTTCTGCATGCCCCCTCCTCTTACTTGGCATAGTGTGCTTTAGGGGGAATCTGGGCATTTTTTGAAGGGGGTATTGTAAAGGTTGTGGTTTCATTCCAGTTTGTGTTCAGATTATTGTTAGTTTTCTGGCTCTGTTTCTGTATACCTCAATGACAACTCGGTTTAAGTCTACGTTTATTACAACTCTTGCAGATAACTGACCCTTTAGGTGCATTCAGGAGGTTTCAATGGATACTTTGTCAGAACCTTTGCTGTGCTACCTTTTTGTTTCTCCTTTTCACATGAAGGTTCAGTTCTTTGCCATTTGTAAAAGTTTACAAATTACTAAATTCATTCCAGTTTCTGTCACAAAGTTCCTTTTCTCCTGAACTTGGCTCCTCCACAACCAGAGTTCATATGTGTAGAATGCATGTTTGGGCAACATGGATGTGTTCTGCTTTGTCCTGGCAGGCAAACGCAAAGCTCTCAAGCTAAACTTTGCCAGTCCTCCTGTGAAGCCAACATCGCGGCTCCCGCTCCAGCCCACAGCTCCATCTTTCCAGAACCCTCACATGTAAGTGAATGCACACTAGGGTTAAGGGTTCAGAGGGTTATCTTGATGCAAGATAAACTGCACTAACCAGGCATTATGATTTTTAAATATGTGTTATGTCCAGAATCCCTGGACAGCAAACCCAGCGGCAATATCGCAACATAAGAAACACTAACAGCTAACGGAAAAGCATTAAAATTTAGCTATATTTTAATGTCACTCCTCCAGCTTGGGGGTTACTGCCCCAAGTGCTCCCAATACCACAGGCCACCACTGTCCCCTTCAGTTTCCAGGCTTTCTCCAGTTCTTCTCTGAGTCCCTGGTATTTCTCCAGTTTCTCATGTTCCTTCTTCCTGATGTTTCCAACAGCTTTCCTCTGTTCTTTATCCACCACTACAATGTCTGGTTGGTTCGCCATTGCCATCCTATCAGTCTGGATCTGGAAGTCCCACAGGATCTTTGCTCTCTACCACCTTCGGAGGTGTTTCCCATTTTGACCTTGGGGTTTCCAGTCCATATTCTGCACACATGTTCCTGTATATTATTCCAGCCACTTGATTGTGGCGCTCCATGTATGCTTTCCCTGCCAGCATCTTACACCTTGCAGTTATGTGCTGGATTGTTTCAGGCACCTCTTTGCACAGCCTACACCTTGGGTCTTGTCTGGTGTGGTAGATCTCAGCCTCTATGGCTCTGGTGCTCAGGGCTTGTTCCTGAGCTGCCAGACTGAGTGCTTCAGTGCTGTCCTGTAGGCCAGCTCTTTCTGGCCATTGGTAGGACTTCTTGATATCATCCACTTCAGTTATGGTCCGGTGGTACATGCAGGGGCTTGTCCTCCCATGAGGATCTGTCCTCCAGCACTGCATCCTCTGCTCTCCATTGCCTGAGGCATTCACTGAGCACATTTCTACTGTCCTGCAGCCTCTTCTTTGCAATCATTTACTTCATCTCATTTCCTCCTTTGGTTCTGCAGAGAACGTCTTCGGACACACAGTATCGAGTCGTCTGGAAAGCTGAAGTTCTCTCCTGATCAGTACTGTGACTTCACAGCAGAGGATCTGAGAGACCTCGGGGAGATTGGGCGCGGGGCGTACGGCTCTGTCAACAAGATGGTCCATAAACCCACCGGTCAGATCATGGCTGTGAAGGTGAGCTGCTTTCTCTACTTTCCCAGGGATTACAGGTGAATTACAGGAAATTCGCCAAATTTGCTATAACCTGGAACAGTAAATCTTTTCACGATTTATGTGATCGAGGTGCTTTTGTGCATTGTCCCTTTATTTAAAATAAATACATTTCTTAAACTTTTTAAAACCCATTCATTTGTTCATATCCTTGAGATTGCACACAATGAACAGACATCCAGAATCAACATTTCACCTTAAAGCCATATCATTTCTTCTGGTCAAATCTTTTGAGTCAATGGAAATGAATTTCAGAATCATCATATTGACCATTTCAGTTGACAAAAACTTGATTCTGACCATTGTAACTGATGACTACAATCCACATCTTACCTCTGAAAAGAATAGCTCTAACCATATTGGATCCTTTTACAGAGTGCAATGTTTAATGAGTCTTTAGACTCATTGTATCGGATTGTTTGTTGCTTTTGGTTCATAACTCACAACAGTGAAAATTGAAAGCAAATAAGTAATGCTGATGGTGTCAGCAAGAACACAGCATTGTTGTATTGGTTCATTTATATGCAAAAAATGGAGTCCAGAAAAGGAGTACCACATGGCTCTATTTTAGGATTTCTGCTGTTCTGCATGTATTTTAATGAAGTTCCCTTCGTGAGTGATGTGGATGAATACAAATGTGTTAAGCAAGAGTTGGACCTTTTATAATACAGAGGCAAACAGACTTGAGTTACATTATATGCACAAACGGTTAAAGAGTTACAGTCGTCTAAAGAATGTCAACACTCAATCTAAAGCCTAACTATTACAAGGTTAAGCCCAAAATCTGGACTCACTTTTTCACCTTTGATTTATTCCAGAATTGTCCACCAATACTTCTTTGGACATAAGAACTTCATTTTTTAAAAGGTTTTCTCTGCTTTCTGTTGTCCAAAAGTCTTTCAGCTCTTCCTGTCTTTGCAGAGGATTCGCTCCACTGTGGAGGAGAAGGAGCAGAAGCAGTTGCTGATGGATCTGGATGTGGTGATGAGGAGTAGCGACTGTCTTTACATTGTCCAGTTTTACGGCGCCCTCTTCAGAGAGGTCTGGGAAACTGAATCCAGCTTTCTTACAAAATAAAATGGATTTAAAATTTAATTTCCCCCCCAAAACAACCTGTGAATTTCTGCTGTAGGGGGACTGCTGGATCTGTATGGAGCTGATGTCTACTTCATTAGACAAATTCTACAAATATGTATATTGTGCGCTAGATGACGTCATTCCAGAGGAAATATTAGGCAAAATAACATTAGCAGTAAGCAGTTTGTTTTCATGTTTTGTCCTCATATTTTACAACTCATATTCTGGAAAAGTTGGGACTTTAAAATAAATGTTGATAACACCAATCAATATTTTATTCACAACTAAATGTGGAAAATAGAAATATTTGAACTGCAATAACCTTCAGAGGTTCTTTAGTCTCGAAGATCTTTATAATAAAAAAATCTGGACTGCTGTTGGTCATTTCAGCATCTTAACTCTTCAAGCTATGCTGTCTCGGTGCTGCACTGCTGTACATGAGTCCTGTCCTAAAACTGAGAACACTTTAGAACAGAGGTGTCAAACTCCAGGCCTCGAGGGCCAACCTCCTGCTGGTTTTTCAGAAATTGATTACCTGGATCAGGTGTGTTTGGCCAATAAGGAGCTTCAATGGCAGGTTGGTTAAAAAACATGCAGGACACCGTTCTTGAGGCCTGGAGTTTGACACTGTGCTCTAGAACATCACATTTGGACTTCTCCAACCACAGAACATAGTGGTTGTGTATTTTAAATCAGTGTTGCTCCACTGAACATACCAGCGTATTCAAGACCAAACACAATCCCAACTGTCCCCAGAATTTGGGCTACTGTTCCAAGTTAAAACATCCCAAATTGACCACTGCTTTGTGTTTTGCCTAAATAGACGGTCAAAGCACTGAACCACTTGAAAGAAAACTTGAAAATAATCCACAGGGGTAAGTTACTGTTTCCATTACATCAACATCTATCTTTACTGGTCAACGTTGTTCCTTAAGATTGCATTGTCTGACTGATTCTTCACAGACATTAAACCTTCCAACATCCTCATGGATCGAAGGGGTAACATCAAACTCTGTGACTTTGGCATCAGCGGTCAGCTGGTGGACTCCATAGCCAAGACCAGGGATGCAGGCTGCCGGCCGTACATGGCGGTAAGTAAAGCCTTAGTCAATGACTAGATACTGCAGGCAAAAAATGGGTAAACCTGTACAGGGCACACAGGTGGACTACAGAAAATATCAAGCTCGTCTATTGTTCTGTTACCCGTAGAGTGAAAATGTTCCTGCATATTTTTTCTCATGCTGCGGCTCATGCAAGTGTCTTGTCAGTGTTGGTTCACGTGAAACTGTGGCCTTCTTGTGTGCAATCTTACTGTTGGAAATAAGAGAGTGAGACAATCACAGCATAGTTTGGAGACGTCACTAGTACACACTTTGCATGCGGTCAGCAAGGAACCAGTACCTGCACCTTATTAATGACTAGATTGTGGTGTGAGGACACCGTATGACAGCATCATTTGTACTTCTTAAGTGTGTAGAACTTACATTAGCCTTAAGAATAGCTCAAGAGACACCGCACCTATGACAGTGGTATGTTGCATTTTTATGACGTCCCTTGTGGTGTCCGCAAGACACACCTGCGCTCCCCTGAAGATGAAGAAGTCGCACCTCTCTAAGACCCTCCACGGGCCGGGAAACTCAAAAACCCGCAGCGCCTGTAGGCGTCAACCCCCGCATGTGATGAAGACTTGACTGAGGATGATCAGATCCTGAGCATGGTTGTAAAGGCCTGCATACAACCAGGCTTCAAGCTCCATTCTCCTTTTTGTACAATGGTTTAAACTAAGCAAAATTCAGTGATATATGCAATGACCTTTCAGACCCATTACTGACTTCCATCTTTTTTAAAGAGGTTGCTAGATTTACAAAGTAACAACTTTTTATTGGAGTTATCGTAAAATTATGAAGTCTCCGATAAAAATTGTGTTTTTTTATCTCTCATTTTTACTCATGCAGTCAGTGACTCTGCCCCTCCCACGAACAGATCTTACATATTTAAATGCTTTACTGCCATATTATGATTTATTTACATAGAGACAGTTCATACAAATTTTAAACAAGCGGCATTTCCTGAAAATGTCAACCCAAAAGCATAAGCTCTTGTTATTGTTTAACTTTAAGTTAATTATTTTTACTAAATTACCATTTAAAAATAAAATGGAAATGGCAAAATACCTACCATAAACTGCAAAGGTGAACGTCTACTTTTATTTCATACTTTTGTTTTGTATACCAGCTGAGAATTAATGTAATGTCTGTTTTTATTAATGTCCAAAATTACGGCTTAGCATTAGCTTTTTTTTTGTGTTATCCTTGTCATATTTGGCAATTCGGACTTGCCATAGTGACACTATGCAGTGCATTCCAAAGTATTATACAAATTCTAAAAGGTAAAATTGATAAAACTGCTAAAATAGAGACCATTTTCAGGTCTTTAGAATCTATCAAATTTTGTTCAACATTATTAAGCAGACACACATTTCTAAACAATATGGTAACGAAAAAGGATCTCTCTGCTGCTGAAAAATACATTACAAAGCAGTAAGCACATATTTAATGCTGCTGTTGTCTCTGGAGTCCCACCACCATCAAGGTGTAGGATCTTCCAGAGGCTTGCAGTTCTACGCAAACCTTCTATTCTGCCACCCCTAAACATCACTCAAAAGCAGAAATGGCTGCAGTGGACCTGGACTTACACAAAAACTAATTTGAACGGTTTGTTCATTGACGAGTGCTGTGCAACCCAAGATGGTCCAGCTGGATGAAATAGTGGGTGTTTGGTGGATGGTCACCATGTCCCAGTAAGGCAGCAAAGAGGTGATGGAGTCATGTTTTTTGGCCAGAATCATGGGGAGGGAGCTGGACGGCCCCTTTAGGGTCCCTGAGGGTTTAAAAATGACCTCTGAAAAGTAGGTGTAGTTTCTGACTGACTACTTTCTTCAGTGGTAAAAAAAAACAGAACAGTGCTTTCCGGTACAAAACCCTCTTCATGCATGACAACGCACCATCTCATGCTGCAAGGAATACCTCTGCACTATTGACTCTATGGGCTTAAAAGAAGATAAACTGATGGTGTGGCCCCCATCCTCCCCTGACCTCAACCCTATTGAGAATCTTTGGAGCATCCTCAAGCAAAAGATCTCTGAGGGTGGGAGACAGTTCACATCCAAACAGCAGGTCTGGGAGGCTAGTCTGACACCCTGCAAAGAAATTCAAGCAAAAACTCTCCAAAAACTTCAATGGATGCATGAATTGTGAAGCTGCTACAAAATAAGGCCCCTATGTTCAAATGGAACTTGACTTGTTAAGACGTTTTTGATTGAAATAGCTTTAGATTTGAGTAAATATGACCTCCTAATGCAGCAAATTCAACAAACGACCATTTTCAGGTCTTTAGAATCTATCCAATTCTGTGAAACTCTGTGGTGCTTCAAAATGCGGAACAGTCTATATGAAGGTTTTTATTGTTGAAAGAAATACTGTTATCTATGTTCTATAACATTTAATATATACTCTAATTGTTAGTGATTTGAAAATTATGCTGACTGTCATTTGAATTGAGAAATTAGAAAAATCATAGAAAAACATCATTTGGATAATAATGTGGAATGCGCTGTAGGTAACTTTTGCAGTTCCTTTTACACACATTGGGTGTCAGTCTATACACAGGATTTGTTGACCACTCAGTTAATGTTCTTGATTTTGTAACAAATTCCTGCAGCAAAGAGCAGAATTGATGATATATTTCATGTCTTCTGTTTCTCTAACCACATAAAACATATTCATATATTAAATTTCAGATGCTAGTAGCTGACCATAGAGACTTGTAAGTTAAATGGGCTTAAAATAAAGCTCTAAGCTGTCTTGTCACTTTAGTTTCTTTCTTTTTTTCAGCCTGAAAGGATAGATCCAAGCGCTTCCAGACAGGGCTACGATGTGCGATCCGACGTTTGGAGTTTAGGAATCACGCTGGTAAGACGGATCTCCGCTCTGCCTCAGCCTGCTAGGCTGTGGATGGGAAACGGGGGGGTCGGCTTCAGCTCAGACTGAACTCCTGTTTGTTTGCTGTCAGTATGAGCTGGCCACAGGACGGTTCCCTTACCCCAAATGGAACAGTGTTTTCGATCAGCTCACACAAGTGGTCAAAGGAGAGCCCCCCCAGCTCAGCAACTCAGAGGAGAGGCAGTTCTCCCCCAAGTTCATCAACTTTGTTAACCTCTGGCAAGTTTATATATATATATATATATATAAAAAAAGATGATTGGATATGTGGAGTTCAGCATGCAATCGCAAACGTTTGCTGTACTTTTTGTCTTCAGTTGATATATTTGTCTTTTCTTCCAGCCTTACAAAGGATGAATCAAAAAGGCCAAAGTACAGGGAGCTTCTGGTGAGCTGGCATGAACCGTCAAACAGGAACTCATCTTGTTTTAGACGTTTCAATCAGAATGAGACGCTTCCACGACGTTTGTGTGTCTGTCCTGCAGAAACACTCCTTCATTGTGATGTACGAGGAGCGCTTTGTGGACGTCGCCAGCTACGTGTGCCGCATCCTGGATCAGATCCCCGCCTCTCCCATCTCACCTATGTATGTTGACTGATGCCCGGGGGGGAGGGACAGGGTGGCATGGGGGTCGCTCTGAGAGCAGTGATTGGTTGGGACACTAAGCTTTAGGATGCTCGTCCAACATTGCTTACTGAGGGAGGGAAGGGCGGGGGGAGGGACACCTAATTTCTAAAACCACAAAATATTTTCAGCCAGAAGAACTTGAAGACGTTACGCTGTCTTAGCAAAATGCAACGCCTCCTTTTGCCTGACCGAAGGAGGAACACGTAAATACTTGAAAACACACACACACACACACACACACACACACACACACACACACACACACACACAGAAAAACAGTCTACCAAATAAAATGTTGTAAAACGCGCAAGCCTTTAGAACAAAACAGCCTGACTGTCATTTCATTGTGTGTGTTCACCATGCAGACATATTCCCACAGTGTGTTGAACTGAAGGAGACTTTGGGGGCGTGGCTTAACCTCCTTATTTGGCCTCTTCTTGCCCTGAATATGCAATCTGTTGGAGCTCAATTTATGGGACAATCCATGTTCTGGTGCTGACCTCAGCGCGTTTCTTCCACCTGTTGGTATTTAGTCACAATGATGGTGAAGCAAAAACACAACTCGTTCAGGCTTCCAGCTGCTAGAATCTCACTGGCGTTCGTTGAAGCCGGTTTAGTTCTATGAAGATGTTTCCGACTTGGCCGATGTTTGACAGATCGAGACAGCCGAAGACGAGCTGAGCAGCCTGAAGCCCCTTTTGCACAGTCGTCTGCTTTAGCTTTCCTGCCACGTTGAGTTTGCAGAGCCCTCTCGGGGAAAAAAACCTTTGAAGTGTTAGACGTGCAGCAGAACATTAACACTCATAAGAAGTTTCTGTTACTGAACAGAAAAGAAGCAGTGTGCAGACTGAAGCCACAAAGACTTTCCTGGTACGTTTACACCAGGCTCACAAACGAGCGCTTTGGGCTTCAGCATTCCAAACTCGGTTTCACGAGTTGCAAGTTTCGAGGTACATTTTTGGGCTCCATATACAAAACACACGGTCCTCGAATGAAAGTTAAACCAGTTGAACTTTGACCAATCAGAGAGTCGGATTTGGTTGTGATGTGCGGTCATTTTCAGAACACAGAAGTGCCAAACTGTTTAAACTTGATCATGTAGGAGAATTGCTCTTTGTGCCCGGCCGGACTTCCTTTCTACATCAGAATAGAGCTGTGAAAATGAAAGCCTGGAGCGAGATTCACCAGATTTGACCCACTCTGACATTTCACTCCAAGCTTCTTCCAACTATAGATTCATGCACTAGTTTGGAGTAGTGACGGACCTGTGTGAACACCATATGCTAAATCGCATTCAAGAGCGCGTTCTTTAACTCGCCACACATGCCCTGTGTGTGTAACTTTAGATCGCCACGATCAGCGATGTAGTACAGTAAATTAAGTTTGGAATCTTGAAAGACTGAGCATAAAGACATAAATAATCAGACTCTAAAACTGGTGACAAACACTAAGAAACCAAGTTTTGACTGACTTGAAGGTGCTGCACTGCTGGAGAACCTTTTGCCATAATGCACCTCATCAATAGGCCAGAAACACATAGATGTGTTTGATTCTGTTATTTTTACTTTTCAACTTTTCTATTAATTTGTTTTTTCAATGGGTTTAAAATCTGAAACGAAAGCCAAATAAAGTCACTTTTACTGTTAAAGCCATGTTTTTCTTTTTGTTAAAAGATGCCTAGCAGTTGCTCAAACGGAGAAAAGAAAAGAAAAGAAAAGAAACGAGGAAAGAATTGTCTGCAACATTTGAAGCAACTGTTTGATTTAGCACAGGATCGTCCGTCACAGCAGGGCCACATGGCGGTTACGGCGTTCTGTCCATCACTTCTGGAGGCGCTGCAGAGATGAGACGAAGCAAACAGCAAGGCGCAGTAAAGGAGGCAGAAGGAGGCGACTGTGTGGAAGGGCTCAGACTTATCAACTCTGTTCGTGGGGATTTGACTGAAAGGATTCTAGTGTCTTCACCAAAACTAATTACTTTTAAAAGGCAGTTCTGTATGAGTTTAACATCAAAATTAAAGTATTTTGGCCCCTGTTTACAGACAGCTAAAGGTGATAAAATATTTTCCCTACTTTACAAAATAAAAATAAAAAAGAACATTATATATTTGTAAAAAATAGTTTTTCAAAAGACTATATAATAAATGCATATTTATTACCAATTATGTGTATTAAAACATTTCTTTATATTTTTTACCTCAGTAAACTTGGATGTAAACTTAGATCAAGCCATTCTTTAAACATCTTTAACACTAGAGTTCATTTAAAGTGGCAGAATTTGACCTAATGAAACTTTGAAACCGTTTCAATTAAATGTGGACAAACTGAAGTCATTCTTTAAGGTCTGGCTTTTAGCTTTTGATGGAACTTAAGTTAGTTTAACTTTTATTTTATTTTAAAAACTTATTGGATTTAGTTTTATGATTGAGATTTTATTTCTGTAAAAGAAGCAGTTTAGTTTTGTGACTAAAGCAGAGCGAACAAACACCAGAGGGCCGAGCGCCTCGTCATCTGATGCTCATTTTCTTTATTTTTATGTAAACGTTACATTAAAAATCTAAGCTGCTGGTCTTGATGTTCTCAGAAGTTGCTCCTGGTTTGTAAAGGTATTGCTCGGGTGGAGGGGTGAGCCTTCTTCCTCTGTGAGTGAGCAGTTTTTCCAAAGTTTTAAAACCAGCAAGCTCCGCCCCCGTACGCCACACTGAGCATGCTCCCGTATTTCAGCACTCGACTCGTATCAGCCTCCATGTTGAACAGGTCATTGTAGCCAAATGCACTTAAGGTGTCAGTGAGGTTTCTTAGTTTGACCACTGACTGTATATGAGAACTGGACTGAGTGACCCCTCCCCCCGGCGTTCCAAACAGGAAGTACTTGGGGTTATAAGAAGCCAAATCCCATAGACTTCTATTGAGAAATAAACAGCTTCTACTCAGTCATTCTATGAAATAACCGTCTGTTACTTTTTTTTCCAACATGTTCAGGATAATCAAAAATTGTTTTCATTGTTTTTTCTGTAGTTCGTTATAAGCTGGTCAATCAGACACTTCAATAAAAATATGGGGTCTCACGTTTAATATTCGAGATGTTTGACAGATTTTATGTAGCCTGCTTTCAGTGGTAGGGGTGTGGCCTTCCAACAAGCCCTCACCTGATAGGTGAGAGTGGTTGCCATAGAAACGTTGAAAGAATTTAGACTAATCACTGCTCACAGAAGCGCAAAAAATTCGGACTAAATTGACTGTCTCGTTGGATCCAGGAGTAAAGTCAAGTTCTAATATACAGTCAATAGGTTTGACTGTCAATAAGCCACGCCCACCAGAGAAATTTGTAGGGACATTGGTGTTTGAGTGCAAACGACTGTTTTCATTGAGCTGCTTTATGAACAGCAGTTTCTAAAGACAAGGTCACGCATGAACGGATTGCATGAAAGATGCACCAAAAGTGGGTAAACTCCAGATTATGGGATGGAAAGCTTTTGTCTACAGGTCAAAAGGCCACACACTGCTAAAGTTGACTTGATGTTACACGTGGTTACTTTGATGTGGTTACTGAGGGCTCGATTTTTAAACGATATTGTATGCAGTTGTATATTTGAAAGAATGTCATTGAATATTTTTAATAATCCCATTAAAAGAAATTGTAGAAGTTGATGTTCCAAATGATCCATGATCCAAAATGGAAAATGGTCACTTTTTCGAGGGGTTGGGGGTCTCCAGTTCCTGTCTGATCACATCATGTTTGATGCAACTTTACTTCCATCTGGAAAACACCAGTTTCCAGAGTCCGTGTTGTATAAATAGCAAAATATTAGAATGTTCATATTAGAATAAGATAATATTAAGGCGCAATAAATAATAATTGTATGTTTATCAAGGGTTACAAATAAAGTTCCCATGAGAAAAAATGGAAACCTGTGTGGTTGTGTTTCTTAAAAGCTGTACACACAAAAAACCCAAAAACCCAGCGATGATTTAAAGCTGTGATGGATTTATTGCTCATCTTTCTGTCATATACATGGATGCAAATAAAAATGCTGGTTTTTGAAAAAAAGCAAAGCAAAAATGGAGCCAAAGCCGGATGGAAGCTCCTGTCAAATTGAATGCAAGATGGCACAAAAACATTTACACGATAAGACAAGTAGTAAAATATGAACTTTGACATCAAACCATATAACTCGTATTTAAAAAACAAAACAAAACAATAAATGGTCTACACGAAACAGCATTGAAATGTGTTTTTCAGAGGAAACTAATGCTGTACACTCTTATTCTGGAAAACTGCTGTCACAGTTGTATTCCTTTTTATCGGCTCGATGGAAACAGTTTAAAGGAAGTAAGCCCAGACTGAATATCACACCACAATGGCAGTTGATAGACCGCTACGGCTGCTGCTCCGGTCTGCTTTTACTAATAGAAATACAAATTCCTCTTTCGAGACAACCTATAGCCAACCGAAATGTCTGAAATTGGACTGTTCATTTTCTCAAATGTTTGGTTTGGTGCTTTGGTCACCAACATTCAGACTACTGGAAGAGGTTGAGGCTGTTGTCTCTCCCTTTTAGCTCCGCCCTTTTTTTGTCCAGCAGATCAGATCACTGTATTTTCTAATACACCTGCTGATCTCTTCTTTTTTAAAGATTGAACTTTTAGAGATTTTCTTTAAGAGCAAAACTGATGGTAGAAAAGTTGTCAACAAAAAAAGTGGTCGTTTTTTTGCAAATTAACAAAAATTAACCAAAGAAATTTCTTTTTTTAACCCAATTTATGTACTGAAAAATGACAAACAGGGATAAAAAATTTGAAATAAAAGCACCAATATCAATAGTATCAATATATTACATTCTCAAAAGTTCTCTTTCCTAGTCTGTGTTGAAGCCATGTTTACATGCAATTACAATTGTTCATTTAGAAACATTTTTAACTAAACCAGAGCCATCCCTAAAGGTATCAAAAAGCCTATTCTCAAACAATGTTAGCCGTAATCCTATATTTTCTGATAATTTGGATGGGATGAAGATTAGCCAAGCTAACCTTCAGAAGCACGTTTTTGGTTACTTTAATTCACAGTTTTGTCATTTCAGGTATTTGCAGTTCGGAGCTGCAGGTGCAGACTGACAGAACGTTATCAATAAACATCTGTACACTTTATTATTACACTTTATTACACTTTATTATATCAATAAGGAAATTGGGAAGCTGGAGTTTAGAAAATCTTACAGGGGCACCCAAATCCAGGCCTCAAGGGCCAGTGTCCTGCTGGTTTTTCCAGAAACTCTGCATTATCTGCTGTTGATTACCTGGATCAGGTGTGTTTAGCCAATTAGGAGCTGCAATGGCAGGTTGGGTGGAAAACATGTAGGACACCGGCCCTCGAGGCCTGGACTGGATCTGACACCTTTGAGGTCAAATGTAAATAAATATTGAAGTAACTCTATAAAGGTTGTTGCCTTGTCTGTCTAGTAGTTTTTGTTGAACAGGCTTAAAAACTGTTAGTTACTTTCTGAGATTATTTTTACCATAAGGAGTCACAACTTTGACCATATTGAATGTTTTAATATGGTTAGGATGAAGTTTACTCTACAAAATCATTGAAACTATTCTACTTTGAATACAAATACAGTGGATTAAATCCCATTGAATAAAAATACAAGAATAGTGTTTCCTCTTCAGGTAACAAAAAACTGTGGGATGGACAGGCCATAAATGAAGTGTTGTTCATCCTACAGTGTTGTATATAAAAACTAGTTTATATGGAAATTTCTCCTCAGTTTTGCTGGTTTATCAGAAAGAACGACAGTCAACAGGAATGTCAAACAGGATCAGGCATTAACATCTATTTAAACAATAAAGGATTGGTCTTAAAGCAGGCCTGCTGGTGTTTGTGACTCCACAAGTTATAAAAAACCTTAAAAAAAAGGCTTAATTTAATATCCGGAGTTTACAAATTTGTTTAAATCTTTTTAAAAAAATTGTGTTTCATAGTTGTGCCTGTCAGGTTTGGCTTTTGTTGCATTAAAAAAAAAAAAAAATATATATATATATATATATATATATATATAAAGGGACTCAGCAAATAAGGCTCAGCTTAATAACAAATAAAATTTATAAAACCGATTACTGTTTTGGAAATCTCACTTCCTCTCCAAAATGTTAACCTGTTACAAAAAAATTGAATAGTAAAGAGTAATAGATAAAGTTTCTTCAAAAGCTTAAAAAACATTTCTATACACATTCTAAAGTCAAGCAAACTGTGAAGAAGTACAAAGCCAGAAGTGCACAGTACATTTTGTTTATATTTACACATTTCTTAAAACATCCGATTGATGGTTCTTGTCCTCTCCCACAACACTGACAAAGTGTATCGGTATCAGCTCATCTGTCGATGCGTTTGGTTATGGTATTTACACTGTGGCCAATAAATTTAGACAATGATTTTATCATGAAGGGATTTTTTTTCCAGTAACACTCAGAAAATAAATGGTCCAAATGAGTCTTCAAGTCTAAATGGTGTAATAGTGATAGCGTAGAAAAAGTTAAGTTACCGTCATTGCCAGTATCGCTCATTGTCGTCCATTGGTTGCTCATTGGTTTCAGGATATGACAAGAGCATGGAAATATCACGCCATTAAAGGTCAAAATTCACTTCTGTCGTACACATTCTGATGGCCATGAACCTTGTCAGTTAGGATTTTATGCAACTCAGACTGAGGCTTGAATTGGTGAAATTCAATAGTTCTAAGGGATTGTCATAGCTGCTTTAAGCCACCAGACTTTTGATGACCATGTTTTTTTTTCCTTTCACCAGTGCTCCAGATGAAGGTCCATGGCAGAGTTCAAGTTAATGTCTGTAACGTCCAGGAATTCTGTGTTAAAAATGCTGGGCACATTGGGCTGAGCCACGCTGAAGGCGTTGGCAGAGTTGGGTGGTGTCAGGTCCAGCCACTCCATAGTCTCCCATGGTGTCTCGCTGAAGGTCATGCTGACCATGCCTTGGACCTCAGGGATGGATGACATCTTGTTGCCAACAGGAGACAGGGGAGTATCCATCACATCTCTGTTTGTCAGGAGCTTGTCCTGCTCCAGATGATGAGGGTGACAGTGATGGCTTTGGGGACTGCTGTAACCGTCAGTGTCTCTGTTCCTTTCATCTTCCTGGCTTCGGTCTCCTTCAGTCATTTTTCCCGTGCTCACTTCTCCTGCCCGACCAACGGAATTGCCGAGCAGCGTCTGCAGATGGCTCTCAGTGTTGTGATTGGCAGCATGGTCATAAGGGAACTGGACAGGGGAATGGTGGTCGTAGTGCCAGTGGAACCTCGGGATGAGCACACCGGGACACCCTGGGGACACAGTAATGTGAGGCACAACTTTGGTTACTGAGGACTTTTCCCTTTCTTCTCTGGCATTAGCTGGCATCTCTTAAAGAGAAAGAGGAGGGGGGGGGGCAGGGTCACAGCAAGTAATGGCATTTGATTACAAGGTCTCTAACGCCAGACCAGACAAAAACTGATGACGAAAACCTAACAGTTGTGCCTGTCACCCACTTGTCGTCAAGCAGGGATGATATTTGTCTTCTGACAAACATGTTAGCATTGACCGCACCTACAGACCATGAAGCTGGTATTAAAAAGGTGGTAACTTTCCAATGACTGCTGGCTGTTGGGCTAAGAAGTAAGACAGAAAACCACTGATCAAATATACAACTTTTAACATTGATAGGGTAGAGTTGAGACATCCTACTTAAAGCCTTTAATTACAACTGCCCTTGTGACCAAGGCTGCCCACGCAGATGACCCGCATGAAAAATTATGGTCCCACAGTGCTCAGTGAGTCCGTAAAGCAAAAATGTTCATTAATTTTTTTCTGCGGGGATGCTACCGGTGACAGGTCGTAGCAAACACTTAGACAACGTGTAAGGGTAAGAAAGGAATAGGTAAGACGGAAGTGTGTCGTACAGATTTTTCCTTTTTTCAACACCCCCAAACCCTGTGTATTGTGCAAGTGGCCCGTTAGTGCTGTTCACAAGATAAGTTCGTGTTTCTAGTGTGCAGCCTGACTGTTAGAAATAAGGAGATTAAAAGATCAGAGGGTAGTTTGTGTTGACATCCCACAGGCACTTCAGCCTTATTCATAACTGCTCTTACGGGTGAATATGGGCTGTATGTGGGTCATAATTGGGCACATTCTAAGATTGTAGAACCATCTGCTGAGCCCCTAAGGCAAAAATGTCCATGCACATTTTTATCTACGGCATGCTACGGGCATCAGGTTGTACTAAACGCTTAAGCAACACGTAGGGTTAAGTAAGGGGGAAGTAGGTGAGACGCAGGTGTGTCACAGCACTGCTCAGGCAGCCCATTAGTGCTGTTCAAGTGAAGTGTGTGCTTGTCGCACGTCCCTTGCATGTAGCCTGGCTGTTAGAAATGGGGAAATAAGACAATCTGAGCATAATTTGCATGTTTATCCTACAGGAATCTCACGAGTACTTGCATATCTCACCCCCTGCGTGCATGGCGCCCATGGTCAGTGGCTCAACCCCCATACAGGTGCATGTGCCTAAGGCTTGGACAGGTTCAGTGAGTCGTGTCCTGCTGCTGTTAATGATGCCTAATGTTCGGGCCGCTTCATATAACAATTCATTTCTGGCCTATTCTGAAGCTGAGAGTTTGGACCAGTAAACTCCTGATACATGAGGATTTCACTCCACTGCAGGATCAGCTATCAGATGAAATATCAGCGTTGAATATAGACTTGCTCTTACCTCCACTCTCTATCAGCACATCTAGCAGCTCGTCCATTTGCTGGCTGCGGGTCAGTTGCTGTCAAGGTAATAAGAACTGGTTATTTTAGCAGCTTTCTTAATCAATAAACAGCACTTTAAGATCCAAACCAAGTAAACCTCTTTCTGTTATATGTAGATCACATGAATCTGATCTTATCCAACAACGATTATTTCTTGGAGTTCATCCATCATTGTTGCAGATAAATGTTTGTCTTACAACAGATTTTTTCTTCTAATGCAGATATTTATTTATTAAGTTATCCCAATGTTACTTAAATTTGTGTTTTTGCATGTTTTTTTTCTTACAACAGATGTTCCAGTATTTTTCCTGTTTGTCACTTTCCTGCCCTCTTAGACTCCAATTGATTGTGACGTTCATCCTTCCCAACTCTAGTCCTGCTGGAGGTTTCTATTCTTCCGTTTGATTATATTATATTATATTATGTTATGTTATGTTATATAATCCTCTGATATAATTTGAATGTTACGTTACTGCATATTATTGAAATACAGCAAATTGGCCTTGCTAAAAGGTTCTGGACTGAATTGCACAATAATTTTCTGAAATGTTTGGAGGAAAGTAAAATAACAACCATAAAATTAAACGGTGTTTGATGCTTCCTGCCTGAAGAATAAGGTCAATGTTAAGGATTGGGGCAAAATAAGCTACAACCAAACTACAAAGCTAAAGGCAAAACATGGATCAAACGTCGCTCAGCAGTGGTTGGAGAACAACCGATGATCAATGGTTGAGATTGGAAATCGCAGAATGGGTTTTGGGGTATAGCTCGACTTGTAAAAGCCAGGCTGAAGTGTCTCATAAAGCTCAGTCATCTTATATTCTGAGACCAGTTATCAGCTTCAACTAATACTTTATCAACCATTGGAAGACCTAAGGGGGCCACAGGATAATTTAGAATATCAATGATTATTTAGGAGGGCTCAACTTAACTTGGGTGGAAGTATTTTCCATTCGGGAGAAGAAACTGTGACTTTACACCTCTTTTGAGGTTTTATAGATAAAGTTTACCAGATCAGGATTCATATGAAGTACCCACAGATCAAGACTGTCATTGAATTGAATGATACTTTATTAATCCCACAATGAGGAAATTAGGTCATGAACAGCCTATTGTTGATCTTCAGATTATCCAAATCTTGAACCTAAAGGAGATGGATGGGCACAAGCCATCATCAAATAGCAGACTTTCTGCTTTCCAGGGCTTTTCCTTAGGTTTGAAAATCACAATTTCTTCATTTCAGATTGGGAGAAAGAATTAGTTTTCTTCTTCAAACACAAACATACATTTAAATCGTGAATTTGATATATCTACTGTATGTATAGATGTATATTTCTTTTGTTTGTTCTTAGCATTTTTTTGTTTGATTGCTTGAAATAAATCAATTCCAATCAAAATCTGAGAAACTAAACGTTCTCATTGGTCCCTGATTTTTTCTGCAATTTTAGATCTTTCTTCAGTTGTGGAAGCACGTCCACCATCCTTAGGGATTCATTGGCAAGAACCTGTCAGCTGATTAGTATAATCACTTCCTATACACACCTTAAACTTAAACTCCTAATAAGAAGCAATAGATTTCTATCTGTGTTAAATCAAATTTTAATCAAAGCTGACATTGGCTCGATGATTGTCTAATCAGAACATTGAAAAAGCAGACCTTTGATGAAATGAACAAAGTGTTGGAGGAAACAGAAAAGATGCGAGACGGGTGATGGACATCCGAGAGACAAAAACAAGACAGGACAGAGCTGGAGGTACAACAACGCCACAACTGAAAAACCCTCGCCAGCCATCTGTGTTGAGCCTCAGCACAGCTTGGACTTTACCTGCTTGACTGCATCCTCATAGCATGGGGGCTGTCTTAAGTCATCTGAATCTGAGCTATGGAAGGCAGGGGGACAGACCTGGCATTTTTGGCCAAGATGCCTAGTGGATGGCAATATTGACATCTATATGAGAAATAAGCGAAAAGTGATGTTAGCATTTTGTAGGGGGGCTCACCGAATCTGAGCTGCAGAGAAAAAGACCACAAACGAGGCCCTCATGCTGGCGTTACGTGATCACAAGAAAACTTAACTTTAGACGAGTTGGCGTTGTGAAAGACAAAGAGAGGAAAAAAATGAGTTATTAAAGAAGATGAACAAAGAGAAGGGTGAGCTGATGTGCATGATCCTGAAAGCAGCCAGTGCTTATCTGGTCAACCGGCTGTTCACCTTTGGTTGTAAGCTCTGGCTCTCTGCCTTGGTGGAGCAATTGGGGTTGAGACCACAGTCAGCAGAACCAGGAAAGACCAACTGAAGACTTCTTTGGTCCGAGGAAAAAGAGCAGTTCCCCTGCTGAACAGCACTCCTCTGCTGCATCTGCAGGAGCAAAGCACAAATGCAGCATTTAAGACATCAAAGACGAAAGTGAAACTCATTAACCCAGACATGTAGCGACAAAGACAAACATGGAATGTAGAAAAAACCAAGGCACTAGATCAGGGGATCCAATCGCAAACTTAGTGTTGTTTATTTCAGACAGGTATTTTTTTTGCAAGTCAACCATTCTGAATGGCTGGAAACACAGTAATTGACCAAAAGACAACGCACAACACATATAATAAAAATATATTACAATCAATCATCCATATTTAACAAATTGCAAAGCTAAAAGAAAACACATTGCTTCGGTCATGGTGTACCGCAGGGATCTGTCCTAGAACCATTCGTTTCTTATGCTTTTTGACAAGTTGAGAGGTTTGATCCTCTAAGTCTGATGGAACCAATCAGCTGGTTTGAAGATTCTCCTTCTTTTCTCTAAATTCTGCCAAACAGGGTTGCTGGCTTTGAGTCGGATTTTCTGTTGAGAACTGAAACAAGTGTTAAAAAGTTTTTTGCAGTTGAAACTTCTTTTCTTCTCTGAGTACCTGAGGACTATCGCTGGGTGATTTTCACCAGAGCAAAACTATTAACCTGAATTTCATTATGTTGTATTTTTCTGATTTTCATGGGTCCCTGGGTAGCTTCACCATTATTTTTGACATGTTTGAAGAGTGGATGTTTCCCCACCCCCAAACCCCACTTTTTTCTACAGGCATCCTTTCGGGTGATTTTCACCCAGCAATAGGGAAAGAGGGTAAAATACGTTTTGGCAGTCTTAGAGTTTGTAATCAGGCAATCATGCCTGACGCATGTCAAGGTTGACAACATTTAGGCTCACCATATTATTTACTGTCCTTTGTCAACTGCAGCTGTCATTCTGTAGCAGGATTGGTGTCTCTGACATGACATCTAGTAACGCATGGGTAAGGTTTATTTAAGTTGGCAGTTATTAATTGATTAGATCTCTTTTTCAGCCCAAAGCTACATGAGCTAGCTAGATAACCGTGCACATTTGTTTCAACAAAGAGCTACATTAACAAGCAAGATAGCTAGCAAGTGAAGTTTTAGAACAGCTCTAGAAAAAATGTCTCAAAGGGAGCCAGTGAAGAAGAAGAGATTCTTTTCAGGGAAAGCATTGATGATAAAAAGTGAAGAAGACACGGCACAGGTGCCATGTCTGCCGTGCCGTGGACCGGTGTGTCCATGCCATTCCTAGTGAACTGACTGCATGTATGGAATAGGTAAATAAGAGTGTTTCTGGAATGTGTATGCTAGCCTTATGTATTGTAATGGTTATGAATATATCTCACAAAGTGGTGATTACAAAGTGAATTTTTATGGTGAAAACAATATTTTACTCAACTGGTCATTCTTACCCACTGAAACAGTACTGTTTTTTGCTTCTTTCTCCTGTAGCTGTTTGCGTGTCAAGGTCTCTGTGCCTTCACCAGGGAAGTCTCACATGTCCCAGGAATGGGTGGACCAAAGACCAAGTTTCTAGTATGATTTTTTTTTTTTTAAGAAATTTATTTTCTCAAATTATTAATTTTTTAGTAATTCAGTTGAAAATAAAAGAAAACCACTCTAATTTATTATGTGTTGTCATGTTTTGATCTATTTGTATGACAAGTACTTTTCGTTGGCTAAACACAACCGATCCAGGTCATCAGCAGCAGATGAGGCAGGATTTCTGGAAAACCAGCAGGATGTTGGCTCTCGAGGCCTGGAGCTTGGCACGCCTGCTCTTAATCAAAGGTTTGTACCTGCATGTTGCGTGCTCTGTTGCTGCTTTGACTTTGGGGGTGACTGCAGCCGTCTCTCCCCATCGATGGAGTCAGCAGGTAGGAATTGTTGGGAGACGAAGGCTGTGAGCGACTGGATGGTTTTCTGATGGGAGAATCTTGCGGGGAACACTGTGGACTGAGGAAGGCAGACATGGTGGAGGGGCTGCCAGAGGAGAGGCCTGTTTCCATGCACTGTGGAACCGCGGGACCCCCCACGGTTGTGATGGAGTTGTTGCAGTGTCCCATGCCTTCCATGCAGGCATCAGGAGGGTTCTTGAGGTGCTTTGGAGATGACAGAGGGCAGCTTGAAGACACAGACTCCTGCTTGACCGTCACCCCAAAGAAGTGTTGGCCCATCATAGCTGGAGTTTGCTGCTGGTGGAGCATTGAGGGGTGAGACGGAGGAGGGATGGTGTCATGTGTTGCTCCGTAGCAGCGCTTCCTCTTGTGAAGCTGCATCTTCAACTCCTCAACCTAAAAAAAAACACCATCACTGGCAAATTAGTCCAATTTAATAATAGTTCACTGTAGGTAAAAATGTTCAGACCTTTACCATATGTGTGAATGTGTGGTTACAAATTAACTGAAAATTAATACAATCCCTCAGAAACACTGTGTTATTACCATCAATTCCAGTCTTACTCCACGTTTCTCACAATATTTTCAAAGTATTTTAACAATTGGAGCCAAGTTCACATTGAAACTATAAATATAACAGTTTGTCTAATTTTTAATTCAGATTTACTGATTTCAATTTATGTGAAACTACATGACCTAACTGAGATGGAATGACTGCAGTAAGCAGATAAATCCCTGAGAGAAGCTAGAGGGACTACATTTAAGATATACTTTCCACAGACAACTGGTTCACTAAAGGGAGGACCTGTTTAGTCTGTGTCTTATTTTCCAGTTGTATTAGCATATTTTGTTTTGAAGAAAAAAAACAATATGTATATCATGAAGTCCAGGAGTTTGCCTTCAACAAGCAAAGACTAACAAGGAATTGATCAATCAGAATCTTGAAATGCGAAATCATCACTATGTGTAACTTTTCAAGCCATTTCTCATTTCATTCATGTACATTTTTGACCTTTATTTGTTTGTTTGTACACATCTTGAAAGAAATACTTGCCAATCTGGAAAACTTCACCTGCACTGTTCTGTACCTCTGAGTCCCACTGGTTGAAGTTTTGGCTAAAGATGTTCTGGATCGATCTTAGGTCAGTGAATCGGATCATTCAAAATGAACCAATATCAAATATGTATCAGATTGTCAACCCAAACTTATGATATGAATGGAATTGTTCTAAACAAATGGTAACAACCCTATTAGCAATGTATTGTCACACAAGAAACATCACATAGTACTCTGTCTGTATGATGTGTAGTACATAGTACACATCATACTCGCAGCACAACCAAACCACTCAAGACTACAGGAAATGTTGCCTTAGCACTAATCTGTAAACAGGCCAGCTGCTCCAGAATGACACAAAAGTGATCACAGCAAACAAATATACTGTAATTCAAGGTCAATACTGAAGACCACATAGTGGGCTTTGAGAAACAAGAGAAAAGTGAAACCTTGAGTGAATACATTCAAATGTCAGAGAGTTGGAATGTAAGTCTATTTGATTTGCCCCAGGTAAATAAAAGCTATGTTTTTATGTATTCCATTCATTTACTCTGAGTTGGACATTTTCTGCACAAAGGACTGATATTGTCTCCTCAGATGCTCCCTCACCTGTCTCTGTTCCTGGTGAAGCTTCCACGTCAACTCATCGATCACCTTCTGCTTCTCCACCAGCATCTTGTCTTTGTCAGCTTCCGCACCTTCCGCGTCTCCACCCTCCCCCGTCCTTTGTGTCTCCCCACCAAGACTGCTTGCTCCCCCGTGGCCATCCTCCATGCCAAACTGCACTGGGGATGGCTGCAGGCCAAACTGCGTTGGTGAGGACATGGGAACGTCGCTGAAGCTGTCTGGTAGTGAGCCGCTGAGAGACAGCTCTGAGGAGGCTGGAGAGATGGGTGGGGTGGACGAAGTGCTGGGGTAGGGGTAGTAGCCCCCCTGCGACAGAGTGCTGGATGAGGAAGGGGACTGGTACGAGCATAAAGACCCAGAGGGAGTGACAGGGAAGGTCAAGGTGGCAATGTCGGAGGACCCTGTGGGTGATGCTTCTGCATTTGGGTCCTTGAAGGGTCGCAGCCGTTCAATCAGGGCGGTCTTTGTGCCTGAGACAGGCATGCCCCGGATACGAAGGTGCTGCCTGAGCTCGGAAACCTTACAAACAACGAAGGGCAACTTCAATAGAAGGCAAAGGTGAAGTGGCAACGAGTGTATCATCATTTTTACTTGATACCCACCTTCAGGTCGTCTAGATTGGCTGGAAGTGGTCCCGGTTTGACGGGGGAGACACTGCTTTGGTTAGGATACGTATTCTTGATCGGGGAGGAACCGCCTGAGTTACAAGCTGACATCTGCTCACTGGCCGCCCTGAGGAACAAAGAAAAAAAAGTGATGCCAGCTCAGCTTTAGCCTTTGATGCATCTGTACAGGAGATGGCCCTGGAGGCTTCTTCACCTACTTTGCGCTTACTTACCCTTGAGTGGTGTATAAGTGTTCACTATGGCCGTTCACTTGTGCCATACCAGTAGAAAAAAAACTGGCATGAACATTTTTGCCCTATGGGTTCAGCCGAGCGGTCTGCGACCTTGATATCTTCTGTGGGCCACCTACATGCCCCTTAAGGCTTATCACTTTTTCACTCACAGACAGCCCATATTCAAATGTAAGAGCCGTTGTGACCAAAGCTTCTAATGTCTGATTTTGTGCAACTAATAGCTCGATAATGAACAAATTCTCAAGCCTGCTGTTTTAGGATTGAACCATTATTGTTTGACAACCTTGCTTCTCCGGCATCCAACAAGAAGACTATCCAATGAAAATATCTCAATGTTGGCCCTTAGCTTAACAATACTAACAGATTAGGTAAAAGAGTTTAGCTTGAATGAAATTGTTCTTCTTGGAACCTGACAAATAAAACAGTTGAAAGGAGGTAACGATACAATTTGTAAGCCAGGACATTTATTTAGATCTGGATGAAACTGATGCAGGATTCAAAGAACAGGATGTTTGGAGGAAATGAGCTTATGGAGTCTTTGGGCCAGCAGAGGCGTGAGGGTGAAAAGTCAGACTTAAGACTCCAGAGATTTTGGGAGATCTTAATTTTTAAGCACCCAATCCTTCAAGACTTTCTCCTTGTTTTGACCAATTCATCCAACCAGTCACAGCAGGCATCTCTTTACTATTTACTGTATAAGAGAGAACTGGACTGAGCGTGTAGAAAATGCCTTAATTCCAGCTCCAGCGGAATAAAGCCAATTCAGCCACCATTTTTCTGCAATACGGACGTCTGTTGGTGACAGATGACAGTGATTGGTCCGAGTGGTCTGAGTCAATGTTTCTATGGCAACTACTCTTGCCAGTCAGGAGAAGCTTGTGGAAAGTCCACACCCCTTCCACTGAAAGCGGCTTGGGAGAATCTGTCAATTAAAAGTTTGAGGTGGGGGCCATCTGATTGGTCAGTTTATAACTTGAATATCTTGCAATAACTAAAGAAATTTAATGAAAAGAACCTTGGATCAGCAAGAAGATGTTGGGAAAAAGGTAAAAGAGCAAGAATGGTTATTTTGACCAATAGAATGACTGAGTAACAGCTGTTTATTTCTTTACAGCAGGGGTGTCCAACTTATTTTCACCGAGGGCCACATCAGCATAGTGACTTTCCTCAAATGGGCAGATATACAGTAACTTATACATGTAACTAAATGTAATGAAAAATAAACATAACTATTCCTTAATGTTAAATTACTTATTTATTTATTTATTTATTATAACTTTTTAAAGTGACAATTCCAGTTGCATAGAAAACATATGTTTGCTTGTTACTCTCTAGCATAAATCCTTTTAAATTTGATTCTGTCAGGTTAGGTTATATGGACAGTGTTTAAGTCTTAATGTATAGTTGCTCAATCCGATATTTCAGATTCCCCCTAGGTATGAATAAATACACATCAATTTCTAATTTTTATTCTAAGAATTTAAAAACTTTTATGCTCTCGCGGGCCACATAAAATGACATGGCGGGTCACATTTAGCCCGCAGGCCTTGACTTTGACACATGTGCTTTACAGAAATCTATGGGATTTTGGCTTCTTGGAGCCAGGGAGTACTTCCTGTTTGGAATGCCAGGGGGGAGGTATCACTCAGTCCAGTTCTCTATATCCAGTCAATGGTCACAGCAGACATCTCTTCACCAAGTCTGGATCTGCTGGAGGATTTTTCCTGTTAAAGGTAGTCATTGCTCTCCATCAGCTATTTCAGAATTGACAAAGCCTTTTGGATAAGAGGTGAAACATCTTCAACTTTAAAAAACCAAGTCCAGACGACAACCTTTATACCTACTACTATGATGGAATCTACCTGGATGAATGAGAGTCTTCATAGACTTATATTGCTCTCCACAGTCTCTCGTGTTTTTGTGTTTTTGTAAAGTCCCGTAAGATATCATGGATTGTGAATTGGTGACTGATAGATAAAGTGAAAAACATTGAATTTTCCACAGCAGTTACTCACTTCTGCGAGTGGGAATGTGGGTGAGGCTGGTAGCTGAAGGTGGGCTGCCTCTGGTGGCCATGCGGGGTAAGAGCATTCTGCTGCTGCTGCTGGGACTGAGAGTGTTTCTGCTGGCTCAGGATCTGCAGCTGCAGGAAAAGCTGCTGCTGCTGAAGGAGGCGGGCGTACGCCGAGTCCATGGGAGGAGGGGACTTCTCTGCCTTCTGATCGGGAGGAATGTACTGGTGGTACTTGAGCTTCTTCACCTTTGGCTTCACATCTTTGGGTTTTTTGTGTCGGTTCTTGTCTGATGTTTTGGACTGTTGGGGGGAGAGAAGAAGACTTTCCATCAAAGTGATAGATGATGGAATTGGCTGAAGTGAATGGTAGATCTCAGACCTTGGTTATCGTGGAAGCTGGTACTGGGGGACTCGCCTGGCTAATGTGGGCAGCAGACAAACCTTCCTGATCTTGATCAGCTGGGTCTCTGCTGGCTCCGCCCTGTCAACAAAATATAAAGAATCAGCAACAAAAACACCCAAGCAGACATTTTTTTGAAAAGGCACAGAACCTATTGCTTGCTGTGGGATTACTTCAATAAAGCAAATAAATGTACTTTCTTCTGACTTCATTTTGGTTAAAGTTACAAAACATCTGCATTCATATTCATCCATGATTGAAATTGTTGTGACTGAGGCAAAACCTATTTTCCATAGATTTCATTCAGTGTCTTAAGGCTTCTTACACTTCTGTCATAATTCCAGTTCCAACAAAATGAAGTCAATCTAGTCACCATTTTTCCATGACACAGACACCGCCATAAACTGACGATACCAAAAATCGTCAGTAATGGTCAGAGGCTGTCTGAGTCACAGTTTCTTTGGCAACCACTGTCACCAATCAGAAATGAGCTTGTTGGAAGTCCACACCCCTACTACTGAAAGCAAGCTTGGGAGAATCTGTTAGCCAAAGCCTTCACAAGTTTTATGTGAGATAACATACTTTAATGAGGCATCCGATTACCCGTTTATTACTTGGATAATTTTTAATATGGAAAAATACCCCAAATAATTTGGATTAACAAGGATTGTTGGAAGAAAGCTATGAATGATAATTCTGACAAATAGAATGACTAAGTAATATCTGCTTGTATCTCTATAGAGGTCTTCTTTAGAGGTGCAGAAAAAGCTGAACAGCACAGAGAGGTTTGCAGGACAGCAGTCTTAACTAGTCGACAAAAAACATTTATCAGAGTTTTTTCGCATTTCCGCAAACAGTTTTCTCAGTCTGACTTGCTGATGGGTGACTGTTGAGTTACAGAAGCGCCACAGAAAAACAGTGACGTGAGCAGCTGTACTTCACGTCAGTTTGTTAGAAGCCTCTTTTTTACTTACCAGTTGTGCGTTGGTAAGGGCAGGTGAGGAGGAGGAGGAGGCGGCGCTGCCAACAGGCTCAGACGAAGGGCAGGCTGAGCCCTGAGACTCGTCACTGTGGTGATGCTCTGGAGACAGACTCTCACTGCTGCTGTCCTCCTCAAAGGCGTACGAGTCCTCCTGCTTTGGGAACTTACCATGGTTCACTGCCAGAAGATCAAACAGGATGAGATTTATTAGTCTATCCGTGGGGATCAGGTTTATTGATAGCAGGATTACTTTTCCAAACAACCCTTTGCTAAAAGTCCTGAGTGAATGCAACCTCTAGACAAAGTCCATGTTTCTTTGGGCCAAAATGTGCTGCATCAACTCTTTATAAAGAAGAGACATTCAACAACTTCAACAAGCTGGATGTTGGAGCATCAACATGTATAAGTCATTATATTTATAGTCTAGATCAGGGTCTGCAACCTCTAACACTTGAAGAGTCATTTGGGTGGATTTCTCACTGACAACATCCCAGTAGGTGACAGAAAGTCTGACTTCACCCTTTAGAAAAATAAAACACTGATTTGTATTTCTGTTATTATTTCTGTTATGATAAATATCAATGACGTGACTTCCTCTCAAAATAAAAGACACCCTGTGTTACACAGGATCGTCTCAACGCAGCAAATGTAGTTGTAGGTAGTGTTATGTAAGCAGTGATTAAATAAACATACATTTCATTTATTGTTGGTGCATTTCAGCCAGAAATGTGTAAATCTAACAAACTAAAATTAAATCAGCTTATCAGGTGCACTTAAAATCCTTTCATTTGTTCAAAAATTGAAAATCTACTTTATAATTTGGTGCGCTGTAATCCTGGTTGTGCCTAATGACCTCCAGTTAAGTTTGATGTCAAATCTGTCAAAATGTTTTTATCTGACTTGTAATGCGTACTGTCCCTCAACTGTTTGTGAATGAGTCAGTTTAATTTACTACTTACTAATATTTTACTCTACAGTTACTTATTAAAATCAAACATTTTCTTATTTCTCTTTAACCAGAGAGTCACTATTGAGGAGTCAAAGAGCCATATGTGGTTCCAGAGCCGCAGGTTGCAAACCTGCAGACCCCTGGTTTAGATCATATGGCTTTATTGGACTGATTTGCATCAGATAAGGGTATATTAATCTCAAATGTTATTTTTCTTTGTTTCAACTGAAACGACAGTACATATTATTTGATTTTGAGCCATTACAAAAACAACTAAGATCATGATCCGTAATTAAATTGACAATAAATAGTTGTTTCTTTTATTTATCTATTTAAGTTGTTCATTAAAGTACCTTCCACCTCCACATAATGCATCTGCATTGGAGCAGTTTGGACAGACAGAAAAAGCTGCATTGAAGTTTTATTTTGGTCCAAAAGTGCTGTCAAACTGAAAGTTCAATGATTTTTGGTAAAGTGTCTGAAGAATTAAGGCACTGGTGGTTTTCTACCAATGAACACTGGTGGGTTTATTTAAGACAACTGACACCAGGAAATCTGTACATGTGTGAAAATCTGGTGTTTGTTCTTTTCCATGCATGCATGGTACCAAAACCAGCTTTTAGAGGTAGACCAGAGCACAGTTCAGAGGACTGTGCCATGGAACACCTTTGATGGAGCAATTTTTTTAAAGTGGATATTTTTAAGAGCCACTGCAGTGAAAAAAAAGTGTTTCTGGTGTTTTAAAACTTTTTCTTAAAGAAAACTAAGCTCATAAATGCATTTCTGAGTAGCTATTTTTCAAATCTTTGTGAATAAGGAGCAGACAAAAAAATGCACAAGCTCCTGGCTCGGCTCCATTCTGAGGCATTCCACTTCTAGACAAACAGATACCAAACCTTGTACGTCCTCCGATCCAGTTTGGAGCTGGAATCTGGCTCCAAACTGGATCGGAGGATAGCTCCAACATTGCTATTTTTGTTACGCTGCTAGCTTGCGGTTCTAAGCTAGCGGGTGAGCGTTTACACAGATGGGTGAGGTGGGCTTTCTCCACGCCAACAGTCCTACCCAAAACTTTCTAAAGAGCGTCATCATTATTAAAAGACCACTGGACAAACTTTAAAAAATAGATCAAAATATGATCAGAGTGGGGACTTCAAAGACCAAATGGAAACAGTGGTGCAGCCATATTGACTGCAGTTAACATCACCCAACTGAACATATTCTTAAAACTCCACCCTGTAGGACCAGTCTCCTGAAATTAGGCTCCTATTTTGTCAATTTACACTCTGAAGCTGAAGGGGAACTGACTAAATGTGTTGTTCACACCAAACGGCAAAGAACAGTGTGCTACAATCCAATGAAACACACTTTCAGCTCTGTAGGGTTGGTTTCTATACGCAGACAACCCTTTTTCTTTACAAAAGGCTCATGGCAAGGCACGTTTATTTGTATAGCACAATTCGTACAGAAAGTAATTCAAAGTGCTTCACAAAACAGGAAAATGCATTAAAATCACAAAACAACAGTGCAAAGATTAAAAACACACATAATCATTGTAAAATTCAAAGAAAGGAAAGAGAAAAGGAAATTAAAAGAGGTGTGGATGAGGACCCTTCAGTTATAAACACGGCTAAACAGGAATGTTTTTAGTCTGGATTTGAACCTTAACACAGTAGAGGCCTGTCTCACAACCTTAGGGAGACAGTTCCAGCTTTTAGCTGCATAAGACTGAAACGCTGACTCCCTTTGTTTAGTCCTGACTCTGGGCCCCCGCAGGAGGCCGGTCCCTGAGGTCCTCAGATTCCAAGATGGTTCGTATGGCACTAATATGGCAGAGATGTGTTTTGGTGCAAGGCCATGGAGAGACTTGGAAACAAGCAGAGCTGCTCTGAAGCCACTACGAACATTTTGACCATATTGCTTGGATGAAAATATATGTGGGAAAAGTGAGAAAAGTTGTGGCTCTATTTGTCTAATTTTCACAGATGTATCATGGATGAACCAAGTCAAGAACACGTAAATCAACGTAGAACATGAAACATGCGTTATTATTGTGTTGTTTATATGCAATTTACTAGTGATTTGTGCATCAGTTACATAATTTTAATGTGATATTTGTGCCCCGTGAGTGAAAAAAAAAGTTATACATCGGTGGTACAAGTGTGAAAAGTCTGTTAGACATATGTGGAACGGTCGTGGAAAGCCAAAAATTTACATATGCATTTTGCAAAAATCATGCACAACTGCTTAAGATTTATGTAACAACTGCGTATAAACTACGTAAAATGTGCGTAAACTAAACTAAACTTTAACTTTACCAATTCACACTTTTATAGGTACTTACAAATTAGACATTACTTGCAGTCCAAAATTAAACAATTTTAAGATCTTCCAGCTGAACATGATCTTTATGACATTTTCAAAAGTCCCCCTGGCTCCAGACATTTGGTTTCTGGAATTGTGCACTTATTTGATGGCAGCACCAGGGTGACATCAACAAAAATAAAAGATGCTTGGAGCGAGGAGTTGGGCATAGAAATATCAGAATCTATGTGGGAAAAGTGTTTATCCAAGATTCACTCTTGCTCTGTTAACAGCAGACACCAACTGATACAATTTTAAATCATCCATCGGCTCCACTACTCTAAAGTAAGATTGCATAAAAATATATCCTTCAATCACTCCCATTTGTGATCAATGTAAAATATCTGAAGGCACATTGGTTCATGCTTTTTGGTCTGGTCCTGCATTGGCTGGCTTTTGGAACAGACTGGTATTCCAAAGCCTTTGGTTGCCTTTTTCCAACCGATGCAGAGCTCGCCATTTTTGGCTGCAAATGTTCCAGAACTATCCCGACTGTGATGCAGCAGCCTCTAGAACTTGGGTTGATGACTGCAAAAAGACACATTTTGCAATAGTGGAAATCTACAGTTTCTCCCTTAACAGTGTGGCTCACTGACATGCTATCTCTCATTGACATGGAAAAAATTCGCCATGTCATGACTGCCTCAGTTTATATACACAATACATTCTGGACACCATTTCTAAATCCCTTTCAGAAAGTTAAAATTATTTAGCTCTGTGTTGAGACTGCATTTTTCTTTCTTCTCTTTATGCCCTATTTGGACGACCTGTGAATATTATTGGATGGAGTGTAACTGGCAATTATTTATTTACTTTTTCATTCTGTTTTGTAATTGTCAAAAGAGCACATGAACTGTTTGTTTTGCTCTTCTGTGATTTTGTCAATTTGAAAAACGAAAATAAAATATTTTAAAAAAATATGCATAAACTGTGTAAGTCTCTAATGTAGCACGAAAGACAGATATTTCATAAGTGGAGAACACGCAAAATCTACGTAGTGGCTGTGTGACACGACCTTAAGAAATAATGTCTACCGACAGTTTTAATAAAGACAAAGCAGATTTCTCACCTTCAGGTAACCAAGGGTTTTTAATTCTATGATTTGGGTGCAAAAACACATCTCGTGGTTTATGTTTAAGTAACCAGATTCCTCTATAAAGTTAAGTGTAATCTGATTCCTAACATGAATGTAATTTCACCCCTTGAGTCTGCCACCAACACCCTCAGCTTGGGGGTGTTACGGCGTGCGGCTGAGATGGTTGATTGGAGCCGCTGAGAGCAGCTATCTGATGAAGCTGCAAGGACAGAGCTGCTGGGGGATGCGGGAGGGGGTGGAATCCACACGTGACAGCCCGGACGCGACCCCGGTTTCAGTCACCGGACCTGGGTTGACCCGCTGACCTCACAGCCCGAGAGCCACTCACTCCCCACTAGCTCCTGCTTTACCAACACACACTGAGAGTGTGAAAGAGCTCACGCTCCTCAACGTGATAGGGTGTCACTGGATGATTGAGTTGGCAGGATTACAGGAAATCAGCGCCGCATGCACTTCCGCTTCTCAAGTGACTCTTAAGGGGACAGCTCATTTCCAAAATTAGCCCTAGAAGCTGAAGCGGGCAGATAGAGGGGTAGGGTCAGGTTGAAGAACCAGATGAAGCAGCAACAAAGGAGGAGGCAGACTGGCGTGCAGGCAGGTATCCTCATGCACAAGGACACACTTGAACTCTGACCTCTGAGGGGAAAAAGACGCAAATTCAGCTGCTGCTCATCTCAGTAAAGACTGTCCTCCTGACGCATTGTGTTTACTTAAACTTAAGGAGGCAAACATCAAACCTCCGAAGCAGCAAGTCTACAGACAAATATAAAATAAAAGAATACAATAAAATAAAAATCGAATTCCCAGAAAGAAAATAATAGCAAAAAATCTGCTAAGACTTAATTATTTAACTAATGATCAATAAAACCTTTTTAAATGATGGAGGCAGGTATTCAAGCAAAGTCCCACTCCGATCAACTATTCATTTATTTTTCCCAGTGGTCATTAACCCTTGTGCTATCCTATGACCTCACCCTTCCATTGACGTGTTCTCCCTACCATGACAAAGGTGAATAAAGGTGGAGAGGATGTCATGTAATCCATGGGCACCAGTGATGATCACAAATCATTGAAGAAAAAAGGTTCAGAGCTCTGTCTAGTGGGTCTAGTTCAGTGGTCCCCAACCTTCTTCATGCCACGGACCAGTATGACGTCACACAAACTTTCACGGACCGGTCTTTCAAATATAGACAGATGATTATTGTAGCAATACTAGGATGATGGAGGATCAAATATGTGACAAGACAAACGCTGTGGTTTTATTTTGACATGCTTAACATTGTCCATCACGCAGGTGTCATCATCCTCCCCCCTTCCCACACTCATGGTGCAAAAAAGAAGTACTGTCTTTTAAATGCAGTTTTCTTTTTTTGGAAGTGGAAGGCTCCTCTTCTGTCTCCTGGCTGGGCCTTTTCCCCTCGACAAAGAAACTTTCCAAATACGTTTTGTTTTTTACTCATTTTGCTAGTTCCTGTGTATTTGTAGTTTCTCAGTGCAGTGACGTATGTATTAGAAGATGTCCGATTGGCCGTTCTGCATGTCAATCAAGTCCCGTGCTTATGGGTAAGGATTTTGATTGGCTGGTGGATTTTTTGTAAGTACATTTTTTACTTTACAGAGATCTCTTTCAATTTCTTGCTTGAAGAAAAAGGTAATTAGACATTGTTTAGACATTTTTTTCGTAAACAATTAGATTTGACCAGCTCTAACTTCTACTAGTGTTTGTTCTGTTCTTCTATAGTGGTTTTGAGAGACCCCTCCTGCATCTTATTTTGTAATCGACTCATAAATGTAAAAAAACTATAATTTTTCCTTGAAAACATGGAAAGTTTTGTGATTTTTCTTCTTACATGTGTCATCTTTTTTTGGTTTTACCTCATTTTTATTTCTACTACTTTTTTATTTTTTAAAAACATAACCAGCTAAAGCATTTTTAAATGTCTGTTTTTGCTGCGTTGATGCGTAATGGTTGCTTCAACACCATAATGAGTAACGGAGTTCCTCAGGGTTCTGTATTTGACTTTCACACCTTAGATTCAGTCAATAAAAGGGTCAAAATGGGTTAAAAATATTTTTTCCTGAACTTCTTCAAAGATCTCTGCTGTTGAGCTGTAGAGAATGAATCTGCTTCTCAGTGCTCTCATTTGTCTTCATCACTCCTATCTGCGGCCTCATCATCAGGCAGCTCAGTGGTAATTTCCTCCTAAACATGGCCCTCATAGCTGTTTTCATCCTCTCAGAATTCATGTCTGTGTTTGGGGGTCAGCTCTGATATCTCCCTCCGCCGCACCGCAGATGCTCTGAGTGCTAGAAAAATAAACGCAGAGGTGTAATGAAAAGGCGGCAGCAGCAGAAGCAGCAGGTGCTGCTCTGCCCTAAGCTGAATCCAGAAGAAATAATCAGGACTCCAGAGTTACCTGCCAGCAGCGGGAAAACCAAATCAGTTTGATTGTCTGAGTGTGTAGAAAAAACGGGGTTTTGAGCCAACAGAACAGAAGAAGGTGCTTGGATGAGGACTGAAAATGTCTTGTAGATCAACCTTTTCAGTATAGAGGAAGAGCAGAACCCTGGGAAAACACCACCAGGATGACGGACAGAGCAGCTCATTCACGTCACAAACAGACCTTCAGCTGAGTAAAGATGAATGTGTAGCATGAAACACTTTTAAATATTTGAATTTAGCTCATTAGAAATGCCGGTTTTGAGGAAGAAGAGGGGTTCAAATAGAAAAGAGGAGAAAAAAAAACTACAGTCGAGACATTAGGAAGACAAACTTTCTGTTGAAACTGAGTCTAGAAATGCAACAGGAGGGGGAAACTAAAATAGTTTAAACATTGAAAGAATTAAAGTAAAAGAAAAGAAATGTCTAGGACATAGTTTCTGCAGAGTGGCAGAGGTTCATTACAAATTCACCTCTGTGTTGTGGGCGGAACTGTTGGTGTAGAGCAACCCCACCCCCCTTCCCATCAACCACTCCTGCTAGCTTACAGCCTCTCACAACCCCAACCTAACATTAAAGGTGCAACAAAAATGGGGAGCAACATTGGAGCTATCCAGATGTACCGTTTAGATCCAGATTCCAGCTCAGATGAGGAAATCAAATACATTCATGGATCTATTTGTCTGTAAGTGGATCTATCAGAAAGGAGTGGAGCTGGGAGACTTTGGCCCGCCCAGCGTACCTTCTTCATCACCATTACAGTCTTTTCCTAACGGCATTTTTCCATCTGCTCCAGATTCACAATGATTTGAATAAAGGAATATTTGAAAATGCAATTTTTAGCTTTATTTTCTTTATATTTGTCCTCCATCATCAGAAAAAACCACACAATTTCCATTGGGGTGTGTCTTTATGAGAAATTAAAAAGATGAAAAATGAATCAAATTTAAAGTTGTGGTCATTTAACATGAGTGAACACCACATTTGATACGTGAAAAGCAAAGTAAAACCTTTAATATAATGATGTAGGCACCAACAGATAAGGAGAGACCTGCTGGCTTTCAGAAATACTCAAGATCTGAACATACATAGACAGGATCTGCAAAAGGGTAACTGTCTGTTTGACCTCTGACCTTCCAGTCCCACTTAACATAATTCACTTTTAAAAAATGAAAAAGGAAATTACATTAAAAGAACTTTGATCTGTAGACTTGTCTGCAAATTCATCCTGAATGAAGCATCAAAGCTACAAATTGAAAGAATCTAAGCAAAGAGAAGCAGCTGAGAAAAATAATCTTTAAAAAATTTAAAAAGAATGTGGGAAAAAGAGGAGGGAGTACATCAGTGTTATGCAATAAGCGTAACATCCTTTAAAGTTGTCTTTCAAAACAAAAGCCTCATATCTTTAGCTAAAAAAAACCTTATGTTTTTGGAGTTTTTTTAAGCAACAGTGCTTGAAAAGTTTGTGTATTTACCTTGTATGCGAAGCCACATTAATAGTAAAAAAAAACATGCATTTGAGGGATGGACAGCTGATTATTAGAATAATTATAAATCTGCTGCACAGCTGATGTTTCTGCAGACTTGTGCTGTTGGAGCTTCATGTACCTGCAGCTGCATCCCATCATGTCTCTGATGATGGGATGCAGCTGCCACAGGGGTCAGGAGGTCTGACAACAGTATGCGACACAATTGCAATATATGAATCTAGTAAGTAACTCTATATAGTAGAGAAATGTTGAAATGTAGGTATTTAAATCCACTAACTCTTTTCCGGCTCCTTTTGGTTGTTTTGTGTCTGATAGTTTGAAGATATTTTGCGAAGATGTACAAGGAGGGGCTTCTTCTACCTCTTCTACTGTTTTACCAGCACATATCTGCCAGATGGAGGAGTGTTGGTGCAAAATGTCAAAGCCGTGCAAATTTGGCAAATCTTGCTCCAGGCTTTTTCATTCACAGCTCTATTCTGATATGTAAAAGACTTGGTGTGATGGAATTCCAGCCAGACACAAACCACAATTATTCATTTCTCCTACATGATCAATTGTCAAATGATTGGTACTTCCATGGGTTAAGATTCCTCGCTACCAAATCCCTCATTGGTTCAACTGGTTTCACTTTTATTGTTTATGATATTTGCTTCATAATGTTACAGTTCAGCTCTTCTAACTGGTAAATGTTGACCTGTAAGTAATAGGAATGAACTCATCTACAAAATGTACATCCTTGTTGTCAAACCTTCCTTTACTGAGATAAAATACCTCAGTCCAAGTAACTACATGGTTGGCACAGTTTTTTATGGCAATGAAAGTACATTTTCACAGTTCTCTATAACAGCTGCCCTACCGTTACCACCTGGATCAGGTGTGTCCAGCTACCAATAAGCAGAAGGGCAGGGACACAGGAGAAACCCTCGAGGCCTGGAGCCTGGTGTGCGCTGTGAGGCTTTGGGACAACCACTGCACAAGGATGCTGCCTCCTGTCAAGCTAACCAGCTTCTCAAAGGGTTTGCTAAACATCTGAGACTCTGCTGCAGATGAGGAGCGTGTCAACGGCATGTGAATGTGATCGTCCCACACAAGGAACAGAGGTCCTCTGACAGACAGGACAAAGAGGAAAGCATTTGCAGTCGTGTCTGCACATGCTTTAGTGACACCATACTCTACAGAAGCAAGAAGACCAAGAAGTGAGAGAAGAACGGATGATTAAAGGGAACAACCATTGACTGTATACCAGAAATGATCAATAAGCACCGATTGGTCTGAGTCATTGTTTCTATGGCAACCACACTCACCAATCAGGAGTGAGCTTGTTGGAAGTCCACACTAGAGCCCTGCGCGGGACTATTTTCTTCATCCCGCTCCCGCCCGCGCCCGCTGAATTTCTGACCAATCCCGCCCGCTCCCGCAACGTATGCGTTACACTCCCGCCCGCTCCCGCAATATGTATGTCCACTCCCGCCCGCACCCGCAAAACTCAGAGAATTTAGTCCCGCACAGTAATAGAGATGCATTGATTTTGTATCGTCCCCCGTCCCGCAGGAAAAAAACACGTATTTGTATTGATATTATTAAAGAGATTCATGTCCTCCTCCAGCCTCATCTTTTGATGCATTCTTCTCTTGTGTAATGTGCAACTTAAATATTAAATATATTTTCACAAATCCTGTTCGGTTAAAAGTGTGCGTGTGTGCGCGCGCAGACAGACGGCCTGAAGCGCGCTCTTAGTAAGAGGCGGGGCGGGGCGTTGCACCCCCCCCAACAACAGGTTTGATGACAGAGGCCATTGGGCATCTCTACCTGGTGCTTCACGGAGCTTCAGTACGTAAGACTCCAAAAGGCCGCACAGCCTAACGTAGTCCGCTATTATATATTCATCTGATATTCATGCCAGCACTGATCCCGCGGGGTTTATTTTTTGGCGCCCGCTCCTGCCCGCAGCACAATCCAAACCGCCCAATCCCGCGAGATTTGGGTTGGGTCCCGCAGGACCCGGCGGGACCCGATCCCAATGCAGCCCTCTAGTCCACACCCCTACCACTTGTAAGGGGGCTCAGGAGAATCTGTTAAACAGTTTGAACGTTCAACATAAAACCACCTACTTTTAGGTGGATTATTGATAATTTAGGATTATTGAGAAGGTAGCAGATCAAGAACAGTTATTCTGACCAATAGAATGATGGAGTAATGGCTGTTTATTTTTCTATATAAGTCTATTGGAGTTTGGCTTCTTGGAGCCATCAGGCACTCCCTGTTTGTAACGCCGGGGGGAGGGGTCACCCAGTCCAGTTCTCACATACAGTCACTGGTGAAAACCAGAGAACTAAAGGAGAGTAAGACTGCCAGGAACCCAGCCTGAGAGGGCAGAATATAACTCCCAACATCCTTCACTCTGTCACAGCCGAAATAGCTTCAAGCATGATTGTCCGATAGGGGGGAGGGGGGCATCTTAAAGCACAGCGATACAACTCCGTTATCTTCATGAGGAAACATTTGTGCGTGGACTCCTCTGAAGGCCACACGGCAGTCAGGCTGGCGGGGCAGGGCGGATTCTTCCACGGTCTAATAAACACCAGATGTTCCCGGGTAATATATACACCGCGTCCGCCTGCAGCAGCACAAACACCAGCAGGCAGGGCCAGCATCGGCAGCAGGAGGAGCAGGATGCTGCGTCTCCATCGGAACCTCTTACTTTTGTGGTTTGAATGTGAGCAGGAGGGCGGTTGTTCCAGAGAAAGTCCCTGCAGACTCTTTGCACCGCAGCTCGTTGTCCAGGCATAAACAGCCAGTACAAGCGTCCTTCTTTTAAAGTTGGATTCCTGTCCACCAGTCGTGTTTCTCTTTGCTGCTATATCTGTGGCAGACTCTGAGGAACTGATAGGGTCTCGCTAGCCTCTGGATTCCGTTCAACCGCACACTTACAGCATTTATCTGGACGCCAGAGCCTCTGTGAAATGGCAAACGGTGCCAGACATATCACTGAACAAAGCCCTGCCGAAGCAGCGCCGTGTTCCTCCTGCAGGCAGGAACCCACAGAAAAACCTGACACTCATCCGTTTTTCCTGCTGCTTCAAGAATCGCCTGCGTGACTCACTTCTTTAAAATGCTGCAACATGTCATGCTGCATTCTCATGAAGATGGAGAGTTCAATTGTCACGTGCTGGCGGCCCCGGCCACTCTCATCAGAGGACACCATAAATCCCGGCAGTGTTCATGTTTTAGGAGAACGCCTCCCCTGGTAAATACCAGCTCAAGCTGCACTTCGACTTGTGTGGGCGTGTCTGCGCTTTGATGCAGCGCTGTGCTGTAAACAGGTATGCTCTCTGAGAGCCAATCAGCTGCTGAGTCTGCTCAGAGCGGCAGCATTCCTGAGCGGTCAGTCACAGACCCCCGAACTCTCTGCACGTCAGTCTGATCTGACAAAACATAAGAAAAATCCACCAAAATATACACTTTTCCTCCCTCTGGGGCTACGTTATCCTTAAGACTTGTGCTTCCTTAGTGAAAATCTCATTTATGGTTGGTGGAAAAGTTGTGCATACTCATAATTGACGCACATTCATATGAGATAACAGCCTGTTTGAGTTCATCCCAATACATTTTCTAACACCCGGAGCATCAAAAATCCCATTTCTCTTGATGCTGATGCAGCGGGACATGTTGCCATGGTAGCACACACCATACAATTATCCCAGGATGTTTCTATCCACTTCTTATTTCACAAAATATGAAACTCAAGTTGTCGAATGAATGTAAAGTATGTTTGAATTTCTATTCGTTTTTTTCCCTGACTGATGGAATGAAACAGAAGAAGAGCACCATGAAGAGTCATCACTGAACTCAGACTTTGCTTCACACTGACAGGAAATTTTCTCTGTAAGTTTAGCAGTAAGAAGCTGCGACAGGCTGAGAGCAACATAAATTCTCATTTCATGTCATCAGTGGTCCTCAACCTCCCGGGCCGTGGACCAGTACCGATCCGTGGGACACTTGGTACCGGGCCGCAGAGAAAAAAACATGACCCACTGTACATTTTTTCTGTTTCATTTTAATTTGAAGTTTTATTTTGAAGAACTACTGGATTCTCCACCACATCCAACTCATTCTTGACTCATGCCGCTAATGTCGCTCTGTCATGTGTCCAAAATGCATCACTATTTTCTTAAAGCAGCTGCGCTGACCGCTAAACGGAAAATCCCCAGGCTTGCAAAGTTAACAGAAAACAAACATTTTTTGGAAAGTTTCTTTTTGCCTTCAACTTTAAAATGAAAGAAAACTGAATTTAACAAACTAAAACCAGCAGTCTTTCCTCCAAATATGGATTCATTGTGTCAGTTGTAAATTCACATTTATTATTATATTTAGAAATTGTACGTTTTAGAATACGTATTTAGAATTGTAAATTCTATTTATTGTATTTATCCGTCACGCCTTTAAATTTGTATGAAGTTGAAGTCAGCGTCTAAATTTTTAGCTTCCACTTTGACAAAATGGATATTGCATTTTAATGGTTCCTACAAGAAATCTAGTGAACACATAAAGTTTAAATCAGTTTCAGATATTTTACAGAGGATGAAGATAAACTTTAGGAGTTAAGAGAAATGTATAAATACTGTAGACATGTTAGGATAAGGATAAGAATTGGGGTCTGATTCTTTCGAGCATGAAACGCATTTCCTAACTTTAAACACTAGAGGTCTCTGTTTGTTATAAAAGCTCTGTTGTGCTAAAACAGAGGTCATGTGACCTGCATCTTTATTAGATTGTCGGAGTAACGGAAGGTTGGAGCTCCAGTTTGAAATTGTTTTCATTTATCTTCGGGAAATCCGAACACGCTGCCGATAATCAGGACCAGACAGAGAGGAGAGCTGACCTTTCACCTCCCTATCTCACTGCTAATTGGGGGATACTTCCTACAGATACTCCCCTCAGCCTCCCTGAAGGCGAGTGTGCGTGTGTGTATGCATGTGTGTGTTTGTGGTAGCTCCGGGGGGGAGGGGGTGGTACTCACGAGGCATGATGCCCTGGTCTACCAGCTGCTCTCGTGCCCTCCTCTGCTGAAGTCTGAACTGTAACACTAAAGTTTGAAGGAAGAGGAGGGAAAAGAGACATGGAGAGGCAGGTGAGGGACCAGAACCAGCAGTTTCAGAGCAACACATGACTGAAGCCCCCACTCCCCGACTACATCCCAACCCGAAAGGCCGGAGCTGGTGTGCGGTGATTCCACCGGCATGTTCTCCGCCACAGAAGATCTCCCAAATGTTTCAGAGCAGGATGTAGGGTCCGATAAACACAGCTCCTGGCTTTTAAACAGATCTGCCGTCCGGTGTGTGGTCCACGTGCACGTGCTCCCCCGTGCTGTGTGTGTGTGTGTGTGTGTGTGTGTGGGAGCGGGGGGTCATAAACACAGAGCCTCCTCCATGTCTGTGCCTCTGCTTGTGTCTCTTCTGCCCCCCCCCCCCCCTTTATCTGAAGGTCTCCTGGTCTGATTGTGAATCTGACGCATGAGGACGAAATGTGTCCCCCCCCCCCCCCCCTACCGCACATCACTCCCTTGCTGATGAAGACGCTCAGGTGGTTTTCGTCCAATGACACAAACAGGGGGGGTGTACAGTCCCATCAGCACCTCCATTATGTAACTGCAGGCCCTTTCCTGCATCCCACATCTGCTTTAGTTTACACTGAGCTGGGGGGGGGGGGGGAGGCGGGGGGGGGGTGCATCCAGCAGCAAGATTGCGATGAGGTCAAAGTTTTCTGTCATCTTCATGAAGCTGCAGGAGCTTCTGTCCGGGACAAAAAGCTGGACGAATCCATGGAAAAAATTCCAAACTAGAGCGTTCCTGGATTCTGCTGAGGTTCGATTCCTGCCAGGTAGAAGCCTCATTCTTCTTCACGCAGCAGCCTCTGACTCATTCTTTTTTTTTTTTTAAAGTGTGCTTTTTACTGACAGGTTATTAATAACCCAAAGCTTGGCTCTGAAACCCAACACGCTGGTTCCAGCAGGAGAACAAAGGGCACGAGCCGACCGTCACATTTACAAGAGCTCAGATTTACAGCGTGTGTGAGGTACGGCCTCACGCCGCCGCAGTGAACACAAACCAGGGAGGGGATGCTCTGAAGGAGCGGCGCCTCCCCTTTTACCCTTTGAGACCAGGGAAAAGTTTGGAGACAGCTGAGAATTCTCCCCCTTTTTTCTGTTTCCTCTCTGTCCTGTCCTGGGTTGGTTGCATCCATCGCGCCTCGTCGTGTGTTTTCCTGCGCTGGTCGGTCTCCAGGAATCTCCTAAAGATGCTTGGTCGCTGATTCTCAGTACATTTTAAAATAGCCTTCAAAAAATTCATCGAAATTGGATTAATTTTCTTCTTTTCAAAATCAAATTTCCAATAGGGTAAAAAATGCTCTTAGCAAGAAAACTTCTCCCAAGAAAAAAACTTTAGACATGTTTTCTCAAACTTTCAAAAAACTTTTTGTAGAAGATTATTTTTCTTTGAGATATTTTGTCTTCAAAAATATTTCTTTTTAAGTTCTTAAGATTCAGTGTTTGCCATGCAGAGCTGCTCCTGCTGCTGCTCTAGCCTGCAGTGTCAATTGTTTGGTGCATTTTATAAAAGCCAGTAATCCAGCCTAAAGCGCTGACTGGACTCACGCCCTGGAAAAACTAAACATTCACACAGATTTGATAGTTTCTATAGCGTAATTTTCATTTAACTCTTAATAAATAGTTTCTGTATTTGCAGATTGATTTGCTGTAGAATTCTTTAAGGACACATTCTTTCATAATCAAACCCTTTTGCGACATCATTGAAATCTGTATTTTAGGTTGCTTTGGCGCCCTGCAGCGGACTGGTGACCTGGTTAAGGTGTACCCCGCCTTCACCCCCCAGCCCCTTCACCCAACAACCCCGTCACCCTAAAAGGGATTAGCGGGCTCTGAAGGTGGATGGATGGATGGAGTTGGTTTGGTCAAAATCAGACAAATTAAGTTGTAGGTTTTATCTTTTCCAGGCACAAATTCATCGTCAGTGTCACATCAGTCATGTTTCCTAACACCTCTTCATGTTTAAACACTTTCTGGATCTGATTTATAAAGCAAGTACTTGTTACGTTCAGGCATTAAACATCAGAAATTCACCTCAGAGTTGTGTCTGATGGCCCAGAGCAACCCCGCTCCCCTTTTCCCTCCCCATTATTGATAGCTCTCTGTTTACAACCTCACCTGCTATCTTACAGCCCCCAACAAACCCAACCTAACAGTAGCAGGGAAACCGAAATGGCCACAAATATCGGAGCTACTGAGCTGAACAGTTTAGATCCCGATACCAGCTCTGACGGGGAAAACAAAGACGGAAGTAGATCTATTTGTCTCAAAGTGGATGCATCGGAATGGAGCGGAGCAGGAAGTTTCTGGCCCCTTCCGCATTTTTCAACATTTGTCTGCTCCTTAATCATGACGATTTGAATAAAAAAATAATCAGAAATGCAGTATTAAGCTTAATTTTCTATATATATTTCCTCCATTACAAAAAAAAAAAATGCCACAAGAACAAGTTTTCTTCAGAGTGGGTCTTTAAGACTCCGTCATGGATTTTGAGCAGCAGAAGATGGAGGAGCTACTGAAGGAGAAGTTTATCCTCTCCTGGGGCGGAGGCGAGACTGTCCCACACCCTCCCTGTCTGTCATCAGCAGTAATTCTCTGACACCCCCTCGTGGCTTCACCCATGCTCTCATGAATCAGCGCGCCGGTTGTTATCGGCCGTGTGACTGAAACATCAAGCTGCACACGGCATCTGTGGCGCGTTAGGGGTGCCCGGGTTAGAGCAACACAGTCTGGACGCCACCGTCTCAGGGACCGCTAATCCTCCCTCTCATGCCCCCCCCCAGCACAGATGCCGCTTTCCGGTCGTTCCGAGCAGCTCAGAGGAAAAGCGTCATTTGCCTCTCCATCTCTGTAATTACCACGCTCGCAGCCATGCTGCTGCGCCTGCCTCCTTCCTTCAGGGAGGGGGCAGTGTTGGTCAGACTGCAGCGCCGACAGGCTGGAGCAAGGAAAAGGGACGGAAAAAGACTTCTTTGAAGCGCAGGACACACACATGCCTGCCCTCCATCATCCACATTCAGATGACCTCTGACCTCCCCATGGCTGTTTAATTCCACCCCCCTCCCCACAGCAAGGACGCCGCTTGAGGATCCCTTCAGCTGCAGGTTAGTGGAGAACAAGTGCAGCAACCTGTGATAACATCCCAGATCTAAATCCATCACAGCTGAAATCACCCCCCCCCCCTGCACCTGCCACTCTCACTGCCAGCCCCCCCATAAAGACAGCAGAAACAGGAAGACTCCCCACCTGATCTGAACTTTCTTCGTATGAGGATGGAGTGCTCAGAGCCCAGCAGAGTCATAATGTTCACAGTACAGTTCCAGCGCTCGCAGGTCGAAAAAGCAGCCCCCCCGACGTTGACCCCGCCGACCTCCGCTGCAGCCCAGACGAAGAAGAAGAGGCCCGCTCTGCCTCATGGAGGAAAAGAGCTGTGGAGAGCCGCTTTCTGCCGGAGAGCTCCTGCCTCCTCTCCTCTCTGTGAGTCTGTGGGCCGATGAGGCTTTGGTCCCATCCAGCTGAGAGCTCTGAGCACGCCAGGGACAACACACAGATATGCCCCGCTCAGGGAGGGGCCAACCAGCCAGGGTTCCCTCCAAGCCCCTCCCACGAGGCCCGAGGCGCAGCAGGGTTCGGCTGATGACTCCTTCCTCCCGCGCCACCAGAGTAAATATATCTGCCTATCAGCCCAGCTGACTGTCATTAGGGGGGGCAAGGGGATTACTGTAGATGACGAGAAAAAGATCAAGATAGAGACTTGCAGTCTGATAGGGGAGCACAGCATTGCTGTGGGGGGGTACAGAGAAGAGGGCGGGAAGCTTCTGGCTTATATACTGACGATAACAATAAAAAAAGTTAGGAACCCCCCCTTTTTTTTCTTCTTTTCATAGCTTTTTCTCTCTTTGGTCCCCATTTTCAGTAGCTTTTTCGGCTCCAAAAAACTATTTAGAATTATTTCATTTATTAGTACTATTTACTATTTGGAATTATTCAGCAAATTTGAAATAAAAGAACTTTGGTTCCTTTCAGACAACAACAAAAAGGTCAAGTGAAGTTTCATTCCCAAGGCTTGGAGCTTCTTCCATGCTCTCCATTGGGCTGGATCTTCCCTGCACTCACTTTTTAACCCTTTAACACCTGAGCTTTAGCTCCAGCATTACATTCTTTGGCCTGCCGTTGTATTAAAGCTAAAGTGTTTCATATCAAACATGAGGTGTTAAATATTGAACTTTAAAGAATCCTTCCAATGAAATTAGTAATTTTCATGTTTTTAACATGCCTTTGTAGCATTTTTCTCACAATGGAGGACACATATAAAGAAAATGAAGATTAAAACTGTGTTTCTGAGTATTTCTTTATTCAAATAATGATAAATCAGATGAAAAAATGCTGTTTGGAAAAGCTTAAAGTGTCTACATACGAACTACAATCAGCGGGCCACAAGCTTCCTGCACAATTCTTTTCTGATGCATCCACCTATAGACTTATAGATGCATGAACGTCTTTGTTTTCCTCGCCTGAGCTGGAATCTGGATCACAACTGGATACGTGGCTGGATACCTCTGACAATGCTCGCCATTTTTGTTGCCCTGCTAATGTTAGCTCGGGGTTGTGAGGGGCTGTAAGCTAGCAGGAGAGCGTGTAAACAGAGAGCTGATTGGAAATGAACGGACTTATTCCACGCCATCAATCATTCACATTCAGAGGTGAATTTCTAAAGAACTCCTGTTGCTCTGCAGAAACTATGTCCTATGTTTTGTTGGTCAAAAGTGACATAATCACCATGAAAAGACCACTGGGAACGCTTTGAGAATAGATCAAAAGATGATCACAGTGGGGACTTTAGAGGTTATACATTATTGGACCGTTAAGTGTTGCATGTCAAAAATAATCTGAGTCCAATTCCGCTGATTCACAGTGATCGTGTAAATAGTTGAAGAGTTACGGTACGTCAGATGGCGTGTGTTCTTTGGTCACAGATGACACCTAACTGAACTTTTACCTCCAATTCCTCCAGTTCCATAAAACAAATATTCCTAGTTGATTAAAGGTTTCCATGGATTCCCTTTGTAAAACAGATGAATCTGCCCTCTGTTGCTGTCAGAGCCTCCAGTAATGCATTGTTATGCGTTTCTCTATTTACGGGGATGCCGTTCCTTTTGCAGCAGACGCCTTTGGTGTTTAAAAGGAGAGCGCAACACAGGGTCTGTTGGAGCTGCACAGAAACTGTAGAGACTGGAGGAAAAAGGTTTACAGAGTGACAGCTGTGTGAGTGACGACCTGTTTAAGGATTCGTATGAAGGATGAAGGATTTTCAGCAGAAAAATGGAGGCCTTTCTGGAACTCTCCCTTTGTTTATGACAGTTTCAGTGAAAGCTGTCCTGAGTCCTAAAACCAGCGTTTCTTCCTGACGCTGCGTTTGCTGCCCCCCCCCCCCCTCATCGATACGCTCAGGAACACAACAGCTGATCGGCTGTGTTGTGTCTGTCGCAGCTCAGACGCCATCAGTGTCTGAGGCCAGCCTGAAGCCTTTGAAGCCTGAGCCGGAGCCACCAGGAGTCCAGCGACGTCAGCCGGACCTGCACAGCTCCAACAGCTCTTTGTTCTCAGATTTTACGACTTTATGAAGTTTGACACAAAACCTTAAAGAATATAAACAGCCTGAAAATGTGATGAAGTAGAACGTGTTCTTGTTTTTGTTACAGAGCAGAACTTTGGTGCTTCACTGAAACCAGATTTAAAGGATTAATGCTCACAGCTGAAGACGCTGGGCTTCGCGGGGGGGGGGGGGGGGGGGCTGGGGGGGTTGGGGTCTGAACAACAAAGCTCAGGACAAAACAGACTTTGTGTCCCGAAAGTGTAAAAAATTTTTTTTGTAATCATTCATAATAAAAACAAACAAAAAAACAAATTTGAAACCTTTTAGATGCTTTTAACATATCCAGCATGTAGCTTTTGGGAGGAAGTTCACCAGAATAGCTGATTGATTATTTATAATCAGAAGAAAAACACTAACAATTTTTGCTTGAAAAAGGCTCACCCATCCTGTCATAAAAAATTTGGCTCAACACAATAAAATATAATTCACAAAAAATGTGAAAAAGAAAATTGTCTTCCATTTAGGTTGTATTTGGTTTGCTTAAAGTGAAACAGAGTTTGTTTCCCTCGATAACCCAGGACAAATTTCTAGTTTAAATTCACCCAAGTGGACCCTGGTCCTGGTCCATCTTCAGAGGTGGTCTCATGATATCATTTTCATTGAGGTGGGTCTTTATTTCTGGTGTCTTCTTACAGACTTCTGTCTCTGTACAAAGCAAGTTAAATTGGTTGGTATTTGAGGCTGAGTGATATGGATTTATGTCATAGGTGTAGCACAGATGTCATGTAATAAGTGGTTTTTCAACAAAAAAAATATACTCAAATGTGGTATTTTAGGTATCAGTTTTTGGTTAAGCTGAAATTTCTTTTTTAAACAAAACAAAACAAAAAAACCTACTAGCTAGGGTATTTTCTGTTTGTTAGCTAGATCTAGCTAGATCTTGTTTTAAAGACCTGGGGTCCTGAAAACAATAATATTTCAATGAAATTCTATAGAATTGTGTGGTCAGTCAATGAAGTTAAAAGACTCTGGATGAAGTCAATTTTTCAAAACTTTCAGTTTATTTTGTGTTGTCAGCCCCCCCACCAAGCTAACAAACACACCCACTTTCTCCCCGGAGCAAACGGTCTCCAAAAGTGGGCGGGTCCTTTGACTCTGAATGAAGTGGTATCTAAGTTTTTAGTGGACCAGTGGTGGTTGTGGGTTTTTTGGATCTGAAGCCTTAGCATCAGCTGCAACAACTCTGTAATGATGTTGAACTTGCTCTTCTGTTGTAGAGCACGAAGTTGAAATTTTAAAGACTCCTAAAAAAAAAAACAATACTATATAATAGCAACTAATCCTCCTGAAGGAAGCTTGCGAGTGGACAGGGCCACTGAAATGAGATGTCACTGACGACGCCCAAATAAACACACTCTTTGACATCCCATAACTTTTTGACCGTTTACACAATCAACGCGAATCAGCTGATTCTGACGTGGAGAAAAGCAGCTTTTCACATCAGCTTTACCCCGACATCCAGCACATTACATTAGTAAGCACTTGACTAGTGGAAGGTGTGATACATCAACTCAAAGTGGCTTCTCTGCTTCAGACTCAGCTGGAATCATGTTAAGTGCGTAAACGGTTGAACAGCTAAAACAGTCAAAAGAATGTCAATATGTTGTTTCTCTATTTCATAAACTCACTGACAGTAAAACTTTATTCCACATCTTCTTCTCTTGAGTTTTTCTGTAGCTACATACCACCACATTCTCTCTTCCACTTTGTGTAAAAGCTGTAGCCACAGAGCAGATCAGTCATTCAGAGTGTTGTCCAGCAGCAGATCACTGCTTCTGCCTCACCACCATCCATTTTCATCTCTCCACACCATAAACACAGCTCGGGTTTGTTGCTGCGGAGCCTTAAACAGACCAGCGTGATGCGTATGGCAAAACATGTAATATTTTAGCGTAACAAATGACGTGCCCTGTCTGTTTGCCGTTCGTCTGCGGGTTGACGTGCGCCGGAGCGAGCTCCAAAACCCGCACAATATTCAAGTCAAATATTTACACAGAAGCTTCTTTGGCTGCAAATCTGTCCTTGACGTTTGCAAGTGGCTTTGTCTCGCGTGTGCCTTAACACACACACACACACACACACACACACAAAGAACATAGGTGCACAAGTACACACTTATTTGGTGTGTTAATTAGCAGGTGGAAATGCTTAAAGGGAAAGTCTGTCAGAGGATTTGACAGTGTACACACATCTTGGAGATTCCTCAGGAGGTCATCCAGCCCTCGCTTAATCCTCCCCTTTAATTGGGCCCCGTGTCAGCGGACATAACAAGTCTCATCTGAACCGTCTGGAGCCACACGCGTGTTTGTGTTTGACTATGATAAACCACAAAAGAGGATCACACTTATACTCTAACTAGACGGAGCCGGGAACAGTGTATTCAGCACGCGTGCAGATGGGTGAGCGCTGACCGTCAAGGACTTCAGCGTCTTTGCCGTATAAAAAGCCAGCTTTCATAACACAACAGTGCGTGTTTATTGGCGATATGTGCAGACTTGTAGATCAAAAAATGACTGTTACTGTTTGGTCTGATTTCTAGTGTTTTAGCTAAAGCAGATGTGATGAGCTAAACTGCACAAAATATCATAAAAAATGATGTCCGAGCTCAGGAGGAGAATTACAAACAGCTTTATTCTTCTCGGAGCTCACTTCACTGTCAGTATCATCAGTTGAGTCAAGATTGGAATGGTGGTATGTGGGTCCTCCTCCTGCTGGCTGCTTCTGACATTTACATTTGGGATTTCTTTGCTCTGATGGCATCTGTGGAGCCCATCCGTCCCTCCGAGTCCAGGAGGAAATGTTCTGTTATGTACCATCCAGTCTAGTCTGTATCAAGTGTCTTTTATTTCTTTAAACTTTCTCCATCCTAACTGAAAGAATTCCTCATGGGAGAAGAGGGAACTTTGCAGAAAAGGACTAGACTCCTTCAGGGCCTTAAAAACAAGCGGAAGCTGTTAAACTTCTGGTTTAACTCCTGCTTTTTAAAAACTAACGCTGAAACATGATATAATAATTTGTTGATGTTAAATAGGTTTTGAATTCCGATGTGAAATTTTGGTTTGAACAATCTATACATCAATTTTTTCTAGACCATTTGCAGAAAAAAACACAATTTCAGTTATTTTTCAATTAATTTTAGTTAGAAGGTTTTTTTTTTTTTTTTTTTTTTTTTTTTTTACCAAAAAACAACAAAAGAAACAAAAGACTTTTTACTATTTCATAGTTTCAATTTCTGATGAAACCCAGACCTTTTTGACACCAAAATTATATGTGTGTTTCATTGGCTATGTCCAAATTTCCTCCATAAACACTAACTGCTAAAAAAAAAAAAACTGTATAGAGCTGGATTTTAGTGCCCTGGATTTGAAAAGTAATTCAGACAGAATGCTCACTACATTTTTTTTTTATTTTTTTATAAATCCACTGTGTTTTGATCATGAAAACTTGAATTATTTATAAAAATAAATGAAAATACATTTTCTTAACTGTTAATCTAATACATTGTGGTCTATTTTCATAACATTTTCTCAAATTTTTAGGGCACTCGATCTTGGAACTGCAGATTCTGACAACCATACAACATGGTGAACACACTACATAGTGCACTATATAGTGCACTATGTAGTGAGTAGTGAAGGAATTAAGATACTGTCAACTTCTGGTCCTCTGGTAAATGGTCCAAATTTGCAAAACAAACAACCAGAATGTCATTGTTTTGTCTATGTGTCTACATATTGATTAGTTTTTCTTTTTAATATTAGATCTGAACAAATAGGTGAAAGTCAAATCTTCAGCAATTCTACGAATTCATGTTCTTTACAATTTCATATTTTTTATACAATTACCGGTATGAAGCCCATTGAGATGCCTATTGTTGTAATATTGGACTGTATAAATAAAATTGAATTGAATTGAAAAGATAAAAATGGTCTAATAGGTGTGATGTTCCTCATGTTTGAAAGAGCCAAACCTTACTGATGTCATTTCCTGCCAAGATGACTATGACCCATTGACTGGACTGATTGACCCCTCCCTCAGTCTTCTTTCAAACAGGAAGTCCCCGCCGTCTGTCACTCAGTTATTCTATTCGTCAGAACAACCATTCTTGCCCTGATACCTTTTACTAACATGTTTTTGGTAATTCTCCTTTTTTTTAAATAGTTTTTCTTTAGTGCAATCTTTTCAGGTTACAAACTGACCAATCGGATGGATCAATAAAAGTAGGTGGCCTCACGTCGAATGTTTGATTGACAGATTTTGTGTAGCCAGCATTCAAGTGGTGTGGCCTTCCAATGACTCAGACTGAACTGCTTGCTGACGTCTTCTGGCTCCACACGGCGCTGTCTCTATTGCAAAATGTAAAATGGCGAATGAATGGACTTCATTTGGTTGGAGCTCGGAGCAAACCATATTTTATGGGCGACATCAGACTCGCTCGGTCCTGTTCTCTTAAACAGTCAATGCTTTGACCACAAACTTCAAAAAATTCAAACAAGTCAACAATATTCACCCTTTTTACAGCTTTTAATGAATTTTATTGATTTCCACAGTAAGAAACAATGAAACGAGGCCTGATTTGTAAGACTGTACTGAGTTTATTGCTACCCACATTTTTAAAGTGTATATATTGATTTGATTTTTGAATAAAATAAAAGAAAAAATCTTGTTGCCCTAATGGCCACAATTAATGCTTACGACCTAATGGCTTAGTTGCAACTTTTGTTGTTGTTGTTGTCATTTTATTGCCATTACATGATCTATAAATTATAACAACCACCAAAAAAGTAAAGTAAAAAATGTTTTTCAAGCGAAAGCTCTGCTTGTTTCTTTTAATAACAGCATTTTCTCACTTTACAGTTAATCCTGATCATGTTTACATAAAATGTTGGTTTTTGTCAGTAAAGAAACTAAAGTGTCTGCAGCTTTTGATTTGAAATCTTACTGTTTCACATGATGTACTTCTTTCCATCTCTTGATTTATTGTGATTTATTCTGTCCTGGACTAAAGGACCAGATTATTTTTACAATTTCTCTTTCTGACAACCTCTGAGCAAAAATACCCCCGACAACTCGCCAAATGTGCCCAAACCTACTATTCAGTGAAAATGAATTTTTGTCATAGTAAACCCCTCCACCCCACACCACCACCTCAGTACAGTGATGACATCATGGTGGGAGAAACCATCCAAAAAATGGTTCCAAGGATTCTGAAACAAGCTGTTTATAAATGATTAACCCGGGTTTCATACCTGTACAGCTCACAACAGAGAGCCAAGGAAAGAGTGAAAAAACATTTCTCCACAGTCTGAACTCTGCAAATGTGTGTGATCCTGCAGTCTGGCCAAACGTAGGATTTTATTGTTAGGTTAAAACTCCCGCCAAGTCTGCCCCCCACCCCCCCCAGCCGCTTTGACGTCTGATCCATTTCAGAGATCATCTGTTGTGCTGCCAGGACTTAGCCAGGGGTCTTTCTTATGCTAAATGACAGTAACACAGGATATGCTTGCAGGCTGTTGGACCACTCAATGTCTACTCGCACAAAAAACAGCTTCTCAAAGGTAAAAGCGTCTCTCTATTTGGCACCGGCCATGAAAACGACTCCGTGCTGGCCTTACCTCTGCCAACACTCTGCTTTAAGCCCATTGCTCTGCTGTTGTTCTGCAGGGTTTATTTTCTACAGTTTGCATTCTGTCACTTTCCATCATCTTGCTTAATTGTTCTGCCTTCATCGGTGTGTAACAGATCGTTGGTTTCTTTCAGCCAAAGCCTGCATTTTTTGGCTGCGACATTCAGGCCTCGTCTTTATGAGAAGTGGATCTTATTGACAGAACGGTGGAGTCATTTTCCGTCAAACCTCCATTAATTTACTCTGATCTCAATCATTCAATGACTTTTTAAAAATACTTCTTTCAAAATCTCCAAAAATGAAACAGAGAAAAAATTAGCCCAGCTCATTAGACTCCCACACTAGACTAATAGAACCCAAGTATCTCATAATTATGTATGTCCTCCAACGGGGGACAGGAGGAATAAATGGAGATGGTCTGAACTCGCGATCCAAAAACACATTTGATTCTAAGAGTGTTCCCTGCCTTGCAGGGTGAACATATTCCATTTATGCGGGTGAATCTGAACAACGCACTGCAATCTTTCAAGTGTTTGAACAGTCGGGCTGTTTCAGGTTCAATGTCCATGTCTGAGAGAAAATATTAGAGACTAAATCCCGAGAGGACCTGGCTGCAGACATCAACGTCCAGAACCAGAAGTCCCTTCATGTCACTAAAGAAAACCCGTTATTTTAACTGACAACCCTAACAGTTGGAGGTTTCCCAGTTTATCCCTCTTGAAAACAAAATGTTCCATCTCTAGGAGTTTATCCTCCCACTCTAGTTCAAATGTGTAAATAAATAAATAAAAACATCCCTTTAGGGGTCATCACAGCAAATAAGCTTTCACAGGTGGTTTGGGAGAGACTCTTCCTGACACATCCCTGTGGTTTATCCGGGCTGGGGACCAGCACAGGGAGACCCAGACTGGAGCCCCTTTAGTGGCTACATAGTTAGGCAGTAGCGTTTTGCCCAACAACCCTCTCTGGATGAGGCCTATTGTGCCCCCTGGGCCAGTTGTATAATGTCTGCTTCCAAAATCCTACTTTCTGGGTTTAGATCTGGACCTGCTAGCTTCTACAATGTCTCAAACACTTGGAGGTCAGATAAAGACGATTCCATGCTATAATCGTAGCCTAAATGTGATCTTATCAGCATCCAAAGCCATTTATTGTTTAACCCTTTTAGCTCTGGAGATTTAGCTCCAGTATTTATGTTTTTTGAATTACCTTAACCTTCTGACCATTTACGCACCAATTAAAACATTTTTTACACTATATTTTTACGTGTACTTCTCACTCACAATGCTTTGAATAAAGAAATATTCAGAAAAGCAATTTTCCGCGTATATTCTTTGTAGATGTCCTCCATCATCAGAAATGGTACTGGTATGAAGCCCATTGAGATTACTTTTGTTGTAAATATTTGGCTATATAAATAAAAAAAAAGGAATTGAAATGGAAAAAAATGTCAAAAGTGTGTACTAAAGAGCTTGCAACAGAAAGACTTTGGCAGCTGTAGTGTGGTGAGGAGGTGTCGAGACGCAGAGGAATTTTAGCAGGTTTTCTTCTTTGTTTCTTATTCCTCAGTCCTAGTCAGAGCTCGTTCTGGACAACACCGCCCCCTAATGGGTAAAACTGATCTTCCAGCCTGTTTAATCCACTCCACTTTCCTCTCTGGTTGTGCAAAGAGCTAAGCGTATAAAAACAAACCTAATGAAAAGTGCAACATTTTTCCGCATTCTCCGCCCTATCTAACCAAACCCACAAGGCAAAAGCAGCTCCACCAAACAGAGGGGTCATCGAGGGTGGGGCGGAAGAAAGACGGGAGCTAAGAGGTTTGATGGAGCACAGCTAAAGGGTTTGACAAGAGATGAGGCTGTCAGGTCAGGAGAGCACAGGATGTGGAGGTGGGGGTGTCTGGGAGGGACAGTGTGTCCGTGTGTCTGTGTGCATGAATTGTCGAGCTCCAGCAGGTGTGTGTTGTCAGTCTGAGTGCTGCTCTGACTCACAAATCCGTTGGCCGGCTCTCAGGTAAACTGTCTCCTAAATATTCAGTTTAGATGAACTTTTATTCAATGTAATGATCCTGAAATGGAGCAGGCTTTTTATGCAGCAGTGTTACAAGTTCCTTATTTTTAGATTGTCGTTTATGGTTTTATTCTGGTGTAAAAAAATACTGGAAAAAAAGGGTTGATGTGAGGTCAGAGAGACTCAGTTTTTATCGGCTCCAATCAGCCTTATCAGAAAGTGTGAGGGTTTCTCACGGCATGAGCTGACGGGCAGAAAACAAGAAGACGTCAGAGAAAAGTGGAACGCAAACAGAGAGCGTGAAAGAGAAAAGGAATGAAAACCAAATTGGAGGAGACAGGGATATGTTTGGAGGAGGAGAAGAGGGGGTGACAAAGGGTGGGAAAGACGAGACGTGGAGTCGGACTCCCAGTCCCCCTCTGTTTCTGCGCCTCCTAATGAAGTTTCTTTAGTCAAGGAGCTGAATCCAAACTATTTGTGACAGAAAGACGAACTAGTCCAGGAGCCCCCCCTTCACCCCCCACCAGTGGAATCCATCTTTGTCTGCTCCGAGGCTCGGTCACCTTCACTCGGAACTCCCACCTTGGATCCATGTGGCGTCCATGTCTGCCGCCAGGTTGGACGCATCAACGTGTTTGAGAGGCAGGGGAGCTGCAGGAGAGTTGAGAGGAATCCCAGGAGTGAGAGGAAGACGGGCCACGTCCAGGCCGGACCAGAAACGCCGGGTGGGGGGTACTGTTTTGTGGTTGTTTAGATTTTGGCTTTGGACGGAGCCTCCACTGTGGACTGCAGACCCTGGCAGACTGCCATGAAAGGAGGAGGGGTCCACGTCTGCAGGCTTGAGGCTGTGATGGGCTTTTTTTGGGGGGGTGGGGGTCTTCTGATATCAGAAATGTAATAAAGGTGTGTTTAATAAACAGCTCATTCTGTTAACTGAGTTAAAAGGGAAAAAGCTAACCTGTAGTGATTATTAGACACACTGATTTTAGTGGTGAAGCTAGATGGGAGTATTTGCTGTTTTATGAGAGACAAAGCCCCAGGTCAGCAGAACCTGAGCTGAACTATGGATAACGTGGGCTCCAACAGTTTTTTAATCTTCAAGATGTTGTTCTTTTTAGAAACCTTAACCCCCACTCTGATGAAAATTGTGTTTTTAACATGCTCTTGTGGCATTTTTCTCATGATGGAAAACACGTATGAAGAAAATAAAGATTGAAATTGCATTTCTGAGTATTTCTTTATTCAAATCCTTGTGAATCAGGAAAAAGATTGTATTTGTGACGTAGAAAGTCACAAGCTTTCTGCTCTGCTACCCAACAGGGAGAGAGAGAGGGGGCGGGGTTGCTCCACACCAACTGCCCCGCCCACAACTCAGAGGTGAATTTCTAAAGAAGCACTGCCGTTCTGCAAAAACGATGACCTCGAAAATGACATAGATTTGGGGATTTTGGCTAAGCGGCATAACTGAAAGACTGCTTTCAAATAGATCATAAGATGATGGGAGTGAGACTTTAATGTTCAACATGTGTTCTTGTTTCTGTGTCACCTGAACCCACCGTCAGTGGGTATTTTTAAAAAGTGTTTTTAAAAAAATTGTGTTGTATTTAATGTTTTAATGTATAATTTGGAGATTTTTCCCGAAAAAGGCAAAACATTTTGTTTAGTTAACATGTTTTGTTCAACAACTGATAAAAAAATATTTGTGTTTGATCGTTTAATCCTAAGGTAAATTATTCAGAACTACGAGTTTACCCTTACAATTTCATTGTAAAATACATTTTAGGCAGTATTTGCTTTTTGTACTTGTTTAAAAAATTGCAAATTTTTTTGTCAATACTATTAAAACTTAAAAACAATTGCTTATCTCTGGTCCCCTTTTGTGTGTGTGTTTCTGAATGGACTTACTGTAACTTTTGCAGGTAAAATAATGTTTTTGACATAATTTTTTAAACTGTACTCTATTTAATATTAACCCTTTAACGCCAGAGCTATCAGCTATGATAGCACGCTGTTTGCACGATCGTAACTCGTTAATACAATTAACATCATTCTAATGGTTTCTGACGCAGAGAAAACCAGCTTAGTTTCTTTTCATTGTATACTTTGACACTGTGATGCATTGCATTTCAGCTTAAATCTGCTTTTCTTAGAATTATGATAATTGCATAAACGGTTAGAGTTACAGTAATTCTAAGATTCAAAGATTCAAAATCTAAAAAAAAAAAAGAGCGTTGACTCTGCAGTTAAAGCTCCACCAATAATGGTTAGCAAGAAAAACAAGTTAAAAACAAGGAGAACCTGCTTTGATCTACAATGACAAAACCCAAGTCTCAAGAACAACTTATTTGATTCTCAAATTTGATTAATTCACTGCCATCCAATCCATGTGCTGCTTTGACCAGCCAATCAGATGCATGTATCCATGCCAGGAAAGAAAACAAAAACAAGGAAAATGTCTAATTGAAGTAGATGATCGACCCCTATAATTTTTAGTGGTAATGAAATCAATCAATTATCCCCCAGTGAAGTAAAGTTTTTCTTTTTTTTTTCCTGGCGAGGATATCATGCATCTGATTGGCTGATCCACTGATTGGGTGACAGTGAAAGGCAGTGAAAGGTGAAAGTACAAGCAAAAGAATTATACTTTTAACTTGGGTTTGTCATTGTAGGTCAGTGTACGTGCCCGCATGTCCCTGTGATATTTCACACACTGACAAAATGGACATACAATTCGGCTTTAAAGTTTGTACGTCCTCCTCCTGCTTAGCTTTGAATTGTAAAAAAGCATTGTCATGTCACTTTCAACATTTTGGGCTGCAACAATCCAAAAAATGCCAACAAAATCCTGGAGGGTCTGATTGTTACAGATGTCAGACAAACTCGTAAAAAATGGCAAAACCTGGTTTTCTGGGTCATCAAAACCTGTCCAGAACCTCTCAAACAGTCTGTCAGATAGCATATTAGTTCTCTGCGTGGAGCAAGTGGAGCCATGTTTTCTTTGGTATGACCCCACATAGACAGCCTCAACCGCAAAAACCTCCATCTCTACATGATGTGAGTCTGAACTGCATAACCAATGCCGGTCCAGACGTTGACTCCGGGTCGGATCAGTGTCCTTCAGCAAGAATCCCCTGAAGCACAGAGTGAGCTTCGGCTGGTGTGAGATCTGGAGCAGAGTTTGAGGTGGCTGACAGACGGAGAGCAGACCTTTGGTTGCCACAGGCCCATCTGATCCGGGTACAGAGCTGGTATCAGCTGGACTGGACTCCACTTGACCCGTCAGGGACAAAGAGTTATTTTTAGGATGGCATCTTTGTATGTGTGTGTGTCATGTGTGTGTGCCTGTTCTCTCTGAGGAGAGTGTGTCTTATCAGAACCACGCCGTGTGCATGGAGAGGGACATTTTCCAAACACGTCGCTGCGTGTACTCATGTGAAGCACTGACTTATGGGCTTTGTCAGAGGGAAATGATGCAATTTGTCACGCTGACCCAATAATTCAAAGCATTTCTTTCTGTATTGTTTTTCTACAGTAACTTAGTCTGTTGGAAAAACGTTTCTTTCTCTTTCACTTAGTTTCAAACTTTGGATCAACAAAGGGCACAGACAGCTGCCAGTTTTTAAGGACTCTTGCAGGGTCCTGCTCAGATTTTCTGAAAGGCTTCCAGTGAATGTTTTTGGAGCTGCTGATGCATGTTTGCTCTAAAGCTTCATACACAACGGGCATGAGTGGCGTGTTCAAAAATGTGCTAAACAGGCATTATTGTACGTGCTTTTAGCATATCGTGCTCATATCATTTCCCTACCCAATCCTAGTGCATGTCCTCTACCGTTGGAAGCATCTTGGTGCAAAATCTCAAACTGGTACAAATCTCATGAATCTTGCTTAAGGCTTTTTCTTTCACAGCTCTATATATGAAAGACTTGGTGTCATATAAAACCACTATCATTAATTTCTCCTCCATGACTGATTTTCAAAGGGTTGGTGCTTTTGAGTTTAAAAAGAAAAAAAGAATGCCATCCATAGCTAACTACCAAATCCAAGCCCCATGATAAGTTCAACTGCTTTAACTTTCAACGTGCATTCAATGGTGAACATTTTGAATATGTGTTGCAATGTGTGACTGCGGGAGTTTTGAATGTGGAAGCCCAAAACATGCGTTTACTTACGTTTACATAGACCTTTCATTGGGAAGGTGTCCCATGAACATGCAATTCTGAGCCCAGTCTGAACGTAGCCCTCAACTTAATGGTTGGTTGGGTTAAAGAGCCAGCTAATGTCGCTCTTGGATGTGATCCGTTTGTCTGGCGTGGGAAACATGTTTTCCTGCGTCTGACAGCGGATGAACAACTGGCTGCCACTGAAAGTGCTGCTCTGCAGGCAATAGAGGGAATGGAGAGGGTGACTGCTGTTGCTGTAATGGACTGACAGTGTTCAAAATATGTATCGTGGAAACTGAGTTAGTTAGTCTGGTTTATACAAAACTGCTGCTGATGCATACAAGGGTTGTAGTTTATGTTTGCTCTCCATCTTTGTTACAAATGAAATATGAACACAGCTGGAATGAGAAGCTGCTGTCCTCTTGAGGTAGAATGTCTCCTGATTGATAAATACAAGTCAAATGTCAACAAAGCAAAAACTGTGGGAAAAAAGTTCAGCTAAAGCTATTTGAGATGGAATCCATGGTTCTGTGTGAAGTCAAAGACTTATGCAGGCTCCCTGATGGCAAATTGATTTGATAAAGACCTGGTTTCAAGAAACCAAAAGGCAAACATTACAGAAAATGTAAATATTACCCAAACAAACTAAATTGACCAAAAACCAAAGAGCTATTAACACAAAGAGTGCCAAGCAGAGAATCTGATGTGAAGCAGCTAAAAATAGAGACTATAAAGCCTTAACCGCAACTGCCCTTACGGGTAGAATTGAAATTTTCTATGGACATGCTGCGAGCAACAGGCTGCAGCTAACAGTTAAACAACATTCATTCATTTTCTGTTTGCCGTTTCTCATTTACCGTTTGTCCCTTTCGGGGTCACGGGGCTGCCGTAGCCTATCCCGGCCACTTGTGGGCGAAGGCAGGGGATGCCCTGGACAGGTCGCCAGTCTGTTGCAGGGTAGAATGTCCACAATCACACATCCATTTACTCTCAGTCACACCTATGGACAATTTAGAGTTGCCAATCAACCTATGAAGCATATTTTTGGATGGTGGGAGGAAGCCGGAGATCCCGGAGAACATGGGGGAGAACATGCATGGGGAGAACATCCAAACTCCACACAGAAAGGTCCCCCATTGATGTTGTTTTTCACGTCCCCCAGCTGGGCCTCGAACCAAGAGCAAGAGCGCTAACCACTGCGCCACCGTCCAGCCCACTTAAACAACATGTACAAGTAAAACAGATACATCTTTCTCTCTCTCTCTCTCTCTCTTTCTCTCTCTCTATATATATAGATTGTAGACACCTGTCTAGGGTTTCCCCTGCCTTCGCCCACAAATGGCAAGGATAGGCTCCAGCAGCCCCATGAACGTGAAAGGGAATAAACGGAAGATGAATGAATACTTGTCTGTCTGTCTATCTATCTACAGATTCACATGCACATGTAAAGGATGCCAGTAAAATATATATGTAATACATGAAACCAACATGTCCATGTGTCCACACTGAGTAATTAATTGCTAAAAAAGCAGTGGGAGGAAGTCCTTTATTCATTCATCTTCTATTTTGTTTTCTCCCTTTCGGGGCCATGGGGCTGCTGGAGCCTTTCGCGGCCACTTGGGGGCGAAGGCTAGGGACATCCTGGACAGGTCGCCAGTCTGTCACAGTTGAAGGAAGGGAATTTCTGTAATCCCACCCACATTATGCTTCACCTGACTATTTTAATATATTTTACACATTTATCAGATGTCGTTCTTCTCAAAGGAACTGCAAGTCACACCTGCCTTCCCCTAAAATTGCAGTTAGTCATCTCTGTGACCCTTCCCGGGCCCCAAAACCCCACAGCACCACTACGGGTCAACCCATACGAGTGCATGTTTAAACTATTACTTCACTCGGTTCCCTTCTGGGTTAGATGCTACTCTTGTACATCCACATTTCAAAAGAAAGGGCAAATTTGTGAACAAGTCCAGATAATACAAGATTTGTGCAAATATGTTAAATGAACAGAGTCGGACTGTAAAAGACTCCTTTCCTTTCTGTGTAGCTGTGAGTCATCTTCCAGAGAAGATCCACACACGACATTCGAGACTGTTGGGTCTCTTCTCCGGCAGCCTCCCAGACATGGAATCATGACTGAGTGGAGGACACTACTGAGTCACCACTCCTCTCCGTTCCTGCCGTTTACTCCCCTCATGTCCCTGTCCTCCCCCCCGCTCTGGGGTAGCCTGCAAGGCGTCCAGTCTGTAATTATGCTGCTGATGCAGGACTCACAGGACAGGCAGCCAATGACTTCATCCTCCATGTTGGACATGCGGGAGACAGACAGTGACACCTCTGGTCAACGTGACACACCAGCTCTCAGTTCCAACTGTGGTTCTGAGTTCAGCTCCTTTTCAGCAGGGTTCTGTGCTGATGGGATCAGAGGTGAAGAGCTGGATTTTCTCAGCTGGGTTCAGTTTTGGATGAAATATGTTTTCTCCAAAAATCAGTAATGAGCAGTATTATTTGTATGTATTGTGATCATTTCATTCGTTCATAAATCTTGTGGATTGGAAAGAACAGATCCAAATGGGGAATGTGTGCTGACACTGTGGACACGGTGACCGAACACGGTGTGATTCCGGGGAAGCGTCTGCGTTGAAAGCAGGAGCAGTTGTTTGTGAAAGCTCAATCGTTTTTGGATCTCATGAAGTGAACTCCCAGTGCGAGCTGCAATTTACACTTCCTGTCCACAGTGATAGCAGTACATTTTGAAATACCTCCTGATATTTCTAATGTGACCCAGAACAGCAGTCAGGGATGCCTGAAATCTTCTTCTCCATTCGCTCTGGTTGATCAACTTTTATCATTTCTTATAAATCACAATGTAAAAAAATCAGATTGTGATAAATAAATCTATCAGTCTTTTATAATGGAGGCATCACCTGATACTAGGGTTCATTCTGGTGACTTGGTCAGATCAAACACTTTCAGAGCCAGTGGTGTGTACCAAGGAGGTAAAAATAGATATCAGGTCTATTTCAAGGCACTACTGCAGCACAAGTTGATTGATTTCTATGATGACGATCCACCAAGTTGGAAGACCTCGAACAATTGTGAACCCTATGCTTAGAAATGCCACGTTTTCTTAAAATCACTTGGTCATGTTTGCTGCAGATGAAGCAAAAAACACAATACACATGCATTTGCAACACTGTAAAAACAAGTTCATCATTGGCAAGTTATGTCAAAGTTATCCCACAAATACTGCTGCTGCTTTATGCTTTGAAGTCAAAGTGTTTGATGTTTACAGTTCTGCAGGATGCTAAATTCAGAGCAGCTCCTTTGTTGATTCCCACACTTAAAGCTTCCCTCTGTAAGTTAGTCACATGCACCTGTATGGGGGGTTGACCTGTATGGCCGTTGAAGGATTTTTGGTTGTCTGTTGAGGTTCATCATGAAAATGGAACATACCATTGTTGCACGTGTGGCAGGTGTATAGTGACGTATTTGTAAGGATAATGTAAGTTGTGGGGACAGGCAGGGGTGGAGCTAGAACATTTTATATAGAGGAACCAGAAAATTTTTGCAATGCTTAGAAGCTTGTATTGATAATTTATTAATCTTTATCATTGAAAATACTACAACTGATACTTATATTGAATCAAGAATTACAGGTGCAATTGTTGGGAACCTTCGCCAGCTCGGCCCCTGCGTACAGGTGACAGGTGCATTGCTCGATTGCCAAACTTAAGTCATCAGTGGGGTGCGCACCCTGGCTCCTCACTAATCGTATGCGAATGCTGCTCGCACGGGGCGTCCACGTCATATGTAAGTGCCCATAGGACGCCCACGCAAACTACGCTCCGATTGTCTCATTTCCAGTCAGGATGTACACAAGGAGCAAACAGTTTTAATTTCAACAGCTTCAACGGGCTCCGTGCGCAGGATTTGGTGGGGTTGAAGACATGCCTGCCTCTCATCTACTTCACCCTTACTTCCCCTTGCATGTTACTTAAGTTTTCGCTACAACCTGTCGCCAACAGCATGAACATTTTCTTTCTATAGGATCACTATCAGGTCTAGGATGCTGATATTTCATGTGGACCTCCTGCGTGCCCCATACAGGTTTGCCCATTTTTCCCCTGAAGCCCATATTCACCCATAAGGACAGTTGTGACTATGGCTTTAAACCGTTAGTGCAGCAGAACAATAGAACCACAGCACTGGCTTGATCCTTTGTTTGGACTGCAGGTCTTCCTGTGTTCTGACTGAGGCAGCTGCATCATGACACACGTCAGGGACACAAATAGACAGCAGTCACAACCCATCCAGGCACTCAGAAACACCACGGTGACAGCTGTCTGCAGGGCCTCTCTGTGGTGGGAACAGACACCTAGTCCCTCCTTCTGCGCTGTAAACACACACTGTCATAAGGCCCAGCGTGTGATGGGAGACACCTTGCTGCTGCGCTGACAAGAAGCACTTTCACTCTCCGTGAACTGCAGACTGACAGCTCCGAAACGTGAGAGCTCCACAGCGGGTCCCAGGAGGCGGCTTGTCAGATGAACTACTGGGCAGCCAGCAGATCACAGAGGGAGGAGGTGAAGCTTCACAACCCAAAAGGAAGGACACAACTGTTTTCTTAGTCAGTGTGTTGTAATGAGCTTTGCCTTCTTTCTGTTTTTCACTTTCAAGGAGCACAGGGAAGAGGTTCTGCAGAGCAGCTCACCATGTCAGTGCAGTAGACACGCTGTTCTGTTCATGCAGGAGGAACCTTCACTTTCTGCCTGGTAGCTCTTATGAATCCTATCTGGCAGAAACCGTCCTGCAGGTCGGATGTCAAAGTAGGGGTGTTACATTATCCTGTTAATCACAAACTCTTTTTGCCTTAAAGATAAATGAGGATTCAAGATTTGTTTTATATCAAAAAGACAAAGATATTGACAATTTTTCGTCATTTAGATACACAAAAGGTGATTTTTTTCAAGCTTCTTTTTACATTCTTGGCTACTGTCACTTGTTGCATTTTTGTTGCCTCCAAGCAAAAACAAATTCAGCCAAAGATTTTTTTGTGTTTGGATTTTGGGTTTAACAGTTAATGTTCAGGCTTGGGCAACCACAGACAGGTTTGTGGGATGACACAGCTGCTATTTTGGAGCGGAAATGACATCACCATGGTCTAGTACATGTGTCAAACTCAAGGCCCGGGGGCCAAACGCGGCCCGCCATGTCATTTTATGTGGCCCTCGAGAGCATATAAGCCTTTAATTTCTTAAAATAACATAAAAATCGGTGTGTAGTTATTCATATCTAGGGGGAATTTGACTTAAAATATGTGATTTGGCAACTATACATTAGGACTTAAACACTGTCCATATAAAATATCCTGACAGAATCAAATTTCAAAGGATTTATGCTAGAGTAACAAGCAAACATACGTTTTATATGCAACTATAATTGTCACTTTAAAAAGTTATATTAAATACATAAATAATGAATTATTTAACATTAAAAAGTAGTTACGTTTAGTTTTCATTATATTTAGTCACATGTACAATATATCTGGCCCTTTGAGGACAACCACTATGCTGATGTGGCCCTTGGTGAAAATGAGTTTGACACCCCTGCTCTAGTAGTACGTATATATTAAAGTATAGTAGTGAGAGTAAAAAGCCTAAATTTAAGTTGTAAATTGAGGACTGAAAGTAAAGAGCGAGAAAAAGAAAAAACAAAAGTTGAAAATAAAATACACAAATATTATTTAGCAACAGTTTATTTATCATTAAATTTACAATGTCACCTTTCAAATAGTCAATATTCCCTTCAAGTTTTCAACATACTTCCGAGTTTAAAACTCTTTTCAAACTTTCACTTTTTTTTCCTTTTTTTTTCATTTATTTTAAGATGGTCCTGATTTTAGCTGATTTTACGTCAGAATTAGCGTATATGTTCAAAGACTTATGGTTCCAGTGGCATCTCTGGTGTTCAAAGGGTAAACCTTATCTTTATGTTGCAAAATCAAAGTAGCTGAAAAGAAAGGATATTTGCCATTTCATCAACATTCTGCCTCCATCTGGGACAGCTATGCTCTGACATCTATGCTGAAAGGAAAAGAGATTCCATAAAAAGACATGAAAAATTGACTGGTTTATATTACTGTATTTACAGAATATAGATAATGGACTAAAAATATCTCTCTCCTCTCTTTATCGGTCACAAAGCTCCTCTTGTCCAGCCAATAATTGCAGAATGAAGCCATCTACTGCAGTGCTTAGTGTCAGCAGACGGCTGTCTACTCCAGACAAACGGCCGTGAGTCATAAAGCCTGTGGGGGTTGCAGGACATGAGAAAGGTGGGCTGTTTTCTGTTACAGAATGCCTGTAAAGCAGGCTTAATTGTTGAGAGTAAATATTCTGAGCAGATCTCAAAGAAAAAGCTTCTTGTTGATGGTTGGAATCTAGGATGAGTTTAGCTGCAACATTTCATCTCGTCTTTTTACCCAGTGATTTCTGATAGCGCCTCACAACATTCAGAATAAAGCTGATCATCACTGTAACGAATAGACGCAGGAGTATGAGATCACCACTTTCTCTGCTGTCAGGATGAAGGAACCTCCTAACTGTAAGGGATCCTCTGCTAAATGTTTGGCTCATGTTTCCCTTTCTGCACATTTGAAGAGACCCAAAAAGGACAAGTCTCTGCTGTGCTTTGCCTTCCAAACCAGGTTAATGTTCTTGAATTCAGGAGCAGCACACGCCCCAACCACCTAGCCCATCCTGAAGGCCAAACTTCAACCAATCCAATAATGCCAGATGAGGATCATCCCAACATTCCTCTCTGTGCTCATCTGTGATCCTCCACATCAGTTTCTAAAGCTCTAACCCACCTCCAACACCTCCTGGAGAGGGTTTGACACAGCCATTGTGGATAGGGAAATCCATCATAGAGGGTGGGTGGCATAGTTCTTTAGTCTTCACTCAGTCAATACATCTGAAAGGTCTGCCAGCTACTTCAGAGGTTGATCATTCAAAGCAAGGAGGCCCCAACAGTCCTGTTTTCCCATCACGCTCAATACCTGAACTGCCACAGTTGTTGTTCACCACAGTAAAAAATAAACAATGCATGAGCATTATAATTTAATGGTGCATTTTATTAGTATTCCAGTATTAGTATTCCAGGACTAATTGAATACAGCACCATCATGGTTTCATTCATCTGGGTTATCAAATTCCAAATCTAGATGTCCATGTCTCTGTCTGGTTTAGGTGTGTCAGGAAAAAGTCCCAAACGTAGACTTATTCAGAGAGATCAGCAGTTTGACACCATCAGCAGACAGATGTGTTGCTTTTTTTCTGTCAGCAATAACACAGAAATCTATCAAAACATCGTACATAAGGGAAAACGTCTGTGACGGTTCTTTATCATCCAGGTCGGGTCTTAAGGTTGAGTCATAGGAACTGGACTTGAAATCTTCTTCCTTGAAATACTTTGCTGCTCATCCATTTCAAACCAAGGTTTGAAAGAGGAAAAGTAATACATGTACTTGTTAACAACCCCTCCCTCAACAGTGTGGGGTGTGGGGGTGGGGCATCAGATAGAGTTTATCTTCTATTTATTATACTGGCTTTTATTGGTAGACCAAAGCTCCAGCGCTGCCACAGCCATCGACCCTGTAATGGGGTTAGGAGGGATTACTAGAGGAGAGGCGCATACTCTGGTTTCTCTTCTTTTTTTCTTTTTAATGAGACATCCATTTGCAGGAATGTGGGGGACCCAAATGTGGACTGAATCCTGCACCACCCAGACGATGAAGTCAGTTAGATGCGGGCCCAGATCTAGGCATGGGCAAGAAGGGACAATGCTCCCCCCAATTACCAGGACTACCCCCCCAAACGTAACGCCATGCAAACGGTCCAAATTTCAAAAATATATAAAGAAAACCAGAGCGCTCTCTGCTTTCTCTGGGTCTCGCTCAAAGTAGCTGCTGGTGCTGATTGATAGATGCAAGGGAGGGCGTGGCTTCTCGCTTCATCTGCGCTCTTCGTGTCACAGGCCCAGCAGACACAGAGCTCAGCCGGTGTTCAGAGTTTTAGCTGCTGAAATTATTAGATCACTCGTTATTTCAATTCATTTTTGTCCTCTATGTATCGCTTTCTTTGTTCAAGAAACGAGTTTACTATGCGTAGGTTTCTGATCGCTAAAGCTAGTGCTAGCAGTAGCAGCTACCAGTGCTGGGGCATTAGCGGAAGCGGCAGAGACCAACTTGTCGGACGGTGCTGCAAACTCTGTGCTCAGCCCAGAACATCTAGTTTGTCTATTCTCAGAAGCACAGCCCCTGCTGTCCCAGTTGCTTCCAGCCCTGCGGTGGCCGCTGCAGAGGATGCAGATTTAGCCTTGAACACGTTAACACCATCACAACTCACAGCTTTGGTTTTCCCCAAGCGTAACTTTGGTAAGAACGCAAACCCATTGTACCCTGCTGGTATTGGGGAAGACCATGGCTGGACTATTCAGCAAAGCTTGATGCATGCTTTTGTTTCCCGTGTTGTGAATTAGGGGGGAACAATGACAGGGATTTGGTTTTCACACAAAAAAGATTTAATAATTGGAAAACTGCACTGGAAAAAGACAAGGCACTCACAAAGCAATGCCACATAAAAAATGCAAAAACCTGGTCTGAAATATCCCAAAGAGAGGCCATAAGGGAAACCATTAGTAATCTATTAGGGCCCACTCAAGTTGAGAAAAAAAATTATATAAAAAGAATTGGAGGAGTAGTTCAGTTCATTGCAGCAAATAAATTTCCACTTTGTGGCAGTGTGGAAAGTTCAAATGATGATGATTTCCCTGCGGGACTGTTCTTAAAAAGGTTTGATACACACTGAGAAAGGACCCCAAGTTTAACAAAATAAACAAAAACATACCACAAACTGCAAATACACCTCTCACACTATCCAAATTGAAGTGATGGAAACATTGGCCAAAATGGTATTAAATTAAATCAAGGAGGATTATGACAAAGCAGATTCTGCGGTTTTCAAAAGTGATGGAGAATCTGTCATTAGATTAGAGAAACCAGTCATTAGATTTGTCTGTAAAGGTATTTCACAGAAACACCTGATTGGTCTGGTTGACCGTAGTCACTAAAATGCAGAATTTATTACCACCCAAATTCTTGAGCATCTTTCTGCTTCAGGTTATAGAGCAGCTGAAATTGTCAGTCAGTCTGTGATGGAGCTTCTGTCATGATTGGGGTCAGGGGTGGTGTTCAAGCCTTATTGCAAAAGAAGGAAGGGAAGGATGTACAGTACCTCTGCCATAACCACCAGCTGCATTTGGCATCGGTCCATGCAAAGCAAGCAGAGCCGTGTGCAAAAACCTTTCCTGATCTATCAGGATCCCTGCACTCCTTTTTTCCTCATTATTATGTGTCACAGAACTATGATGTTCCCTCCCTAAAACGACTGGAGATCAGGTAGACAAGCCATCATGATGTGACCAAGTGCCTTGTGGAGAATCAGGATGCTTTTATGAGTATCCTGTCAGAGGTCACAGAGGACAGAGCTGCTGCTGTTCACATCTGCAAAGAGGCATCAGGGTTACTGCTGATGCTAAGAAGGCATCAGTTCTTTGAAACAGGAAAGTTTCTTCTAAAAGTTTTGGGCCCCTTAAAGTCTTCAAATGCCATGCTGCAGGATCATTCTGTTGACCTGTGCAGTGCTTCAGAAGTAGTCAGTGCATTTCTGCAGACTCTGAAGCAGATGAGGGATGAGGAGAGTGAGATAGTAGCTGTGGTGGGCCTGTCCCACCCTGTGATGCTGCATTTGGCTGGTGATGCAGCTGTTCACAGAGAGGGAGGTTCCAATTACTATTATTAGCATATTATTATTACTATTATTAGTGCTGTCTATTTCCTATTTCTTATTGTCTTTTCCCATCAGTTAGGGGGTGGGAGGTGTAAAGGGGTGAGGGGTTGTGTGTATGTATGGGGAGGGGGCTCTTTTAATTTTCGTGCTTGTTCTTTTAATTTTGTGCTTTTTTAATATTATTTATTTTGTTTTGTTTCAATATGAATCTCTTTGTGTTGTGCTTTCATAGGAAAAGTGCTTTTTAAATGAAGTTTGATATGATTTGATAATAGGCAGCATCCCCGCTCCAGCTGCTAATAGGAAGAGAACAATGAGCTCAGTGCTCACAGGCAGTGCTGTTATGTCCAATGTGGGCCGTGCAGAAGACTCCTAGACTCCTCGCCAGGCTCTGAAGAGAGCGCTTCTCAACATTTTGGACATAGCCATTGCAGACATGGAGGCAAGATTTTCAAAAAGCAATCTCGACCTCGTGAAAGCGAGGCAACAAGACTCTTGTTGCAAAATAATGTTGGAAAAAGAGTTCAAAAAGACTGATGCTGACGGTAATGTAGAGACCTCTCCATTGTTTGCAAATATCTACTGGGGTATAAGAATGACTTTCCTCAGCTCCATCATATGTATATGACCTCCATTGTGATGGGTTATCATCTGCACCATGTAAAACCTCTTTCTGTACTTTGTCTCGAGTTCTTACCCCCTTCTGCTGCACCACGCAACATGAAAGAAACAAAAAGTGGAAAAGTTATTTTAGCTCATGTGAAGGCCAGAACAAGAAGCCTGGATATCGACCTATTTGTTAGAACTTCTGCACAAAAAAAGAGACGGCTTATGCCGTAAGGACTGATATAAGCCATGCTATGTGACAAAAAAGAAATAAAAGACCCCCAAAAAAGCAAATGAATTATAATAGCTAAACACAAAGATAAACATTAAAATAAGTAAGTACAAAAGTGACAGAAAATACATAAAAAATAAATGACGACAAAAACTCAACCAAAGATAAACTTATAAATAAATAAAATAAATGTGGCACAAAGTATAAATGAATAAATAAACAGGCTGTTAAAAAATAAAAGAAAGAACAGAGATGAATAAACAGACAGGCAGGCTTAAAATAAATAAATACATAAAAGTAACTAAAACTCACTCACTCAATAATAAATACAAAATAAATAAAAATAGCCTCAACAGGGCATAACCCATTGTCACATTTGTGCCGGTCCCAAGTCTGGGTAAATGCAGAGGATAGTGACATAAAAAAATGAAGAAAAGTCTAGAGCCCAGTTAGCATAGCTTTTCGTATGCATTTTAGCCCCTTGGAAGAATTTTATACCCCAGCCTCTCAGTATACCCTAGCCCCCCCTGATATTCTGTCTGCACCTCCTAGATCCGGCTCTGGTTGGAGAAACCAAATGTTTCAAAGAAGAAGAATTTAAGTCCAGTTACTGTGACTCAACTTCAAAATCAGGGAAATTCCAAAACTGTCTTCTTGCCGGTAGAGGTACTAAGTTGCATTGCATTCAGCTTTTTGAGATCCATGTCATGCCAAAGGTCAGCTGGGTCGGGCTTGAACAGCATGAAAATACCTGAGAAGATGACTGAACTGATGTTCCACAGTAGGCAAAAATGATTCTTAATGGATGGATTGATTTGAATATTGTTGCAGATTCAATTATAATAAAATCATTCTCAGATTTTGCTATCAGAAGGTACCTTGAACAGAAAACCTCTTTAAATAAGGTATAAATAAAATGTCCCATTTTAAATTTAAATGTTAAAATGTCCCAATAAAATGTCCCATTTTATTTATTTATTTTGAAAAGTATTTATTTGCAACCCTGGCACCAATGAACCCGAAAGTAGCATTTTATGTTTATTGCCAACATTCACAAATAGCATTGCCCTTAACCTTTACACCTACGGAATCCCGAAAACGGCCTACTTTGCTTTTTTTTTTCACCTTTTTTCTCATCATAATGAAATCTACAATCACATTATCACAAGAAAAAACAAACAATTTTTTTGAAGATAATGGTAGATGTCTTTAACACAAGATAACAAATTTTGCTGTTGAGATATTGACATAACGAAAAACACCAGAAGAACGGATCAATTTATAATTGGTTACTTTAACTGTGGTCTAACTCAGGTGAAGCTTGTGCAGATGTTGTTGGTCATAAACAACGTCCAACTCGGTTATCGTCTTTTGAAGGGAAGGTTGGCCCGGCTGCAGCTGCGCAGACAGTTGCACTGCAGTTCAATGATCCTGCAGTGATCAGATGAGGGGATCAGAATTATGCATGAGAGCTGCAAGATGGAAGGACTAGGTGTCACTCTGTCTGTTATCAAGAGAAAAAAACATGTTTACTCGGGATAACAAGCTAGTAGATGTTGTTGCAGATGGGAAAAAAGCAAGGCAGGTCTGTTTTTCTTACTTTTGCCTTCCATAAAAACATTACTGGTCCACCTTTATTGAAAAAGAAAACATATCTCTCTGCAGATAATTGGCCTACAATATTTCGGTTGGTTCAGGGTGAGAGGGTAAAGACATACTTTTTTACAAAACATATAATCTTTTTTTGAGCAACATTAACAAGTTAAAGATACACTCAAAGAAACAATGTCAAGATCAATGACCCAAAAACTAACTATAGAGGGCACACATGACCAATGGTTCCATCCAACAAATAGTCACAATTCATTTGGGTTTTTCAGGTCATCTATCATGAAAGTTCTGCCCAAGAAACGCCGACTTTGCCTTGGTGTTTTTTAAAAAACCATTAAAGTAGCTGTACGATAACTGGGAGAGCTAGTGGTTTGTGAGACTAAAGTTTATTTTTCCTTTAGTTGAGAGACAGACGAAACAAAAAAGAGCCTAGAAGAAGCTGTTTTTACCCCAACAGCTGTTTCACCCTTGTTTTATTTTCTGACACCTGTTCAAGATGAAATGTAAAAAGAAAAACACCTCAAAAATGTGACGCCGTAAAGGCTTTGGAGCTGATGAGAGTCCAGGTTGAAACAAGCCCACATACTGGGGTGGAAGCAGTAAAGCAAATTGTTTTCTGGAACTCTCTCTGGCTTGATAAAGACTGTCTGTGTTGTCTGTCAGCGCCTCATGTGTGTCCTCCGTAGTCCTGTCAATCAGCCAGTTCATTAAAAACAAGCCTTTAGATTGCATGAATGTTTGGATTCTGATTCAAGCCAGTGTTGTTGCGTTCGCTGCGCTGTCCAAAAATGTGTTTCTATCATCGCAGCACGACTCTAATCAGAACCAGGTGCCTCCTGTTCAAATTAACATGTGGTTCTAACTTTCCCCCTGTGTTGACAAATGCATACCTGGGTTTCTGACCAGTAAGACCATAAAACACTGGAACGGGGAAGGGTTTCAAGGTGGAGCAGAGCAGGGAGTGATTTCACCTTGCATGCAAGCCTCCTCTATTGATATGGTCCGCCATGACACATGCCTGCGATCCTGCTTATTGCAGGACCTATTGTACTTGGCTGATCTGAGTTCTTTTTGTGTGTGTTCAGTATTTGTGTTATTGGTACATTTGCAGAGGGTTATAACACAGACTAGTGAGCCTTTCATGTTGTATTTTTATGATCTTTGATTGCTGTTTAACAGATGAAATGTTAAATTAAAATAAGTCTGTTTTGGGTTCCTTGGCTTCTAAATACTACGACTGGGATGATATAAAAAAATCAAGTTATGCATGGAGTATGTCACTTTATATGTTTTTAATACTCCAAATTAAACATTGAACTCAATCTACATGATTTTTTTAGTTCAGTTTGCAGAATACATACATCAAAATCAATATATCTGGGCTATGTTGGGCCGTGTTAATGTCTGGTATCAGGTGGAGCTTTAGGTGGACTCAACAAAATTCTCATTTCACTGTTTGTTTTTCACCAGTTTTACACTATGTTGCGTTGAGGAGTAACCTCAAGTCAATGTCCCCATCCCACTTTAGACACTTCAGGCTACACCTTTGTATTTTCATGTCTTTTGTCATGACCTTTTCATCCATCCATCCATCCATCTTCCTCCGCTTATCTGGGACCGGGTCGCGGGGGCAGCAGACTGAGCAGAGATGCCCAGACTTCCCTCACCCCAGCCACTTCCTCCAGCTCCTCTGGGGGGACCCCGAGGCGTTCCCAGGCCAGCCGAGAGACGTAGTCTCTCCAGCGTGTCCTGGGTCTTCCCCGGGGCCTCCGCCCAGTGGGACATGCCCGGAACACCTCTCCAGGGAGGCGTCCAGGGGGCATCCGGACTAGATGCCCGAGCCACCTCAGCTGGCTCCTTTCGATGTGGAGGAGAAGCGGTTCTACTCCGAGCTCTCCGCGGGTAACCGAGCTTCTCACCCTATCTCTAAGGGAGCGCCCAGCCACCCATGGAGGAAGCTCATTTCAGCCGCTTGTATTCGGGACCTCGTTCTTTCGGTCATGACCCAGAGCTCATGACCATAGGTGAGTACTGGAACGAAGATCGACCGGTAAATTGAGAGCTTTGCTTTTCGGCTCAGCTCTCTCTTCACCACGACGGACCGATAGAGCGACCGCATAACTACGGACGCCGCTCCGATCCGCCTGTCAATCTCACGCTCCGATCTTCCCTCACTCGTGAACAAGACCCCAAGGTATTTAAACTCCTTCACCTGGGGCAAGGACACTCCACCCACAGAGAGATGGCAAACTACCTTTCTCCGGTAGATGACCTTTTCATGTTGGACAATATTTTTCACAGACCGAGCCAAACGACGTTTCATAATTTCTACCGGTTTCTGAAAAGCCCTATTTTTCAGTTTAAAATGGTACAACAAGAAATTTATTAAAAATAAAAATCAGAAAACATTAGTAGATTCTTTTTTGCAGATGTCTTGGATTCTGTGAAGGAAAACTGCTGATTTTTAGTTGTTGCTGTTTTGCAAAAATTCATTAAAGCAATGTTTCAGTTTTTCTTCTTCCATAGAATGCATTATAACACTGGGAACTTAACCCAGTCTCAGATCATGTTTCATGGCAACAAGATTTATCATATTTTGTTTTTACATAAATCCGGATTCATTGTGAAATTATTTTTAACACATAAGAACATTTTCTGTGCTAAAGTTTCTTAACAAATGCCTGCATAAATCGCCTTTGCTGAAGCAAAATTCAGCAACTTTATTTGATTGAATTTTCTCTGTAAAATGTTTTTTTGCTGGTTTAAAATTAGACTTTGTGATGAAGATGAAGACGATGTGGATGCTAACAATTGAATGCTAACTTTGGCTACGTACGACTTTTACAGTGTGATGGATCAATAAAGTCTGACACTGTATCGTCTGCGTGTTTGAAACATTCGAGAATCAGGCGCTGCATGTTAGACAGAGCATCTTTTGGTAGGTGTGAACAGTTATCTCAATAAATCCGTGTGTCGAGGGAAAACTCCATGTATTGTCTGTAAATAGCAGCTTTATTTTTCTTTGAAGTCAAATACTGTTATTCGGTTTTCTCATTGGGTCTTTTCTCCCCAAAGAAACTTTCCAAATACAACTTTTTTTTTGGTGTTTATTAGCTTTTTAGTTCTGGGCTACTTAAGCAGCTGCAGTCTGAGCAGCTGCTTAATTAAAGTCACATGTCGCATGAAGACAGAGGGATGTGGTGAACAGAAGCCGATAATTTTCCAAAATGAAACTTCCTTTAGTACCAAAAAAAACCCAAAAAAACCTCGGAAATAATCAAAGTTAGTGTAGGCATTTTTTTTTGTCTGTCTGCGGCCCAGTACCAAGTGGAATACGGACCGGTAACGGTCTACGGACCGGATGTTGGGGACTACTGACATTGGATATTATCTGACAAGGTAACGTCTATCTCTAAAGATCCATAATCCAAAAGGGCAGAAGTGAAAAGAATCAAGAAGAGGATGAAAACTTGCAATGCCAGGGTACTTCTATGACCCTTGATGGTATCTGCGCTAAACATCAACACCATGGTTAAATGAATGAAAAGCCTCAGTGCAATACAAGGAAATGTGGGAAGACCAAAAAGGCTATGTTTAAGTCAACCAAAAGCATTGAAGACCTTAAAAACTGTGTTTTTTGTGGTGTTTTAACATGTTCTTGAGGCATTTTCTGATGATTGAAGACATATATAAAGAAAATCAAATTAAAATTGAATTTCTGAGTATTTATTTATTTATTTGTTCATTTTTTATTTATTTATATTGTCATGAATCCAGAGCAGACAAAAAAAAAATGCTGTTTGAAAAACTTGTGGCTGTTGCATAAAATCTACAATGAGTGGGCCAAAAGCTCCCTGCTCTGCTCCATTGTGATGCATCCACTTGCAGACAAATAGATCCAAGTACGTCTTTGTTTTCCTCGTCTGAGCTGGAATCTGGATCAAAACTGTACAGTTGGGTGGCTCCAATATTGCTCGCCACTTTTGTTGCACCAGTAATATTAGGTCGGGGGTATGAGGGGCTGTAAGCTATTGGGAGAGAGTGTAAACAAAGGGATGATGGGAAATAAAGGAAAGCTCACTCTGCCCAACAGTTCCACCTGATTCTCAGAGGTGAATTTTTGACGAATTCCTGCCACTCTGCAGAAACTATGTCCTTGAAAACAACACAGGTTTGTGAATTTTGGCTAAATCATCATGCCATAATCATAATTAAAAGACCACTGGGACTGCTTGGGAAATAGATCAAAGATGACTGGAGTGGGTCTTCAATGGCACCTATAAACACCATATATTTTATTGCTTTGAATTTTTGTCTGGCTTCTATTGGCCATTCCTCATTTGCCTGTCTCGACCAGAACAAACTGTGCTAGCGAAGGTACAACAGTCACATCCTATTTTTCAAAACCATTATTGAAGAATATTTTGAAAACACACAAACTACAAAATGCTACACTTTAAGAGTAAAGTGGGATAAAACTCTTGGGAACCAGTACATTTAAAAAAATGAATCATAAGTTTATTCACTGCATTGAGTTCAGCTCAGCTGAATTCAGTAGTTCAGATTTTCAATTAATTGGACAGTTTTGCTGTACAGTATATGAACTAGAAATGTTGTGAACTTTTTTTTTTTTTTTTAGCCCAGATCCAATTTTTAGTCTCTGCTGATACGGAGTCCCGATCTGATATTTTAATGCGTTAACAAAGCTTGTTAAGGAATCTTATTATAAAGTGTTACCTCTGATACTATTGTTGCAAAATTAAAATAGTGAACATATTTCATAAAAAGATCCAGGTTGTCCTTGTTAGATGATAAACAGAATCAAGTCACCGAGAGACCTGCACATATATAAACATTAGGAGTTACATTGCAGAATTTTTTTTACTGAAATTGTTGTGAATCAGGAGCAGATAAAAGAAAAAGCGGTTTGAAAAAGGGCTTATTTGTAACGTAGAAAATACGCTGGGTGGGCCACAAGCTCCCTGCTCTGAGCTCTCAGCAATGGGAAAGGGAAGGGGGGCGGGGTTGCTCCACTACAATGGCTCTGCCCACATCTCAAGGTGAATTTCTAATGCACTCCTGCCGCTCTGCAGAAACTATGTCCTAGAAAACGACACAGAAATTTTTAAGATATTGGCCGAAAACGGCATAATCATAATTGAAAGACCATTGGGAACACTTTGAAAATAGATCAAAAGATGATCAGGGCGGAATTTTCATAGGCTGGTGTTTTTCTCTTTCACTGGTCATCCTTATGGCTTCTTTAAGCAGAGCTTCTGCTTTGAGTACTTAATAGAACAGGGTTACCATAACAATGGAATCACTAGAATCATCTCACACGCTTCTGTGAAGCAGCTTCAACTATCAAGCAAAAATACTGCAACTAATAACTAGAAAAAAATCGTTAACTATTAACTTGTAAGAAGAGGTAATAGTTAGTCATAAAGGAAAGTTTGGTGACTGTAGCTTTAGGATCTTCCCAGCAACTGAATATAAAAATGTTTAATAGCTGGGAAGGGTGAAGGGTGGGTTAGGTGCGTGTTTTGTTTTAAATGTTAAAGCGCCTTGAGTTGCACATGGCATGAGAAGCGTTATTTTTAAATAAATTAAGTATGATTTGATTTGATGTGATTTATATCTTCATGAAATATTCTTAAATAATTAAAATTTCAAAATTGTTGATGATGATAGTAATTATGACCAGCCCGTGTTAATCTAACCATTTATTAGTTTACATTTACATCTCATTTAGAGATTTTATATCACTTTGTTTTACATCATTTTATCCCTGAGCCTGCACTTTATAGACGGTCCCTTGTCATTTTTAAACTGCTAACTGTCTTTATGCGCCTCCTGCACAAACAAGCACCCTGTTCTTCTGTCACGATATGATATGCCGACTTCTAGGAGAGTATTTATCTGTAATAATAAGTTTGAAATATGCAATGCTGATCATAACCATACTAAAAATGAATACCCGATCTGTGATGAGGATACAACATCCCATTCCTATCAAGTGGAAACTGCCTGATCGGGCCCAATTTCCAATCCCGTGATCAGATTGGGATCTCCCTAGAATTAACACCTAATTTACAGTACAGATGAAGGCAAGTAACTCAACTAGTTGTTTTTAAACAAGCCTCTACATATCTCTTTGGTGCCCCCTACTGGCTTGGAGGTCATCTACACTTGCATTAGTCTACTTCTTTCTCTTTCGGCTTCTCTCTCTCTCAGGGGTTGCCGCATGGAACGAGTCGCATGGTAAGCTTGTAAAAATAAGTACAAGTAAAAGTAAAGTAAAAATACTTTACTTAGTTTTAGGTTTTTTTTGGTAAGCTTGGCAAAGTTTTATGCTGGATGCCCTTCCTGACGCAACCCTCTCAAAGCAACCAGGCTTGGGCCCGGCACAGAAGTAGAGAAGGGAACAGGGAGCAGTCTGGATTTGAGCCGTGGTTACATGGACGGAAGGCGCCGCAAACCAGCATGAGCTAAACCGGCTCCCACTTGCATTAATCTACTAATGGTTGGAAATGAATATTACCATCAGTGACCTGATTGGACCCCTAGTTGTTGGAGAAGCTTCGAAGAAAAAGCTTTGGTTTTAGGTAGTAAAAATTATGCAAAACTTGTGAGTTGGAAACCATTAGCCGTTCGTGCTACAGGCGTCCTGTGTCCTGTTTGTTTATTTATATGAACTGAGGGAGGAATCTGTTCCTTAAATACCCATAAACATGTAACAGGGCTCAAATCTAAATAGCTGTAACTGGGTTTATGACCGTAAACTATCAGTTCTTGCACCATATGAATGGTTAGTAAACAGAAGTTTTTTTTCTTTCATGCAGATCTGTGGTAACTTTTCAAAGAAACATGGTGGGCTATTTTTGTTTCTGCTTTCAGGCCTTCTCTATTGACTCCATATGGGTAATTTGCAACTGTAATTAGAAATGGCTCAAACTGAAAGATTGTGTTGGGACCAGTGTGCGTTTGGGCTGAAGTATGTTATTCATATTTCTAACACACTCATCAATATGCAGACACTTTGCTGTAATTTTGAAGCTAGATGATCCATAAATTACATGAAAAATTAATGAAATGAATGATATAAATATCACACATAAAAGCTAAAGGATATGACTCTTGGCTTCACCGCAAATGCATTTTGCCAATTGTGAATTTTCTCCAAACACGTGTAGAGTGTCAGTGTTTGCAGATAAGCACAGAGCTTGGACGGAGGGTCTAAAACATTGCTTTTCAGGACCAAAGAGCCGCTTAAGCACGAATCTGTGTGCTTTCTTTCTTATCCATGAAGGTATTGGCCTTTCTGAGAGTTGCTCACTTGTCTGGCGCGTCTGTATTTTCTTCAGACATCGCTTTAGACGTCGACTGGTTCTACAGGAGATTTCTTCCAGCTGGATGGAATGTTTTCTGTGTCAATTAGAGACCCACTATGAATGGTGATTGGTGATTTTGTGTTTTCGAAAGACCCCTATCATTATTTTTTAAAATAAAAACGTTCCCAGTGGTGTTTTAATTATGATTAGGAAGTTTTTAACCAAAATCCCACAACCGAAATGCCTTAAAAAGCCACAATTTCATGTTTATCTGAAGCCCCTGTTGCCAGAATCCCCTCTACAAGGGCGTGGCCATTGGTGCTAACGTGAGTAAATCCCCCCTTGATGACCCCTTTCTGCAAGCTGTGTCTTGCATAAGTGTAGATGGGGAGCACAAACTACACCGACTGACAGCCTATAGACTAAATGCCAGAAAGAAAGTGACTATTCGCACGTAAGTTTCCAAATTTTATTCTTGGCCACATGAACTCAGAGGAAGTGTTAAGTTTAGGATTATGGGTTAGGGTTAAGCTGTGTTCACAGGGACGGGGCAGATCAGGGATCTTGCTTAATACGAATGCGCTCATTAATTCAAACCGAGTGTATTTGCAACAGATTGACTGACAGCAATGTTAAAGGAGAATAATCTGAAATGCAAAAATGAAACGATTTTTATTACATTTCTTCTCTTTTATAAGAAAAAAGCCATAAGTACATGTCAAAAAACTCAAAAAACACGATTTTCATACTCTCAGAAATGGGGAAGGGAAGGGGGGTGGGGTTGCCCCGCAACAATGGTCCTGCCCACAGCTCTGAGGTGAATTTCAAATTAAGTCCTGCTTCTCGGCAGAAACTACAGTATGTCCTAGAAAACAACACAGGTTTTTTGATTTTGGCTAAAAATGACATAATCATAATTAAAGGACCATTGGGAAAACATTAAAAATTAGATCAGGAGATGATCAGAGCGGGATTTTAATAAGCTAGTGTTTTTGTCTTTTATTGGAAGTCCTCTTCACTGGTCATCCTTACGACTGTAAGTAGAATTTCAGCTTTGAGTGCTCAATAGAATGAGTTTAATATAACAAGGGAATCAAAGAAAATGGATGAAGGACAGAAACCGAATTTAGCTCAAATTCTGCTTGAATTCAGCTGCAGATCAGCACTGTTGGAATTTGCAAATTAAAAAGTAATGTTGGGTTTTTATCCGGGGCCAATGAAAGCAATCCAGGCTAACAAACAGTCTGGGGAAGCGCCGAAGATGACGTGAAAAACGACAGAAGAGATCAAGACGTCTCTCACTCGTATTTATGTCCGGGCGTTGGGCAGAGTGAAAAGCTTTGAAGGGGAAAGGGTTATAAGGTATTAAAAAGTCTACCTTGAAGTCAAACGGGTCTCTGCCCCCCCCTCCCATAAATAGAGTACATGTGATCAATATTAGGGCAATCCTGAGCTGCTGCTCTTCTCGGCGTGGAATGTGCTCCTGTTCTTTAAGCCATGAGCCGGATCAGAGCTGCATTCAGCGTTACTGTTTTCATTTCTACCGCCAGGATCTCTCTCCTCGTGAAGAAAATTCGCTGCCCAAAGCTCTTGTGTCCACAATACAACACCTGGAAAAAGAAAGTCTTCATTAATCTCTGCAGCCTCGGAGAAGCTACGGTCGGAGGCTTTCCAAACCACATGTGAGGCGGCACGGCGGCTGCTTTTGTTTGAGAATATCTCCGGGTTACTTTCAGGTCATTTTGGCTGAGTGCTCTCTTAATTGAATCTCAAAGCATATTGTTTAGTGTGCCACTGTTAAAGAGCTCTAAAAATATCCCTGTGGATGCACTGACCTAATCTGTTTGGGAGTTGAGGAGGGAGGTAATCCTCTGTGGTCTTTGTCCCTCTGACTAACCGCTGATGAATGAATCATTAGGAAACGAGCCCGTGCTGGATCACTGTCAGTGTGCCTCTCATCCCATTACAGCATACGTTTATTCTTTCAGATTTCATCATAAACACTCTACTTGTGACGACTTAAATCACCTTGGAACGATTCTTTAGAAACCTTTCCCTCAGTCTGTGGGGGATTTTATTCTGCTCACATTCTGGAGGAACCCATGAAAACAGACGTCCCTGATGAACCTTTTCAAAAAACAGAAGGTAGTTCAACAAAATAAACAACACAATTTTGTCACAATATTTCATAAAATAAATTGATATGTAAAGATCTCTACTGAAGAAAATCACACCACAGAAGATCGAACCACAACAGACAGAAGGTGGTTCTTTACACTAAAAAGTCCATCAAAGAATTGATAGAAAGTCTTTAGTTTTATCAGGATGGAATTGAGATGCTTTTAAAACCATTTGATGAGATGCACAAATAAAAAAATGTGCATTTTTAATTTTTTTAATGAGCTATAGAAAGTATCAATAAGATCTGTTGGGTGATCTGGTAAGTTTTTCTACAACAATGGTAGCTTAAGATGGAAAGATTTGGCCACGGAAAAAGGCTCCTTATTTACCCACCGTCTCAAAATTGATCCACACATTTTTAACATGGCATAACAGCATCATAAAGTATTCATTATCAACAAATTCTGCTTCCTTACAGTACAGGAAGTAATCATTTAAACAACGAATAACAACAGATGACAAAAATATCACCAAACTCTGCGTGTGTGGTTTAAAAAAGGTCCTAATGAACTCAAATCTCTTCCTGGGGTGTTACCATCATGGTGGTCAGAGAAACACACAAGAACCCGGCCATATTTGATCTTATTTACATCAGTCCTGGTGGGTGGGAATCTGCTTGGAGGCTGAACTTAACAGAAAAACCACAAGGGTGTGGCAGATGTCAATCACATGGAGATAAAGAAATCCACACGCATGTTTAAGAGACCCAAACAGCATTATTAATTTTCTCCTTCACGATTGATATTCAAACGGTAGGCGATTCTGTGAAATAAAAGAAACACCATCCCTATGTCACTGCCAAATCCGAGTTTTGACCGCAGTAGGCTGAAACACACATTTGTTTACATAGGCTGTTTCTTAAAAGTGGTCGCTTGAATGCGCATTGCGGTTCACACCAGTAGTGTGAAGGTAGCTTCATAGATGTGCGTACAGCTTAGCTACATATCAGTGAAAGTTGAAGCAGCAGCACATCATCAAGGTCATTTGGTGCTCAGTGGAGGATGAGGACAAAGCAGGGGCTTGTAAAGCTAACAGGAGGAGCAGAAGGTAGTGATAGTCTACTGATCAGATTGGTTGCATAAAAAACCCAATCTGATCATCTTTGATCTATTTTCAAAGCGTTCCCAGTGGTCTTCTAATTATGATTATGCTGTTTTTACCCCAAATTAAAAAAAAACCTGTCATTTTCTAGGACATAGTTTCTGCAGAGCAGCAGTAGTTCATTAGAAATTCACCTCTGAGTAGTAGGCGGGACTGTTGGTGCAGGGCGAGGCCACCCCCACTTTCCATCTCTTATCTATTTACACCCTCTCCCGCTAGCCTACAGTCCTTCACACCCCCAAACTAATATTAGCGGTGCAACAAAATGGCAAAAAATGTCGGAGCTATGCAGCCGTAGGGTTCTGTTCCAGACTCCAGCTCAGTCGGGAAAAACAAAGACGCACATGGATGTGGATGAATCAGAAGGGAGCGGAGCGGGGAGCTTGTGACCCACCCAGCGAATTTTCAACATCAGAAATAGATTTTTTCATCTGGTTCTGATTCACAATGACATGCATAAATACATTCTGAGATATGTAATTTTAATCTTCATTTTCTTTATATATGTCCTCCATTATCAGACAAATGCCACAAGAACATGTAAAAAAACACCAAAAGCACAATTTTCACTTTCAGGTTTGGCTAGATTGTTCTTCAGCTTTTAGAAAGACTTCCACCAGAGGACTGATGTTGTCACCTTCTACACTATTTGTCAGTGATGGAGCACAGCAGCAGAGATGTACACACACACACACACCTACACATACACACACACACACAGATCCACCACCGTAAAAGCTAGCACGAGCTTCTTCTTCATTGGTGGAAGAGACGGTGACTCAGAGCGGCTCGTCAGCCATCTCTGCAGAACAACAGCAGAGGCCTTTGTTTGGATTAGCCGTGGAGCAATTTTAACTGTACATTCCAGGTAGGTGAACAACACTTGGCTCCAACAGACGAATATTTCAAAGCTTACCCAGAAAAGGGGAAAAAAAAAAATCAACAATCAGTGTCTAGTTGGAGAACTTGGCACAAGGAGACCCCTTTCTGCAACAAACTAGGATTTATTTATTTGTCTGAGCTCACAGAGTCCTGATATAGATTTCAATAAGCTTCACTGTAGTGTAACTAAATATGAAACCCATTACAAACTTGGGTCAGAACTACAAACAGAGCGGCTGGGGGTATTTCTTATTTGTTTCATGCTCTGCCTTCTGCTTTTTCATCACATCACAGAGTGGTTTGGTAAATAATAAATCTATTTACTGCCCATGAACACTGAGGTAATATTTGCCCTCAAAAACGCTCCATCCATCAACCGCTTCTCGTCTGGGCCTCGCTTGGATGATGAATAACCACGGGAGTAATTTCATGGATGAATTAGGAGCTAAAAAACAACAGCAGGAGAAATGCATCGGCACACCTGCTGCCTGAAACCACAGTGAGGGAAGGCTGCTTTGTTTTGGTGCTGATGCTTCAGGCAGATAGTGGCAGGTCTGCGGAATCACTTTTGATAATTACGACAAAAAGACAAACATTCAGAACTCTCCGAACATGTCTGCAGTTCTATCTGATCTGTAGGTTTACTCAAAGCAACCTTTTGCTGCACGAAAAGTTCAAACTCTAACCACAGGAGTCGGCGTGAAGCTCTTACACAATCCCTGATTATCTTATTCATTTCCTCTGATGAAAACAAACCATTTGGGCTCGTGCAGAGCCGATGCCGAGCTGTATGAAATGAGACGTTTGCTCCGTTCTCGTCTGTCGGCACCACAGACTAATATTCTCCAGCGTCCAGCCTCCTTCAAATGACTGTGGATGTTAGTGAGCTTCAGGTGCTGCATGAGCAGGACCAGAGCGGTCGGGGGAAGGTTCTGGTTCTGTGGGTGTTGAAGCTCCTCCAGCTGCCAAACTGCTCTCATTTATCGAGCAAACCTGCAGAAGGACCTCCTATGGTTTTAGGATTTCCTCTCAAGGTGCAGCAGATGCTTTTTTCACACTTCCTGACCTTGAGCCGTAGCCAGAACTGCCCAGAACTATGGTCTGTCTATGGGGGGAAAATGGGCGAACTTGTACGGGACACACAGGTGACGTAGCAAGATCTTAGACCACTTGGTGAGCAGAGCAAAACTGCTCATGCACATGTTTTTCTGCTATCATGCAGCGAGGAACAGGTTGTAGCACTAACACTTACACAACATACAAAGATAGAGTAAGGGCGAAGTAGGAGAGATGCAGGCCTGTCGTATGCAGTTGTGCGCAGTTGTCCACCTCACTAACAAGTAGAGTGTGGCGTAAGGACGGCGTATGATAACAGCATCACCCGTACGTCATAAGTGCGTGCAATGTACATCAGCTTTATGAATTCTTTACAATCCTTCTGCCACATGACAATTGTACATTCCATTTTAATGACATCCTATATGATGGGACTGCAAGACACACCCACTACCCACTTTACGCTCCGTTGAGCCTGAACAGAGGGCATATGATGCACTGAACCTGCTGAACACGGGTTCTTGAACACACTTTTAGCTCTATGATCGCCACTCTGGACTGTACAGACCATTAACAGAACAGCTGACACATTACGGTCCTCAATCACAACCTGCATAAGGGGGAATCTTTACATCCATTCTCTAAGGGTCAATTTTTTAGCTAGGTTTAAATTACAACAACATTTTTTGGGTTTACAGTCTAAACTTTATAAAACTTAAGAATTTGATGAATTTTCTTCACTATATCTCAAATGTAATTCTTTCCCCACAAGAATTAAAATAAAAAAAATACCTCATCACTTATTTTCTTCTGCTAAGAAGCACAAAATAATAAATGTGAGCTAATAAGCCTGCTGCATTTGAAACCAGCCGTCTGCACGTTTTGTGACAGTCATCATCCATTCATGTCCCATAGTGGCTACCTTTTCTGGTTTCTCACTGTGTTCTGTTTTTTAATATTTCATTTTGATTTCTGGAAATTATTTTTTTTGTTATCAGAAAGGTTTTTGTTTTTTCTTTGTTTTCCCTGACATTTTGTTTTTTTCTAAATATATATACACATATATATATATAAAATTTCGTTGTTATTGTCAATTTCTTTTTTTATGTTGAGTGATTTGTTGATGCGATTTGCACTGTAAATGTCTATGTATATTATTTTTGCAATAAATTATGTTAAAAGGACAAACAACAAATCCTCAAAAAAAGACCCATTATACACAAAATAATTTAGAAGTTAGAAGTTGTTATGCTTTTTTCTATCTTGAAGGTCTTTCTATGTCATGAATGTTTTTCTCCTGCTGAAAAACGTAATAAATAAATAAATAAGCTGATTTTTGTTGTTAGGCTTGTGAGGATGTGTTTCAAGAATTGATTAGGTCTTTCAAACAGCACTTTATTGTGTTGATGAACTTCTCGGACCTCCAGCGAAAATCATCAGAATCGTTTTTCTGGTTTGCTTGGATCCTCCTGCGCAGGAGCTTCTCTGTGCTCACGCTGACCCGACAGGATCAAACCAACGACAGAATCATGGAAGACTCTTGTTCATCTTCTCCTCCATGACATCACGGAAAACTTTGTAGGGATTAAAGCGAGGACCGAGGAAGACTGTTGCTCTATTTTGAAAGTTGGCAGGGATTCATCGGACTATAAATACCATTCTGAAGCTCAGGATTCCTCACATGTTTCCACCTTCAGCGCTGTGAAGTGCAAATAAGCCGGCTTGATTTGGTGTGAAGCTAAAGAGCAGACATATTTCTGAAGATATTCAATCAAATGTTCCAACAACTTGGTGTTTTCTGGCAAAGAAGCTTTTTAGGCTATGAAGCTGGAATTACATTCAACCCATCTGGTTGCTAATAAAGTAAATTCTAGACAAATAGGTTTGAAAACAAAAGTTTGAAGAGTTTTAAATTATCTTTGTTTTTTTGGAATGTTGTTGCTGTTCACCTCTCGACTTGTCCCGTTAAGGGTCCCCAGGGCGAATCAGTTTTCCCTGATTCGCTCAGGTGCTTTGGCAGAGAGTTTTAAGCCGGATGCCCTTCCTGACACAACCCTGTCTTTTCAAAGTGCATGAAGACCCAAAGAAACAGCAGCGCCTAGGGTCTTGCCTAAGGACCCACACTACGTGAAGTGAAGACAGGCTCCCTGCATAACAGTCCCACTCCCAGTCAACTGACATGTCCAGACTAAATTGGTTTTCTGGTGCTAAGTGCTATTCATAAAAAGGTGTAATTTTTCTAAGATAACTACTCAAGTATTAGAATAAATACTACAATGCTAAAATGTTGCAGAGGCTTGGGAGGAGTTTAAAAAGAGAACTTTAAGTTAAAAACTGGCACCCCTAGAAAGTTAATTTATTTTATACCTTTGTTGTCATTGATGTGGTTCTGTTCCAGCTCATTAGTTCTATTTCCAAACTGGCCACTAGTTGGCAGCGTAGCGCACAGAGGTAGGGGAGTGGATTTATTTATTTATGTATTTTTTGGTAGGGGAGTGGATGCACACCAGACGAAGAATAAATCCTCTTGATGTGACGCTACCAGCAGCTGACCATGTGTGCTGTGTCTCTATTCCATAGCACAGACCACATGGCCTCTGAGCCACCACTGAGAGGAGGAACAATCCCAAAAAAGTTAAAAAACTAAAATAAATCACTATGAGGTATCCAAGTGGGTTTCTGAAGAAGGTCCTCAGGGCCTCCAGGGTGGTGATGGTGAAGACTGGCAAGGCTTTCTCAGAGCGGCTGAAATTTTAATATTAAAATAATAAAACAAAACAAAAGAAGCTCATTTGTTCCTTTCTAAAAGGACGGGGATGCTGGAGCCTATCCCAGCCATTAATGGGCAAAGGTAGGGTACACCTTGGATGGCTCGCCAGCCCATCTTAGCAAAAGAGCTAGTTTAGGTTCCAAAAGCCTCATCAAACAAAAACAAAGGTGGGTGGTTTAGAATAATAATTCAAAATAAATGTTTGTTTCTAAAGCTGATCAAGAACAGATTGGTTTTTGTTGTAGTTTTAAATCAAATATTATCCTAAATTAATTGAGTATGATCATATAGAAAACATTTTGTATGTGAAAAATTCTTTAAAATGAAGTTTGAGATGTTTTTACAAAAGCAACACTGATTTTTTCAGTTTGTGGTTCAGTTTAGACAAATTAACTGCAAAAGTGTAAGAATTGAGAAAAAACAGTTTGCAAAATGTGTAGCTGTGCGCAAATGTATAGAAATCTAAAGCTGTGGGAGGGGCAGAGTCACCAGCAATGAAACACTTCCATTAATATTAAGGAGGAAAGACACAGACACGGTGGCCAAAGTGATAAACTCAAATACTGGTTGGCCATGCATCAAGAGAGGAAATTTAACACATTTAGGAAGTTTATATATTAGTAACACATGCCAAAGCTGCAGCAAGTGTGGTCTTCTGTAAAAGTAGTGTGTGTGAGCGCTTTAAAGTGCCACCTGTCTTTGAGACCCTTCAGTTCCAGCAGGTGAAAGTCTCTATGCAGATGAAATATGCCAAATGATTCTGAATCTCTGAAATCACCTTTTCAGATTCTTCCCTTCATTTTAATAAGCTTATTCTTCAGAATTCAGATTTGTAGATTCTGAGCAGCTGATGCAGTGCAGGGTTCAACACTTAGCTACAATTCCAGCCTCCAACCGCATGTTTGAAGAGCCAAGTGTGTGTAAAGAGAATCAGCAGGAGAGCTGAAGCTGGCCTACATCACACTCAGCTGGAGAGCTACTGTCGGCCTGAAAGACACGTCTGCCTGGACTCCCGGTGGAAAAAACACAAACAAGAATCTAAGGCCTTGCCTTGTGCTGACCGACTCCCCACTCCATTGGTGGACCTCTCCATCTTCTGTCCAGCTTTCCTCTGAGCCTGTGTGGGCCTCTGCAGGAGCAGGGGGTGCCGTCTCTCCCGCAGACCGTTGTTGTGCATCTCTGAGGCTTTTACGGCATTCATTGTTCCCACTTCACTCCCTGCTGGATGACATCTCTTCAAGGGTCACCTCCCTGCAGAACGGAGAAAAACAGACACCATGAAGGCATGTGCAGTTTGCATGTCACAGTCAAAACTTCTGAGTGCTACCTTTAAAGAGCCCGAGTTAACAGAGTTTAAACAAGCATGAAACACATTTGCGAGTTTCCATTTGAGTGGAGAAAGGCCTCGTTGGTGCCAGGAGGTGGACTGCAGCCATGCTTTAGTCAGAGTCTAGCTCAAAGCAGAGGAAGCACAATGGATTCAACAGAAAAAAGAAAAAAGTTAACCTTATTTCTCACAGCTACTTAAACTATGGCACCTTAGGCAGATTCAACGTGATTCTAAATTAACTATGAAGGTACCAAGATGGACCACAAAAAGCACAAGAAGAACAACCTCATGCTGAGCATGTAAACGCGTAATCCTAGATGACACAAAACACACGGCAGCATCAAAAAGGTTAAACAATAAAAAAGGTGTATTGTATATTCAGTAAATCCACTAACTGCTGTGCATGTTTTCACAAAACTTACTCTACTCAACCACTGACTTCAGAACATGAATGTCCTGCATGGAAAGCAGGGATAGCTCTGGTGGAAAATATTTCCTCCGTCTGCTGGTCCAGCAGGTTCCTGAAACCCCTCCTAAAGGAGAGGATGGTCAATCGTACGTGTGTTAAGGATCAAGGCGATGCTGCGACTGCGTTTTATCTGGGAGTCGAGTTTCCATAATGCTCTGTGCAGTTTTCTCCACCTGCTTCGGATCCTTCAGAGGAGGTCCTCCACCAGATTTAGAAGAGGTTAGATGTCCTTAGCTGCACAATTCACCTGTATTTGTGAAAGTAGGTGGTGCTTTCAAACCAAAAACAAGCTTCATTGGTTATTAGGGATTAGAAATTGTGCAAAGGTATGGATGTAAATGTATGTTTGGCTGTGTGGACCCGTGTTGGACTGGGGAACCATCAAGAGAGGTTGAGATAGGCTCCAGCAACCTAGTGACCCATCCATTCAGCTATCTATTTTCTGAATCTTCTTTAGGGCCACAGCGTTGCTGGAGCCTATACCAATTAGTGTTGGTCAAAGGTGAGGTACAGCCTGGACAGGTCACTAGTCTTGATGCAAAGTTTAGAGATCCCAAAGTTTAGAAGGAAACTCTAAAAACCAGATTTTTTATTGATTGTTTATTGTGACACCAGCTTTTTTTTTTTTTTTTACCTTTACACATGATATATATCGGTAGATGTCATTAAAAACTACAATTGTTTTTTTTCTGTCTCTTAGCTTTATCTCGTGCACCAAAGCAGCCCACAGACTCTTCTTTAAGGTCCTGGTAAAATAGTGCCAACTGAAAACGTATAAAAATATGTCTTTATGCACTTGAATTTTAATGAGGAACAATACCCTGACTACAGCTGATAGAAGATAAGCTAATATTGGAGTACCAAGTCCAACTATTTCTAAGTTTATATCACAAAACAAAACTGATTGCAATGGAAAATTAGTGCACCCTCCACATAAGTGCTGCCATTAGCAGAGAAGCAGTATGACCCAGGCAGTAGAATACAGTAGAACTGTGCTTTAATGATGTGCAATTTGCATTCTATGAAGACGTCTGAGCACCACAGCATGAAACCCCCATGAAAAAAAAATGCCATAAAGGAACTGTGCAGTTCACCATGCCCATAAGCTTCAGCCAAAGGGATGTTTTATTCTTCCTTCTCCATCCAAGAACCAAAAATACAACCTGACTGCCGCCAAAATCTGATAAATACATGATAAATGATATCAGAAAGAGGCAAATCGAATGATAGATGAAAGTACTGGCAAGAAAAAGAAAAAAACTGCTGCCTCTATATGAAAAAAGGTTAACTGTTATTCATAGCTGGTAGTGATAGTAAAGTAATCTGACTCCAGGAAGTGTGTTTATGAAGTTTGTGTTTGGGTTGTTCTAAAGTGGCAGAAACGTGTGCACAACTTTTTCTCTGGATATCAAAAACACACTTGGATTGTAGGATTTGTAATGTAGCATCCTACCCCCCCACCCCCGTTCCCTTGAGGGAAGGGACACTAATCAATAACATGCTTCTCTGACACCTCTTTCAAACCGTCTGTCTTCTCTGTCAATAATTTGGTCATTTGCCTTTTAAATGTGAATAAACACCAGTAACTGGTCCTGACGTGTCACTTCTCTTGTGTTGGTACATCCTCGTGTGTAATGTACAGCTCTCAACATTATTCAGTACACTGGACTGCATAAAGCCATAGTCACATCCCACCAAATGAGGGCTGATCTGTATGCGTGCTGTGGGTTTTTGGGTTGTCAGGGCCCGTGAACGGTTGTATACAGGTGTGGCCAATTCACTTTGCCTTCAGGAAATCCAGTTCTTTCTGGAGAAAGAAGAGAGAAATTTAAAATGTTTAATAGTATGTTTGAATGTAACTCCAATCAGAATTATATTTGGAAAGTTCTTAATTCTTTCCAATACAGCTGTTGAAGGTACGACCCCTGGAGTCACAGGACCAACTCTAAGCTTTAACACTACTACTGACCAAATGGAACTAAGCACCTCTTAATGCATGCTTTAGTAAAACAGATGTCAAAGATGTGAAAACTGAAGAATCTGACATCAAAGGATCTGAAACTAAATAAGGTCTTCAAACCTTCCTGGTGTTCATCCTTCAATCATTTCCTGTTACTTTTCCTATACTGTTTCAGAAATGTGCTGATGACTTCTAACAAATGCAAAAATAAGCATAAATGTTCACAGCTGGATATTCTTTTCTGGCTGTTGTGTACAACAGTTGGATTATTTCTATGAGGCCAACAGCTTCATGTCTTTTAAAACATTGTGACTGCATTTGCTGTTAAATGTTTGTATGTTGTTCACCTAAACTTGAGCGATAAAGAAGCATGTGTTTTGATCACTGACTGTATTTGAGAAGTGCACTGAGGGACTCCTCCCCCCTCATATTCCAAACAGGCAGTACCTGCTACTTTTTTTAATGCTTTCTTTCTCATCACCTTTTTTCAATGATATTTTTCTGTATTGCATGTTATTCATGTTATACATGGACCAACTAGATGCATCAATAAAAGTATGTGGTTTCCCATCAAATGTTAAAAATGTTTCCATGATAAATTCTTTCATTATGCTTTTGAGTGGCAGAGGTGTGACTTTCCAAAAAGCTTACTCCTGTTTAGTAAAAACGGTTGCCATGAAAACCATGATTCAGACCGACTTGGATCAATCACAGCTTACTGACGATATCTGGTTCCTACATGGTGACGTCCGTATCGCAAAAAAATGGCGACTTAATCGACAATATTTTATTGAAACTGGAAGTAAGCCATTTTACTGTAACTCACTCCAGTTCTCATATACAGCCACTTATTGTAAAAATGGAAAGGATTTGTCTACGGCTTTGAAATTTCTCAAGTCAAGTTTTGGAACATTTGCTTGTGGAATCTGCCGTTCTTTTGCCTTGTGGGGGTAGATCAGTGTGGTTATGAAAGGAACCCTGAGTTCCTTTCTCCAGAAACATCTTTCATGCTCAGAGCATAGTTTTTTCTGTAAAATGATTCTGAAACTCAAACAAAGCCCCAGTGATGTAAAATAGCTCAAACCTGAGCGAGCTCAGCCTCACCACCATCTGGCATGGTCTGTTTCCATAACTGTGGGTGTGGATGAGTCTGTTTTCAGCAGACAAATCCCGAGTCAAACCTCCACAGTCCCTGTAAAGGTGAAAGGTTCACGGAGCGTTTATGTGGCATGACCTCACGTAAAAGCTCAAACGAAGATGCCCCTCTGCTCTTCCTGAATTAGAATCAAGGTTTCTGGGAAACCGTGCTGAGGACACTGCATCTCCTCAGACTGTATCTTGACACAGAGATAACAGGCAGCAGGGCTGAGCAAAGAGAAAAGGACTGGACACCACGCTGACATAAACATCAGCCCAGGCAAACAATAACAGACCTGTGCATTTACCTCTGAAATAAGACAACAGGGGCAGGAAATCATGGTCTGTTAAAAGGCCAGAGCAAATAGAGACTCCCCCTCCTAGAACCAGGAGGAACCTCTTTAATGAAGCCTTAACTGATGGGCCCGCGAAAGCCCACCCAGAGGCACGCCGACAATTTATGCCACTGTGACAGCAGCGTTGAGAACAGGCAGAGGAAAACAAAGAACGTCCAAAGCGACACCTGGGTTCAAGTTTCTGTTTCATCTCAACTCACATGATGATAGGATATCGCGGAATCTGTTTCATATGACTCAAGATTGTCTGGAAAATAAAGCACCTCCACTTTGAGGGCTTGATGGAAAATATGCAGATTAAAAAAAGGAAAGCAAAGCTTTCAGAGGGTCAGTTTATTGTCTGATGCTATCCTATGAATGGTGGCCTGTTTCACTGTATCAACACAGCAAGAATCAGGACACGTGGCATTAAAAGCTGCATCCAGATGAGCTGATAGCACATCCCAATGAACAACTGTCCTCCTATTGAATCCCCCTGATGGGGTTAAATGCTTGCTGCATTATCTGCTCCTCTCCATAATGACTCATAGATTGAAGGCCATCTGCAGCGATGGGCAGTCACTCTTCCGGTCAGCTTTATTACCTTCCTACACAGTGTACAGTTGAACTATATTACGTAGCAGTCTCCAGGTAATTGGCCACTGGCCTTGGGTGGGTCACACAAACACACAAAGAGTGTTTGACTCAGGATTTGTCTTTCCAACATTTAGAACTTTTTTTTAATGAAAAGTGTTTAACCTTAGTCACAACTGCCCTTACAGGTGTATGTGAGCTGTCTGTGGGTGAAAAATAAACCTGTATAGGTCTCTGAAGGTTGGAGACCCATCGGTGAGCTTATAGAGTGAAAATGTTCATGTACATTTTATCTACAGGCATGGTGCAGGTGACGGGTTGTAGTGAACACTTATACAACCTCGGTCAGTAAGGAGCCAGTACTCACACCTTACAAATGGCTGGAGTGCTGTGTAAGGACACCAAATGACAGCATCAGCTGTGTATTGTAAGTGTGTGATTTTTCCACTGGCCCTTGGAATACTTCACGATACAATTAGCACATGCAGGAACATCATACATTCCATTTCAACATTCCCCTTGAGGTGGCCAAACGAGCCTTAAAGGAGCTGCAAGCCACACCTGCACTCTCCTTAACTTCCTGGCTACCAGAGAAAAACAAAACTGTCCACTCAAAATTCTATTAAAACAAAAAACAGAAGCTACAATTCCCAGAGCCCCACACCTTCACATTTAGTATCATTAAAAAATTCAAAATCTTCTCCGAACAGATTTAATTCAGTAGTCTGTAGCGTGTGGGAAAGATTCTACAGAAGACGCATTTGCATAGCTGGTTGTCAGGAGGAAACCCTCCACGGCCCCTGTGCAACCCTCCACAGGTCCTATACAACCCTGTGAAACTCTGTAGGTCCTTGTGCAATCCTCCATGGGCCTGGACAACCCTGTACAACCCCTTACGGGCCCAGACAATCCTGCACAACCCTCCATGGCCCGGACAACCCTGTACAACCCTCTACTGGACCGGACAACCCTGTACAACCCTCCACGGGCCCAGACAACCCTGTACAACCCTCCATGGCCCGGACAACCCTGCACAACCCTCCATGGCCCGGACAACCCAAAAACCTGCATCACCCAAATGGATCCACCCACCCCAAGGGTGCACCATGTGACAAAGACTTTAAACATTTGAGTTTCACTGCTTTCTTAGGTGAAATATGGTGACATACTGGCTCTGTGGGACCAAGGGCAAACTTGACAGCATCTAGAGGACTTTAATAATAATATTATTAAAACACAGCGAGGCAGAAAAACAAAAACTGAGGAAAACTGAACAATATTCGAATACCCCCCCCACAATAAATAAATAAATAAACAAAAAATACAAAAAATAGTTGAAAATATATAGGGTTGATCAGCTGGAGATTGGGGCTGCTGTGGCATAGAGGTCAACCCGGCATCAGATGATTTGCCAGCATGTTAAGAAGTCGTCAGGCAACACATGAAACCCCTCATAGCTCCTGTTGATTCAGCTAGCACAACAATCCTTTAAGTATCTTTTTAAACATTGTATTAAATATACTTCAAAATATATTTGAAGCACTTTTCATTTTATATTCTATTTAGGCAGCTATGAACCAGAGACATAAAAGAGCTTCTTTCAGTTTTTTGTACATATTTGGTCAGACTTTAACATCAAACAGGAAGGAAACTTTTCTAGCAACAACAATAATATTCTCCACAGAGCCTTAAATCTCAGTGCCAACTGTTTTGATGCCCCTTGTGGCAAAAGTTAAAAGGAAAAGAATTTCAACCATTTTTTTCTGTGATTCAAAGATGGAGTTATTAAAAAAAAGTTTCCCTGTTGACTCATCAACGACAGTCTGGCTGGAAAGTATTTAGTACAAGTTGTACATGCAACAGATAAAATAAGTGGTAGTTCAAGCAAAAAGTATCAGACTGAACTGAATTCCTTGGAATGAGCGGAGCCTTATGATTATAGATTATTTTGATCATTTTCATCAAACCAGTTTCTCAAATTATAGATTTTTCAAGCAGTTTTTTAGACAGCTGTGATGTGCTGCTAACTCTTGCCCCATGAAAGGTCTGTTTCGCTAATAATTACAGAGTGAAATGAGAAAAGCATTTCTGAAAACATAAACACAGAGTTTGGTTCTTTTATTCATTTGGTAGTTTCATATATAAAAAAATACTTTCACATCACTAACCTGCAAAGCTGGGCCACTGTTTACAAGTAGTCTTTTTCCTATTATAGAATCCTTGTGTGTTGACAGTGCCATTACACAGTTCATGAGCCACTTCGCTGCATTTGTTTTATTTAACTTGGATGAAAACCAGAGATTGCCCTGTTTTGCTGTGAGTTACAACTCTGCTTTCTGGGATTCACACTGTTTCCCTCCATCAGATCTCTCCATCAGGCCCGATATCTGATCAGCTTTTGTAAAGCCGCCGGTCACATCTGGTCGGTTTCACTCATGTTGTCTCGCTGCACTCACACTTTTCAGGCTTTGCAGGCGACCACCAGCCAGGCTGAGGCCGAGCCAAGCGCTCAGGCTCCTTCACGGACGAGCAATATTTATGTTGGAGGTGGTTCAACATTTCCAAGGGATTCCTGTGAATTTATGTTGCAATCAACAAATTGGTAGAAATTCTCAAGCTCATTACCGTCATTATTTTAAATAGACATCTGCTTAATATTTCAATTGAGTTTATTTATAAAGCACCACTTCACATCTGAGGTCATCTCAAGACGCTACAAATGTAGAAAAAACCTTAAAGCAAAGCAAAAATACAATTACTTTTGATTATTATATTCCAATTCACTCCCATTTATTAGATAGTTATAGTTTAATATAAGTATGAAAATGTTCTTTTTGTTGCTTTATTTGTGGTGCAGCAGAAACCTTGAATGTGTGTTATTGAGTCTCCACTGGCTGTTTAAAAGGCCTGTAATGACTCAGATTTTTGACCCCAGACCTAAGACAGGACTTACGTTCACTACTAAAGACTAGTGTTTCCTAACCCTGGTCCTAAGGGACCACTGTCCAGCATTTTTTCAATCGCTCCCATAGTCCTGCCACTAATGACAGCCATTATCAGGTTTCCGAAAGCTTTATGATGATCTGAATAAAGAGTGCTTCAGGCCTTAGTCACGTGTACTTGTACGTGTGCTGTTGGATTTAGGTTGTCCGGGCCTGTGAGGGTTGTAGAAAGGAGCGGTTTCCATCTGTGATTGCCTTGAGGGTGGGGTTGGTCTCCCTCAAGGGGCCCTGGCTTGTGCCTGGGGTTGGGGTGGGGTGATACTCAGTACTCCCGGGTGGTGGGGTGCTTCTCTGGGACTGGAAGAACTCTCCAGGTGTGGGGATATGTGCCTAGTCGCATTGCAAATACGGAGGGCTATTCCTCTTTCTGGAGCTTGCACTCTACTTGGTCCTGTGCCCCTCTGCTCTGGGGTGTTGGGGACTCCTGTGGCGGTCCTACTGGCCCTGCTCTGAGTGGTTCACGCAATTGCCTGACGGACAGATTTCCTCTATCTGCAGTTGTTGGGGGGGCCCCAGCTGCTGCTTTGGCTTCCGATAACTTGTTGTTTTATGACCCCCCCCCAACTACTTCTTTAATCACCCTCTAACTTCATTAATCCCCCCCTATTTTCCCTTTTTAACCCAGTTTCTTTTGTCCCTATACCCCCTCTTGCACTATCTTCTTCTCTCTTTCTCTTTTCTGTCCGGTCCAACAAAAAGAAAAGGGCATACAAACATAATCAATATAAATAAAATCTAGCCTCAAATACAAAAACTGTTGGACAGGACAAGCTAGAGAGAAAAAAATTAAACATCCACATGAGACACCTGCATCTCATTTATTTCACCTTTACATTTTGAACAAGTGTTGACTCCAACCTGTCACTTGCAGCATGCCCATATAAAAAAATGTGAGTGAGCATTTTTGCTCAACAGACTCACCAAGCGGTTTAAAATTTTGCGTATGCCCCATGCATGCCACACACTTCTACCTATTTTTCACATGCAGGTAGCCTGCATCCGCCTGTAAAGGCAGTTCAGGGAAAAGCAGGGTAACATGGAAAACCCACACGACGGGACCAGGGTTGGACTAGAGCAGGGGTGGCGAACAGGTTTGACACAGAGAGCCGAAATTATTAACTGTGAGAGTCAAAGAGCCACACCACACACTGTCCTGCCAATAATAATAATAATAATAATGGCTTAGATTTATCTGTGCTTTTTCTTGGTGCTCAAAGCGATTATTCATTCATACTTGGTGATGGTAGCTGCTGATGTAGCCTCAGCTGCCCTGGGGCAGACTGACAGGGGCGTGGCTGCCAGTTCACGCCTACCATCATGTCTCTGACCATCACCTGGACATTCATACCCATTCACCAGTGGAGCTGCACTGGAGCATGGAGGGTGAAGTGTGCCTAAGGACACAACAGCTGGCTGGAAGGAGAGGGGATCGACCCCTCGATTATTGGACGACCCGCTCTACCGCCTGAGCCACTGCCGCCAAGGCATACACACGCAAACGGACAGTTAAAGCAATATTATTTCCATTAACACACTCCTGTCCTTACAACAGCAAGTATTGTAGTTGTGTTTATTTCAAGGAAAGTGTCCACCCTCAATACACACATCAATGCAGCTTAGCCAGAGTTAACACAGCAACTACCCTGGAGGTCAGATACCCCCTCCACACACACACACACACAGTCTCTCACTATCTAATCCTCTGCCTCTCTCTGACACACACAACTACTCAGTGACTTGCAGTGAGGTTGATCCTGGAGAGGCACTGAGTCCTCTGAAGTCAGATTTATGATAATAAAAACTCAATATTTCACCATTTATCCATCAGTATTTAACTGGTAATTCTCTGTATCTCAACATTCCTCTTTCTATGACACTTTTTCCTTCACAGCTCTATTCCGACATATGAAAGACTTGGTGTCACAGAATTCCCTTCAGACACAAACCGCACATATAATTTTCTCCTTTGTGTTTAAACAGTTCAGGTAGACCCAGACTCAGTAAGAGTGATCATCTGTTGTGACCTTATGAAGTCAGAGGAAAAAGAACGACACAAAAACTAAAAGCATATTAGTTAATTGCGTTCTTTGGTGCTAAGATGCAGCTGCTGATGCACACATGTCTGCTTAGTCACAACATCCACAGAGTCCACAGATTACTTTCATCTCAGAGGCTTTTCAGCAACACTGAGCTCTTCTTTACGCCTTCATCAGGCCAATCGCTAATCTTCTGTAACTTCAGCATCCAATCCAGCATGGTGTATTCTCGTGTCTCCTGCTGGTTTAATCCAGCAGCATGATAATACTTAGCAGAGTGGAATGTGAGGCTGCATCTGGGATGGATGACATGCCGTCCAGGAGTCCAGAAGAATGCTTTCATCCTCCTGCGATTGCAGTAGTGAGGAGCGAAGGTCTTAGTCTGGAAGATCTAGTCCGGTCCGGTCCGCCTCTCACACCTCAGGTGGCCTTTTCCAAGTCTGCTTTGACAGTAAACAGAGTCCAGAGTAACGAGGAAGACTTGCATACATGTTCATGCCACTGTGGTTCTGACAGGCTGGAGGTAAAGCCGTTCTTTACAGGGATTGGGAAGTGCCAAAGCTCTGATAAAAATATTTACGTCATCGTCCAAAGTGACTATGGCAACTTTGGTGACTGGACAGAATGTCATGAGTGTAACGGCGTCAGGTGTCACGAACTGTGTAAATATGCTGGTTTATGAGAAAATCCCCCTGTGACTTTAGCAAAACTCTGCCGGTGACTCTCCTTCTCTAATGGAAAATACAGCAGAGCTGTTTGCTCTTGGGGGGGGGGGTTGGGGGATACGTGGCGTTGCAGTCAGCTGTCATGTGACAGACAAGACAACACTGTAAAAGACTGCAGCGCCCCCCCCGTCCTGAGCCCAGCCCTTTCTCAGCTTGTAAACACAGCCCAGCTTTTGAAGAAGCATCCAGAATGAAAAAACTTTGGTCTTTTTTCGTCCTGCATTTACGAGATCTGTGTCATTGCTCTGCACAAACAGAGAAGTTCAAGCACATGACGGCAAATGAAAGACGTACTACAAAGCACAAAGAACTAAAGGATAAAAAAAAAACACGATAAAGCCAGATTATAAACTCTCCTCCAGCCTCACCTCATTCTGAGATTTATTACAGTAAACTGGATTATTTAGCAAATTAATTTAAAACTGTGTTAAACAATCCCAGCATTTTTTTGTTACTTTAACCTATTTTATGACCATCCTGGTTTAGTCTAGAAGAGCCCTAAAAGCAGCGGGTGACAGCTGACGAATACACAGAGCGGCTGTAACGTATGGCAGCAAGAGCGTTAAAGAAAGGTCAGAGGTCAGATGCTTCAAATATACAAGAACAGGCTGCAACAACTGGCTGGTTGAACATCTTGAAAGAGCGGCCGAATATCATCTCTTTCGTAAAAGGAGTCAGAACAGGAATTTCCTTGTTCCACTGTTCAACAGGATGAACGTACATTTGGAAACAGCAATAAGAATAAAACACCTCAGTAAATATTTACAGCAGGTTTTAAACCTTCAACTTATTTGAAATAGCACAAAATGGGTTTGTGATGCTTAGAAGTGTTTCTAAATTCCTTCAAAGTGACCCAGAGCATCTTCAAGTGTTGAAAGACTTTGTTGTGTGACTCACTTCTGTCCAGCTACAGTTCATGCAAATGCCCAGAGAACAGGACTGAACCACCTATGACATTTTGCAGGGGTGCACTCAATTCGCACAACCAGCTAAAGCCTTAGTCACAGCTGCCCTTACGGGTGGGTACGGGCTTTCTGCGGGCAAAAAATGGCAAAACCTGTATGGGGCATGTGGGTGGTCTACAAGAAACATCAAGCCTGTAGAGCGTTCAGTGAACCCATAAAGCAAAAATGTACAGGCAAGTCTTTTTCGACACTCTGTGTGGGCGACAGTTTGTAAACACTTATACAACACGCAAGGCTGAGTGAGGATGAAGTCGGTGAGACACAGGCGTGTCATTTTTAATTTCAGTAGTTTGTGTTATGTGGGCGTTCTATGGCGTAACCCCATGCGTGTGGCGTTCACGTGCGGTCATGAAAGCAGTGCACCCTTTCATGAAACATTTCATTCATAAAAACATCCTCATGTATCATCACTTCTTTGTGTTTCTCTGCCTTTCACTTATCTTGGTCAGGTTAGGGTTAACTAACTGTGGTTGTTTATAAATCAGTAATTCCTCCTGAGAACCATGTGAAAAGCAAAATCTGTCTTCCATTTTTTTAAACTTTCTCAGCAGGAAGACAAACTTCCCCTTTTCGCATCCAAATGGCACTAAAAAAAAGCAGATTCTCGACGATTTTAGGGCAACATGCCCTTTCTAAAAATTCATCTTTGCAAGCAACCCTTTGTGTTATTATTAAAAATAGTTACACACAACCTCCTCTCTACGTTTGGTGCTGTTTAAGTAACTAGTGATCTCTGGTGACAGCCACTAATTGTGTAGATCAGTCTGACTCGTGAAGCAACAAAAAAATTGAAAGTGACTTACAGCCCGTAGACGTAGAATGTTCTGGTGAAATGTCATACAGGTACTGCCTTTTTCCTCTGGTTCAAAGATAAACATTCAGTTTTTTTTCACTGATGATCCTTAAAAATCCAATTCTGAACAACCCAAAAAATTGGAAATGTTGTAAACATTCAAACAAATATTGATTTGTAAGATAATACACACCAGAAAAAGCCACAGCAATAGATCAATTAATGAAAAATACAAAAAGAATACTAAAAAAACAACAACTTTAGATTTTAGAAATCAAAACATAATGTCAGAAACCAAAACGTAAAAAAAATAAAAAAGTTTTGTAAAGCAGAAGTACTTCCTAGAAATCAAAAGGAATTGTTAAAAAGAAACAATAAGAAACCAGAAAAGGTAGGTATCATGGGTTATTGGTGGTTGCATGATGACAAAGAAGAGGGTAAACAGACGTTTTCCCCAAACCGTGGGAACGAGCGGATAGAAAAATCACCACATTTTTTCAGTGTCTGTGGTCAAAAGCTTAAAGAAATATATTTATGATGCCAGACAACTTCCAGTTTAAAAAGCAAACATACTTGTCATCATTCAACCAGTGACATCCCATAATACCTTTTACAATTTCTTTTCTAATTTTTTATATTTTTTATTTTGATTTCTGGAAATTACTTGTTTTCTAAAATGTTCTTTTGTTCTTCTGTTTTTTGATTGTTGTTGTGATCTTTAACAGTATTTAGCGTTGAGTGTTTAGTGATGTGATTTGCCCTTCAGGGCCACAACAGAAAGCCCTGACAACCTGTCTGCAGCACTGAATGAAATCATCATACTTTTTCTGTCACATCTTAATGCTATAGCTTAAGATGCTGCAGCTTGGTTCGCACTATTATATCCAAATGGGACTCAGTGTTTTTCAAAAGTACATCATAAAATCCCAGTTTATCAGGGATTTAATTTCCACCCATTACTGCGGTTGTGTTCAGTTCCAGAATGAAAGTCAGGAAGTTTGTCATCATGACTTTACAGAGGACGACATGTGGATATGTCCAACACAGACTCACCCAGATAAAAAAGAAATCAAGGCTTCTGTAAAAGAGGCGTTAGAAAGGTGGAAAACAGAATCCAAAAGTAAAATATATTTTTTTAAATTCACCTAATTCAGTTTTTCAGGCCCATCTTCCCTCACTCATGCTTTCATACGTTTTATAATCTCAGATAAAGGGGATGACCGTTCGCGTTTGCAATAGTTTCTTTATCATCATCATCACATTTCACAATTTTACATTTGGTATTGTGAATATAAAACGTAGCACTGGATAGTTTAAACAGCTTCTGTTGACCAAAGTCCTTCTTATGAAACGAAACAAGAGTTTGGATTTTATAGAACAGTTGAGCCACTCTTGGTGCACGAAAGTCAGGAAGGTAGACAGTAAGTACACTTTCTCTTTGTAATTCACCACTGAGGTCAGAACAAAATGCAGAAAAAGTGAAAATGAAGAGGCATTTTTACCATTGAAATGATATAGTTTAAATGGTATTCTATCTATGGTACTCAATGGCGACACCTAAATAACACGCACTGGTGATCAACGTGAATCAGAAGATTCTGATGCAGAGAAAAGCAATTTTTCATAATGGCTTTGCACTGATACACTTCACGTTAGTAAATGTATAACAGCACAAAGATGCTTTTCTCCACTTCATAATCAGCTAGAATTATATTATTTCTGTAACTGGTTGAAGAGTTACAGAATTTGAAAGAATGTAAACACCGGAACTAAAGATCCCATGTAAAAGGATTAATTCCAACATTTTGAGGTTGATAATGTCTAATTCCATCCAGATCGTTCCACATCAATCAAAGGCCACAGTTAAATGTCATGTTAGTTAGCTCTGCAGACTTCAGTTTTTGTTTTGGTAGGTTCTCAGTGTCTTTTTCTACCCAAAAGAGGACCCTCATCCAACATGTTCTCCAAGCCTCTGTCAAATCTCTGCGTTAACAGTGAGAATGTGGTGATTTGTATCAGAGGGTAAGTGAGGAGTCGGCAGTCAGCCCGCCATGTTTTTGCTCTTGTCAATGCAGCTGCGCTTTTAGCATTCCCTTCGTTTAAACTGTTTAGTTTCGCCGCCTCTGTCCACATCTGTCACAGCGGGAATCGAGCCATAAGCGTTTCATCAACACTTTTCCCGGTGAAAACAGCTGAAGATGTCCCATGCACACAGTCAACACAGCTTTACTGGAGCGGCCTGCTGAGTGGCAGCAGGACCTCGGACTCCTGTCTCATCTGGTCGCACATTACAAGAGACACTGAGATATTCCCCAGAGGACGACCTCTTAAAACTTCACAGTTCCCCAGATGGATCCAGATTGTTATGGAAAGCATGTTCTTTGTAAATCTATCATCTTCCAACTCCATCTGCCATCAAGAGGAACTTCAAAGGCGGCAGTACGTGGTTGATGGAAAGCTGTTCCTGAAGGTCTTTAAGAAGGTGCTGATGAAAAAAGACCCATCAGCCAGCGTCGATACTTCTTGACTTGTACAGATACAAACATGGAAAAGGCTTGTGTTCTGGTGAAATGATGTGCACGCTTTGCAAAGACGGATTAAACTCATCCTTTTCTTTGTCTCAAGCAAAAAATTAGCAGAAAGTTATGAATCAAAGAGAAATGCAGGGAGGAGAGTGACCATGACCTCAGCTGAACTGGACCAACAACGGTCCAACTCAAAGGAACACTGAGCACCAATTTAACAGTTTTTTTCTCAAAAATAAACCTATAAAAATGGAAGATTTTGTATCTGGATGCTATTTTTCAAGGTAATAAATGGCATCATCAAACTAAAACCGGAACTTGTCTCCATAAAATACAAGGGCCAAAAATTCTGGTGGTCTGGAGACTGGACAGCTTGATAAATGAAAGTTTTCTTTGTGCCAAGGACTCGTAACTAACTAGTATATGTGTAAGTTAGTATGTATTTTGTAGTACGTGTTAGAAGTGTGGGTCTGCATGGACATGTGTATGAAGGCCAGTCCAGTTATTATGGTAAATAGCGTTTACTTATGTAGTACTGTAAAGTACTTGAAGGTACAAAAATCCCAAGTGGTGGATAAAGAACAGAGGAAAGCCGTCGTGGTGGATGGGGCAGTGAATAAGGAACATGAGAAACTGGAGAAATACCAGAACTCAGAGAAGAACTGGAGAAAGCCTGGAAAGTGAAGGTGACAGTGACGCACTGGTAATTGAAGCATATATGCCTTCAGTGTGACTCTACAATTTTCATAGTCATGAAAATAAAGAAAACTCTTTGAATGGGAAGGTGTGTCCAAATCTTTGGTCTGTACTGTATATAAAAAAAACATTATTTAAATGTAAGAGGCCGGTCAAAGCAAGCTAAATCAGTGGCTGGGTCCACTGGATGATCCATGACGTGCTGCCAAGAAAACAATGAGAACAATCAAAGTGAGAGGACTCCAAAAAGAGAATAAAGTATATTGCAGTAGCTGGTAGAACTTTACAGTTGAAAAGTGTGTTCAGCCCAAAAAAAACATGTCATTAGAAACCTACACAGTGAGAGACTTGTGCTCTGTCACAGCTATTGAGGAGGAAAATCAAGTTATGCACCTGGAGGTGTGTCCCAGTTTCTAACAGGAAATGTAAGGTTTTGAAAAATAAAACCATTCATGAAAAAAATTCATGTATTTAGTGCTTTTATTTTCCAAATTATAAGATTTCAAGGCTGTTCATTATTGCAGAGAAATCCTGTCACGAGTTTTGGTTATGTTAAGGCCCTGTCACACAGAGTGTGGTTAAGAAGTGCATTTGTGCACACTGCAAAAACACTCTGTAGAAATAGTTATGGAAATTTCAAACATTTCTTTCAAATAAGCAAAACATCTGCCAGTGGGGTCTTACCAAGAACTCCTATTTTAAGAAAAATTCTTGTCGCTAAGACATATTTTCCTAAACTAAGATAACTTTGTTATTGAAAAACTTTCTTGATAAGATTATTTTTCTTGCAAGACAGAAAAAAATGACTTTTTTTAACAAGAGTCTTTTTTAAGATTCAGTTTTTGGACCGTAGGACTCGGGAGACAGGCCTGATGACAAATCTTTAAAAAAAATAATCCTAATTGAACTAAACAAAACAGCTGTTGATTCTGCTCAGGAATCCTCCCATTACTCTAACTTGACAAAGCTTTGCAACAGAACAAAAACTGCCAATTTCAGTTTTTGTTTTTCCTCCTCTTTTTGATCAAAACACGCTCCTTCACCTGTCCTACAGTGACCTGTCTGACATCAGTGCTCCAACCCCCCCCAAAGCAGAGCAGAGTCCCAGCCGGCGACATGACTGATGGGCTGTGTGTTTAACTTGCTCAACACAAAGAAGCCATGTAATCTAAATACATAAGGTAATATAAATACAAAGGAACCATATAATCTCGCACCCGGTGGCTGCGGACGGTGCGGGACATCTTGGCTGCACCCCCTGCTCCGTCTCTGGCCGGGTAGGCTGGCACCCTCTGTGTTTAAAAAGTTCCCGGAAAGTTTACAGAGAGTGTACTTCTGCCGGGCTTTGTGTGACAAGCTTTAACACACCATACCCATCAGCCCAAAAACAGCCACAGACCTCCCTGGAATCCGCTCTGCCACTTTCCATTCATGCATTTCCATGCATTCCCCAGTTTCCCGAGGTGTCCCGTCCCAGAAAACCTCTGTTGACAATTAATACTGCCTCTGTTTGTCAGACCACGAGCTGAGAGGCTACTGGCTGTTTACCGCCATGTCCTGTCGTGTGTCGCCAATTAGAGCCACTCTGATCCAAGTTGGAAAGACAGCAAGCAGCACGGTGCCTCAAAATGCCTGAAAAATCAGTTTCACATCATTCTGGCAAGTGACTAAAAGCGTCTATAAAGGGACTTCAAACTGACACAAGCAAAATCTAAAAAAGCAGAAGTTCTGCCCATCTGCCTGTCAACACCCAGGACAGAAGCTCTGAACCAGGCATGTTTCCATGTAGCATCAAGGTTTGAGCTGCAAACATGGAAATGATTACCTTTGATGAAATTTCAGCTGTTAGGGAACAACAGGTGGACAGAACAGCAGCCACTGTGTACAAGTGGGAGCATTTCCCTTGGAATTGTCATGCATTGATGTAAAGAACAGGGATCATCATTTTTTGGCGTTACTTCTGAAAAATTGCCTTAAACCAAACTTTATAGTAGTTTTCGTTTGGATCCAGAAGCAGAAAATGAAGCTGGACAGACCCGGCAGGCCCAAATGTGTGAGTCTGTTGGGGATATCTGGCTTAACAATTGAATAGACTGAGTGACCCCTCCCACCTGGCGTTCCAAACAGGAAGTACCCGCTGGCACCAAGACGCCAAAATCCCATAGACTTCTATAGAGAAATGAACAGCTGTTACTTAGTCATTCTATTGGTCAGAAGAACCCTTTTCTGTAATGCCAAGTTATTTAATTTATAAACTGGCCAATCAGATGTCAGCTTGAGCAATGCGCATGTGCTGCTGGGCCGTTGTGACATCACAACAGCTCATTAATTCAAACTAACCCTCCATGCAACAGTTTGATTGACAGAAATACTCAGAAATGCAAAAATGAAACGATTTCTTATTACATTTGTTCTCTATCATAAGAAAAAGGCCACAAGTTCATGACAAAATCTAAAACAATATGATTTTCATCGTAGGGGGACTGCCAGGTAAATTTAATCATCAAATTTTTGTAGTTTCTATTCACATGTCCACATTTTCCTGCTAACTATACAGGTAAACATTAACAACCTTTTTTAAAGTGCAAAATAGAACAAAAAGTGTCGCTGAAATGAGTTGTGCTGCTGCTGCTTTTATTTGTCTGTCTTCATGTTGCGTGACAGGAACACCAACATGTAAACCATGTCAGGTTTCAGCGAAGACCTTAACGGGATGACAATGTTGCCAGCCGCACTGAATACACGCTCCGATGGAGTGCTCGTAGCGCATACGAACAAATATTTTCTTGCCACTTTTGACAGAAAAGGGAATTGAAGCCTGATTATCCCGCCACCCGGCAAGCAGATCAGAGTGCAGATGTGTGCCCAAATAGCCGACACATTATTTGGTTTAGACACTAAATTCATGGCCATTTTTTTCTAGCGGCGTCAAGGTTATACTGCCTATACCATATGAAGCCACCGGTAGGCATACTTGCAAATAAAATCGAACTGACTCCAACTGTTTTAGTTATGCTATTGTCTTTTGTGCCCGTGTTTGTGTGTATTTAATTTAAAATTATCTGTAAACATTACAAGTACTGAAACATGGCACGCAGTCAGACGACTAGATCCATCTACATGCTTGTTTTCTCTCGTCTGAGCTGGAATCTGGATCAAAATTGTACGGCTGCATTGCTTCAATAATGCTCAACAGTTGTGTTGCACCGCTAATTCTAGCTTGGGGCTGTAAAGCAGTGGGAGAGAATGTAAACAGATAAATGATGGGAAATGGAGGTTGGCTCTACTATCTCGCCCACAATTCTTAGGTGAACTTCTAAAGAACTACTTCCGCTCTGCAGAAACGTGTCTTTTTTTGTGGCTAAAAATGGCATCATTATCATTAAAAGACCACTGGGAACACTTTTACAGTAGATCAAAAGATGACAGGGACTTCAACTTAAGGCTTCAAGGGACTTGATGTTTCCAAATGACTCCTTTTCTTGCAGCTTTTTATCAACAGAACACATCTATTTGGTAGCATGTGGGGCTGAGATAACTGAAAAAGGTAGGTTAGCGGCCCTCAAGAACAGTAGCCGGACATCTGTGGTCCACAGTCTAAAGCCCGTCGAGAGACAGTAAAGCCAACATTTTACCTTTCAAAAAAAGAATAATTTGTTATAAAAATAGACTACTAACTACAACCTACTCCAAAATATTTCTAGAAAAACATTAGCTGTAAAGGTGGTTTCTTTGAAAGGCACCCTTATTGAATTCCAAAGTCTAGTTTTGTTGGCTGTGGGGATTTCAGATCCACATCACCACTTGAACTGACAGAGTCCTTTAGCATTGGAACAGTTGATAAACAGAGCAGAGGTACACACATTCCTCCTCTCAAACATCTGAAATTGAGATGATGCAGGAGCGTCTGGCTGTGACGCGACTTCATGTAACATGACAGGGACCATGTGTAGAATCGTCTTTTTAGTTGCCAAAAGTCCATTTTCCCCCTGAGAGTTTATGAGCAGTTGTTTATCTGTAAAGGTAAAAAAAAAAAATTAATGGGTCTGCTGTTCCAGCAGAGATCTGAGCTTGAACCGGCTTCATCATACACAAAGAGCGCTTTGGATACTTGCAAGATGCGGTTCTTGTTTAATAGGTGTCACATCATATTTAAAACAAAACAAAAAGACAGCCAAGGAGCCTCACTTTTTTCTTTTTTCTGTTTCCCACTCCAGATCAATGCAGTCTGCGTACTCTTTGTTGTAGGAAAGTCCGTGAATTTAGAGTGTCCTCCGCAGATGAGGCCCGTGAGGGTGTGAGTCTCTGTGTTTACCACACATATTCACAAATACACAAAGTTCAATCTCTTCACTTTCTTTGTTATATTTACTCGAGAGGGAGTCATTCTGGACGTCGGAGTGCTGAGAGAGATCTACTGCAGATAAGAACAGCAAGAATGTCAAATGTCATCTGAAACACTAATATAATTAATAACCGCGTTTGGGGCGACTGCGTGATGAAGACACATCCACAGACTAATGCCGATCACAACCGTTGAAAGGCCAAGATGAAGAAAAAAACAGATTTACTCAGTTATTTTTCTGCTGCTTGCTTTTTAAAAACAGTTTCCAGTGATTTGAAAAAAAAAAAAAAACTTTTCTTATTTGTTGTTGCAGATGATAAGAATTTATGCGAAATTCTAGAACTGCAACACCTTCAGAAAAGGTTTTAATCAGCAACAGTTGTATTCAAGTACACACATGTGTTCTCTTAGCATCTGAACATGTCCAGAAACATTTCATGTTTTCTACCCATTTGTTTTTTTGTTTCTGTTCTTCTAAAAGAAATAATTGAATTCATTTTAAAGAGGGAAAACACTGATATTTCTGCCGTATTATCTTCTTTAAGCCTTTGTCAGCTGTTGACCCATATGATTGAGTTTTTGGGTTGTCTGGGCCTGTGGAGGGTCATAGAGGGGAGGGTCTGGATCTTAAGGGGAGTGCAGTCTTGCAGTTCCTCTTGAGGCTTGTATGATTGGCAACCTCAATGGGACGTCATGAAAATGGATTGTATGATTGTTGTGCGTGTGGTAAGTGTATCAAGAATTCTTTTTGTACGCACTTGTGACATGCCAGTGATGCTGTCATACTTATGCAGGCTTCTTATTGACCCAGCGTGAATGCTGCAGACACAGGGTGTGCAGGTAATATGGAAAGTGCCTATAGGTTGTCCACACAAACTATGCTCTGCTTGTCTAATTAACAATCATGCTGCACTCAAGGAGTGCACACTCTTCACATAACCCTTGTGCTATCCTAGGCACTTTAACATTGGGAGTTGGGTCACCTAGACCCACTAGACAGTGCGCTGAACCTTTTTTCTTCAATGATTTGTGATTTTCACTGGTGTCCATGGATTACATGAAATCCTCTTCACCTTTATCCACCTTTGTCATGGTAGGGAGAACACGTCAGTGGAAGGATCGGGTCATCTGGACCCCATAGGATAGCACAAGGGTTAAACCAAGGGTTAAACCACTCTACCCATCAAACCTGCACAGTGTGCACACTGTGCACCTTTACATATGTGTCTGCATCTCACCCACTTCCCCCTTAGTTAACCTTACATGTTGTGTAAGTGTTCACAACGACCTGTCGCTCCCAGCAACAGATCAGTGACCTTAGTTAAAAACAGAACTTCCACAGACTTTATAGACATCATGTAGGGACCCTTTCAAATTTCAACAAAATAACAAGAATCAGTGAGACACTAAGTTCTAGTAATTGTCTTCTGGGTTTTCATGTTCAAAAGTACCTGTATATTTTCATGTTCCATGCATACTTATGTGCTTCCTTCCACATAATGTTTGATATTGGTTTCAACAGACAGGAACCAAATTGTACTTAGTTCTTCATTCCTACTCAAATCAGCAATCTTTATTTCCCACCAGTTTGGATGAGCTGAAACCCGTTTTTATAAATGAGCGAAGCGAAAAGACATTAGAGACCAATATCATGCTGTTAATGTTAAAGAAATGGAGCTGTCTAGGTTGGAGCAGATGACCTTGGATATGTCATTTTTTGTCATTTTTCTTCAGCGACAGAGTTGAAGGCAGTGGTTCCCATCAGGAGGACAGTGAGTCTGCTCAGGGTGAAAAAGTATGACTTCATGAATGAAAATCCCATAAAAAAGGAAGAATTTTTGAAATGTTGTAGCATTTATATGGAAAATTAAAAAAAGGAACGCTGACACGTTCGCTGAAACGTCTTATCTCTTTTGCTCTTTTATTTTGTAACTTTTCTTGTAATTCCAAGGCAAGCACATAGAGTGCCAGACACTAGAGGCAGTCGGACGGCAGTGCCAAAATGAAACCTCTGAATTGTGAGGTGGCAGGAGTTTGGCCTGACTTGGAAAGGGAGGGAGACGAGGAGCAGAAAGGGGGTTGGAGGGGGTGGCCATGATATTCAGCTTTGGATAAAGAAATTTCACTGTCGTGGTTTTAAAAATATGAATGCTCTGAAAGTGACTACATCTCATAGAATTGCTTTAAATAAGACATTTCCATGGCTCTTGTAAAGACAAGAGCTTTTCTGAAATTAAACAGACATTAACAATCATTTTTATTCAGCCAAACATAAAGTGACACAGTATTTATCAAAAATAGACATTGAATTGTTCTAAAAAAAAACTCATCTCCTTGAAAACACAAAGCAAACTATAGGTTCCATAAAAGAAACAGCTCCTGATTGTTTAGCATATATTTTTTTTTTTTTTCAAAATATTAACTTGGTTGTACCTTTAACTGTACACACAATATATATAACTACAGCTTACATGCACGCTTATGCATACAAGGTGTGTGCATAAGGCCCCACCAAGGCAGAGGCAGCAGTGGCAGCCAGGGACCCCCCAGGCACCCCCACGGAAAACCAGTTCACGGGAATAATCCCAACGACCGCCACTCAGACCAGGGCCGGAAGGACCGCTGCAGGGGTCCCCAGTGCCCATCTCACACTCCAGGCAACCACCCACCCACCCGGTGGAAACTTGAACTTGATGAAATGCAAATAATAATGAAACAATTAACTATTTTTTAGCACGTAATCTACTTTTTAATCTGCAGCTTTTCTCAAATATAAGACAAAGATCCAACTGTTTCTTTGCATGAATGTTTTAACTCAGCTGAAAACGTGTCTTTGGCTCTTACATCCCTCTCGGTGTCTCTGAATGCAGCGCCTGCAGTAAACTGTGGAATAAGGTATTTTAACATATGAATTAATAGGTAGTTTGTGGGACTTAGAAAGTGTTCCTACGTTTTTGTTTTATTAAAAAAAGGTAAATTAAAGCACATTTTGGATCTGATGTTTTCATGTTTTTTTTCCCGTAATTGTCAGAATTTGAAAATGATCCCCCATCGGTGGTATAAACGTAAACTTTAAAGTATGTTATTTTGTGCACAAATTTAATCAAAATATCTCAAAATGAGGGTTTGCTCTGCATTTAGGATTGATTAAAAATCAAATGATTACATATCATATCACATAGAAAGCATTTCAAATACTAGGAAACAGAAATTTAAAAGCCTTACTGGACTAAGTTAAAATGTTTTTTTTTCTGCCAGACTCTTCCAGAGTGAGGCCAGCAGGTCAAAACGGGCTTCACTCGTGTGTGCTTATGTGTTGGCTTAGTTGTGTGTCATACAAAGACTGTGGATGACTGTGTCTGACTGGATGACTGATCCACAGCTTAAACACACACAGAACAGCTTTTCTCTCCCCAGAGGAAAGCAAACAAACAAACAAACAAACAAACAAACAAACAAACAAACAAACAAACAAACAAACAAACAGAAACTTCAAATCTCCAATTGGCTGCTGATTAGAAAATGAGTCTGATCCTATCACATGAAATTGATTGAAAGATTTTAAAGTTATGATTAAAGAAAATAAATCCACACATTTCCAGAAGATTTTACTGACTTGAGTTCCTGGCGATCGACACTGGAAACTGTAAGAGGATGGAAAATCCGGTGAAATTGGTCAACAGGAGTAAACTCTACTGTCCTGGCTCTAAACTTGGGAGAAGCACCAGCAAATGTGCTGGTCACTTTTTAAGCTTGAGGCTGTTAAGAGGAGATTTTTCATCTTTTGTCTGCTGTAGCAAAACCCAAAGGACCTCTGGAGAGAGCTACCTGGGTAACCCTTTAGGGCTCATAGTATCGTAGCACCCATACATTTTAGATCCTGAGTCACTTATGTTGTAGGGCAGCCTTTGTGTGAGAACAATTCAATACTGCAGAGCAGCGCCTGAGTGACATTTGTAACCCTAGCAGGTTGCAATCCATCACTCTGTCTTTACTTTCAACTGTGCGATTAAATAATCATGTGGCACAAGATGGTTAAATGGCCAAATAAAACCAATGGTTTTACTGTGAAATATTTTGTCTTTAACAATAGTTTTACCTGTTTATTTATTTATTTATTTATTTTTTATTGCTTGATTTACCAGATACACTGAGATGAAAAAGTACTTCTTTGCGGAATATGTGCACATTTGAACCTCTGGCTAGCATCAAAGAAAAGAAAGCTTTTTTAGACCTTTATCAAGCATGTTGTTGCTCACCTTTCAGCATATCCCTTAAGGCAGCGGTCCCCAACCTTTTTGTCACCGTGGACCGGTACAACGCGGACCGGGTGGGGGTGGGGGGGTTGAGGTGCAACGCAAGACAGATTTAACGTGGACCGGGGGTGGTATTTTCTCTTTAATAATGATAATAACAATAATAATTAAAATTTTCCCCTTGTCAAAGCAACTTTCTAAAGAAGTTTGTTTTTTGCTTATTTTGGTTGTTTGGGTTTAATTTTAGTGGGGTTTATCACCTGATGTTTGGTGTCGCGACTTTGACGTGCGTTAAGTGTGACAGATGTAACAAAGTGAATCCGGTCACTTTTCAAAATAAAACGTTTTTGTCAGAAAAAAAAAACAATAAAATGGAGATTATTTTTTCTTTCTGTGCGTCCCGGTGCAAAAATTTCCCGCGGCCTGGAACCGCTCCGCGGCCCGGTGCCAAGTGTCCCGCGGCCCGGTACCGGTCCGCGGCCCGGTGGTTGGGGACCACTGCCTTAAGGAGTCACAGTCAGCTTTCACTGAATCGCACAGGTGGTTTGGAAGAGAACACAACCCTGTATTTCATCCAGGCTGGGGACCGACACAGGGGGATCCAGACTAGGGTCCCTTGGCTACATACAGTAGTTAGGCAGTAAGCAGTGTGGATCTTGCCTAAGGATCCATACTTGATTAAGCTCATCGGGAATAGCACCCTGATAGTTGAACCCTGCTTTCTTATTTTCCAGTCCTGCAGGAACATGATTTATGAAAGCCTTAACCCAACCAGCTTAATAAGAATGATGTTCCATCTTCACTAAACCATCCACACAGTAGAGGCGACTCAGTATTGCGAGGCTCTGACTTCCTGAAGACAGTCGTCATGGAGCATCATGGACTCCACCATGCAGCTCAGGGCCAGAGCTTTGTCTCAACAACGACGTTCCTTCCATGTTTGCTGCTAAAAAAAAATCTTTTGTTTGTTGTTCGTTAAATACAATTTCTGGCCTTGCATCCATCAGAATGATGGTTCTGGGAAGATGGAAGGGAAAAGCAACAGTTGTGTCTTTGATTAATGTGCTGCTTTGGTGTTTGTTTTCTCTGATTCTGCATCACTTCACTTCATGACAGCCATTAGAGCTCAGTACATGACAGTGCAGCAAGGAGGCTGGATTCAATCCGGACACAAACCAACTAAAAAAATAAATTTGCAACATAATTTGATGGTCTTTCAATGATAAAATGGTCCCCATTTCATGGGGGAAGAAATTGTAACTTTATGATACTTTATTATATAAAAGAAAGCAGCTGGATGGCTCAGTTGGCTGCATGTAGGACTGGAACATGGGAAGCCAGGGTTTGATTCCTAGGGGGCACAATAAGCTTCATCTAGTGTGGGTCCTTGGGCAAAACCCTTTGCACTACTGCCTATGTAGCCACAAAAGGGCCCAAGTCTGGGTCTCCCTATGCCGTCCCCAGCCCGGATAAAATGCAGGGTTGTGACAGGAAGGACATCCGGCGTAAAAAATCTCAGCTAAACCACCTTTGCTGTGGCGACCCCTGAATGGATATGCCAAAAGGTGAACAACATGATACTTGATTATAGATAACTTTACATCATCTTTGTAATACATCTCATACAGTAAAAAAATACCAATATCTGTTTTAAAGATGGTCACTTTGTTGCCAAACAAAACATCTTCCTCTTTTTCTGTCGTTAATTTTTGATATTTTTATAGAGTGAATGCAGACCAAAGATGCTGAGGAATGGCGTCCCATTCTTGAACCTGCATTTGTCTCAGTTTGTGGATATTGTGGAATAGAGAGCCTTCAAGCTGATCACATCACACACATGTTCATTAGAGTTAAAGTTGGACTTCAATAAATCAGTCCTGGTATTTCCAGGCTCCTCAGGTGGCATCTGGCAAACCTTACCCAATCTGGAAGACGGAGTTCAGATGGATTGAAATCTTCATTTTTTTCTACACAGAAACTTCAAATTTTTCTATTCAGGTCAGGGTACTCCACTATCACACTCCATCAGTGTTTTCAAGGAGCCTGACTTACTAAAGAACTGTGTAAGTTAAAACATGTGTAAAACAACACATGGGTGTAGATTGTTGTCATGCATTGATTTTAATCTGTCATTCTAATCCCATACCAATAACGTCACTTGATTGGAAAATATCGACAACATTGGCTCTTCTCTCATTAAATAGGCTTCTAGTAAGTGCTGCAGTGTTGCACTTTAAAGCTGGTGTCACAGAAAACACAGTGATCATGAAAGATGTCAGAACATCTTCAAGACTGCAGATGGTTTCATTTCTTCTAGCATCTCTGCGTTCTGTAATCTTCATCACAGGTGTTTCTAACTCCTCATTTCAATATTGCTTTTTGAGCCTGGTATCTGCTGTGGAGTGGCTCTTGGTGGATGTATTAAACAGCATGTTCAATCTGTTTGCATATGCATATTTGGACTTTTAATTAGGGATGTTAGTAAATCAGACTCTGTTTTTTGTTTCTTGTAATTTGTGCCTTGTCTATTAGTACATTTACATCAACCCATTTATGTACACATATTTGATCGGTATGGTTGTTAACAATAAGCTGTCCCGTCATTGCAGCTCATGGTGTGACAGTTTAGTGAGTCCACAGAGCTGCTGCTTTATCCTTGATTTCCTACAACATTGGCACAGATTAGCAGAAAGCTTCACTAATAGCTTTCTTTTCAAATGATCGCTTTACTACACAACTTCAGAAGGATGCAGTGACCATGAAACTTAATGATGGTGCACACGCTTCACAGGTCCGTTTGTGCTGGTGTATCTAATCCTGTCTTTGCTTGGGATGGTTATCTTTCAGCTGGAGCTCATCCTTACCATCACAATCTCAGTAGGTCTGTGAAGTTAATACAATTGTTTTAAAACACCGACATCCAGTCAGAAAGCCAGTGTTTCTGTTTTACAAGCGTGTATGAAAGTGACATGGTTTGTCAAAGAAAAACATCAACAGATGCTTGAAGGACAAATCCAGGAAGGAGAATTTAAGCCACAGGAACCGGTCTGACCCACACAACCATTTCAGTGGAGGAATTACAAGTATAACATTAACCATAGAGTTGGAAATGGTATAGTCTGGATACTCAAAGAGGCTGCCCTTACGGGTGGATACTGGTGTCCCACAAGAAATACTAGGATGGTAGACGGTTCTATGAACCCCACTGAGTGAAAATGTTCATGCACAATATTTCTACTTGAGCTTCCTGATGACCACCATGCAAAACTGAACAATCAGTGTGTCATGGTTTCGACCAACCTTATGTAACCAGACAGTATGAGAAGAATCCAGGTGATCTGCCCTCCTTTCAGAATGAAGACTTCCAGAAACCCCTCCTAGGAAAAGAGACCTTAAGCCTTGGAGCTCTTCTTAGAGCAGATGGGTTCTGGGTGCAGGAGACCATGTCTTGGTGAGATGTGACATGGGCTTTAGTGGTCAATTAAAACAGATGTGGTGGGGGGGCAACCACAATGATGATGGCCATCTCATTTCTGTTTCAATTCTCTATTTATCTGCATTTTGTCCTGGTTTTAGATTGACCATCCTTTAACCTGCCAAAATTACCCTCCTGTACTTCTGTCTCCTGAACTTGGGATCATGAAGAAAGACATTTCAGGCAGATTCCAGATTCCAGAAAATCCACACAAATGTCTCCATATGTTTATTGCCACTCTTAAAAAAACAATGTACTGGTTTTCATAATATGTCATATACTAAAGGAATCTAAAAATACCAGACAAAACAAGTGAATTTAACAGATAAATATTAGAGAGCCAGATTGAACTTTATATATACAAAAAAAGTTGGAAAATGTTGCATTAAAAAAGAATTTTATCTTTCCCGAAACAAATCAAAAAGATAAAAATTCAGAAGAAGCATTGGTTCCAAAAATCATCTTCATAAATATGACATACCTAAGAGAACACAACCTCCAAATCTGACTGAAAATATATCGGTTGCTTTTGAGTTTTGCTCTTCTTTGTTCTGAAACTGTGAGCGAAGGTCACAGCAGAGAGCAGACAGGCTGAGGTTCTTAAAGGTCAGTGTGGTGGATTGGTGTGTGTGTGTGTGGGGGGGGGACTTCAGGCCAATGCCAGACACACTTCAGCACAGCAGCCAGGGCGGCCAAAATATTTTGGGGAGGCTTCCTGCCCCGGATCCTGGTCTGGGAACACAGTATCCCATATTCCTCTCCCATCCCCAGACCCCCAAGAGGACTAGAGACGGAGGGCCGGATCACGCCGTGTTCCTGCACTAAAAATACCAAAAACTCCGCTGGCGTCACTCCCCAAACTCTGAGCTGCAGGATTGTAAGTCTTCTGACCTGTGACTGTTATGCTCAGAGTTTCATTCACTCTCCGCTCAGCTCTCAGACCTTTTCCTTGTTGAGTCTGCAGGAAGTGAATGTGCAACCCTCAGAGGGTCAGCTGGGAGAGCTGTTTGGCATTAAAAATCCAGTGACTTAATACTATGGGTGAATGGCTGTAATGCTTGACTATCAGGTTAACAACATTCATCACAAGCCACATTGACGAAGACGCTGGGCGAGAAAGACGAAGTCTGTCTTTGGCTCATCAGTTCGCACAGCCCTCTGAAATGAAGATCATTCCCATCTATGTGTTCTTCGCTCTTCATTATACCATTGTGGTACCAAAATGGGTGTAACTTACAAGACCCTTTATGGTTAAAGTATGTAAGACATGCAGTCAAGGAGCATCACTCCTTTCACAGCAATAATGGGAGTTAACGAGGACGTGCACATTTATTTCCTTTTGATGATCTAATACTTTGAGATCATTCAACCAGGTCTGCAACCAGCATTTGCCTCCAGGAGTCAGTAAAGGCTGCTTCTAAGCATTGACTGTATATGAGAACTGGACTGAGTGACCCCCCAATCCCTGGCATTCCAAACAGGAAGCTTCCGAGAAGCCAAAATCCCGTAGACTTGAATGAACATGAACATGAATATAATAAATTTGTATTTTTTGTGTAAAATGTATCAAGCACGTTGTCATTATATAAGTTCAAAAATTGCAGTTACTTTGGCATAAACAGAAAAAAAATTCAATAAATATACCACTATTCAGAAAAATATGTATTATTGTTTTTTTTTCACAACTACGTGGGTAAACTTTCAACTAATTTAGTTGAAAATTATTATTGACAGCTTTTAGGAAAAACAGCTGAAACTTCATGCTTTATGTGCCTCAGTTATTACAATAAAATGCATGTGAGATTATGGAGATATTGTTCATCAATACAGACTACAGACTTTCTCTTTTTTTTACGTCTTTGGTTCTGGTTTGCCTCGGGATTTTCATCAAGTGAAAAATGTACATCGGTTAAAAAACACTTCTGTAGCGCTAAAATGTTGATGCACTTTCATTATTCTTACAAATACTTTACGATACACTTACCACACACAAGACAATGGCACGTTTCATTTTAGTCATGCCCCTGAAGGAGGCCGCATGAGTCTCAAAGGAACTGCAAGACACAACTGCACTCCTCTTAAGATGCGACCACTCCACGGGCTCGGACAAGCCAAAAACCTGCAACAACTGTAGTGGTCAACACCCATACGGGTCCATATGACTAGCCTTTATCTGAAAAACCAGCTGAACACTGGTGTTTTTGGATCAGAGTACTGTACAAATCACATCCGAATTTTACTGGGCATTTGGTCGGTTTACCAAATCCAGACTATTATAAAAAAATCCCACATTATTCCCACTATCTCTGAGTTTTTTTCGCTGAGCGTGGTTTTCAAGATACAGTGGGGCAAAAAAGTATCTAGTTAGCCACCAATTGTGCAAGTTCTCTCACTTAAAAACATTACCTGTCCACAACCTCAAACAATCACACTCCAAACTCCACTATGACCAAGACCGAAAAGCTGTCTTGGGGTCAAAATGATCAGAAGAACGGTGAGCAAAAATCCCAGAACCACATGGGGGACCTAGTGAATGACCTGCAGAGAGCTGGGACCAAAGTAACAAAGGCTACCATCAGTAACACACTGGACCGCCAGACGTGTCCCCCTGCTACAGACGTCTACAGTCTGCTAGAGAGTACTTGAATGATCCAGAAGAGGATTGGAAGAATGTCTTATGCTCAGATGAAACCAAAATAAAACTTTTTGGTAAGAACTCTACTCGTCATGTTTGGAGTACAAAGAATGCTGAGTTCCATCCAAAGAACATCATAACTACTGTAAAGCACGAAGGTAGAAACATCATGGTTTGGGGCTGTTTTTCAGTAAAGGGACCAGGACAACTGATCTGTGTAAAGGAAAGAATGAATGGGACCATGTATGGTCAGATTTGGAGAGAAAACCTTCCATCAGCAAGGGCATTGAAGATGAAATGTGGCTGGGTCTTTCAGAATGACAACAATCCCAAACACACTGTAATGAAGGAATGGTTTTATAAGAATCTTTGAAGGGAGTTGAAAGTCAATGTTGCCCATTGACAGCCTTAAAACATCACTGCTCTAGATAAGATCTGTAAGGAGGAATGGCCCAAAATGCTATCAACAGTTTGTGAAACCTTTGTGAAGACTTACATTAAATGTTTGAATGCTGTCATTGCCAACAAAGGGTATATAACAAAGTATTAAACTGAACTTTTCCTATTGACCAAATACTTATTTTCCACCATAATTTACAAATACATACTTTTTGACTACCTTGAGGTATACCTCAACTACTCTCATAGTTGAGGTATACTGTTGATGAAAATGACAGGCCTCTCTCATATCTTTAAGTGGGAGAACTTGCACAGTTGGTGGCTGTGACGAAGTAGCGTCAGAGGTTGCAGGACGGCGCCTGAACATGGGCCTAAATTGTTTTGTTTTTTTCTTTTCTCCCAGCCCAGTAACAGTTTATAGTTTTGTGGGACACAAATCATTCACATTTCATGTTGTGTTTAATTCTAAGTGTGCACACTTGGTTTTAAACAGAATCTCACTCACCATCAAAGTTTTCCTCCACCAACAGCCAAACCAGAGCAAAGGACACACCAGCATTTATAGCCACAGGAAACGGGAAGTGACGTCACATGTCAGAATTGTTTTTTTGTTTTGTTTTTTGTTTTTGCTTTGCTCCCCTTTCTGTCTAATTGATTTTGTTTCAAACCTATTTTTGTATTTCAATTGTTACTGGGTTTTTTCTATTAAAGATCTGTATTTTGGAGTTATGCTAATAATTCTTCCAGTAATTTGTTTTAGGGAATTGTTTGGATAATTGGCCTGTGGGAGGGGCTAAGCCTTTATAAGGGGTGAACTTTTCCCAGTTGAGGGAGAGCAGTCTTGGTTCCAGTGGTGGCAACATGTTCTCCTGAAATCAGCTGAATTCATTGTATGATTATTTTTTTGGGGGATCAATAAAATCCCATTTTTGAAATTTGGCTTGGTCATCTTATTTCAGAGTGATTGATTTTTTTTCACTGCTGAGAAGAACCCCATCACAGTAGCTAACTAAATACTTTTTTGCGCAGCTGCACTTGCTGCTCTGCATTGAAATCAGACAGCTCCATGAGGGTGGTGGTACATTAGACATCTTCCATTCATTTCTTTTTCTATTTTTTCCAGGCAAAACATGACAGACTGTAGATTTCAGTCCTCTGGCCTGCAGGGTCCTGTGTTTCCTAAAGGTTTTCTACTTAAGAATGATCTTTCTCACTGCAGAACACTTTAGCTGTGAATTATTTTAAAATATTATCGGGACCCTTTGTTTATTTAATAAGATACTGAGACCAGTTGATCATCATCTTTTGGTTTAGGTTAAGTTTGAAATGAACAAACATATTACTCTTCATTTTACCTTGTATTATACTTTCTCCAACTGAATGCTGTGGATCAGATCCCAGACCAAATTTCTTCACTTTTACTGAGAAGGAAACTCTCACATTAGATCTGTCTCTGTAAACCGAAGCTCTGGTCAATGTATGGGAAATGCCATGTTTCCATCTCAGACTGTAGAGTGTCACTGGAGGCTCAGACCTAAAGTCAAGTCCTGCTAGGATAAGGCCACAAAAGCAGCTGTTAGACACCATCTGATTTCTTGATAATGGACTCGTCAAGTTATTTAGCTTATGCAATGGACCATAATGATTAAAAAGAAAAAACAAAACAAAATGTGGGACTTCTGCCAAGCCGAGGGGCTCCCAGGGACCGCTGGAGTGGTGATTGAAGGAAAGTGGACAAAAATAGCCTCCAGACTGCAGGGAAAGCCCCTGCAGATTGTGGGACAGCGGCCACAGGCCTGCAGGATGGACGGACAGCTGTAGTAGCAGCAATTGTTGTAGGAGTGGAAGCAGTGGTCTTTACGACAGACAGCATGGTGAAACATTTTTGGTTCTGTTTGTGGCCCATCAGATGGGAAACAAGCAGGATCCCTGTTCTCGAGAGCTCCTGGGGGAGCAAAGGACCAGAGGGAGAATAATCTGCCAAAATTCCACACTGCTTGGGTATGAAAACCGTGACGACACTCTCTACTCTACTCAAACATATGATGTTGATGTTTGCAAACTCAATTTTCCAGTTATATAGGCCTATATATGAATCTGACCTGCTCCAAAGTAAAAAATATATTATTGTGAGACTTTTCTACAAAACCTTTTATTTTCTTAGCTGATACATTTATTTTAAAGACCCACACTGATACAAATGTTGTTTTCTGTGTTTTTAACATGTTCCTGTAGCATTTTTCTGATGATGGAAGACACCTATATAAAGAAAATTAGCTTAAAACTGTATCTGAGTATGTCTTTATTCAAATCATGAATCAGGAACAAACGCAAAAACGCCATAAAAATGCTCCCAGTTCCTGCTCCATTCTAATGCATCCACTTGCAGACAAATAGATCCTCGCCGCTAAAAGCCCCGCCCACAATCCGGAGGCAAATTTTGGATGAACTCCTGCTGCTCTGCATAAACTATATCTCAAAACACAACATTGTTTTTTGATTTGGGCTAAAAACAGCCTTTTTTTTTATAATTTAAAGACCACTGGGTCTTTAACTTTGTGGTTAAAATCAATAAGGTTCAGCCATGGAATTCATGGTGTTTTGCTAGTAGATACCATAAAGAATCAGTGAACATTCTTAATCGTCACTTCACACCTTAAAGCACAACTCTGAGGTACTTTGAGTCAGCGTGACATTTAATATACATTACACTTTTAAATAAAGTAATAAAACACTAAGGTTCTCATTCATGTATCCATTTGCACTTGACCGTATTCCTCCTGAAGCACACATTTCCAACTGCGTGATGTATTTATAACTGCAGCTGGAAAAATGCTGCCTTTCAGTCTGTTTGTCACAATTCTCACTGATCAGGGATGTTCCTCCAGTCACATGCTCCAGTCACTTCAGGTCTCTTAGGCCCATGTGGAAATGCTTCTACTTTAGGTAACAAGGCCTCTTCAGATCAGCATCACCTTAACCTCTCCAACTTCTCTATATAAAGATGACATGTGTGTAATAAGTGGTTGTTTAAATAGAAAGTCTGTTAGTTATGAGGACACTCTCATTGAATGTTTAGGATAAAAAGCAAACGCTGAACATTTCCACACCCTATTGTAACCAGAATGAGATTTAAGGACAGACTTTTAAAGCTGAACACATTTATTACCAAACATAAAGGTTCTCCACTTTCTCCTTAGTTTTTTATATATTGGATGGTTCTTAACCCACTTTAGATGTTTGATTTATTCCTATTTAATGTTCTCTTGGATCCAGCAGTCGGACTCTTCTGACTATAACTGTTTAAATCTTTATAACCTCCATCTATACAGTCGCCTTGTATATTTTTTTTGGATGAGCAGGTTTAGGAATTTTTTGCTCTCCAATTCCTAATTTTTTAGTCATTTTTAAGCATGGTTTTAGGAACTTCCTCTGTTTTTCGTTTTCATTTTGTTACACATATCACAGTTGAAAATAAAAGAAAACCACTCTAACTCTAATGTGTTGTCATGCTTTTAATCTATTTTTTATGACAAGTACTTTTTGTTGGGTATATTATATCGGGTAAAAAAAGCAGTAAAAGTGATGGTGTAACTTTTTATAGCAAAAGTGTTCTAGGGTTCATAAGAATTGTTTTCTTGCAAGACAGAAGATAAGAAAATCTTTCTTTAAATGGGTCTTTTTTATATCATCCAAAGATGTAGTTATTGCAATGTTGGTGATGACTGTAAAGCACTATAGGTCTTCTAAGAAGGAAGCAAAGCACCTCATAAGATGACACCATTTACCATTTACTTTAAAATTGCTATTAAAAATATATTAGGGGAAAATACATGATTCCAAAATCAAAAGAAAAATGAGATTCACCTCCAGTACTGTTCAGTGAAAAAGCCCACTTATTATCTTAGTCCATTTGCCCCTGGTCATCATGGCAGTAATGAGAAATCATCGGTCTTTCCTACCCTGAGAACATTAAAACCAACCTCCACATGCTCTCTTGGATGTTCGGGAGATGAATTTTGAGCACAAGTGCAGATGTGGATGATGTGTGGTGATGCCATGCACACCATCAGCAAAAATGATCCCTGCTGTGAGCTCATGAAAAGGACGTTTGCAGTCTGAGGCCCCTTAAGAATGTGGTGGCGTGGATTCAGCTCCAGTCACGTCAGACTGTGTGGGAAACACAGAAAAGCCTAGTCTCAGTCACATGGGTCCTGGCTCCTCCAAAGACGGGACTTTCTCAATTTTATGCAAGTCTGACAACTAAAGTAGGGCCAAAAAAATGTTTGTCAGTCACTGACTGCAAGTTGTCCCATGAGTTTGGGGGATCATAGGTTCAATTCAACTGTGAGTAAAAAATGAAAACTGAAGAATCCAGGGAGTCAAATTGTTTGATTTTAAATAATTTTTTAGTATAAAGGAGCAGCAAATAACTTTATCTCCTAAAAATCAAGAATTTTGCTCTTCACAGAAATGTTACTTCTTCTTCAAGAAGCTTCTATTTCTATCTTCCGCCTGTATTAATGTCACTGGTTGGATTGGTTATCTGTATAAAAGACATTTGTCCACACCCTTTAACAGCCAGACTGCAACCTCTCCACCATGACCAACACCAAAAAGCTGTCAAAGGACACCAGAGACAAGATTGTAGCCCTGAACAAGCCTGGATTGAACCAGTCTACAATAAACAAGCAGCACGATGAGAAGAGATCAAGAGTTGGAGCAAATATTAGAAAATTAAGAAATATAAGATCATGAAAATCTCCTTTCAACTGGAGCTCCATGAAAGATCTCACCTGATGGAATAAAACTTCCTGAGAACAAAGATGAAACAGAGCAGAACTACATGGGAAGAACTGGTCAGTGACCTAAAGAGAGCTGAGATCACAGTAACAAAGTTTACTGTTTGTACCAATCCAAAGGTCCCTCTGCTAAAGGTCCCCAGAGACCATCAGAAGGATCCAGAGGAGGATTGGGTGAAGGTTAAGGGTTCAAATGAAACCAAAATGGAACTGTATGGTATAAACGCCATGCGCCGAGTTAAATCCAAAGAACACCATTTCCTCAGTGAGAAGCATGGGGGTAGAAACATCATGCTTTGTTGCTGCTTTTCTGCGAAGGAGATTAGAGGATTTATTCATTAGAAGGAAATGATGAATGGGGCCATGAACAGAGACATTTTGGACAAAACCCTCCTTCCATCAGTGAGAGTGTTGAGGAAGAAACATGCCAGGATCTTCCAACATGACAATGATCCCAAACACATCACACACACATCAAAGGAGTTGCCATGTGAAAAAGCATTTCAAGGTCTTGGAGTAGTAGTAGTAGTAGTAGTCTTTTTTATTTTGGACTAGTGAAACAAGTATAAAATAACAAAATAAGACAAAAACGAGACAAAACTCGCAAAAAACAAGAAAAAGACAAGTAAATTATATAAAACAAAACAAAACAAAATTATATAAACACCAGTCCAAAAGGGAGTGAGAAGAAAAAAATCTTATAAACTCTCACCCCCCCTTTACCTTAAGTCCTTACTTTCCCACCATCAGAGTCCAGTGCCCTACCCAAGTGCATACGTACATATATACATGTAATTTTCATTTCCAAACAACATGCAAATGAATAACAAAACGTATTGTCAAAGTATGCAGATTTATAAATGCTGACATTCTGTACTTTTTTGTATTTGCACATATTTATCCATGATCATCTTTCTGTATCTATATTTAAATTTTTTTATGTTTGGACATTGTTTCAAGCATTTACTGGTTCTGTTCCACAACTTCACTCCACAAATTGAAACACAGAATCTCTTTTTATTTGTACGTGCTTTATGTATGAAAAATGTATCTTTTTCCCTAAAATTGTATTTTTCCTCTCTTGTAATAAATAACATTTGGATTTTCGTCGGTAATAAATTGTTTTTGGCCTTGAATATTATTTGAGCGGTACAATACTCTACTAAATCGTAAAATTTGAGTAATTTTGATTCTATGAATAATTTATTTGTGTGCTCAAGGTAACTGACTTTGTGTATGATTCGTATTGCTCTCTTCTGAAGTATTGAAAGTGAATGTAACGTTGTTTTATAGTTGTTCCCCCAAACCTCTACACAATAAGAAAAATATGGTAAAACTAATGTACAGTAGAAGCATGTGGAGTGATTTGTGGTCCAGAACCAGTTTAGCTTTATTTAAGACAGAAATATTTCTGGATAGTTTAGCTTGTATGTAGCTAATATGTGCTTACCAGGTAGGTTTGTCATCAATTATGACCCCAAGAAATTTATTTTCATAAATTCTTTCAAGTTTCACCCCATTTATGTGCATGTCAATGTTAATATTTTTACCCTTATGGTGACCAAATAACATCATTTTTGTTTTACTTAAATTTAGTGAAAGCTTATTTACATCAAACCACAGCTTCAGTTTTTCCATCTCCTTCTTAACAATTTCAATGAGTTGCTGCAGATCATCCCCATCACAAAACACATTTGTATCATCATCAAATAGAACTAGCCGTAATTTGTTAGAAACCTTAAATAAATCATTTACATATAAAAAAAACAATATTGGTCCCAGAACCGACCCCTGAGGGACACCACAAACAATGTCCAAACATTGGGAACAAGCACCTTCAACCTTTACAAACTGCTTTCTGTTGCTCAAATAGCTTCTGATCCAGTCTAGCACTAACCCCCTAATGCCATACCGTTCCAATTTATGAATTAACATACCGTGGTTAATTGTGTCAAAAGCTTTTTTTAAATCAATGAATACCCCGATTACATGTTTTTTATTATCAATAGCATTTGTTATATTTTCTATTACATTCATCAGGGCCAGTGATGTTGATCGATTTGACCTGAACCCATACTGTCCTTCGTCCAGTATCTTGTGCTTTTCGATGAAAGTAATCTAGCCAGTCTTTGGACCTCCATCCAATGGAGAATCTGGAGGGAGTTGAAAGTTTGTTGAGCACAGCAACAACCCACAGCGTTAGCAAACCTGGTGAAGCCCTACGGGAACCCCCCTTCGCCATATGAAAAACTAATCTTCAGGTCGGGCTGTTGCTCGTGTGTTTCAGGAGGCTGAATTGGGTTCAAAAAAGCTGGTACTGATGAATAACCCTCACTCTTACACTTGGTCGTATAGCTGCAGACCCCACCCACCCGGGACATCAACTGTTTGTACCACTTCCCTCTGGAAAGAGAAACAGGAGGTTCAGAACCCACACAAGTAGACTAAGAATCAGCTTCTTCCCCAGAGCTGTGAGGTCCATCCACCCCCTCCAACTCCTCAATCACACAACTATGTCAACCCCCCCTCCACTTAATATTACCCACTAATCCTCTGTCACTACACTGTAGACAATGCTCTGGCTGCACTTTAAATTTCTATGTGCAATTATTTTTTGAAAATATTTATTGAAAAAGAGCTGCTGAAAACAATGTCGTTGTGCACTGCATAATGTTAATAAAAGATTCTGATTCTGAATTTTAGGCAAAAGACAAAAATAAGCAATTTAGTAATTGAAGAAAATTCATTCATTCATTCATTCATTCATTCATTAATCTTCTGCCATTTTATCCCTTTCGGGGTCACAGGGCTGCCAGAGCCTATCTGCCAGTCTGTCGCAGGGCCACATATCACACATCCATTCACTCACATTTACACCTATGGACAATTTGGAGTTGCCAATTAACCTATGAAGCATGTTTTTGGACGGTGGGAGGAAGCTGGAGACCCTGGAGAAAACCCACACACGCACGGGGAGAACATGCAAACTCCACACAGAAAGGACCCCCATTAAATGAAGAACAAATTAATAAAACAAACTCTCACTTACAAGAAAGTAATAAAAACGTGTTATTTAAATACTATTTACGCTAAATATCATTCATGCGACCTGTCCAGGGTATCCCCTGCTTCAGGCCAACAGTAGCCAGGTTAGACTCTGGCAGATAAAACAGGTCAAGAAAAAAGACCGATGGAAATGCCATTTATTTCTCTGAAGGTATCATCAAGATTAAACTAAGAATTTTTTCAGAGTCACTGTTTTTAAAAAAATAATAAAAAGACGGTGTAAACCTTGTCACACAGCTGCTGACATAGTTAAAAGTTGAAGATGTGTGTTTATGCCTCGGTTTCTTGATGAATGCTAAAGCTTTATGTGATGAATTAGTCCACAGAGGAGAGCCTGTAACCCCTGACTTCCTCTTACACACAGGCCAAAAGCAAATAAACAAAGGACATATTAAAACTATTATTAGCGGGGTAAAATATGGTTTTTATAAATCTTTTCTGTGCACACTGTACCTGTGAACAAACTGCTGCCTCGGCTTTTGACAGGATAAGGTCTCAAGACAGCTTTCCCATGAGCCTCTGGTCCAAAAAAAAAGGAGAAGGGGCACCCTGGGAACCGCCCACAGTCGAGCCATGGGAACCACGCAAAGCTGTCTGTGTACAGTTGAGGGGTACAAATTATAATAACAGGTGCATTGTAGTGTTTCTCCTCAAATTATTCATATGTTTTGGACTAAATATGGAGGAACTTTTATGTTTGTGCTGGATGGACTCGCTTGTTTCTGAAGTGACTCGCGCAAGCGTTAGGGAATTTTTACATCACAGCACAAGTGTGGGACTGAAGAACCGATAGGACCCGAAAACAAAAAAAGGTCAAGTTGCCACTGTAGCCAAAGTAAACAAGCTCATGCAGAACTCTCAAGCAAAACATTCACAATAAACATTGCACAAAAGACAGCTTATTAAAGCAAAACACTGTTTCACAACCGGAGGAAGCTGAACTGAATGAATCCAACAAAAGGAAGGATTCTTTCTGGAAGGAGGGAGTTTTCTGAAACAGCTTCACTGAAGCCCACAAACATGCCAGCTACTTCACCTTCTCTGCCTCATTCTCAGACTGCTGCTATTTCAGGGACCTCTGATGACTCCGTCTTGGCCTCTTCTTTCTTTTTCCACTGCAGAAAAAAGTTATTCATAATCCTCCCAATAACTCAACACTGTTTGTCCAGTGCGATAAAGCCGAAGCGGCTCTTACAATCTGCACCAGCATTCATCAGTCGTGGATAGCTTTGTCCATTGGAGTAACGCAGTTTGTCGCGTCTACCTCTCCCATGCAGGGAGGCTGTTTACAAGTGGAGATCCTGTGATGCCTACAGGAATGGACTCTGTGGGTGGGCTGCGTTTTACCTGGCACGTTCCAAGATTGTCCCCAGGATAAAAAAAAACAACAACCTATAAGTAAGAGAAGGATCTACTGCCAAATCATTAGTATGGTGACAAGGCTCCATCGACAGTGGAACTAAGTCTGTAGTTGGGGGCAACTTTTAGGAGAAAACTTGAAAATTAGACAAAGATCATCTTCAAAAATGAAGCAAAGCAGAATAATCTTTCCAATCGGACCCGAGCAAAGCTTTAATGAGAGAGGTCAGAGGTCAGTTGGGGGGGGGGGGGGGGGGTCGTTAAAATGATCTACAGAGATTGCGACAAAGATCAACTTTCAAGTCTTAAAATAAAAATGAGGGGAAAAAAACATCAGCTGAAGGAAATTAAATGCAGTTACTATATTTCCACACTATAGAGAACATCGGATGATACGGCACATCGTCAAGGAATGGTCTATTTTCACCAAACTATAAGGTGCAATAAGCGAGACAATAGACTCACAGATAAGTCAGGCAGACTTTATTAAGTGTAACTCTAGAACTTACAGGGGTGTCCAAACCCAAACCTGGAAGGCCGGCTTCCTGCTGGTTTTCCGGCGATCCTGCCTTATTTTTTGTTGATCACCTGGATCAGGTGTGTTTAGCCAATAAGGAGCTTCTATGACAGGTTGGTTGGAAAACATGTAGGCCTGGAGTTGTACACCCCTGCAAAACCATGTTAGAGGCATTAGCTTTGCGTTAAGTGTCAGCCTATTAGTGTATTCGCAACACTTGTACCCTTGTTTGCAACACAAAAAAAAACCAGACTGATACTGGTAAAACAAATGTTATTGCCATTGTAAGTAACATGTGAATAAAAAACTCAGAGTCTGACACCGCTACACGTTAGTTAGCGTGTTCACATTAACGCCTAACCTAACATTCTGACCCTGTAGGTCTCAAAATCACCTGACATCATTAAACACAACCAGAAGGCCCTCCGGACGGACTATTCTCCGGATCGTTGTCATTGCTTTTACCCATCATGTACTGGAAAATACAGTCCATCATGATGAGATTTGGGTCAGTTCTCCTGTCAGCATGCTGTTTATTTAGTTTGACCATTTCAAACTTGAACAAGGCTTTCCCACTAATTTTGCTGCAATTAAAAACATTAAAAATCATCTTTATCAATCATCTTTTGATCTATTGTAAAATCGTTCTGAATTGACTCTCAGTGTTGGCCAGAGCTCAGAGCCAGGAGCTTTTTGCCTCGTCCAGCATATTTTTTACATCCCTGGGCTGTGTGAGTCTGTTCCTGCCCCTTTTCTCCTTTTTTGTCATGAAAAAATAAAGGTCTCAATCGCAAGTTAAATTCACTAAAGCAAAACACAGAAGGGCAAAAAGCAGTTGGAAAATTTTTTTTTTGATAATAAATTTGGTTTTATTAGGATTTAAATTTCATGAAATAGGCTGTCAACATTTTAAATCTGCAAATGATTTACGTCGGTTTATGCTACAGAACAGATATAAAGTTATTTTTCTGTTGGTATTTGATCAAAACTACGGAGCCCATGTCCTGACATGGATAAAATAAAAATATCTCTTTCCCACAAATTAATATCTTGTTCCCACAAATTGTTATTCCATTCCCTAGAAATAATATTTCTTTCCCTCAAAAATAATGAATTCATGCGAACGAAAACAAAATATGTTTAAAAAAATTCACTAAACCCATTTTGCTACTCCTTTTTTTTAACTGGTTTACTAACTTTCTAATAAAAAAACAGTTTACGTCAAATCCGATGTTTTAACGCGACGCGTCCTTTAAACTTACATTTTTATGTTTAAACTCCCTAAAACTGTAAATTATTGTAAATTCTAACAATTTAGAAGGTTATTGAACACAAAATAAAAACATAGAATTTAAAGTAGGTCGTATTTAGAGGCCTAAATAGACAAATTTCCGAATTCTGTTGATAATGTTGCTGTTGTGTCTTTTTTACTCTAAATCTAGCTCAGGTTACACCATGTGACCCAATTATAACTGTTATGATGTCTATCCTTTCATCAACTCCTGAAATCTGGGTTTTAAAGCGGCCCTGCCTGGAATGCAGGCTGCAGCAGAGCATCTTATCTGGTCGTGCAGCCTCGCTCACAGTAAGCCCGACTTTTTCTCCCAGATGGAATTTAAAGGCATCAAACGGAAACACTTTGTTCTGCTCTCAGCCTCCCGGCCTGGAAGGACGACTGGGAGCAGAGCTTTATCCGTCCACCTGAATTTCATTACTCTGTTCATTTAAGACTACGCCTCAGTCGTTTCTTTTGAAATAATTTAGTCGGATCTGAACCTTTAATTCAAAAACGTTTGTTCCATTTTACTCTGTATGTAGCATTCAAAAAATACTTTTATAGTCTTTTAAAAAATAATATTTACTAGCCTCTTTGAAAGTTTTGTTCTGGATGATCTACAGCTTTAAAACTTGAGGTGTTTTAATAAACGTCCTAACCCACTTTTAACTGGTTCAAGTAATTTCTCTTTGGCTGTTGAAGTATTAATCTCATTTCGAATGTCAAGAGTAGACAGATGGTAGATGTTAATGTGGTTAACTCCTCCTGTCTAAACTAATTCTGCAAAGCATGAGTGAAGGAGTTATAGCTGCAATGACCCTACAGCAGAAGACAGTTAATGAAGGGATTTCCCTTTGTTTTCAAGTTCAACATCTTCTTTAAAGTTCAAAATAATAAAACAATAGTAAAAAGTGTGACAGCAAACTGTAAAAAATGGAGAAGGGTTCTAGCCGATCACCGGGTCCTGTTCCCTCGTGGACATTAGTGGCTACTTTTATAAGTAGTTACTACTACTACTAACTGGTAAATTAATTTGTATTCATTCAGATTTCATATTAAGAGCTTCTAAATAAATAGGATATTCACTTTCCTAAGAGTTAATCATTTAAATCGAAGCTCAGGAGAAGAAACTGCTGATCTAAACCCCCAACCTGGTCCACGTGTGTGATCATCTTTGGATCCAGAAGGATCAATATGACTGACCTGCTGTCACCAGCATGCAGCAGCCTCAAAACAAACCAATCAAACTGAGAGTCTAAAGGGACCAAATCAAGCTGCCACATCACAGGACTGTTGTAGCAAACAGTGACATATTTAAGGGATCGTGCTTACGTGCACCCCGCCTTTCCAAGAAAACTAGCAGAAAGCATCATAAAATACATGAAGACAAACCAGAGGGATGCTCGAGTCCGTCCAGTTTGATGCTGCAGGTTGTTTGGACTAAAGTCTTTCTTCTGCCAAAGAAATGACAATAAAAAAGTCCCGTGAACTTCTTTGATAAATATTACAAGCATGAAGTTTCTTTGCAGGGACAGCAGACACATCATCCAGCAGGTAACTCACACAGCTGGTCTGCAGAGCAAAAAAAAAGCCCAAAACAAGACGGCTGCTGCAGACACACGAACTGCTGTACAAACGGGGAGTTGATGCAAAACAGAGAAGCAAGACACTCATGTTTACATCAACTATGCACAGTCACATGTTGTAATTGAAGGTATTGTAAGCCATTGATATTATTGGATCAACTGTGGAAAAATAGCAGTAAAGCAACTGCGTACAAACACACAGATTCAGCAGGCTGCAGGAAACTCTCTTTTAGTCCAGACTTTAAAACTATGACATTTAATATGTATGAAGCTAAACAGAACTAACATCCTACCTGATCATGCCTTGAAATGCATCGTTTGCTTTGAAGCCACAGCTTGGTGTCGTCCACCTGTGAAGGAGAAGCACAGTTAGAATAGTCAGTCTGTCAAACATAGAGTTTACAGTTGTTCACAGGTGGAAGATAATTCTTCTGGAGCGTACTGCTGCATTACAGCTTTTTGCCATTCTGAGATGCCGTTTATCAACATTGACTGAATTTCAAGTGGAGCTCCCGATTAGTATGTCATTCATGGCAAACGTCAATACTTGATTCAAACTTATTCAACTTTTTAGCTGTTAGAAGTTGGAAAGTTGGTGTTGACCTGCTAAAATGTTTCACAAGAATCATCATAACTCAAATGTCATATCACTAATTTCACCATATTAACTAAGATAAATTTGCTTCTCCCCACTCCCTTTCAAACTGCAAATAAAGCTTGACTTTAATTGACAATCATTATATTCGATGAATTCATTGTGACTTGTGTGTGTAATGTATGCATTTTTGCAAAAAAGTCTATTCATTCTTATGAGTAATTACACTGTCAAGAAGATGGGATCAACTTCAGTTATCTTTATGTATTTTTTTATTTATATATTACATAATGGGTTTGATATATATCTGTGTTTTTGCTATTGTAGAACTCCATTAGTTTTAATGCTTGAATAAACCAATAAATCAAATCAAATCAAATCAAGATAAACACAAAGGACAGTGAAGTTCATTCTGGTTGTGGTATGAGTTTATGCAAGCTGAGATTGGAAGAGCATGTGTGGCCATGCTAAATGTTTATAGTGTTTACACTGTGAAAGGGCTCCAGCATCCCTTGTGACCCGGCTCAGGACATAGTGGATGTTGGATGGAAGTTGGATGGATGAGTTTTTGGGGGCATAAAAAGGGAAAAAGCACAATAATGTTCACAAATAAAACTTGAGTTAAACATTAAGTTTGATGTTTCTTTAAAATTCTAATCAATAGCTGTATCTGAGAACTGGACTGAGTGATTCTTCCCCCTGGCGTTCCAAGCAGGAAGTACCAGCTGGTTCCTAGAAGCCAAAATCCCATAGACTTCTGTAGAGAAATAAGCAGCTGTTACTCAGTCATTCTATTGGTCAGAAGAACTATTCTTGCTCTGATACCTTTTTTTTTTCCAAATGTTCTTCATAATCCTCTTGCTTTCATGATATTTTTTCAATAGTCTAAGTTATTCAAGTTATAGATTGACCAATCAGATGCCTCAGTAAGAGTGCGCGCCTTCCAACAAGCTCACTCCTGATTGGCGAGAGTGGTTGGCATAGAAACTCAGACTGACTGGGACCAGTCAGAGCTTACGGACAATTTCTGGCTCCAACATAGCGACGCCTGTGTCATAAAAAAAGGCCAACTGAATTGTCTTAATTTGATTAGAGCTGGAAGTAAGCCCTTTTCTATGGGTGACATCACAATCACTCGCTCCAGTTCTTATAAACAGTCAATGAGTCCCATTCTTTGATGGTTGGTGCCGATTTCTACCCCACCCCCCATCGCTTCGCATTGGTAAAGCACACTGATGCTGAAAATGGATTTCCAAATAGCCCAAATAAAAAGAGCAAATGAAAAAAAAAGCCCCGCCCTCAAAAGTTCAAAACATCTTAATACTCAGTCAGATTCCCCCTCCTCTACCCTTGAGGAAACAACCTGCTAAGCAAACCCAATCAAGCAGTTGATAAATACACTACACCAGCTTGAAAAGAACGTTCACACAGTTACTGTTGATTCTACTGTCAGTTACAGCAGGAAGCTGAAAGATGTACAGTGATAGAAAACTAAAGGTGAGGAAACATTGGGTGGATGGTAGTTTAATCACAGAGACACAAACATAAGTGTTTTAGGGCTTGGTAAGTTATTTGATTTTACAATCCTGTACAAGGAAACATTAAAACTCCAGCAAAACTTACACAAACACATACCCTCAGGCCTGTGTGCATTCTTTTATGCATCGAGGAAGAGGTCAGCAGATATCAATCTTTCAATAAACTAGGGGTCTGGGATGCACAAGGCTATGTAAGTTTTCATTTTCTTTGACCTGGTTTTATTATAAAATACACAACAAAAACCTGCATGGCAAGAAGATAAAACTCTTTACCATGGGAAAGTTGAGGACTGTTAGTTTTTAGGATACATATTATTATGATGGGCTATTACCAATATTTAGCAAACATGTATTGACTGGTAATGAGTCAGTCACCCAAATCTGTTCATTTAAAAGAAGTTAGTAAATGCTCATTTTTGAGTGTTTAACAAGAGTTAACGAGAGCATGAGTAGCTGTACTCTGATCAGAAATGTAACTTTGTTTTAGACGTACAGAGCAGAGAGAAAGCTGATGTTCTGACTAATATAAAATGTGTTCTAAAGAAAATTTGTAACAAACATTTCTGAGAACCAGGATATGTTTTTATTTATTTATTTATTTTGACTGCAAGTTAAATAAGATTTACTGGGTTATCCTGACTTTTGACAAACAGGGCTTTCCATATCTCTGATACTTTGCACATCTCATCACCTGGTAACCACAATTTAAGCCTAGCTGTATGCATCTTCTTGCTTTTTCACTGTGCTCTTCTCATGCCCTTGCCTTGTCTGAAAGCACCAAGTTCTAGTTTTCTTCTTGCCAACCTGTTGCTCTCTTAGGATCAAGAGTGAAATCTTCCCCCCAATAGCTTGTTTTTTGATTCTGCTGGAGTCTTCACTTCCCGTCAGTGCTTCTTTGGGGATTACAGATCTGGGATTTCCTTTGCTTGTTGGACTGTTCCCTCCTGGGTATGAAAGCCCACCGGTATCCACCTGTAAAGCCAGTAAGGAGGATTCATCTGAACCCATGCAGCTAGACTAGACCGTAACAGTAAAGGAAAGACCTTAACACTGAGTGGCTGAGTAGCCCAAAGTCCCCATGTTAATAAATAATATTGATGGATTGGATTAATCTGCACTTTTCCAGACGCTCTACGTGCTTACAATGTGTTGATTATTCATTCACTCCTCATTCATACCTGGTGGGGGTAAACTACTGGGGCAGACGGAAAGAGGCGTGGCTGCCAGCATGCTTCTACAGCCCCTCTTGACCATCACCGAAACTATCATGTCTAAATTCACGGACCGTGATTTTTCCCAGTACAGCACCAACTTGGGTGAGATTTTTATTGAGCCCTGAACATAAACCTATACAACTAGGCCTTATTTGCCCCCCCTCCTGTCCTGCAAGGGTTGGTGTCTTTTGAGTGAAAGAGAAGGATAGAGGATTGAGGCTTTGGTTACATTGAATTAAACTTAAAAACAATTTAGAAACGGAATTCCTCCTTTCTCTTTGTACTCTTGAAGTCAGGTCTTAGATGATTGAACACTTATCACCAACGATCGGTCTGGATCATGTAATCAATAGAGAAAAGACATGGAAAACTAAAAGTGGAATTCAAACTTATTTTGAAGAATAAAATGCTGGACATAAACTCTGAATGTTTCAAACTTGTTGCGTTTGTGATGGACCCTCAGAGACTTCTACTTTCTTTGCAGGCATTTTTGATGGGTTTTACCACAAGGGACACTAATGGACCTAGTATTAACTATTTAAATATGGATTTGATGATGACGTTCATGAGTCTTGTTAACTTTCTAATCAAGCTAAATGCTAGGAAATGATAAATGTTCCTTCTTTTGTCTAAAGGTCCACTGCAGTTTTCAAAGCCCAATGAATGCGTTTTAAAAACTGAGTAAAATCGAAATTAGGTCCAAAACATTTTATCTGAAGGTTTTCAAATGTAAAAAGTCTGACAATTCGGAAAATCAAAATATTTACATTAGTCCTTTACCGCTGGAGCTCCTGTGTTTTCATTCGTTCTACTATTGTAACTCCTCAGTCGTTCACGCAAGTGACGGAATTCCAGCAGATTCTGAAGTGGAGAAAAGTAGCCCTGCGCTGGTATGCAACACTGTATAGACTGGAAGTGTTAATGCAAACAACATGAACCAGCTGATTCTGTCACAGAGAAAGAGGCGTTGCCGTTAGTAATGTGATGCATTTTGATGCCAAGTCGATATACAAAGGACTTTTCTCTGCATCAGATTGAGCTGATTCATGTTGATCACCTAACAGTCGAGGAGTCAAAGAGCGTGTGTTCCTTAGGTGTTGTCTGCAACAGATATTAGATGGTTAACAAGCAATATCAGCAATTACATACTAGTAAATACCACATAAGTATACACTACTGTCACTTCAGTCTAGTTTACTGGTAGAACTAAATCCATCTCCTCATTTTCCAAACCTACTGAATCTGTTTTTTGGTCACAGGGTTGCTAGAGCCTATCCTTGTTGGGTTAAGATGGGGCACACCTTGGACTGGTAACCCGTCTGGGGGCCAAACATTCATACACACTCATGCCTGTGTTCAATTTAGAACCACCATTAAACCTATGAGGAATGTTTTTGGACTGTAGGAGCAGAACATGTAAACGTCACACAGAAAGGACCCAGCCAGAATTGGAACGATGGCCTTCTAACTGTGAGGTGAAAGTGCTAACCACTAACCCACAATGCAGCCCAGAATCAAATCTATGAGGCAAAACAGATTGAGATGAAACATGATGAGACTATGAGCTGAAGAAAAGAGTAATCTAATCCCAGACTTGACCGCTTTGCTGCTATCTGGATGATGCTCTTTTGCCAGCTTTTTCTCCCAGTAGTTCCCTTTGAGCAGAGGAATGGCTCAAGCGTGCCATGTTTTTAAGAGAGAAGCTCATCCAATCAGCAGAATGGATGCCAAACACTTTGCCTGCATGTCCCTTAGCTTAAAATATCATCAAATTACAAAATTGCATTAAACTGTGGTTACTTATACACAAAGTTTACATTTACGTAACATTTTTAACCATGTGAAAGCGCTATCACAACTACAACATACTTCACTTCTGCTTTTCTGCATATTTGAAACAGATAATGCTTTTTTATGATGTAGAAACATTGGATAAATTATTCAGGCATATTATCTGATTTGACAGGCAAAGTAAAGAAAAATAATGTTTTTTTTTTCCCATGTGATAAGAGAAAAACAAAACCTTTCCAAGGAAATGACGCTGACATGAAGTCATTTTATGTGGCGTATAGTTACATCATATTTGAGTGATTTAGTGGGAGAAAAAGCCAACAACAACAGCTGTAACCTTTAATATTTATTATATGTTGGAACTCAATTTAAATTGCAAAGACAGGAGCTTACTGTTTTGCTTTGTCTTTGTCACATAGAAGGGGACTTAAAATACATCAGTTATTAAAAATATCAAAATCTCAGAATCAAATCCATCCTTTTTCATATTTTCTGAATAGAATTAGTAGAAGAATTCAGATCCTTGACTGTTCTTCCGAACCAGTGCCCATTCCTGACAGTTTTCCTTTGGACTTTCCAGTCCTGTTGTTTTGATCCTTGGAGGCCCTTTGCACAAAACTGAGCTGGAATGATAGAATTCGGATCAGAAGCATCGTAAACCTTTCAGTACATAGATTGTGTTTACAGCACGTCGTGTACTTCAGTCTTTTTGTTTCACGAGAGACGTCCTGCTCTGGGACTTTTACTCGGGGGATTTCTGGTATGGTGTCTGGGGGATGTTTCTCATCATGTGAACATTTTCATCTTGATAGTTGCTCAAGTGGAGTGTTCTGTCATAGCTTATGGGCTCAGGTGTTCCCTCTAAACCTTTCTTAAAGTGCTGTCCCTTTGAAGATGAATTACAGGCATATTTTACTCATACAGTCATTGACCTTTTCTATGAATCATTGACCTGAAAACCAGGTTAGCAGCATGACTAACTGAGTTTTCTGGCAACAGAAAAGTGAAGCCAATGTCTTAGTGTATTAGACACATTCTTGGTATATTTGTTAATATTGCCGCTGATATAGAAAATGTATTTGTAAAACTAGATCACCAATTACTAAAGTTGATACAGAAGTTGTAGTTATTCAAGTAAAGTATAAAGTCAAGTTTTTTTGTGTACTGCTATTCCTAAAATATTGATTGTGTTTCAATCCCACTAGCGTTTTTCTGTCCACACAAGATGTCAGCTGTGAAAACTCGGAAACTTCTTGTGCAGACCAAGCGAGCAAACACTGGTCCTTTGGAAAATGAGGGTCTTGGTTAACTTGTTGATCAATTCTAACCTCAGTGTGAATGGAAACATATTCCAGAGAACAGATGAAGACCTTGGGTGGGGTGGTGTTGGGGGCAAGTTATGTAATAACTAACCTTTATGAGTCTTGTGGGTTGTTCCTCTGCTGATAGTGCTATATGTGTAAGGAAACCAAACCAAATGTAAAGGGTAGCTGTGGTGCAGATGTAGCGGGATCGACCCCTGGTTGGTGATTTGGTTCCCACCCTGCCCACCCATGTGTCAAAGTGTCCTTAGACACTGGTGGTTAGACAGTAGATTGGCTTCACAGTAAGACAGTGGAGCTGCTATCAGTGTGTATGCGTGGGTGAATGGGACTGTGACTGTAAAAGGCTTTGGGCCATCAAGGACGGTAGTAAGCGCTATAAAAATATACACCATTTACCATAGATGTGAAACTATTTTATGAAAGCCTTTTTCAGTCATAATTCAAAGTAATGTGCATTTTTTCAATTGACAATTCAATTTGTAATTCAGGCTTGGAATGGGAAAATACATTTTGCGAAATAAGAATTCAAAATTCCAATCTACAATCCAATATGATAATTTTAAAAATTAAAGGATTAAATAAAAACTAAGTCAATTACATTTGAAATTGTCATGAGTTTTTGATGTCATTATTCAAAAGACAATGCATTTTTGTAATGGTTCAGTCCTGAACCTTCACTTCCACCCTTCCTTTTCCTACACTCAAATTTCATCCACCTGTGCTGAGTAATTCCACATTGTGCTCCAGCTGCATTTACACTAAGTTGCTCAGTTTCACTCCCACACCGCTAGGTTATTGAGTCAATTCACGTTCCAGCAAGTTACAGTTAAGTCTCCTTTTGCCTTTTCATGTTCACAACTCTTTTTCTGGCCTTGTTTAGGAGTTTCAGCTCTTTCCTCAGTTCCTAATGAAACCTCCTGCCTGCAGTCCTCCTCTGCTTCCGCCTTGGAGATAACATCAATGAGAGATGCAGATTCACGCCAGTCATGACCTGTCAACGGAACTGCAGCCCCCACCTCTTCAACCTGGGGGAACCCACAGCAGATCAGGTGACGGCATCCGCTCTGCGCAGCGACACGCCGGAGATTTCTTCAGCCAGTGAGATCAGGAGATCCTCGATGCTCACCTGTGCATCTGGAGGCAAATCAACTCCCTCCATCTCTCTAAAACACCTGTGCATTGCTCTGCGGGGGTTATCCTTCTGAATTCTTATCAATTTTGATATTTACTATACAATACTAAAATTTACAATTCAATATGAAAATATACAATATCAAATAAAAACAAAATCAATTACAATTTCAATTGTCATAATTCAAATGACAACGCATTTTGCATTTAACTACTCAATGTACAAATTCAGGAATTCCGGGATCATCCACGCACATTCATACACCAGTGGAGGCCACACTGGAGGCAAGGAGGGTGAAGTGTCTTGGCCAAGGACACAACGACATTTTGGCTGGTGGGAGCGGGGAATCAAACCACCGATACTTCGATCATTGGACGACCGCTCAACCACGTGAGCCACTGTCGCCATGCTGTTTTTGTGTCAAAATTCAAATGAAAATGCCAACCAGCTGGTGTAATGCTTTTTATTTACATAGCATTGCCCTTTATGGGTGTCAAAAATTAAATTGAAATGAAAACTGTCAGACTCCCATCTGGGAGGGGCCTACCACATAAATAAATTTCCTAAATCGCCTTTCGAACTACTTACTTGAGATCTGTCTATGGGGCAGAAATCCTATCCCAGAGGATGGAAGAGCTTTCCTCCTCAGCTCTAAACACGTCTGTTGTAGAAACCAAACATTTTTCTTGTCTTCTACGCATCAGACCAAGACAGATGTGGTCAACAGAATCTGTGAGGTTTTTTTATTTTTTTCAAAATAAAACTTCTTTCAGGATCAGAAAAGAGCAAAACAGAAATGATCTGTTGTTGTATTCTTTTGTTTTTTTGCCGTCTGTGGCCCGGTACCAACCCCCTGGGGTTGGGGACAAATCTCTTGAGACCTGGCTTTCACATACCAGGACATCTTATTGTAGGTTTTTATTTTCACTGTAGTAAAATCTGAATACCTGGGGCCCTGTGACTACGACATAAAAAAAAAAAAAGCATCTCAAACAAGACCTCGGGTCTGAACTGCAACACAGCAGTTGCAGTTGTTGTCATAGGCACAAAAGAGAATTCATTAGCAGATATCACATTCTCTTCTCCGACCTCCAACGCCAAATATTTCCATTGGTTAGTTGACTCTTTCATATTTTTAACCCTATGCTATCCTTTGACCCCACCCTTCCATTGACCTGTTTTCCCTACCATGACAAAGGTGGATAAAGGTGAAGAGGATTTCATGTAATCCATGGACACCAGTGAAGATCACAAATCATTGAAGAAAAAAGGTTCAGCGCACTGTCTAGTGGGTCTAGATGACCCAACTCCCAATGCTAAAGTGCCTAGGATAGCACAAGGGTTACTTGGAAGTGGAGGCAGGAAAAAAACACCATGGGATTTTACAATAGAATATATTTTGGGTTACTTTAAAATGAATTTAAAGCAAAAAACATATTGAAATGTCATTTTTTAAATATTGTACAGTAAATTCCAAAATGCATTTTCATTTGAATTGTGGCATCAAAAACTCACGACCACTTAAAATTGCAATTAATTTTGTTTTCATTTAATCTTTTATTTTTAAAATTCATATTTGATTATAAATTACAAAGTGTATTTTGTAAATGTATTATTCTTGTTTACTTGTTTGTTTGGGCACATATTTAAGTTACACTTGATTATCTTGAAAAAATTGAAATTTTGAAAAAAACTTCACCTGCTCTGTTCAGTACCAGGGACTTCTCTCTGAGTCACACTGGTTGAAGTTTAGGATAAAGATGTCCTGGATTGATTTTAGGTCAGAGAATTGGATCGTTCAAAATGAACAAATATTGATTAGGAATCATATCAGATACCACAAATTGTGATATGAATCGTTGTAAAAATGAATCGATACACACCTGTATCAGATACATTAGTACATTAGCAGCGCTCACATGGACAGAAGTAATCGGAATAAACGGCTGATCAGAATAAAAAAGAGTCATGTAAACACGCCGTTCAGAATAATCAGACTCATTTGGATCAGAATTTTCTTCCGATCGAGATAGGTGGGTTGTGCAGATTGTTGATCCGTTTGTGGTGCATATTAACAGTTTAGTCTGATTGTGGGTCACTGTTGATCTGGCTTTGCGTCATGCATAGATGGTATGGCGGAGTCGGCTTCTAAATGCAGAACTGCTGCTCAGCGCTGCTGCAAACAATCATTTCCAATTGTGCCCAGACAAAATTAAGACTGATGTTTTTCCCACATATTTACTTGCAGCCAAGATATATGTTGTGGTATTGACCACACAGATTTTAAGTACATCCAAAGCTAAATGATTTTAGCACACATTAGCCTAACCCTAACCCTTCTTCCAGGTCCATGCAGCCAAGTAAAAAGCACTGGCAGCACGAATTTAGAAGATTATGAGCGAACGGGCACTTAATAATAATCATAACAATAAATCCTAACATTTAGAAGATCATCTCGCTCTATGCTGCAGCTTTGTTTGTTTACAACAGAACTTGCTATTTCTTCTTTTATGGCCGTTTCTGGTATTTTACAGAGTTCTGCGCATGTCCAACTGACTGTTCTGATCAAAACTGTGGCATTTGTAAACATTGGTTATCAGGCTGGTAACTGCCCTACTGTGCTGCGTGGTATCTGGACTACTGTGTCAAACTTCACTGCAATACATTTCTCAAGAATCAAATGAATGACATTCGCAAACAATTCCTTTTTCTCTGACTTCACTCTTAACCACACACCAGCTGGGAGTGATCGCCACGTTTTTTAAGACACACCCAGGTCAAAGACGTTCTCACACCTGGACCAGAAACAAAACAGGAAATCACACAAACTCATTTCAAAAATAAAATACACAAAAAATTGAATGCAAAAAAGAAAAAAAGAAAAAAAAGAACCGGAATTGAGATCACATTTTATAAGTTATAATCAGACATAGCTTTCAGGTCCCATGTACACAGTTCAATTCTAGTCTGATCTTTGATCCATCAAATACATTTTGCACATGTAACTGCAGCTAGCAACATCTGTTATTGGATAAAGGACATTGGGTTTTCTTGTCTACACTTTAAAATCAACACACCTTCCCATTCATTTGAATGAGAAGGTGTGTCCAAACTTTTGGTCTGTTCTGTTTCTTAAGAAGCAAGATAATTACAGGATGTTTATTGTGCGTGTAAAACGACTAATTGATCTCTGCAAATTCTCTGGTCAAATTTTTGTGTGTGTGTGAGCTGTTTTTAATATTCCACTGAGAAAAGGCCAAGTGCATAGTGATGAGTTCAAACACGTGTGATCAGCTAAACAAAGCCACATTTCACCAAACATGAGCACATTTGTTTCTATCTGCCACTTTAGAGGACTTACTACTTACCTACTTTGAAAAAAAAAAAAAATTTCCAAAGCTTTTTTGTACATTGTCATCCTGGTGTGTCACAGCTTTTAGGTCCGAAGTAATAGAAACTCTGTGTCCTCAGATTACTTTGCATTATGAGTTGAGTTTATGTCAATTTCTCCCCCATTTTTCCATCTTTGTCCTTTTTATGTCTAAATAACAGCAGTGATGCAAACTTTAACAGATTGTTCCTTTCTGTCAAAGAAGCATGGACATGCCACACATTTCACAACTTTTGTATTGATGGTGTCCGATCCAGCCACAGTAGCAACACAATCTTTGCATTTGACTGCAAAGTAAATGTAAACCTGGATGAACATTATTGTTTGTCTTTGAGACAGTTGATTTTTCCTCTATTCTATTATTATTCAATGGTAAACCTGTCCTTTTAGCTTGCTTAAGTCAGACCATGATTCTGGGTTAGAACAAACCCTTATAGTCATTTTGTCCAATGTCATTTTAATTAGACACATGCCTTCCTATTGATGGTTCATGAGCAGTGTCACAGCAGCGCTTTTAAATGACCCATCTTTAGAGCAGCACAGGCGACCAAGCATGGTGGCAGCACAAAAGAAGCAGGTACCATTCAGCGGGAAACATGGCCTCGGCCTATTAGCACTGAGCTCAGATGTTGCCAAAACAACCATTAATCCGAGTGATGAGGATACGCTCAGCTTCCCAGGCCTCCATCAAAACTCAGAGGATGAGGAACAATAATAAATATAAGATATCGAAATGAACACACCAGATCAGCCTTTCATCTAATTATTCGAGGATTTTAAATTAAAAAAGTGCAGAAAAAGAAGGAATTTCTAATAATCCATGGGAAATTTCTAAATATACCATCCATCCAAAGACAGATATGAAACACTCTTATCTTTTCATTGGACTGCCAACAACAGTTTAAGGCACATCATTCTATTTAAAGACTATGCGCCTCGTTCATGCTAGTAGTTTTCTCTGAATACTGATCATACTGAAGCAGACTGTTATGTGGCGATGTTCTTTGCTCATAAAGATGGTCTTCAAGGACATGGCATCAGTCAGCTGATCCCAAAAATATTAAGTTTGCACATTTAAAGCCTCTTCAAGTTGACTATTTGATGAATAAGTGTAAATACAAAATGTTGAAACCCTGATTGACAGGAGAAGACTATAAGAGAAAAAGATTCTGGAGGATGCAATTTTCAACCAACATCCCCTTTAACCCTTGTGCTATCTTGGATGACCCCACCCTTACTTTGACATGTTCTCCCTACCATGACAAGGGTGGATAAAGGTGGAAAAATTTCATGTAATCCATTGAACCAGTGAAGATCACAAAAAATTGAAAAAAAAAAGGTTCAGAGCTCTGTCTAGTGAATCTAGATGACCCAACTCCCAACGGTAAAGTGCCTAGGATAACACAAGGGTTAAAGTCTCTTAAAGGTAAGAGATGCCCCTTTCACCCGATAACAGAGGTTTTTATAACATAAAGGAAGAGCCAAAGATTACAAAAAATGAGGAAGAAGAAGAAAAAGCTTTTTTCTAGACATGCTCTTTTGTTATCGTCTTCCATTCATAAAAACAAAAAACAGTACTGGTGCCACAAACTGAACAATGTCCTATAGTTATCATTGTCAGGAACTGGTGGTGGAGGACCCAATATGCAGGAGACCAGGTCTGGAGGCAAAAACCAAAAATGTAATAAATACATTTAAACATGGCAAAAGCTATGGTACGGCAGAGCATTAGGGCCACCATACAAAAAATATATATTTACAAGACTAAAATGAACAAATTATGAGAAAAAAGATTTCAAAAATATCAAGAAGAAAGTAGTAAAATAGTAGAAAAAAAATGTATTTTTACAAGAAAAAAGCTGTACATTTATGAGAAAAAAGGTCAGGAATAAAAGGAAACAAGTCTCAATTTTACGAGGATAAACATGTAGAATTTTGAGTAAAAGAGTCAATATTTTGTGTTACTAAAATTATTATTTTATAAGTTTTGTAAATTACCAAAGACTTGAAAACCAGAAACCTAAATACACTGAGCATCAACAACACAAATCACAACAGCTGTGGATGATTTACAACCTGCCTGTAGAGTGAAAATAGGCATGCACAGGCTCAACGATCTGGCCACGATCTTGATGTTTTGTGCCACCAGTGTGTACTTACATTCTTTTTACCTGCAGATGGGGCATATCCAGCCTTAAAGACTGTTGTGACTAAGACATAAAGCACAATCAAAGCTGCATTAAGATAACCCAAAGCAACTAAACATACTCTGCTAAGACTCATGTAGTGACTTAACAAAAGGAGAAGTGTAAAGTGATGATTTCGACAGCTCTGTGTATTGTGGGCGTCTTTTTTTTCCTGTTTTTCTGGATCACTGCTGTATTTTTTCATTTGTGTTTTAATCAGAAATTCATAAAACCTTTGTGTTGCTTTCACTGACATGTTTAACAAAAAAGGTGAAGGGATTAAGATTGTCATGAATGTTATGCAATCCCACAATGTTTTGCAAAGTTACAAAGTCTATAAAATTAGCAAGGGATCTTAAAATGCATTTTATTCCACCTTGTCAGACAACATGGCTACACTGACAGTGAAACATGCAGAAGGGAGAGGGCTGTTTTTCGTCAAACGGTGGGTCCCGACCTCCCTGTGTGCGGTTTTAACCTATGTGGAAGCGGGACAGGAGCACACACTGTATGTGTTATTGTTTCAGAGGGACAGAAATCCATACAGCAGATATCGTTTTTGTAAAGTGCAGGTGTAAGTCATTGTGACAGTGGCTCTCTTCCAGTTATTCGTTTGACGGCATATCAGGAACAGCGGGAACAGCATCTAGGGTCTGCTTTGTCATGTCGTTAGGGAATACAGCCTTAATACGTGGATGGTGAACGTTTCAGCTGGATCTGTCCAGCACAAAAACATATGTACAGTCAAGTAAACCTCAGTGTCCAAACCTTTGCTAGCTCTAAAGCAGGGGTGTCCAAACTTAGGCACAGCTGTGACCAACTATGGCCAACATCCATTTTGTAGTGGAGCCTCAGAAAACTCTAAATATAAGATTTAAAAAACGTTTTTTTCCACATGAACAGCCTTGTCTTGACTTTTTGGTTTCAAAAAAAGTGATGTCCCAAACAAGGAATGTTCTACACAAAACAAAATTAGTCAGCAGTGACGAGGACTTGCTTAAGTCACACTTACTGCTACATTCAGGGACAAGGGAGGACCTCTGACTCAAAGGTTTCATGCGGCTCTGTGTCAACTTTATCACTTATCTTTAGTTTTATTCACTGTACCCCTTGTGCTATTTTGTGGGGTCCAGATGACCCCACCCTTACATTGACGTGGTCTCCCTACCATGACAAAGGTGGATAAAGGTGGAGAAGATTTCATGTAATCCATGGACACCAGTGAAGATCACAAATCATTGAAGAAAAAAGGTTCAGAGCACTGTCTAGTGGGTCTAGATGACCCCACTCCCATTGTTAATGTGCCTAGGACAGCACAAGGGTTACGTAAGGCATGTTAATGATGGGAGTGGGGTCATCTGGACCCCACAAGATAGCACAAGGGGGACATCAATGTCTGATCTTACATAAAAGGTCTCTTAGTCACATGTTTGATGTCTGGTTTTCTATTTCCTCTTTTTAAAATATTGACAGTTTGGAACAATAGAAAACTCATTTTAGCCATAAAACCCAGGACACTGACTTGCTGGAAAAGACTTGGGGTTTGACTTGGATTAGCAACCAAAGACATCAGGATGTTAGGGACACCAAAACCTACAATCCTTAACACAATCATGGCTCAACCATATTTATGCAAAACATCCACGCTTTTTCCTTTTTGAGTGGCTATATATGATAGTCTGTATTGTTTTTTTTCTTTTTGACTTTTTACAGAATTGGCCTGCTGCATGGTGGTGTAGTGGTCAGCACTCTTGCCTCACATCGGTGATACTATAGTTCAATTCCCAACTGGGGCCATTCTGTGCATGTTCTCCTGGTCCATGTGTGAGTTTTCTCAGGAATCTCTGACTTCCTCCACAAGAAAGCTGGGGCTCTTCTCAGAGATCTTTTATGGACTAAACTCCAGAGGCTTAGACCAGTTTTCCACATTGCAAACTTAATGAGTAAACCTTTATCAAGAGCAGACTCAAGGCTGTATAATTGCAGAAAATTATTTTTTCTGTGTTTCTGTCCCTTAATCCTTTGTCAGCATCTTTGACCAGCACAGCTACATGGTTTGGTAGAACACGTTTGTTTTTGTAAATAGCCTTGTTTTCATCCAAGGAGATTCCTGAAGAAGGCTAACAGACTAAACGATCAAGCCAAACACAAAGACAAAAGTAAAACACGTTGTCATCCACATTTCTTACATTACAAATTACCCTAACGCAAAAGGCAGTCAGACCTGAAAAAAGGTTCTCATGCATCACTGATAGATCAGAATCAGATTTTTACAGTTATTCTGCCAGAAACACATAGCTTGACCGTTTGCCTCAAAGGTATAAGTGGGAGGACCCTGGTGGTCTGACCTTAATAAGATCATGAACTGGCATGGGTCCAAATTGCCATTCAGACAACCTTTAATGATCTTACCATCTAAACCCACACATCTACAAATAAACAGTGTTATAATGTCCCTGTTGTGTCATAATAGAGCTTGCCTAAGACTAATAAATACGTAAAATAAGGTAGAAGGTCTGTTTTATTGAGAAGAAAAGATTTCTCCAAAACTATTGCTGCTGCAATGGAGATAATATTGAACTCGGAATAAGTCCTAAACAGGAATCCACCTGTTTAGGCTAAACTATTTAGGCTAAAGCCTGGCACCTGCTGATGGACTGAACTGATTAAAGCAGGAACACAACCTGCAGAGAATCACTTTCTGGCTCTTCATTCTAAAACAAACAAAACATAGACGTCCATACCGGACAGACCATCTCTGGCATGACCAAAAGGTTTCAGATTGACAAAACTGATTACAGAAGCCCCCAGGATGTACATGTGTTCATATGGGGCATCAAACCTTTTACGATGGCAGTCAATGGGAAATCGCTTCTGTTTTCCACCAGACCACAGAAGCAGAATTTGAAGCATTTGATCCTTTCTATTTGGCTTCAAATCCTAAAACGGAAGGTGGGGGCTTGGCAAAAATGCAGAATCTATCTTATGAGATACAAGACAAAAAAACCCCAAAACAACTTGACTGTGTTTTTCAGTCATTCCCCACATTAAACACAGTTCAATAGCTTGTTTACAAGGACGGCGGGGCTTGCACCAAACAACCGGCACCAGTGCGCTGTCGCTTTCCAGTAAAGCAGATAGTTTGTTGGTTGACCTGAGGCCAATGGCGAGTGAGGAATGCGAGATGTTTGGGATGGGATGCAGCTGAGGTTTGTTTGCATGTTTGTCCACAGCGTGTGATTGGCTGCATGTACTTGTGTGTCCATGTTGCTCCATCTGCCAAGCAGTAATTACACCAAACATGTGTAAGCACTTGAAAGCCACTGTAGATAAACTCTGCATGAAAACCAATTAAGCATCCCAGGTATGAAGAGAAGAAATGTTTATGCAAATGCAATTAGTAAACTAATGGGATTTTATGTCAACAAAATATTGATTGAGAACATCTGTTTGATGTGTGAGCTCATTACATTCTTCAGGAGAGGTTGTATAAGACCCCCCCCCAGGGTCTACAAAAAGCAGGGAGTGATGTTCTGTCAAACTAGAGCAAAAGAGCAAAATATCTTGTGGTATTTATCTCAACTACAGTCTAAATCCAATCAGTACTGTCAGTGTTTAACTGACAGTTTATCAGAGCCCTCACTACTATGCTGATTCCCACTTTACTGTCCACACGACATATGTTGTAGTGATCGCTGCAGGACATATAACTGTGGACAGATGGTTGGAAACGTTCCCATGGAAAACCCGTATCAGACTGATCTACTCTTAGATTAGGAGCAAACACCACGTGCCGAATTTATTGATCCATGCCAAATATGCTTTTAGCCAATTAAAACAGCAGTTATTTGAAAAAAGGAAAACTTGCTAAAGAATATTTTAGCTTGGCATTTGCTGTAAATGAATCTGAGAAAAAATAAATAAATAAACCCACAATAAAAGCATATTTATTTCCTTAATTTAAAATAAAATTGTTTAGTCCTGCTTTTCCAATTTTGTTGTTTAATTAGAAACCATGTACTTTTTTAAAAATATTTCTGTCTGTAAATGTCAGTAAGGTACAAGTGACTTTGCTGTGCTTGGTAGCTGACAATTTCAAACGCCTGACTTAAAAAAATGTTTTTTTGTTTAAACACGGCATAGAAAACCTAAAACTGGAAAACTGCAGTTTTCTGGAAAACGTCACACCAGCACTGATGGCATGTGTGATGTCAACTGATCCATGTCATAAAACACCTTTAACACCAGAGATGTCACCTGTGACACACGCTCTTTGACATACAGACCTCCTCAACCATTCACGTGATCAACGTGAATCAGCTGTTTCTGACATGGAGAAAGTGGCTTTTCAGATCAGCTTTGCTCCGATATGCAACAGAATACTAACATAATGTTGCATAATGATGCAAAGCTGATTTTCTCCACTTCAGAATCCGTTGGAAAGATGTTCACTGCTTCAATGGTTAAAGAGTTACATTAGTCAAAAGCTCTGGTGTTAAAGGGTTAAACTTAACAACAGAAATTTAGAGCAAAGCTGTATACATTTTTGAGTTTCCTGACTAATAGTTTTTTTTTTTTTCTAAAATTGCTTTCATCCCTCTCTCTAACCCACTATATCCCTTTGGGGTTGACGGGGTTGCTGGAGCCTGCTGCGGCAACTGTTGGGCGATGACGGGATCTACTGGTCGCCAGTTTGTTGCAAGGTTAGGGTTACACAATCACACCCACACACTCACACCAAGGGAAAATTTAGAATTTAGAGCAGAGGTGCTCATTACGTCGTAGGACGTGATGGGTAGATCGCGGGCCATCATGGATAAATTAACAGACTTTTATATATCAGTCAGTGAATCATCACCCACACCATGTCATCCGTCACTTGATTGACATGCAGATCAGCCAATCAAACGTCCTCTGATGTTCCATGTGGGGCATGTTTTTCCTAAATAAGTTCTGGTCAGGAATAAAAGAAAAGCACCAAAAAAGAAAACCTGTCAGTTTCTAGATATTGTACATTAATCTACAATGATAAGCACCTACCTGCATCACTTTTACTCAGTCATGACTTGCACTATTCCTTTCTTGGTTCTGAGGAAAGTCTGTCTGGTTTTAAAATGAAGTTAAATGCAGCAGCGTTCACCTCTGTTTGAGGCCCACCAGAGTTTTTTAGTTTGGTTTTCTACAGCAGGCTAACAGAAGAAACACATTCTGGTGTGGATCAATATGAATTAGCCCTAAAGGTCTTACAAAGTTTGTTCTGAAAAGTTCTGCATGTTCTTGAGGACCTATCCATCTACAAAATAGTTTTTCTTTGTGCTTGCTGCTGAAATATTCCTCAAAGCAAGAATAATTTCCTGAAAAATACAAACAACTTGCAGAATGATCCATCACTAACCAAACATGTTCACATCACAGCTTCCTGTCAGCTAAAGATTTATTTATCGTGGTCGGTGATGATCATAGCCTGGACCACAAAAACAGAAGTACAGTGAGATTTATTCTGAATCATTCTGCAGACAGGAATCTCTGTTCTTCATTAATCTGATTGATTAGAGCCTAAACGGCGGTGACAGTATTGATTTTTTTTCATATAAACTGTGCAGACTCCCCAATCAGTTTACTAAACCAAACAGGATCTGTCATCTCCAGCACATTTTTTAAAAGACTATTAGTTTGCATCAAAGCCTTTGAAGTCAAAACACAGGAGAAAATTCAAAAGCAGATACATGGATGTGAAGGCCAACAACTGCCAGGAGCTGCAGGAAAGTTCAGACAGAGCGGACACAAGCTCACAAACTGAATCCTTTAAGCTGTGTCACAGTGGGACGTATTGGATGGAAACTGCTGCAGGAATATATGAGGGCACCTTATAAAAATCGAACTTCAATGAAAATCCTGCTTTTGGTGAAGTTGTTTGCTGGTATCTGGCTCAAAACTGTACAGCTGGATATCTCCAATATTGCTCGCCATATTTTGTTGCTCCGGTAATGTTGGGGTTGTAAGGGGCTGTAAGATAGCAGGAAAGCAGATGGAGGATGGGGAGGTTGTGCACACTCAGCGCCAACAGTCCCAGAGGTGAATTTCTAATAAATTCCTGCTGCTTTGCAGAAACTATGTCCTTGAAAATGACAGTTTTTTTATCTATTTAGGCTGAAAATAACATAATCATAATAAAAAGACCAATATAAAAGATAACAAAAGATCAAAAGATGATCAGAGAGGGACTTTAATTCATGTGCTTCAGCAAAAAAATGTAAACACAAGAACGTTTAATGCCACACAAACTTTTAGATGTTAGTTTAGACTGTACAGATCAGAAAAGTGCAGTGAATCCTCAATATTTGTCTAAGATTCATTAACATTTACAGTTTAATTTTTTATTTTTTAAGTGAAAACTAAAGCTAGAGCTCTCAGATCTAGAGGCGCTGCTGTCTCAGCCATACCCACTATGGCAGGGGTGGACAACTCCAGGCCTCAAGGGCGGGTGTGTCTGCATGATTTCCAGATATTCTTGTCCCACTCATGGCGGATTGCCTGGTTCAGGTGTGTCCAGCCAATCAGAACATGCCAGAGCATGTTGTTGGAAAACATGCAGGAATGTGGCCTTCAGTGCCCACCTCTGCACTATGGGAACTAGAATTCAGGGCTATAGGCCTCTTTTCAGTACCTTGGTCATTATCTGTGGATCTGAAAGTTTCTGCATTGATGGAGATTTCCAATTGTCCCCTCATTTGAAAATTTCTTACTTTCCATACCTTAAGGCAAACTCAAAAGCCTTGATTTTATTCTCCAAAAAGGGACTTTATCTTGTGCTGACCCAGTCTACAATTCCAAAATTGAGAGGTCTAGAATTTTCCCAGAAGTCTCTGCAAAAAACTGGCTTGCCTTGATACTCACTAGATTGGCAAATATAGACCATCATGCCTTGTGTTTGAACAATTTTTCAATTGTTTTATTTTAATAGTTTTTTTCTATAAACCATCCAAGTTTTCCTCCTCAGAACACAGTGGATTCATAAATAGTCTTTGTAAAATGTTAATATTTATATATATTTGGGAATACATGGTGACACCATTAAAATCCAGGCACTAGATGCTCCCAAACTGTATCGTTTTTCAGTAGTTATGGAGTAGGAAGGGAATTTGGACATAGCCAGGGTGTCTTAGAGGTAAAGATTTTCTCTAAGAAGTTCTGTAAGCTGTGAAAGAGTGCGTAAATGATTGCTGAATATTTTAAAGATAATGTTCCTCAAAGTCAAACTGCAAAAGCTTTGCTAATCTCATCATCTGCAGAGCATAACATCAAAAAGATTCAGAGAAACTGAACAAATATCTACGCGTCGGGGGAAAGGCTAAGGATTTTTAGTAGATGCCTGTGGGCTTCAGATTGCCCTCAGAAAACAGTGCAGTGTTGTGTTGATGGCAGTAGGAAATGGGTCCAGAATTCTTCCAGGAAGAATGAAGGGAAACCCATTCTGGTATCATACATTCAAAACTCTTTTCTCAAAATGTTTCATTGTTAGATATTGTAAGTCCAAGATTAATGTTCTTGTTGTCCTATGAGCTAAGGTGTCAAGAAAACTGATAGCATGTTTTCAGAGTTTAGTTCAGAGGTGGGCACTGAGGGCCGCATTCCTGCTTGTTTTCCAACATACCCTGCTCTGGCATGTTCTAATTGGTTGGGCACACCTGAACCAGGTATTCAGCCATGAGTAGTGGAAGACTATCTAGAAATCATGCAGACACACCGGCCCTCGAGGCCTGGAATTGCCCACCCCTGGTTTAGTTTAAACATCAGCATCTCTGATGGAGGGGGGTATGTATAGTGTGGGCAGCACCATGCAGGATGTCAAGCTGCAGCTTTGCCAGAATATGCACTGTAGATCTATCACCTATAGAAAACGTTACCTACTTAAGCTGTTGATGTTCACATGTATGGACATCACATTATTGGTTGTATTACATTGGTAGTTAATTCTATGTAACCCTTGTGCTATCCTAGGCACTTTACCGTTGGGAGTTGGGTCATCTAGACCCACAGTGCTCTGAACCTTTTTTTTCATTTTTTTGTGATCTTCACTCGTTCAATGGATTACATGAAATTTGTCCACCTTTATCCACCTTTGTCATGGTAGGGAGAACATGTCAAAGTAAGGGTGGGGTCATCCAAGATAGCACAAGGGTTAATTGGAGCCCTGTGACTACAGAATTAAAAAAAAAAGGCATAAAACAACAGCTCGGGTCATAAAAGGTTAAGAACATCAAGAAAAATGTCTCCAAGATCAACTTTTCAACTCACTTTGAACTTTTAAAATTGTTCAGTGGTCTTTTCATTCCAATTACTAAAGTTTTAGGCAAATTCAAGCAACCTGACGTTCTCTTGGATATAGTTTCTGCAGAGTGGTAGGAGTAATATAAAAAGAACTATACCTCTGAGGTTGGCTTGGAAGTAAGCCTGTGCCGATATAACATGAACTCTTAGTTCACACTGTCGTCCACTCCCTCGAAGGAGGGTTTTAGGGAAGGGAGGCCCAGTTTAGTTTAGTCTGTTTAGTTAGTTCGTTTAGAATTTTCCTACTAAATTCTATGTATTCATGATCCTTATGATTTTTTGTTTACTTTACAATTACCAGTACGAAGCCCATTAAGACGACTATTGTTGTGATTTTGGGCTATATAAATAAAATTGAATTGAATTGAGCTTAAAGCCCCTCACAACCCCAAGCTAACATTAGCGGTGCAACAAAAATGGTGAGCGATATTGAAGCTATCCAGTCGCTCAACCAAAACGTATGTGGCTGTATTTGTCTGCAAGTGGATGTGAACAGAGCGTAGCCGGGTGCTTGTGGCCTGCAAACTGCCATATGTGCACCAATGCTAAAGGCTTTTTCATTTGTTCATGATTCACCACAATTTCATCAAAGAAATACTTAATATTATTTATGTTTGTCCTCCATTGTCAGAAAAATGCCACAAGAAAATGTTAGAAACTCCAAAAACACCATTTTCATTGGAGTGGATCTTTAACTGTTTTGGGGACCTGGAGCAGAAATTACATTTAAAATCTGCTCATACATGATCCGTTCAAACATTTATGTTATACCGAGAAGACACAGGTTCAGTTTATTTCCTGTTCCATCCTGTTTGCCTAAAACAGGATGATTTGTCCAGTAATTTAGGATGTAGAAAGGCGATGTAAGGACATGCCTGCCTGAATACAGAAGTTGAGCTCGGACTTGACTGGACTTTAAAATGGATTTTCAGCTTTCTTCAGCTCGTTCCCTCTCTTGCTGCTGATCATGAGAGTTATTTGCTTGTGGTTTCTCACTGACTGGAACAGTGGAACTCTGTCTCCAACATGTAAAGCAACAACTGCTTGATAGCGTGCTGAGTCATGACCAGATCCTTCGTGCAGCACCGAGCTGCTGTTCATGCATCAGGCAAAGAGCCCTGCTTTACATGAGACAATGCAATCACTTCACTTTGAATTTACAGTATGCACGGAGGGCAGATATAAGTACATCTATATATTCTTACAGCCCAATATTTACCTAAAAGACATGAAACCAGTGTGATAGCAGCACCCACAATCCCATAGAAAATAAAAACCTACAAAGATAAACACACAGTAAGAACATTGTTTTAAACAAAATTGACATCCTGTAAAAGCAGACGTGGTGGGAAGCTGAAATTAATGTCAGCTGTTCAAATAAAAAAAGTTTCCTTTTTTTAATGTACTTTCTCTCTTTACACTAAACCATGACTTCAGCAAAATAAAATTGAATTACATTAATCATGAAATCAATAAAATATGGAATACAAACATGAGTTATTTGGAGGGGGTTCCTGCATGATGTTTTTAGTTGGGTATTTGCAAAAGATTAACAGAAATTTAGAAATTTGAACAATTTGTGAACAGTTTAATTTTTAACAACCATATTTTCTGAACAATAAGGCACAATTTAAAGCCTTTATTTAAAAAAAGAACTCCAATGCCTTTCATATGGATTAATTCTGGCTAGGTATGTTTCCTGATGTCAAAGTGATTTTGAGAGGTACATGGCGCTCTGTCAAGATGTATGGTTGGCTTTTATTGTATAATCTCTGATGTGGCCATCACATGGACTGGTGGGCAAAACAAGAGTTCTAAAATTTGACAAAAACCAAAACTAGGTAGATTCATGAAGTGTTTCGGTAATCCACTTCATATGAGAAAGAAATTACATTGAATCTGGACAAGAATACGCTATCATTTTAATTGAAAAGTCATATTTATTAATTTATAAAAGTCATTTTATATTAAATATTTATATTAAAACAGAACAATTTGGTGCGTTTTGTGGTGTTGGAATGATCGGAAAAATGACTGTCCGACTCCGAAAATAGGCATGAACGTCAGAAAAACAACAGATTTTCCAACACCACATGAATGCAGAATAACTGAGCCTAAAAAGATCAATTTATTTATAGAGCGCCATCTGTGGGTTGACACCAGAATTACAGGGGAAAATAAAACATTCACAAGTTTTATTATTCATAGAATTTATTTTAGTTTGTCTAAATCGTTTTATGGCCCAAGATGCCGTAGTTTGGCCACCCCTGGACTAATTTGGAGTTAATTCCGTCTCAATAATCAGAAATGCTCACAAACTGTTTCACAAATACACACACATTCTGATTCCTAAATATATATTTATGCAAACGTGATATAACTTCACAAATCCACATGAAGTGTGTCACAAATACACATAAATTGTTTCACAAACATAATTTTGAGTTACACTTCTACCATAAACTCACAGATCATACGAATTACAGAATGTGCATAAAGTATGGGTTCTTTAAAGATGCCTAATTGTATAACTTTGTGTTTATTCCTTTTTTGATGGATACATTATTTTTGCTTTGGGTTAAAATGAACAATTTTAGACTGTCAGTTTTTCTCCGTTTACATATTCAGGTCAATCAATAGTGTATTGAATTCATTCAAAGTGGCTTTATCCCTGTCTTGTCAGTACATTTACCATCACTTTGCATGGCAGCAGAACAGGTTAGGCTTATCTGTGATTCCCACAGTTCCCTAAGGAGAAAGAGGAAGCATCACCACATTTGAGTGTTAAGTGTAGAAGCGTTTGCTTTGAGAACAACCACAGAAGCTTATCAGGGAGATAACAGACACTCTATGGGCCTTTCTGGCATCGCACCACTGTCAGTTCCGCAGCTCAAAACACTTCAAATATTCAAAAAAAAAAAGAGTCAAAATAACCAGAAACAAAACGTTAGTTATCAGGTCAAAAGGATCAAATTAGCCTTCAGGACACAAATTAAAAGAGTCTGTGAAACATGAGATCAGCACGCTGAAGCCTACAGAACCCTCTGGTACCTGCCTCCTCTGTTTTTGTGCTTCTGTCTTTGCTTCTTAAAAGACAGGAAAGCTAAATCTTTCTCAGAGAAAAGGGAGAACTGAGAGGAGAACACCAAAGCACATGCGTCGTGTCGTCTACAAACAAGTGCTATGAAATAAAATCTCATCTTTGTGTTTTTCTTGGCTGCTTCACCATGGAGATTTGCAAAGCCACACAGGGTGGTGATAATAGGGCTAATAAAGAGGATCATACACATTATAAAGCATCATCACACAAGTGTGTTGTGTGGCACACACAAAAGATGAATTATAATTTAAATGATGGCTTCATTCTTGCAACAGCAGGTTGTTTTAATTTTTGTCTATATGCCTTTAATTTGTCTTTTCTTCTGCACTGTAAAGAAACTGGTATACATTCTACTGTACACATGTTTTTTTCTCAAACTTAGATGCACAAATGAAGTTTCAATGGCAGAGAAACACAGAAACTAGCTTTAAAAAGCTTATGATAAACATCTGTGTTGTCTGAAGAACAAACCATTCATTTTCACTTGAAAATGAGAATTTTTAAAAGGAAAAACTTGTTTAGAATACACATATTTAACTCTAAACTTAACCAGTAAAACAGAGGAATCATGCTTTAAAGTTTCAGATCAGGAAGATGAGAAAAAGACTTCATAAAGTTTGGTCTGAATAACGGCCGCATGCTTCAAAATTATAAATAGCTCATCAGGTTCTGTGAAGTTTATCTGTGCGGCGCTGCGCTGCTGTGGCCTTTTGTTTCCTCAGTGTGCTGCTCTGCTCTTATCCGCCGCTCCAAAACTTCGACTGGTTTCCTTCGGAGGCTCAGCTGGACTTACATTATTTAGGAAAGATCACACAGATAAAACTTCATTTATTTCCCCTAAATTGGATTTTACCATGTTAGCGAATGCTAACATGGTAAAATCCATGTGTAAAAAGTGTTGAGCGCCATGACTGCAAACATGTTATTAATGGAAGAAACCAGATTGTTTGGATATCATATCCCCATGATAATTAAATCCAAATGTTTTGAGACGAGAGCTTATCCAGTACATGGCTGCGGGCCGGATCCCAGATTAATTGATTCAGTGTAGGTAAATAAATACAGATAAGGGGGTTTGAACATGGCTGAAACCAACACTAACTCCGTTTTTTGTGTAAATCCGCATTATCGCCGTGTTACGTCATCAGAACACTAGTGGAATTTGAGTTAACTAAGAGGAAAAAAGATGACCAACACTGGCTGACCTCAGGATGTGTCATCTCTGCCAAACACAACAAACGGTTCTGAAAACCACGGCGTGGAAACGCCAGAGTGTTGCAGCCCCAGACCTCGGCAGTCACTTCCCAGCTCCACTCATCAGCACACACAGCCCGGCCAGCTGCTTCCCAAAAACAGTAACTGCACTCACTTGTTGCAGCTGACTTCCCTACCGTCACTAACTCAATTCACATACATGATTATTCAAACATTTTCAGTCTAGTTTCAGGTGGAGTAATTACCCCAAGAGAGAAGTGAGTCCTCACGGCCGCCTGCCTCCACATCCAGCAGCTGGAGAGCATGAGAGCTTCCAGCCTGCAGCCACGATGCTTTGCATGAGCCACATCTGACAGCCAGTTCCTTCCTCCCACAACCATCACTGTCAATGAGTGACAACCAGGCTCCCACTGGACTTATTGGTTTTCATTTCAGCTCTACTTCTGGTTTTGTCTTTGGTGACTTCTGTCCTTCCTTCTAACTAGATTTCTTTCTCTGACCGTCACAGCTGTATGTTAGGGGGGAAGCAGACGCTTCAATTAATTCCACAGCTGACATTCTATAGTTCTTTTCATGCAAGATTTGTGACACAGAATTCCTGCTTCATTCACCAGTACAAGCAAAGACACAAAAAGGCCAAATGAAGTTCAAATAAACATGAATTAACTAATCAATAAAGAAATGATTATTTGTATAAGAATGGAAAATAATTCTAGAAACAAATTAAAATTTGAAATAAAACAATACATTGAGCCTATTTAAAGTGTGAATACGTAATAATTAATAAATATGTACCGGTATGTAAAATAAAAGATTTAAAAATAAAAGATTTAAAAACACACAAACAACACACAAAAACCTAAGCAGTCCAACCTAAAAAGTGTCTAAACTTGTTAAGCCTGATTAGACGTGGCAAAGGATAAAAATACAATTATGAAATAATGTTCAGGTAAACAAACATAAATTATTGCAGACCACAGAGTGTAGAAGAAATGTAAATATTCTGAATCTGACCTATCAGAGGCTTGAGCAGGAATAGGTCATGGACCTCCAAACCACCAGGGGGCGCATAAACTGCTACATTAAAATTCAATGCTTTTTTTAAAAACCCTAAATATGGATTAGCAAGTGTAATATATATTACATTTGTGTTGTGCTGATGTATTTTTTCAATAACAGTGTACATTAAAATGCCAAAATATTTCAGAAATACCTCTAATAACCTGTTATACGCCTAAACTATGACAGTTAGAAACATACGGCAAAGTGAGTCACCCAAAAATAACAGATAAGGTTAAAACTTCGAAAACAGTTTTGAAAAGAAATTATTCAATTCTGTTATCAGATAATGCAGGACACAGGGAAACCTCTCCCATGACGATAGCAGTAAGGGCTCCTGAATGTGCAGACAGCTCTGAACGGGACTTAACCAACGTCTGTAAAGAATAAGAAGGTGTTTGTGTTGGTCAATGTGATTGTTGCTGTGATAGTGGAAGCGAGACTAAAAGTACTTTAACCCTGATAAATACACAGTCCTGACTGGAAACTTCTCTTGAGATTTGTTTGATTTCAGACTGACAGAATCCCTGAGAGGTGAAGTTGCCCACCCATAGTAAAATTTATAGGGTCACGCAGGCTTTTGAGAACTTGATCCAAGGTCAAAAGGTTATATTTTGAAGAAATGGTTCAGTGGAGAAACTGATTTGTTTTTTGTCTAAAATTTGAAGTGTCTGTTTATATGGGGACTATTACGGATTCAAAGTGGTATGATTGGCCTGAGAACAACTTGTCAGACTCAAGGTCATGTGGGGGGAAAAAAGCATGGAATGCATATACATGCCATTTGGGTAGACATGTAGTTTCTGATAAATCCAAAATTAGCTAGATTAAACATGGTCCCGGTGAAGGTTTTTATAAAGCAATGGCAGTAAAATGTTTAAAAATATTCAGGACACTAACACGTCTGCATCCAGAACATAGTAGAGTAGTGGGTTCTAATAAAACACTCCTTTTCTCACTCCTTTTCTCTCTCGCATTAACTCTCTTGCATTGTTAGTATAGGGTTAGATGCATTAGGCCAATCAACAGTTGAAGTGTTTCCGATTTAGGATTTACAAAGACCAAACGTGTCTACTCAATGGGCAACATATGAAATTATTAATTCAAGTGCTGAACCAAATAAATTTAAAAATAAGTTGTTTATACAGACATTAAAAAGGGTAAAAGTTTTACAGAATCAATAAAATGACCTCTAAAAGAGCAACAAAGCTATTAAGCGCTCATTTAAAATGTTTACATTATGGTGGTAAAATTGACAGAATTTGCTAAATTCTACTTTCAAGCATTTATTCTGAAATAATTTCATTTTTCTGTTTGTCAACATCTCAATGATCAAAACATAGACAAACCAAACAAGCTGGGCACATGTTGCAGCACACCCTACGCGTGTTGATGAAAAGACCGCACCCCCAATTACCCAGTTTTGAGGTCAAACATTAAATATAAAAGGTGGATTATAAAAATGAATGCAAAGTTTAAAAATATAAACAAAAAACATTCAAGTTAATAAGACTCACTAACTTTTGGAACACTGGTTACTAGTGAAGCCAAGATGTTAACTTTGTCCTTTTGACTTGTTCTTTACCAGACGCTTCAGCTTTCCTTTTACCACGTCTTGGTTTACTTCTTTTTCTTTCCCTTCCAGTCTGTGTTTCAGGTTGGGGCATCTCCTTTTTTTTTTTTTTTTTAATTTATTTAATGTATTTATTTAAGTGAGACAACAGAACAACAAAACAAAACAACAAACGCTTGAAAAAAAAACAGATCTGACAAACACAGACAGCTACCAATACTAACACATAAAATGTGTGTGTGTGTGCGTGTGCTTGTGTGTGTGTGCTAGCGTGAGTGTGTGTTTGATCTAAGGGCAACGAGCTTGATCTAACCGTCACACATTCTGTTAACTATACATATTTAGGGGTACATTATTAGAGAATCATAAAAGATATACCGGAAAGGCTCGAGACATATATATAATTATGCATTCATTGTATTCTTGGTACTGAAATAAAATAAAAATACAAATAAAAAAAATAAATAATAAAAAAACAATAAAAAAAAACCCAATAACGGTCTCCCTCCTGGAACCCACTCTGTAAATAATCATCTTGTCATTGTTTCAAAAAATAAATAAATAGATAAAACAAATAAACAAACAAAGTTGAGAGTGATTACACATAACCATCAGACAGACGCCTGCAAATGAAGTGAATAGGAAATTATAGAGAGAGTAGGGTGATAAATGTGAGAAAAAGGTAAGGGCACATGACAGTCACATATTTGATTCTCAGATGAAACTTAATATTGGTCTAGGAACTCCATGAAGGCTGACCATACTGATAGTGGTTTGGTCGTGTCGGGGGGAGGGGGTAATAAACTGGCTAAAGAAATATATTCAAGAAATAAATGTTTCCATAAAGACAAGTTTATGGTGTTCTTTGATTTCCAGCTCATGAAAATTGTTTTTTTTTAGCTATTGTTATTGCTACAAGAGTGAATTTAGTCTTAGACGGGTCAATGTTCGAATGTGTTAATTCTGATAGGTCTCCTAAAAGACACAATGAAGGTGATAAAGGAATGGGGCAGGCCAAGAAGGTAGATAAGGTTTGGGTGATTTCTTCCCAAAATTCTTTAACGGGTGTGCAGTTCCAAGTTACATGAATATATGTGTCCGGGTATTTTGAGTGCAAAATGAGCAGATCTCTGAATCATATCCCATTTTTGATATTTTCTCTCTTGTGTAGTGAATTCTATGGAGGGTTTTGTATTGTATTAGTTGTAAGTTAGTGTTTTTTGTCATAGTATAGATGTTTTTACATATTTGAACCCAGAACTCAGTGTTACCAGAAATAGAAAGATCGTTTTCCCACTTTGTTTTGGGAAGTAATAAAGATTCATCTAAGAATATGATTATTTTATATATTTTAGAGAGAAGGTTCTTTCTTGAGGTTATTTTTTATTAAATCTGTTACTGCACGTAGAAGATCTAGATTTATTGTAGTTACAGATATTTTAGCTTCTATGGAAGATTTAATTTGTAGGCATTCTAAAAATGGACTATTCCTGATGCCGTATTCTTGGATAAGATAAGAAAATTGTACTAGACCACTGGAATTAAAAATATGTTTGACGTGTGTAATACCCTTTGTAGCCCAGAATTGTAGATTGATTGGTTTTTAATTGCTTAAAAAATCTGGATTATTCCAAATAGGTGTAGAATAAGATACAGATAGACTTGAGTTTGTAATTTTATAGAGTTTCCACCAGGCATTGAGAGTGGAGGCTATTGTCATTACTTTATAACATGGATGACTCTTGATAGATTGGCTTAGAAATGGGATGTCTGAGATTTGGAGTTCTTTGCACAGTTCTTTTTTACTATCTAACCAGATGGTGTCTGACTGACGTGGATGAATCCACTTATAGATATATTGCAGCTGGTTAGCTAGCGAGTAATAGTAAATGTTGGGAGCGTCTAAACCTCCCTGAGATTTGAGTTTTTGCAATGTGGCTAATTTCATTCGTGGTGTTTTATTTTTCCAATAGAATTTTGTAATGATTGAGTCTAAGATTTGAACCAGCTGCGAGGGGGTGGCACTGGAATCATTGAAAATAAATAATTTATTTTAGGAAGAATTGTCATTTTAATTACTGCTATTCTGCCCATCATGGAGATAGGTATATTTACCCAGCGTTGCAGGTCATCCCTTACTGTTTTCAACAGAGGTTTAAGGTTGAGGCTAATCAGCTCTGAGGCCACTGGGGAAATTTTAATACCCAAGTAGGTGATGTGATTTATGCATATTGGAATAGCTGAAGTAAAGGTTGTATTTTCCCATTTAGTTTTATTCTGATTTGTTCCAGTTAACCGAGTTATCTGCAATTTCTGAGAATTGATTAATTAATCGTATAACTTCTTGTAATGATGATTGAGGATTTTGTAGAAACAATAAAACATCATCAGCATATAAACTAATTTTATGGTGGGCTAGAGACGTCTGGATTCCAGTTATGTTGATTTTTCATTTCTCCTTCATAATTAATTTACAAATTGTGAACACTTCCACGATTGAAAAGGGAAGCCATCCAGACATCACTACCAAATCCAAGTCCCTGATTGGTAAAGGTTCAACTGGTTTAACTTTCAATGCCATTTCAATGGATGCACATTTTATATATGTGGAGCCAAAAACAGTATTAAAAATGTGCGTAGTGATGCATGAATGTGAGAGATTTAAATGGGAAAGCCGGAAACGCACATATACAGGTGTTTGCATCGACTTTTTATTGGAAGTGGTGGCTTGAACACACATTACCGAGGGTGGTGTGAATGTAGTAAAATCTTTTGAATAGAATTCAAACCACAAATAATGTCAGAGTGGTCAAAATGACTGCCATGGTCATTCTAGTGGTTCTAGGATTCTGGGTGGGAGGGGCTATGAAAGTTACTGTAAAAATGCAGAAAATGTTTAACGTTTTTAATTATAACTTTACAAATAATGTTCTGGTTTATATTAAACACAATTTATCAAACTTATAAACATAAGTAGGATTGGTTTTTTTTTTTGGCCTAATATACTAATCCTTTGTGATAACTCAGCCTTTTTTTATAGTTGAAAAAGACTAAGACCAGTGAGCAGAAAGCAGAAAGGCCAGCTGGACGCTGTGGGTGATGAATAACTAGAAGCAGTGTTTTAAATAGAATGATAAATTACAGATGTTATATCCTAAATGATGAGCAGTAAAGTCAGTAGTGGATGAAGTATGAAGGATGGCTCCTTTTCCGTTATATCACAGCTGGTTGTCCACTTTAAAAGAATCAAATCACTTGATAATTTGTCACAATTTGTTTTTCCTTGTGATTTTTTTTTCTCCCAGCCTTCCTGGCAGACCAGAACAAGTGCTTAAAATACAGCACTGTTGGAATTTTGAACAGAAATATCAGGAACACTGAGTTCAGCCTGAGCTCACCGATCATCAAACACGGTGTGCAGATGCTAAAAAGGCCGTATTTTACATGTTCTTCACAGGAACCAGACAAATTCAGATCAGTCTGAAGGTGGAAAAAAAATCTTTCTTGTAATTGCATCTATTAATAAATACTAAAAACGGGGGCCATACACTCACAACACCAAACAAGATTTATGATGCATCAGTGTGATTCTAATGCAATTATTTAGAAACCATGGTTACAAAAATCTCACATTCTTCTTACAGTTTCTGTAGACATTAAAAACCCACGTTGATGAAAATTGTTTTGGTTCTTCTTGGGACATATTTACAGAAAATGAAGTATTACTAATACTAATGAGTATTCGGTCCTGAGTATTAGTCAGCAGCAGGGGAAAACATGCAGCTTGTTTCTTACGTAGAAAATATGCCACAAGCTCCCTGCTCCGCTCCATTCTGATGCATCCACTTGTAGACATATACAGTCAGGACCATAAATATTTGGACAGAGACACATTCTTTTCTAATTTAGTTTCTGTACATTACCACAGTGAATTTTAAATAAAACAACTCAGATGCCATTGAAGTGCAGACTTTCAGCTTTTATTCCATGGGTTGAACAAAAAGATTGCATAAAAATGTGAAAAACTAAAGCATTTTTTAAACACAATCCCTTCATTCCATGGGCTCGTAGGTATTTGGACAACTGACTTCCATGCCATTGCATGGGCAGGTGGGGCAATTCCCTTGTTATGTCATTGTGAGTAAAGCAGATAAAAGGCCTGGAGTTGATTAGAGGACTCATGCTTGCATTTTGAAGATTTTGCTGTGAACAGACAACATGCGGTCAAAGGAGCTCTCCATACAGGTGCAATGAGCCATCATTAAGATGAGAAAACAGAAAAAAAACTTGCCATAAATTGCTACAGTATTAGGAGTGGCAAAATCAACAGTGTGGTACATCCTGAGAAAGAAAGAAAACACTGGTGAACTCAGCAACGTAAAAAGACCTGGACGTCCACGGAAGACAACAGTGGTGGATGATCGCAGAATCATTTCCATGATGAAGACGAACCCGTTCACAACAGCCAACCAGGTGAACAACACTCTCCAGGAGGTAGGCGTATCAATATCCAAGTCTACCATCAAAAGAAGACTGCATGAAAGTAGATACAGAGGGTAGACTGCAAGATGCAAGCCACTCATAAGCCTCAAGAATAGGAAGGCTAGATTGGACTTTGCTAAAAATATCTAAAAAAGCCAGCACCTTTCTGGAAAAACATTCTTTGGACAGATGAAACCAAAACTAACCTCTACCAGAATGATGGCAAGAGAAAAGTATGGAGAAGGCACGGAGATGCTCATGATCCAAAGCACACTACATCATCAGTAAAACACTGTGGAGGCAGTGTGATGGCCTGGGCGTCCATGGCTGCTAGTGGCACTGGGACACTAGTGTTTATGGATGACGTGACGCAGAACAGAAGCAGCCGAATGAATTCTGAGATGTTCAGAGACATACTGTCTGCGCAGATCCAGGTGAATGCAGCCCAAACTGATTGGACAGCATTTCATAAAACAGATGGACAACGACCCAAAACATACAGCCAAAGCAACTCAGGAGTCTATTAAAGCAAAGAAGTGGAATATTCTTGACTGGCCAAGTCAGTCACGTGATCTTAACCCAATTGAGCATGCATTTCACTTGTTGAAGACTAAACTTCAGACGGAAAGGCCCACAAACAAACAGCCACTGAAAGCCGCTGCAGTAAAGGCCTGGCAGAGCATTCAGAAGGAGAAAACCCAGCATTTGCTCATGTCTATGAGTTCAAGACTTCAGGCTAAATACTTCAATGGCATCTGAGTTGTTTTATTTAAAATTCACTGTGGTAATGTACAGAAACTAAATTAGAAAAAATGTGTCTCTGTCCAAATATTTACGGTCCTGACTGTAGATCCATGAACGTCTTTGTTTTCCTTGTCAGAGTTGGCATTTGACTTGCCTGGATAGCTCCAATATTGCTAACCATTTTTGTTGCACCCCTAATGTTATGTTGGGGGTGTCTAACCCCCTTTTTCCCCTACTTAAAAAAAAAAGAGAACACAGAGCAACCTTGACTTTTTCCAAAAACCTTTTAAAATGAAGGTTTTGTAGCTTCATTTTTTACAAGCAGAAGTACATTTTTGTTTGATTTGGTCACTCCCTTGGATTGGATTTGGGCCTGTGTGCCACTTGGGGTAACATCACCACATACTTTGCAGTGACTCACAGGAGCCGCAGACTTGACGTCTGACAGAACTGGGGTGTATCGGCTGATTTTCTAATGTTGTAACCTAATGTCACTTTACTAAAAATAACACCCAACTCTGACTGAAATAGCAACTCTATTTATGTTTGGCGTTTCTATTGGATGCCTGCGGCTTGTTCTCTCCAGGGGGGTACATGCTGGCGAGGGGGAGAGGAAAGAACGAAGAAGGAGCCTTGTTTTGTTTTCCATTCTCTTCTCCTCCAAAGCGGAGCCTGAGACTCTTCAGAATTTCTGTAAAATACTTAAAAAAATTTTTTTTTACATTTTACTAATTTTTTCACAAACTTGCAGTTTGAAGTTTAGAAATGAAAGCATCCATTCACAGAAAGCTCAAAAACACTTCAAATTATATATAGATTATTACTGTATTTCTATATAAAATATGTCTAATTGTGATAACCATTTAAATTCAAAATTGAATCAAATCGAATGGATTGAAAGAATCATGAATCGAATCCATCCAGGCTCTGGTGAATCGGATCGAATTGATTCTGGAAATTATTGGTGATCCCAAGCCCTACACTTCACAGTAATATTTACTCTTTAAAGTAAATGTTTACAGGAGTTCCCGTTAATCAGCTAATTCTGACCCAGAGAAAAGCAGCTTTGCGCTATTAACCCTTGTGCTATCCTAGGCACTTTAACATTGGGAGTGGGGTCATCTAGACCCACTAGACAGAGCGCCTGAACCTTTTGTCTTCAATGATTTGTGATCTTCACTGGTTTCCATGGATTACATGAAATCCTCTCCACCTTTATCCACCTTTGTCATGGTAGGGAGAACTCGTCAATGGTCATCTTGACCCCATAGGATAGCACAAGTGTTAAAATAGCATGATATAAAAAAAATCGCACTTCTTCACGTCAGTATCAGCTGATACACGTTGAGGAGCTAAGGTAGATCAAAGAGTGTGTGTTCTTTAGGTGTCGCTGGTGACGTCTCCACTAAAACAGGATTAATTCACTGAGCTCTGGCAAAATGGGTGTTTTCATAGCAGCAGGTTTGCACACCTGAGTTTGTTTCCATAGGTACATTAGGTTTTTCTATTCCGCAAGTGTTTGGCAGAAGGTCTCCTACTGACTAAACAATACAACTCTGGTCCTTTGATTCAATAAGGAAGCTGCTCCTGGTCAAGTTTTTGGTTCTCTTGTGATCCCGCAGTTTTATGACTTGAAACCATATGAAGGTGAGAAGTTTCCCAGCACAAGTGAACAGACTCCAGGGTACGAATGGGAAAAAAACTCCAAATAAACCTTAAAGCAGATTTAGCACCAAGTCCAAACCCCCAACAGATCTCTGCTCCCAGGCTCCAATGAACTTAGAAACCACCTGGACTTTCGTTGTGGGTGTCACATGCATGACTCAGACCAGCTTGTTTATTATTCAAGATGCAAAGTCCAGGAATGTACCAGCATGTTTTTGTGATGAGGATGTGCCAACCAGAAAGGCCTTTCCTGCAAAAATGCATGTGTGAATCTGACAGCTGGAGTTGATCCCCGAACATTCTGAAGGTAGATAGGCACTGAAAGACATTTGGATAAGCTGAAATAATTTCTACAGCTCAGTTTACTTAATGCAAATTCACCTGAAAAAGTTGAAGCCAAAAATGTGTTCAAACACTGTTCTCTGAGTCAGGGAACAGTGCCGTGGTTAACTTCTGCAGAGACGTTCCTTCCTCAAGAGTTAGTCTAATTGATTCTTGACAAAGATGAGATAGCACCACAGAAAGCCATTGTCACAACTGCCCCTACAAGTGGGCAAATCTATACGAGGCAGATGGCATGCTGGAAATTTTAAGATCTGAGACCATTAGGTGAGCCTGTAAGGTGAAAATGTTCATGCACAGTTATTTCTAGTGGCTTGCTGCAAGCGACAGGTTGTGGAAAACACTTAAACAACATGTAAGAGTAAAGTCCTTCCAATCATGAAAATGTTTAATATGTAAAACAATCATGTAAACATTTGGACATCAATAATTTTCATGAAAGGAACAAATAAATAAATGAAAATGAAGAAGTGTGTGAGACGCAGATGTGTGTCGGTAAGGAGCCAGTGCTTAGTAACAACTGGAATGCTGCGTAAAGGGCACCCTGCGACAGCTTCACCTGTTAGCCTTAATACTTCACGATACACTTACCGCACGCATGACAATAGTACATTCTCATGATGTCCATTGAGGTGGCCACACGGGCCTCAAGAGAACAGAAAGACACACCTGTGCTCCTCTTAAAATGCAGGCGCTCCTTTCTATAGGGCCCAGACAACCCAAACCCTGCAGCACCCATATGGGTCTACCACAGTATGAGAGCTTGTGATAAAGGCATACAAAGTCCATACTCACACCTTACTAGCAAGAGTGTTGCATAAGGACACTAAGAAACCAACACGCAAATGTCACAAATGTGTGCAACTTACATTATCCTTATAAATACTTCACAATAAACTTTATACAATGGTACTTTCCATTTTAATAACATGCCTTGAGGTGGCTGGACGAATCTCAAGAGAACTGCAAGACACACCTGCATTCCTCTTAAGCCTTTAACACTGAGCTTTAGCTCCAGTATTGACATTCTTTCGACTACCTTAACTCTTCAAACGTTAGCACTATTAATGTAATTCCAGCAGATTCTGAAGCACAGAAAGACAGCCTTGTGTGGCTTTATGTAAACCGCTTTTCTCTGCGTCAGAATCAGCTGATGCACAAATTTACGGAGACGGTTGAAGAGGTATGGCAGGTCAACGAACCCATGTCATTTAGGTGCCACTTGTGACACCTCCAGTTTGAAGAGTGAAGATACCGCCGCTCCTCTCTGCAAGCCTCCATGGGCCCAGACAACTCAAAAACCTACAGCACCCTTATGGGTACATTTGACTAAGGCTTAAACAGCCTAGCCGATTGAGCAAAGCCAAAGCTAGAACCAAAGCAGAAATCTCCTGAAGGAGCTGAACATTTTAATATGTAAATAATTCAAATTGCTGAAAAAATGTGGTAAGAATTTGACAACTTAACTCAACTAAAACCAGAAGTGTCTAAAGAGTGTGACTGCTTCCCATAGTTCACACAGTCACACCTAAACATAAGTCATGGTTGTTTCTTTATTTCATTTTGCAGGAATAAGTGATGAAAATTCCAGGGATTACAGTTACAACGGTGTCAGACTAGTTCAGTAGTCAATAATGAGGAGTTTATTTTAAACTGAGGCTCCATTTGTTTTCTTTGATGTGTCAGATAACCCCAGTGTTAGTTCATGGAGCTGCGCAGGTGCTTAATGTTACACACTGTTTATGTATCTTTAGCGGTCTTTACACCGCGCTCTTCTCCATCTGAATCTCACCGCGCTGCTTTCTCACATTTTCAACCAACATCCTTTTATTTAGGATAGTGCTCGATTAATGAAGCTTTCCAGCAATAAAATAAAGCTCGTTTTTGTGCAGTAACATCATCCGCAGGTTGTGGAAAGAAAGATCTGTGATTATTTAGTCTCTGCCCTGAGTGATATCAATGTGAAAAATTCCATAACGCCGTTCAAAAATGTTTGCCTGCTTCGGCAGAGCTTGTTAGACGGTTTCGATGCCAGCTGAATGAGGAACTCTGTGTTCGACCGGTTTGATGACAGGATAAGGTTGACTTGAAAGCTCGGCAGGGATAAACGTCTGGGTTCTTGTGAGCCAAAACATCGTATTGCCAGACATGTAATCACCGTATAGATGTTGTGTTGTTGCGGGATTTATGCGGCGCTCCAGGTCAAACCTGGGTTCAAACAGCTCGTCAGTGGCGCTTGAGCCCGATTCTCCAGTGATCTCATTGCTAAATGATAACTGACTAGACTCCAAACACAAGGGGGAGATTAAAACGCTAAAAGGCACCCACAGTGAAACCAAGGCTCATGATGTAATGCCTCTCAAAGGCAGTAGGGTGAAGCCTGAACACATGAAAGTCCAGCTCCAATTGGAAACAGATTTGACCTGACGTGTGATTGCAGTCTTTTGTTTTAAGACCAGACCTGTAAGAGAGAGAGAGCGTGTGTGTGTTTGTGTGTGAGTGAGAGACAGAGAGCGCTGGAATAAGGTGGCAGCCTCAGGTTTCCTTTTTACCTTCCATGAAATCCACAAACGCCACGCAGCCAGAGGAATCTTATGAGATGGAGATGAGCCTCAAGGTGCAGCTGATGAACGCTCAGAAGCAGCCAAGCAACATAAAAAGAGAGATCTGCACAGCCATTGAAGTGAGCTTCATCCAGTTGTTTCTAATTAGGTCGGACTCCTGGGATCAGCCCAGCAGATACGTTCCTCCTGAACGTCTTTGCTTCTATAAACAAAGTTTGCTCTGGCTCTTGAGCTGACTGGGGCCCAGAGCGAGGCCCCCGAGGTCCCTCCTGCCTCAGGATATCTTCATAGGTCCAAAGCAGTTTTAACTTAAAGGTATAATTCATGAAAAATGTACTGATGACACCGCCACGACTTATAGATTGCTCTATTTAACATCTGATTTTGATTCTGCATTTATAAAAGATGACTGCAATATCTGTCTTGAACAGTGATTTTAATCATTTCTGCCACATCTTTATGACCTGAAACTCCTTGTTGCTTTTTTTTTAGTTAGGCATCCATCCTTTGCCTGTAATTTACCGTCTTGTCTACCTGCTTCATCTTCTTTGGTTTTCTTTCAAAGTTCAACGAGTCTGTCACATTCACCAAATGATTGATTTGCCTTTATCCACAGTCTATGTATCATAACTTACAGTAAAACAGCATTGATTTTCTGCTCTAACACCAAAGAGTGGCAGAGTGGTGTAATGTTCACCAGAAGACTGAGAGGAGTGGGTTTCAAACCCCCTGCTTGACTGACTTTTAAAAACGTAAGGGAAGTCACTGCCACTGCAGTTCACAAGGTAACCACTAGGAGGCTTGATGCCAAATTACTCTCCATTCAGTCAAAAAAAATACACATAAAGCACAAAACACGTAAAGTCCAGTTAAATAATGTTAATATCCACTGTAAAGCCAACTTAACTTGTAAAATGCATACAGCAACTACTAAACAAATATGTTTTTCTTAAGATTAAATAGTGTAAAGTCATATACAACCAGATGTAAGGGACATTTTTTAGATTTATATTAAAGAATCGTTTCATTGGTAAGTTTGGTAAATTTGGTCCAAACCGTCCATCTTCAATAAGCCACTGCTGCATCATCGACAAATCCAGGTGCTGCTTATCACCTGACCTGAGGGAGCAGGGGAGGGGTGGTGTATAAGTTCAGAGGGGCAGTGTGAGCCCAGACCATTTACTGACCTGAAAAGTAACAAATCTAAATGAAATCTGATTTCTACTGTGACTACCAGTTCACTGAGGAGCACACCTGCTGCCTGTCCTTTGTTGTCTTCTAGTTGTTTAAATAACCCACCACAGACTCAAAAAAATGTTGGATCAAACACAACCATTGACTGTATATGAGAACTGGACTGAGGGACCCTTTTCCCCTCCAATTCCAAACAGGAAGTAACCGCTGGTTCCAAGAAGCAAAAATCCCACTGACTTCTACAGAGAAACAAAACAGCTGTTACTCAGTCATTCTATTTGTCAGAATAACCATTCTCATTCTACTATCAGTTTTTAAACATGTTTGGCTGGAATGGTTGCCATAGAAATAATGACTCAGACCAACGTGAACCAATCACTGCTTACCAACAATTTCTGGTTCTAATATGGGGGCTTACATATGACAAAAAAAAAAAAAAGGTAACTGAATGGACTTCATTTGTTTGAGCCGGATGCAAGTCATTTTCTGTGAGTGACATCACACTCACTTGGTCCAGTTCTCATATAGTCAGTAGATAAGACTCTTCAGAATTAAAAGATTGAATATTTACCTAAAAAATCATAGACTGAATCCTTCACCTTGTTAAAATGTAGAATTTTTGATGGTAAAAAAACATTGGCACAGTGTTTGATTCTTTTACCTCACAGCAAGAAGGTTCAAGTTCAAGTCCTGGGTGGGGGAACAAAAAACTGATTCACCAATGGGGGACATTTCTGTGTTGAGTTTACATGTTCCCACCATCCAAAAACATGCTGCCTAGCTTAATTGTCTTCTCCAAATTGTCCCTAGGTGTGAATGCAAGTGTGTAAGGGTGTCTATGATTGTGGCCCCACAGCAGACTGGGTCAAGGGTGTACCCTCCCTTCACCCACGAGTAGACAGGATAAGCTCTGGCAGCCCCGTGACCCCGAAAGAGATTAAAATGGGTTTAGACGAATGAAAAAAATGGGCTTGCTGCTTCAAGGCTATATTAAAAATTAGATAATCAAAAAAGCATCAACCTCTACTTCCGATTAAAGGCTAAAAGAACAATGCTAGTGTTCTAAGCGAACCTAAACCATCTCCACAGTTCCAATGTCAGACATTCATCAGGTGAGGCGGCTTTTGTCAAATCTGTGCAACTTGTTTCTTTGTAGTTGTAGAGAAGAGCGCCTGCATCTTCAGAGAACAGGTGTGTCTGCTACTAATTCAATTAGTTCTTGTTTCTTATGACTGATATGATTATGTTTAACTATTACTTTCACTTATAAGTATGTATATATATACATACATACATACATACAGTATAGACCAAAAGTTTGGACACAGCTTCTCAATCATTTGAATGAGAAGCTGTGTCAAAACTTTTGGTCTATACTGTATATATTAGGATCCTTGCAGAAATGCAGAAAGAAATGCAGCATTCTCAGTGAAATGCAAACCACCACACAACTTACTTTTTTTTCAAACAAGAGGATGGTTCTATCCTTGTCATACTCTCAAATATTTCCCATCTGCTCATTGCTATTGATCTAAATTTATGTGAGTGTTTTGCTAAAAGAAGAGCTCATGTCCAAGTCTTTCTTGCCTAACGGCCACGTCCGACAAGATTTGGAAAGGTTGGGTTAGCAAACCATGTCATATCAGCAAATTTTCCATATCAGATACGGAAAAAATGTGAAAGTCATTGAGACAAGTCCTGAGACAATACTACACATCTTTGTATATTGTTTGCAGACATACTTTGGATTGTTCTTGACTTTAGTTGTGAATTATAAGTAGTGGGAAAGCAAGGATACGCAGAGGTTTACATATTAAAATTTTTACATGCTCTGAAAAGGTAAAATGTTGGACTTGGACAATCAGGATGACCCTTCAGTCACCATTTAGATATGCAGATGGTATAACCCTTGTGCTGTCTTGGATGACCCCGCCCTTACTTTGACGTGTTCTCCCTACCATAACAAAGGTGGATAAAGGTGGACAAATTTCATGTAATCCATTGAACCAGTGAAGATCACAAATCATTGAAAAAAAAAAGGTTCAGAGAACTGTCTAGTGGGTCTAGATGACCCAACTTCCAACGGTAAAGTGCCTAGGATAGCACAAGGGTTAATGAAATAGTTTGACATTTAAAACAAATTTGAAGTCTATTTTGGATTATTCTCCAGACAAAACAGGATTAGAAGATGAATAAATGAATGGAGGCAGATTTAGGAAAAAAGTGCGTTTTCTGTCAATCTGCTTCCCTTTAGTACATCTGTCCTTGTTTTCTCAGCAGGTTTTAATTTGACTTTACAGTGGGTTCAGACTACAGGTGACTGACTGAAACCCCTCTTCTCTAGGGGCAAGAAAACAGAATCCTTTGTCATTGAAAATCAAACATTTCATGAAACGTGTGAAAATGGCAAAAGCAGAGAGCAAAGATTGATTATAAATCAATACAGCAGTTCCTTAGAAAAATAAAAATGTTTTTATCTGATGTTTTCATTATGTTGTTACTTCATTTCTGTTTGCATTGAAGCATTTAACCAAATTTAGCGAAATCCATTTCAAGGTTGTTTCTACCAAAAATGCTCTGCAGAGTGCGTTCTAGTATTTCACTTTTTGAGATGCTCAAGCTAGCGGTGGCTCACAAAACATCTGCTGCATTGTTCTGCAAACATGTTTACAGCTTGAACTTTGTGTTAGAGCCAATTTTATAAGGGGATTTTAAAATAAAATAGTTAATGTTAAATACATTCCATCATTCGGAATAGTTGTTAAAGAAAGTAAAAAGGGGGAGGGGGGGTCAATTAAAATCTGTGATTTTATTTAGTGGCTCTAGTCAGTGTGTGGTAGGTGGGTAGGTAGATGGCTAGTTGGTTGGGTGGGTAGGTGGGTAGTTGTGTAGGTGGATGAGTAGGTAGGTGGGTGGATAGGTAGAGCAAAATTATTTAGTCCGCTGAAAAACCTACCTACAGTAAAACAAAGGGTACATTTCATTTCAAAAAGATTTAAAAATGTAATACCAGCAAATATACTGTATTCGTTTTAGAAAGTGACTGAAAAACTGGTTGAAACATCTGTTTTCCTAAATGTACAATAAATGCATCAGTTTTCAGCTTCTTTCACTGTGTTTTTCCTCTTTGCTCTCTTTGCCTATTGATTTCCATCATAAACCTCTTTGTTTACACACAGACCGACCAGAAGCTTCTACATAGAGAGGGAAAAAAAAACATCTTCACCTTTGCATTATCACCCCAAACGTCAGCGTGGGCCATTATCATCTTCTTCAGTTACCCATCCAAAGCCTGCAGTTATGAATCTTAATACTGCGTGCCTTTGAAGCGCACCTCTTTGCACATACTTCAGTGAAATATCTCCAGCCTTCTCTTGCACACTTTGATCAGTCAGTGGGAGGAAAGCACAAAACCTGTTACTAAAACTCAAAATTGAACAAGTCAAGCAGAGGACAGGAGAGCTTTGCAATCATTTATGAGTGACACAGCCTAATATTATTTCAGGCTTATTTATGTTTTTGCTCTGTTATTTCAGATTGGTTCACTTTATGAAAGTTCTGAATAAAAAAGAAGCCAAATACGCTCTGCATTCAAATCCTCTTATAAATTTACTTTGGTCTGCACCTGAACAGAGAAAATATACGACATAACTCACAGTGACTCGTTGTTGGAGGCTTGATACAGAAGCGGGCTGTCCTGATCCAGATAAGGGGGTGTCCTTACCCGGCCCTGCTCCTGCTGCTCCCCCTGCGAGTGTGGACTGCGTGTGTTTGTGTACGCAGACGAGCGTTTTTCTTCTCCCGGCGCTCTCTTTACGGCACTTTAGAATCAGTGTTTGAGTTCACAGACTGGATTGCTGCCTCCAATTACTTATCTCAGACTGTTATAGATTGGTGAGGTCATTGGTTTGAAAATAAAAAGTGTGGTAACGGATGTGCTGCTGTGGCTGAACAGCTCAATATTTCAGGCCAGTTTGATGCTTCTTTACTTTTATCTGCCCTTATCTTGAACCTTTAGCGCTTCAACTTGACCCTTAGATTTAAAGTTCAAAATTAGGTAGAAATGACTTTCAGCGACCGTAAACAGTGACTTACCACAGCTACCAGTTTATAGTAAATTTATAGTGACAGTAAGAAGTCCCTGCAGGTCTGTAATGGAGACCCCGGCTTTCCTTATTTATTGCTCAGCTGTCTACAAAGATGTTTATTGAATCCGAGATTGGTAGAGAGTTTTATAAAATAAGCTCACAGACTTATGGTTTTTGTTTTTAAACAGTACAAAAGTAAAACGTTTTGTTGTGTGTTTTCAGAGGGGGACTTTCAAATGTCAGTCTGTCAAAGACCCTGAAATCTTTTAACGTGTTTTTTTTTTTTTGGGTCTGACCCCCCTCCCCCATTGCTACAAATGTGAAATAATTAAGCCATGACAGCAATTTTTTTTACTTTTTTTGTTTTCTTCTATTCAGCTTATTTCTTTCAGCTTCACTCACACTTCTGTTAGGATTAATCACTGTTTTATATCAAGCACAAAAAAGAAATCAGAGTGTGGTACATTAGCTTTAAAGCAAAAAAAATTAAATGACACTAGATATAATTCAAGTTAATATACTTTATTGTTTTTGAGTACAAGGCACATCTTTTTGTTTAGTTTGGCTGTTTGTGACTTATACTTAGGTGTGACTTGTGTGACTTAAAAAAGAAAAAAAGCAACAGCCGCTAGATGGCGCTGTACGTGTTTGTATCAGTATTTGCTCCTGACAGCAAAGCAGAAGTAGAAGCACCGCTCAGTCCTACGACAGGTTTGGTTGAATTGGTCAAAAGAGACACAATGAGTGAAGAATTCAATGGATTTAGTGTTTTCAATTAATTTAAAGTGGTAAGTTGACTTGTTAGAGTGTTCTTTATGCTATGATTATCTGAAGGATTGTCCATATGTTGCGCTAATAAACTAGATTCCTCCTATATAAAGCTAAATAGGCATCATTGTGGTACTGTAGGGAAGCGGGCATACATTCAGTTTGTTCTTGTTTTCTTTTTTGTTATGATTTGCCTTTCAAGATGAAATGTCCCCTCTTGATCCCATTTTTTGTTAAATACATTTCTCCCAGAAGTGCGAATAATATTTATTTATTTTTCTTCTATATCATTCATTTTTTGACTGCTGCAACTTATACTGTGGAGAAAGTTGTAGTCCAAAAAATACAGTCAGGTAAAAATTCTGATTGTTTCCCCCTCTGAACGGCTTCAGATGTCTTACAAAAGCTAAAGGATATGTCAAAGAAAAACTGATGGACCTCTACAAACAAATGTTGTCTGTCTTGCTGTTGGTTTCTCTTGTGCTGAAATAGCATTGTGTTAATCATAACATACATGCATAGGACCAGTGATCTCTGACTCCACCCACTAGATGTGCATGCATGCAGAAGGATAGCAGAAGTGGACGGGCACCTTAACTGGATTTTACTATGCAATACAATAATGTTCCAAAAAATGACAATAATAGATAGATAGATAGATAGATAGATAGATAGATAGATAGATAGATATAAACTTTATTAATCTCCCAAAGGAGGAATTCAGGTCTCCGGTAGCAAAATACACAACCACACACAACAAACAACAGTAAAAAGACAGTTCACAAAATATCAGTTCATATCAGGCAGGTTCATTAAACAGCCTGAAAGCTGAAGGGACAAATGAGTTCTTAAAGCGTTCTGTCCTGCAGCGCAGTGAAAGGAGCCTATCACTTCTTGAGCTCCTCTGACCAGACATCGTGTTGTGCATGGGATGTCTGGGATTGTCCAGGATGCTCTGAGTCAAGGCCCTCATCCTCTTCTGCAGCACAGATCCCAGAGAGTCCACCCTCCTCCCGATCACAGATGCACATCTCTCAATCAGTCTGTCCAAACGAGTGCAATTCCTTGTGGTCATACTGCCAACCCAACATACGACCCCATAGAAGACAGCACTCGCCACAACCGACTGATAAAAGAGGAGCAACATGTCAGTACTTACATCAAAGGACCTCAGCTTTCTCAGGAAGAACAGCCTACTCTGCCCTTAGGGGGGCAAGTAAAGTTACGATCTACATTTGATTATTAATTGAAAGAAATTAAACCAAATCTGAGATTATTATAATTAAAAGTTGATTTAGCACTGTGATAATCTCACTCTGCTGCTCATTCTAATCTTTTGGTTCTTAATCGAGGAACAATAAAAATACATTGTTTCCTAAATGAGTTTATATGACAAACATCTTTCATGTTTTCAGTATAGTTCTGATGAGATTTTAGGCAAACTTTTTTCTGGGTAAATTTAGAAAATGCAGAAAACAGCTTCATTCCACAGCGTCACAACAAAGTGTGAGTCAGGTTTCTGTCCAGGTTTGTTCAAGCGTTAAGAAGTGAAGGCAGGCATTATTGTTTCTCTCATCAAAAATCACATGTAAACTACTTAGGTTCTGTTATTTACAAGCGAACAGTGTTAAAAATATGAAGATAATTATCAACCTATTTATTCTCATGGGCTGCACAGTGGTGTAGTGGTTAGCCCTGGTTTGAATCCCAGCTGGGACCTTTCTGTGTGACGTTTGCATGTTCTCCTCACACATGTGTGGGTTTTCTCCAGGCTCTCCGGTTTCCTCCTACAGTCCAAAAACATAATTTATAAGTTATTTAGGGATTCTAAATTTGTCTCTAAGTGTAAATGTGAGTGTGTGGCCCTGCAGCAGACTTGTTCCAACAGTAGCTGGTACAGCCCCCCCCCTGTGACCCCAAAAGGGATTAAGCTGGTTCAGAAAATAAATTTACTCTTAAATAAAGCTTGATTTGAGTGAATGGTTAAAATCAAGCTTATGGCCACATTTTCTTTTGGAAGTTGAGTTTGCATGTCTTCAAAGGGCTTTAGAGATGACTTATTTTTGAATTGCATCAGTGAGTCATGATAGAAACCTACATGAAAGGTCTACTATGTTGTGCTCCTGAGACGGACAGTCTTGGCATAAGCAGTGACACAGAATCTAAGCTGGATTTTCTTTGGTACTGGAGTTTCCTATTTCAGAAACAATGTGCATTTTCAACTCATTAGCTGACTCATTATGCATCCTACAGATATTGTTATCAAAAGCCTCCCCACATGGTCCTGAGGCCTCCATCGGAAAGCGAGACCATCTCTTTTCACTCTTTATTTTACTTTATTTCAGCTGCTTTTAGAGTAAAAATCTCCTCTGCTGCTTAAAGCCAGTCTGAACTCTTTGGGTAAATTTGACTTTAAACAAAGCGGAGCAGTAAAATCAAACAAAGCTTCATCGCTGAAAGATTACATAATAAATAACAGATTTTGGGGAAACTGTAAGTGGTTGATAAATTTTATAGAGCTGTAAGCATGCCGCCCCAGCAACACATCTTGTTTCACATCTGGTTCCATAAAACCCATTTCATGTTATCAATCAAAACACATCAGAGTGGAGCCTTGTTCTTCTCGACTTTATTCTAATTTACTGAAGCAGTTTGAACTTTTTAATTACCTGCTTTCTGGCAACATTTTCAGGAACTATGCTCTCTTGACACAATATGTATTTAAAATTAGTGTCATTTCAAGGAAAACTTTGATAAAATCACCCAAAACTTCTGACAGTGACTCAAAAGGTTATGATTTATGCCACATCTTGCAGTTGGATCACGCTAAATTTCTTGGGATAAATAATTGCATTAATGGTACGGCCAAGTTTCCTACATGCCGGGTTTTTCTCCTCATTTTGACAGACAGCCTGGCTCCTGGGAAAAGTGGCGTTGCAGCGGGGTGGAACGCATTAAGAGCTTTGAGCGACGCCCGGAGGCCGGCTCATGTGATACCCTGTAAGAGAGAGGCTAATATTTTAAAGTCAGTCAAGTATTTACCAGAAGCTTGTATCATTCACTGCAGATCAAGACCAAAGCATCAAAACATTCGCAGGATGAGCCATTAACCTGCCTCTCAGCCCTCTCGCAGGGATGCGTCCATGACTCACTCACGAGGGGTTCACCCTCTGGTCACATAAATACACAGACAAATGTAATATGGTAAAATGTAGGGGTTAAAACAGAAACACTGTGTTCAAGCAAGGCATGTCAAACGTAAGATGGAAGTGCCGCTGGCCTCTGCGCCGCAGCCGTGACGTGCTCCATGATACACAACAAAGAAATGCAGAAAATCCTCTTCAGTAAAACATGAGAGGGAGACGTCAGCCAGCTTGATTGATGGAATTGTTACAGATTACACTTAGCAATCCTCTAAATTTAGATCTGATTTGGTATCCTTGTTCTGAGCATGGATGGCTGGCCAGTAACCCAGGCATTACCTCAGCGGTGGAGCTGTGAGTGAGCGCAGCGCGCTCCGAGGCCTGGAATGGAGTCTGCTGTCATCCAGCTGTAACAGTAACTGACTCAGGCCAGCCTGCAGTGGAATGGCAAAACAAGCACAGTTATTCACATGTACATGTGTTACTCTCCCTGCTGCAAACCCAAAACACATTTGATCCGGCCTGATCCACACAGAGGCGCGGGTGCTCTGCTTTTCCTCCAGTCCTTGTTCCTGGTTTTAAATTTTGACAAATTATGATGTTTTGAATAATCACAGTTCTGTGATCAGCAATCTCATGATAAAGAAAGAGAAAGAACTTTTCTGAATTCTAAAGTTTATTCACATACTTGAAGCCAGAGGCATTTTTAAGTCTATCATACTTATTATGTGAAACTGCCTAATGTCAGTATAACAAAGACTGTTGGTGGTTTGTGCGATTTGCTTTCGGGGATTTCATTTGGGTTCTATGCTCTTTCTTTTCGCTCTTTTTGTCTGAAATCTTCTGATCTGGTTTGAGTTTTCTGTGATCATAAAATCTGTTGATTCCGGTGTTCATTATGAATGTTTTTTCTTTGGGTTTTCTGGGCTTTGTTTTTCGGTGAACTTTGCTTAACCCTTCAACACCGGAGCAGCTGCCAGCAACACCTAACAACCACTATAAAGCTGATTCTGACGCACGGAAAAGCAGCTCCCCATGTCTGTTTTGTGTCGATATGCTACACATTACTAACATAAAGTGTTGTGTAGCGGTGCAAAGCAGCTTTTCTCTGTGTCAGCTGATTCACGATGGTTGCGTAATCACTATTGTACAGTTTTGTGTATCAGTGCAAATCTGGTTTTCTCTGCAGAATTGTATTAATTGCGTAAATGGTTGAAGAGTTACTGTTGGCAAAGGAATACAAACAATGGAGCTACAGCTCCAGTGGTAAAGGGTAATCTGTATTTCTATAAATTCTGCATGTTATGTAATATTGTGCTTGGTTTGACATTACCTCCTTGCCCGTTTCTGTTCTGATTTATTTTTTTTCTTTTTAATTGCGTTAAATCTTTTTAAATGAAAGAAAACAGTCAAATCCGTACATGTGACAGCGTCTTAAGGGCAGAAAAGTGGCCATGGTCCTCGCTGAGAAAGGATCCATGGTTCAAACCTTAGTCACACGCACTCATACCGGGGGTTGATCCACGGAAGGCCATAAAGAGGTTTGGCTGAATCTTGAAGGACTCTTTCAGTTCCTTTGAAGCATTTGCAGCCACCTTAAGTGACATAATAAAATATGGAACATACCATTGTGATGTGTGGTGTGACGTGTATCGTGAGGTATTTGTAAGGATAGTGGAAGTAACACGCACTTATGACGTTCAAGTGATATTGTACCATGCCCTTACACCACACTCCAGTAGTTAGTAAGGTGTGAGTACAGAATCCTTACTGATCCCGGTCAAATGTTGCATGCATGAAGTGTGCCGGGGACATGTAAGTGCCCATACGACACCTGCTGTCATGTCTCGTCAGTCTTGTGTTTTGCACTTTTGGTCTATGTCTGTCACCTGTGTTGTCTCGTGCTGCTCTTCCTGTTTTATTTTGAAACACTAACTCTCCTCTTGTTGGAGACTGTTTCTACCTGCCCTTGTCTGTTCCCCTACAGGTGTGACTGTGTAATCTTTCCTGATCATTTCCACCTGTGTTTCCCTTCCTCATGTCTTAAATAGTCAGAGTCTCCCTTTGTCCTGTGCCAGTTTGTTTGGTTACATTCATGAGCCATAGCTAAAGATTTTTCAGAGATTAAAACCTCTTAAAACTATTCATCTGAGTCCAGGCCTGTGTTCTGTCGTGACACCTGCAGGATATCCACACAAACTAAGCTGAATCTAATTTCCTCAATTCTAACAGTCAGGCTCCACATAAGGACTGCACACCGATCGTGAATTAACAGGCTCCTTGCACAGTCCGTAGAATGTTTGGGGGTTGAAAAAATGAACACGTCTGTGTCTTACCTACTTCACCCTTACTTACATTTATGTGTTGTGAAAGTGTTCGCTACGACTTGTTGCCCGCAGCATGCCTGTAGACAAAAATGTGCATGAACGTTTCTGTCCTATGGGTTCACTGAAGGAACATTATATACTTTGTACAGGCAACCTGTGTGCCCTCGACAGATTTGGCAATTTTCCACCCGCAGACACCCCATATCCAGAGGCAGTTGTGGCCAAGGCTTTACGAGCAGAGATTCTAAAGATCTTGAGTCATGCACGCATCACCACAAAAAAAATACAAAAAAACAGTACAGTTTTCTTTGCTGCCAATGCTAGCATGTGATCAGAATGACCAGGAACTTGTTCCTATACCAGAGAAGTTTTTTTCTGTCAAAAACTGTGGCCCTGGTCTTGGTTCTGGTTCTTACCATGGCCGTTTAACCCTCAGCTGCAAACTGATCTGGTGAAAGCTTCATGACGTCAAAAAAGCAAAGAGAAGGGATGAGATACTTAGCATTGCAAAGCTAAACTTTTCCTCATTTGGCTTTGAAGATCAATTGTGTTTACAGCAGTTGAGAACACAGAGGTAAAGGACAAACCTAATGGGTTGTTCAAATCAAGTTTTTCCTTTGCTCGAATAGGGGACTGTATGGTCCTCAGTAATAGGGCTTTTACCTCATACTCCTCAAAAACACCCACAGGATACCCTGAGAGACATGATTTAACGTCTCCTTTAAATCCACTAAATGCAAGTGGATCAAAACCGCAAACTCCCAGTATTCAAAGACTTTGGCAAAAGTAAAATGGAACCATCACAGTTTTGCCTGAAATTGAGCTATGGACTAGACTACCCTCTACAGGACTCTAGCATTGAGCTCAGGTTGTCCACTGTGCCAGTAGGACAAGCCAATCCAGTCCCTTTAGATTCTATAGGTTGTCTTATTATAGTCACCACAAAAAGGACCCCAAAAGAACTGTGAGGGTTCATTTTTAGACAAGAGCTGGAATCCTTTTCCTTCGTCTAAAGAACTAGAATAACACACGTTCCACACATCTCATAAATATTTCATGGCTTTGCTTTTCCAATGAACATTCTTTGTTGATTTGATCACGACTGGACTCCTGGAAGTTAGCAATGCTGAGGAGAAGGTGTAATGTGCTACTTGGATGGGATATGACTGAGTACGAGCGTGCTCTCATTCCTCCTGAAACTAGTTTTGTACCCTGAATCTTTTTTTAACTTCGGTCTGTTAAAAGGATCCCCACTTAGTTTCCCATCAGCACCACTGTCTGCCAAAAGATTACACCATTCATAATATGGCCAGGTCAAAAAATATTAGCAACTTATAGAAAATGAAGTCATGTTTTGCTGAAAATCCATTTTTCCTCTAAACATTTGGTGTTTATTCAAAATTTGAGATTGAACTTTTCTGACTAACCCAACTGGGAAATCAACGGGCAAAATGTTATGAATTCATTTGTGGACTTTCTGACACAAAACACCAGTTCTCCAAATATCCAAATGCTTACCCACAAATCCCCATCCCCAAATACTTATTTTTAAATAAGATTGATCTTTTGTGTTTAAAGCCCTGACATCAAACGGGGGAAAATCTATCAAGCTTTCACCTGCATGCTTCAACGACGTCCAGGGGTGCCTTTAATGCTTCATATCAAGCTTGATGCATATAAATTCCTAGCCAACATAAACATTACACTGTTGCTTTGAAATTTAGGAGGACATTTTGAGACAGCCAGCAAGAGATTACAGGAAAATCTAATTTATGAGTCCATTCTCTGCTCACTCTGTAGTTTCAGAGGTGAGCAACAACACTGCAAAGCTCCTGGTGTGTCAGCCAGAAGCTAACTTCACCAACTCTCATTTTGACTAAAGACAATTCGCCCATTTTAGAAAACCAGATCCACTGGGTTTTGGGAGGTTTTTTTTTCCTTTGGTATGTTCTACAAATTGGTAATTCTGTCATTAACGAACCATGAGCCAGTTTGTGTTTAGTTTATCTGAGAGGGATTACAACAAAAGACTTACAATGAGAATGGTCAAATTTAACCATTTTATACTGGAACACCTAAATAACACACAGTCTTTAACCTACTGTAACTCTTGACTGTTTATGGCAGGGGTGCCCCATTCTAGACCTCGAAGGCCGGTGTCCTACATGTCTTCCAACCAACCTGCCACTGATGGTCCTTAATGGCTAAACACACCTGATCCAGGTTATCAGCAGCAGATAAGACAGGGTTTCTGGAAAACAGGAGGCAGGAGGCCGGCCCTCGAGGGCTTGATTTGGGCATCAATGGTGTATGCGATCAACGTGAATCAGTGGATTCTGAAGTGGAGAAAAGCGTCTCTCTTCATAAACACTTAACTACTGTAAAGTGTTGCAAATCAATGCAGGGCTTATTTTCTTTACTTCGGGTTCCCTGGAATTACAGTAATTGGGTAAACAATTTAAGAGTTACGATAGTGAAAAAAATGTCAACACTCGAACTAAAGCTCTGGTGCTGAAGAGGCAACTTTGTCTTGTGAGACTCCAAAACCAGATACAGGATTATAATAAATGATTTTAACAGAGGCGGGTGGGTGTGGGGGTGTATTTTTCAACCTTTATTCAACATCCATCCACACATATCTTCCCACTCCAATATTGAGACTGCCATGCTGCAGCAGCAGAGCAGTCAAGCCCAGATCCGCAGATTGCAGGCCCAATTCCCACCTTGCATGTCCATGTGTCAAAGTGTCCTTGGGCAAGACACTGAACGCCACATTGCTCTTGGTGGTTATAGGTTGGCACCAGTGTTTGGCAGAGGAGCCACCATTAGTGTGTGAATGGGACTGTGACTATAAAAGCTCTATAAGTATATGCCATTTACCATATTTATTTCTATGGTAAAATCCCTCTCAGTCGTCTTTTATTTCTGATTATGCAGTTTTTTTTATTTATGCAGTTTTTTGTAACATTTTTTCTGTAGAGCAGCAGGCGTTCATTAAAATATTTCCCTCTCAGTGCTGGGCAGGGCTGTTGGTGCAGAAGTTAACCATAGTATTAGACTTAACTAATTTTCCATCAACCCTTCGTTTACATTCTGTCCTGCAAGTTGGTAGCACATTGCAAGCCCAAGCTAACATTAACACAGCAAAACAACGGCGAGCAATATCGGAGCTATCCTGATCAATACTTTTGATCCCGATGCCAGCTTAGATGAGAAAAATTAATACCCAAATGGATCTATTTGTCTGCAAGTAGATGCTTCAGAATTGTAGCGAAGCAGGGAGATTTTGGTCCACCCGTGGCAGCTGCTGCATCACAAACCTAAGCTTTTTCAAACCGTGGGTTTCTGTCAGCTCCAGAACTATCAAGATTTGAATAAAGAAATACTCAAAAATGCAGTTTTAATCTTAAACTCTTTAATATATGTCCTCCACTAATAAAAAAAATTCTACAAGAACGTGTTATATTAACATTTTCATTGAGGTGGGTCTTTATAAAGAGAATGGAGCTTTATAAAGACGTTAAGAACCAGGGGGAAAAAAAACAATAAAGATTTTCACCTATCCAAGCCATGTTCAAAATTCTGCAATTAGAAAAATGTTTTCTCAGTCAGTGAAAAAGAATTAGCGTTTATTCTCTTTTTGTTTTGCTAAAACCTCAGAATTCCAAGTATGTTTTCACCTGGCCCCTAACAAGTCCCAACAGCACTTGTGACCATCATATATCACTTATCCAAGTCTCTCCAGTTCAGTTCATTTTCAACTGGTTCCATAAAGACCTACAAGAATTTAGAAATACCAGATACATAGGCAGACTGTATTTGTCACTTCAATTTTGTTATAAAAATAAAATAATACATGATACAAAATTGTACACGTGCACACACTCAGACACACATAAAGTAAAACAAAAACTCAACATCGAAAAAGCGATCTTTATCTTAATTCTTCTTGTTGGTTTGAATACTGAAATGGGTGGAACCAAATTAAAATTGGTAAAAAAAAACAAAGTATGTACACTGTGACTCAAACCCTTTTAATCTCTCTGGTTAAATTTAGTATTCGAAACAAATGAAAATTAGGCTGTATAAACTGTGCTCTTATTTTTGTATTTGAGATTAAAATTGTGCTCAAATCCCCATTACTTCCAAATACCACCTTATTTGTTACATTTTTTTTTGTTTTAATAATATTCTATTTTCTTTTATGATTACAATACTGCTACAGTAACAGTGTACTAATGTTGGAGTAATAATAATGTTGGAATAATGTTGGTAAAAGGATGCTGAGGTTGGAGCTACCAGGAAAGAGGTCTAGAGGAAGACTACAGTGGAGGTCCATGGATATTGATAAGGAGGTCATGAGGGTGACTAGTGTGATTGAGGAGGATGCAGAGGAGGGGACTAGATGAAGGCAGAAGGTTCACCTTGGTAACCCGTAGATCGAGCAACCAAAAGGCAAAGTAGAAAAAAAATGGCTTGTGACATTAAGGTCAATCTCAACAAAAACTAAACTCACAAAGTAAAAACAAAATCACCAAAAAAGAAATAAACCTATAGTTTAGTTGCCTAAAGGTCACAGAAATTCATACTTGGATTAAAGCGACACGCAGATCGCAGAAACAATTCCAGGATTAAACTACTAAATGTTTAGAAGAAATCTTGATGCTTTTGTTGTTTGTCTTGAAACAGCTTTCTTTGAAAGCTAAATGAGTGTGTTGTGTCCTGAAATAAAACATCTGCCATGCAGTCTGGGTGCCATCATCCCTCTAAGGTACACAATATTCTGCATCTTTAGGGCAAGTGTGCACCATCCAGAAGGTCCTCAGTAAGCGGAGAAAGTTGAAGGAAACGATCCATCACTCAGGGTAAACTCTAAACAGCCCAATGACACGTGGCAATATAAAATGGAAAATTCAAATAAACACCAGTAGGCCTGTTTGAAGGCACCCCTGGTACCACAGCCCAAACACTGGGCATTTGAGTAATCATTACCAGTCATAACTCAGCATGCTGAAGATTTTAAATAAACAGTATACTTCTGTAAAACATATACAACAAGGCCCAAATTTACTTAAGCCGTATCACAGGAATCTGTGAGGTAAAGGACACTCACCAGCCATGCCAGACCGTGTCTTTTAATGTCACGTTCCCTTTTTTCATCAACACTGGAGCGCCGGGTTAGAAAAACTTACCACTGTATGCCCTGGTGGCCTCTGAGCTGATTTGTGGATGTTGCATGACATAACGAGAAACCTAAATTGTTTTGAAACCCTCAAACCAAGTCTATACATTGTCCCTGTAATTTATGTCACTAATATACTTTAAGGAGCACCAGAGGACACTTTGTATTTCTAAAGGCCTTCACTACGGGACAACCTGGAGCTCAACTGTCATGGAAGAAAGAAAATCTGGTCAATTAAGTAGCTGTAAATCATACGTTCATTGTTGTTTTCTAAAACTACAATCTGGAGAACATGTCACGATTGACTGCCTGTACGCTCCTAGGTGGAACCCTTTGTTTAATTTGCTCTTAATGGAGTTTGATTACGCAGCTATTAAACTCTGTGAACCCACATGGTATTTTGCAGGCTGCCAGATTTCAAGGCATATTTTCCAGGTAGGGCATCATCTTAAGAGCAAAATCCAAAGTGCCTCACTTAGAGCTCAAATTAAGGTTATTATATTATACTGCAGTCAGTTCAAGGCAATTAAACAAAAAAAAAAAACAAAAACCAAATACCTAATGTAATAACAGAATGTAGAAGAATATTATGCAAGACCAATGAAATCTAAAATATTTGATGCGTTCTTTTGCACTGGTAATTTATAGAAGTTCCATCTAAAAGCAGCAGCAGGATCCGGATGTAGGTTAGGGTTTGGATAAGTTGTGATGGTTTCTATGAGCTGATGGAAGTAAACCTGCGATCACTAATGCCAAATGTCAGAAAAAGTCATTAAAACACACCAATGCCCATGGAGATGGGAAATATGATAAAAAAAAAACATGCCCCATTTTTTGACTGTCAGGTTTTTGACTACAGATATGAAAAGGAGGAAGGACAGTGTGACATTTTTTGTGAAAAAAATGAAATTAGCTGGTTGAGGCTTCAGTGAAAAAAAAACAATTGTTAAATTTAGTTTTTAAACCTTCTAATTTTTTTGGGTGCCATTAAGATGCTAAACAATTGCTTTGTTAGTGAAAGAGAACACAGACAAATATGCAAGTATGAAAAAAGTATCATCTATCATGTAAACACAGAGGCCTTAAAATGGATGGATGGATGGATAAATAATCTCACTGAACATTACAAGCTCAAAACCTTTGCTGATGATTCTGGAGGACACTTCAGGAATATTGTCGGACCTACAATAGAATAGAATAGAATAGAATAGAATGCATTATTGTCATGCAAGAAGCTTTACAAATTTATCAAAGTGCATCTGGCATCATAAGAATTAAAGAAAATCATAAAAAGCAAAATAAAAGCAGTGTAAAAAGAGTAAAAAAAATGTGTATGTAAACAAATGCAAGTTAAAGTAATGGCTCACTGCTTTCATTTTACAATACACATGCAACTTTAAAAAAATAAGAAACTCCAAAAAGGAAACATGTCAAACCCAATTAAATAAAATCTTCACAAATACTTTCTTAATAAAAAGGAAAGTATTATTTTTTATGTGTTTGAGGTTTTGATATTTCTCATAGATTTAATAGATTTAAGAAATTATAGATCAGTTTTGATCTTATCAATATTTAAACAAGGATGTTGGAATGTAAATCATGCTTTACAAGATTTCAGTTACATCAATCTAACATGCTTTCAACAATCAAACTGGATTTCATTTTAGAGATGTACATCTTTCGTAGGATCTTAGTCATAATTACACACAAAAAAAAAAAAAACTTTAATTATGTCATTCCGCGGCCCCCTGAGAGCCATTACTAACCCGGTATCTTGTTTCAGAGCAGGAGAGCCTCCAACATGTTGCTTTTGGCTCCAAACCAAAGCACAATAGCACACAAATGATCCATTCAGACAAACCTGCAGCTCTTTTGGAGTGATTTGCTTTGGACAAACCTCCACACAGCTCAGAGGACAGAACTCTGCCCACCTCCACCGCTGACCTCAAAGCGTCTGGCCCCTTTCCCATCAGAAAATGAGGTAATCAGAGCTGTTTTAAGCCCTTTCTGTGGCTGCATGGTTGATCCAGCTGGACAGAGGACCCAGATAAACAGCACTGGCTCCCTCTCAACTTGTTATCGTTTTTTCAGACTTCAACGTTTACCCCTGCCTCACTCAAGTCGTCCCATCTCTCAGGAGTGTTGGACTCGGAAATAGCTGTCACTGCAGGCGCTCTCTGTCTCACTGGACGCTGTTTGAATGCAGAGGCTTCAAATGTGTAAACTGCAGAAGGAGCTTGGAATGACCTCAATGCTACACTGGAGGAGTTCACATAAGTAGAGTTTGCTTCAGATGATTGTTCACCTTCAATGAATCTGTGTCCACTTTGATTAACGTTTTGATCTGAAGTGAACAAAATTCATGTTTGGTCCAAAGCAAGAATCCTCCAGGATTACTGGCATTTTCGGGAGGCAGAGGCATTCATCAGATTCCCCAAACACATTCAAGCACAAACGGCATCGTGTGTCAGGTGCTGCTTTCAGAGCTGCCAGTGTCCGTTATCAGAAACTTGGCAGTGGGAAGGATCCGAGCCAACACCGACCGGGCTTTCTCTCAACCACATGTTTCTCTTTGTGGGTTTTGGTGTTTCTGTCCGGATTAAGCTCCTTGCATTTGACCCTCAGCCAGTTTTTCCTGCAATGTTTTGGAGCCAGAAGCAATCCTGAATCAAAATTGATAACCGTGTGACACATATGGGCATGCAGCAGAAACGTTAAAGGGCAAAACAGATTTGGATTTTCTGTAACACACTACTCTTTACCGTATAGTTAAAGTGTATTGTCCTAGAGTCACAGCTTATGAGCTCATCGTCCGTTGCACAAAAACGTTTGTTTATCGGTGAGATGTGCGTTAACCTCAGCAGACATGTGGGTGTAATACTGATCTGGGTGTGGGTTACACTGCCTCCCCTCCTGTAGTCATTTACAGTGCTATTATCATAGCTTACGTAGTCTCTAGCAAACCATATATCCATGTACCAGTTCCCCAACGATGTGTGTGTTTGACAGTTTGTAAAGGTCTCTGCACTTTAAATATCCTTTGATGATCATCCATAAAAACATTAGTGTGGTGCGTTTTTCAATGGCCAAACAGTGAAGAGATAAAGCCCCAAACTGTTTTGAGTTAAGTAAACTCCTCCCTAGAACTCGTAGAAGTATGGTTATATGTTATATAAAACGAGTCTATCCTAAACAATGTTGAGTTGAAGATGCATCCCTGTGCTCTCATATGCGCAGCCAGGCTGTTAGAATTAAGGCAATTAGACAATCAGTGTGTAGTTTGTGTGGACATCCTACGGGCATCTCTGATCATGTGCACCCCCTGTGCATGCAAGTATTTGCACATGCTCAGTAAGGAGCCAGGATGCGTACCTTACCAACAACTGGAGTACAGTGTAAAAGGCTATGTATGGTGGCATCACCCGTACATCATAAGTCTGTTAAATTACATTATTCCCACATATGCTTTACAATACACTTAGCACATGACAATGGTATGTTCCATTTCCATTATGTGCCTTGAGGGTACTGCATGACACACCTGTTCTTCTCTTCAGGGCCCATACGAGAGCATGCATGTGACTGAGGCATTAGCAGCGAAAATTTGGTGATTACCAGAGATTTCTGGCAACAGACATTCCTGAATGTTGCTTTAAGTTGCCATGTTAGAAACTAAACATACACAGATAGGAGACCATTTAGGAAAAGCAGGTAGTTTACGTCCATTTTCTTGTGTGTTTTTATTCCCTTATCACCGTATGTCGCTCAGTTGAACTCTATCATACAATCCCGGACTTCACCTCATTTATTATTAATTAATTCATTAATTTATTATTATATATTACTTTAAACGGAAACAAATTGAAGAATATATACTTATATATCAACATGTTGGGACAAGTTCAGCCCAGAGTTGTTTCAGAATCCAGGCCTGCATCACAGCATTTTTAGGACGTTTCTACTGTTTTAACCTGAGAAAAAACGGTTCTCTAGGAACATAACAAACAGGATTTTCCCCTCTTTTATTGCTACCAGATTCAAGGCAGTCTTTGGATGTACGCTTAGCAAAAAGGAGTCTATTTAAATGTACCACACAAGTAGTCAATGCTAAAAGTGAGGCAGTATACTTGGTTTACTTTTTATATACTATATTTATGGTGTAAAATGAAAATGTTCAAATTAAGTAAAGAAGTATTTAGTTACTGTACTTCCTTCACTACACGTACATGTCAGAGTGCCTGCGGGTGCATGGTTGCCTGCGACAACCACCACGCCTGCAAGGCCTGCTCTAAAGGATGTAACAAATCACAATGGAATTCAAGATCATTTTTTTAAGTTTCATGTATGTTTGGAACAAAATTAGGAGTATAATAGATCACCAGGAATCACTAGCCATGGTTCCGCACACCCATGTATCGTGAACCCCTCTCGCAGGCGCATCATCGTTCACACCGAATGCAGTTTGCTCATCAAATTCATGTTCATCTTTTTTGTTTTAACATGCGTCAAGTTGCTGCTTGACGTTTGTCCTAAAGTGTGTAACCCGAAGCTCTGAAGCGTGTGGGAGGAGCTTCTCATCACGGAGGAGGCGGATGATGAGAGGTCAAGTTTATTTAGCCGCTGCTCCTCTGTAACCATGGGGAGGGGCTTTCTAGCAGCAGCGGACACAGTGAAAGCATGTAATCCTGCATTCCGCTGATTCTCTTACTTTTTTTAATTTCTTTTGCTTTTCACGATGTAATGTCTCCTTGCATTGGAGACTGTTTTTCGCGAGGCCTGTGAAAAATCCCAGAAAGCAACCGAAGCTTTGTTTAGAGCTGGACTTTTTTTGATAAAGAACAAATAAGCCAGTTAGGCCTCGGACCTTCAATGATCAGACAAATCACAGACTATTGATAAAAGGATTAAGCTGAAAATGTTGCACAAAATGTAAAAATTTCAGTCATTGAGTTTTCAAAAAACTCAAAAACTTGTTCTGACAAGAAGATTTTTAATTTCCTTGGCTTAAATAATGTTAGAAGTGATTGTTTGTAGCACCAATACAACTGTGTCCCTCCTGACTTTCAAATGTTTGAGCAGATAAACAGAAATAAAACAGTGCTTTATATTTATATGTGCTTTTCTTCACGTCAGTGTTGTGTAAATCATTGATTAGAATTGTGGAATATAATTAGCATTGATATGTAAGCAAACAATTAATTTTGTTAACATAACTCCTGCTATTTATTTTCATCCTTACTGTAGACTGCTTTTGTTTTTGGGGAACTGTGACGTAAGAAGATCCTGTGTAGCCCTTCGTCCTACTCAGACCCCATAAACTAGCCCTCATCCTCTAACAGGTTGGAGATCTCTGCTCTATAGTATAATTGCTGCTTCTACCTACAATTGTACTCAAATACATGTCATAAAATCAACTTCAAGAGTACCACTTTTTGTAAAGTGTGGTTATGCTCTCAGTCATAAAAATAAGCATTTTGGAACTAAGCAACAGAAACAGCCCCACATCATAATACCCTCACCACAAGTCTCAGCAGGTTTTAGTGAGGAAGACAGGACTCATCTCCTTCTGCTTTGTTTTCTTTTGCTGCTGTCACTTTTAGTTTCCTATGTGGTCAAATTCAAAGTTAGTCATTACTATCCTCCCTGCACCCATCAGAGTTTTTATGTGCTTTTATTTGCATTTAGACAGCAGGTATCCTGACTTAATCTGTCTGTAATCTGTTTCCCTGTCACTGCTGTGCCATTTCAAATATTCTTAAATGAGTTTATACATTAATCCTGCTCCCCAAAGTCTTTCAGGTAGTTTCTTTTTAGAGCAGATTTGACTGTAGCATCACGTCATGTTTCTGAATCAGTTTAAGCTTATCGGATGATTTCACTTTTATTAACAATCCAGACTCAAGTTTTGAGTCACCTAGTAATCTTTTTTTTTTTTCCTTAAAATCTCATCGATTATCAACTGTTTGGGTTAAACAAATAATGACTCAGTTCTATGCTGGTTCTTTAACAGTCCTGCCAGTAGAACCTTGACCACGCCAGAGTCCTGATCCGGTTTTTACCTCCTCGGTAAAGGAGTGAAGTACTTGCTGGGAAACAAGCCCTGTCTTTTCTGATCTAGACAACAAACAGCGGGGAAGTTTGCTTGCCAGGTTGATCTGGAGTCTAAAGCAGACGCCCTGGACACAAATCAAAAACTAGTCATTTAGTGAAAAAAAATGGAGGAATGTCTGCAGCTCCACACTGTTGAGATTATATGAAAATACAATAATTGTTTGCTGTTCAGATTCTTGGTTTCATTCCAGCCTGTAGCCTCAGTTCAGCTTCATTTGAGAGTAAAGAGGATGTTTCAGATGAAACGCAGCCTCTGTCAATCCTCCTCAGCTCAGGCCAAACATTTCTTGACTCTTCGCTTCATACGGGTTTGTTGAAAACCAACATAGTGAAGCAACAGTTCCTCTGTCAACCCTTTGAACTTTAAAGGCCCAGAACTGGTAAACGGGATCTTTTAATTAGGATGATTCTGTTTTAACCCAAAATCAAAAAACATATGTTGTTTTCTGAGACATACATTGTGAAAAGTCATAAGAAATTCCCCGCCCCCCTTTCCCTCCCCGCTGCTGAGAGCTCGGGTCAGGAAGCTTGAGGCCCGCCCAGCATATTTTCTACATCACAAGTGCGATCTTTTTCAAACTGCAATTTTTTGCTCCAGATTTCTTAAATTTTAATCTTAATTTTAACAATTTTCTCCATCATGAGAAGAAATGCTACAAGAACATGTAAAAAATACCAAAAACACAGTTTTCCTCTGAGTTGGTCTTTAAATGTTTGCAAGGACATTAAAAACGGACAAGAGGCGATGAGCAAAAATGGAGTTTCCAGTGAAATTTATTATGTTTTTATTAAATGTGTCAGCGCTGAAGAACAAAAACTCTTGAGACAAATATCATTTTTCAGCTTGTTTTCTGACCAAAAGAATTCTCTTTTTCCAGGAGGTTCTTGTTTGTATCCTTTGGTTTTTTACACTTTCTGAAATATTTAGTTTTTTTTTCTACAAATGACTTCAGTGAACTTTGAAAACATTAAAGTTTCAAGCTTTTTCACAGCACAAACCTTCAAACTTTCAGCTGAAGAGATTCACAAAACTTTGACCAGTCAAGCATTCAAACTCTTTTACTAACCCTTAAAACTTAAATTAAAAAAGTCTGTATTATGAAGTCAATCATTTATGACCTTTTTTTGACGTTTTGAAGGCATTTTAAACCCTTTCTGCAGTCATGTGTGACTTGCGCTCATTTTTATTCTACTTGAAGGTGTAATCAGCTGATTTAACAGGTATTTAAACATTTTGCATGTATCGTTTGATATTTGCAACTTTATTTGATTTATTCCTAAACATTTCGGCCTTTTTATTTTCTTAAAATCTCAGCTGTATAAACCTCTATATCAGGGGTGTCCAACTCATTTTCACTGAGGGCCACATCAGCATAGCGGCTGTGCTCAAAGGGCCAGATATAACTTATAAATGTAATGAAAAATAAATGTTACTACTCCTTAATGTTAAAAAAAACATATTATTTATTTACTACAATTTCTAAAGTGACCATTAAAGTTGCATAGAAACATATGTTTGCTTGTTACTCTAGCATAAATCCTTATAATTCTGATTCTGTCAGGTTAGGTTATATGGACATTGTTGAGTTTGACACATGTGCTCTATAGGAACCAGCTTTAGCATCAGCCTTTATTGTCTTGACATACTCTTGCTTAATTCCTAATGAGTGCTCCCATGAGCAGCTTTTATGATCCGGTCTGGTACTTCCTGATTTAGATCAGGGTCAGATCATTCTGTGCCAATTTTTTTGAAAGGAAACAAAAAGTCCAAATAAAGAAAAATATTCTCATTCATCATAAAGATTGCATCAACATAACGTTGTTATTACAAGTTTGTTTTATCATATTTGTGGCATTCATTCAAACGTCCGTTTCTGTACGCTGCTGACCTCTGCTGGCCATCCTGGGAACGTGATAATCTACTCTGGTGACAAACAGGAAGCTGATCAGAACATGTTTGTTGTTGCACACGACAGACAGAAATCTCCTAAATTGTTGATACATTTTTTAACCCATGTGCTATCCTATGACCCCACCCTTACATTGACGTGTTCTCTCTACCATGACAAAGGTGGATAAAGGTGGAGAGGATTTCATGTAATCCATGGACACCAGTGAAGATCACAAATGATTAAAGAAAAAAGTTCAGCACACTGTCTAGTGGGTCTAGATGACCCCACTCCCATCGTTAACATGCCTAGGATAGCACAAGGGATAAAGCTGTACTTCATGCCTAGTAATTCTATATTTTACAAATTCAAACGTTATTTATTTGTAAGCCTCTGTCTTTAAATGAAAGCAATGATACTTAATCATTTCTACTTTGCTATTTAATTTTTATTCTCTCATTTTTTTTGTAATTTGGACTGAATGATGCAACTGACATTTATTTTGCATGTACTCCAATTGTTGCAAGAAACATACTAAGTATATTTATTTGAACAAAATAAATATTTTTTTTTCATTGTACTCATTTAAAAGATATATTTCAACACTTATTTCAGTTTAAAATGATCTAATTTATTTGAGTGTGAAAATATAGCGCCAATTTATAGTGGCTTGACTTTTTTGAGTGTTTATGTGTACTCATTAACTTTAAGCTAAGATAAGTTCAAGTGTTTGCCTGCTTTTTTATGATATATTTTTTAAAATTTCCATTTCTTCTGTAGAACTAACTCTTTATTTACAGTGGTATTTATCAGATTGTTGTTATTTTATAAATAAATGAACATTAAAAAAGGAAAAAAACAACCATCAACTACAATGCCATTTTATCTATATAGTTCATTACAACAAAAGTTGTCTCAGTGGGCTTCATACACATCTGTACTTCTTTACAACTTTTTTATTTTATTTCCAGGTCTTGTAAATGTTGAAGGGTTAAGATGTTCCTGTTAAAATTTTGTAGAATGGTGATTACATTTTTTTGATGTCATCTATTGCCTTCAGAAAATAATCTTAGTTTAAGGAAAAGATCTCTCAGGGACTAGAATTTTGTGCTGACATTCAGAATTCTTGGTCTGTCTGCCAAATGGCCACAGCCACAAACAATGTGCAAGAGCATCAACCTCATGTATTGATTAAGAAACCCCAAAATTTAAAATTGTGACCATTTGCTAAATACACCCTGAACAGAATGATTACATTGTTGAGTTTTAGGTATTCCAACTACTACTGCTCATTTTGTGATCTTTGTATCCAGAACAGATGTTTCAAATACCCCAAAATCTTGTCTTTAGTAATAACAGCAATTGTTTTATGATGATTTTAATTTCTAAAACCTGTTTAAGTCTGTCATTTAAACATGTTTTCTCCCAGCCTGAACATCTGGATGGGTATTTTCAACAGCACTCAAAAGTTTCAGAGGATCCTTTCATGTCCGGACATTCAGAAATACACTTTTTTGTCCGTTTGTTTTTTTGTGTGCAGTAAAAAAATTAAAATATTTGCAATGTCTGTGTACATTTGAACAGAGTTTGAACAGGACTTGTCACAGATAGACTTAGCGTCTCTTTGTCCTGGTACAACCCAGTTCAGGATGAGAACATCCAACGGAAGTTCACGAAATTCTTGAGATCTACATAGTGCAAATTACTTCAGAGACACTGTTGCCTTTAAGTTTTAAAACCTTCATAGTTACTTTTCACAATAAATCTCTACTACTTCAGATTAGCAGAAAAGTTCTGGTCACCACTAAACCTGGAGCCTATTCACCACTGCCATGTTTCTGAAATACGAAGTGTTTTGTCGCCATCTTGTGGTCATGTAGGTTAATTACAGAGAAAAGCCAAATACAGCAGAGGTGATTTCAAAAAGGAATGAGTTAAATTTAGGATCAAGGAACTAAAGAAAATTCCTAAATCTTGGATTTAGGGACGGATTTTAGGTCTGAATACCCTTAAATACAATGATTGTTATTTTTTTTTTAAAGGGATGCATAATATCTTGCCTGTTACTGAATAAAAATAAACGTACATTTTTTTTAGTCGATCCTCTTGTTTAAGTCTTTCTCATGTTTTTCCATTCCGATATTAAAAACATGACATTTTCATAAAATACTTATCCTTTTTCATTATTATTACTAGTTTTTTCTTGTCCAGCTGCAGAGCAAACAAAGGTTGAAAGCTTCTAATGATGGACAGATTTTAGCACCCAAAAAAAAAAGTCATGAAAGCAACTCCTTGGACAAATTAAAAAGGTATATTTACATGAATGCTTTTGGTATGTGAAGCTAAACTTTAAAGAAAAAAGAGAAACATCAATAAACAAAACAACAAAAGTTAACTTGAAATCCCATCCTGATCGTCGTTTGATGTTTTTAAAAAGCGTTCAAAATCCAAATTCCTGTGTCGTTTTCTGGAAAATAGTTTCTGGTTCAAATATAGTTCATTAGAAATTCACCTCAAAGTTGTAGGCAGGACTGTTGGTGCAGACACCCAAAACTTAGAGCTCTCTGTTTACACCTTCTCCCGCTTCACACTGCCTCTCGCACCCCAACTTAGAATTACTGATTCAACAAAACTGGCGAGCAATATTGGAGCTATTCCGCTGTACAGTTTGGATCCAGATTCCAGCTCAGATGAGGAAAACAAAGACGTTCATGGATCCATTTGTCTGCAAGTGGATCATCAGAATGGAGCAGCTAGAAGCTTGGGACTCGCCGTGGCGGCGACATCACAAATAAGCCTTTCCAAAACTGCATATTTTTCATTTCCTTCTGATTACGATTTGAATAAAGAAATACTCAGACATGCAATTTTAATCGTAATTTTCTTTATTTATTTATCCATGAGAAAAATGCCACAAGATGTTAGAAACACAATTTTCATCGGAGTGGGTCTTTAGAAACAGGTTAAAATGAGAACTGTTTGTTTGTCGAGGTAAATAAGGAGCAAGCCAATCCCATGAGAACTGGACCTTTACCTCTTTTGCTAGTGGTGCAGACCAACCTTTTTTTGTTTTAATGTTATAGTTTTATAAGAAGTTCTTTGCTTTAACCTCATTTTGTGTTCTAGTGATTCCAACTGTAATTAGCCGAATATTCCTCCCATGATGACCTACGGCCACTTTGAGATCCTTCTGGTGAAATCAAGCTTAGCAACATTTTTCTAATTATCTTACCTTTGCAGCCACCTTTCTGCACTCTGGTTTAAACTCATCTTGACGTAAACAATAATGTTAATGATCTGCTCCATCATTTGCTCCATCCATCCCTTTGAGTTTATCACCTGCATATCCTCAGCAACCAGCATCTGTTGGCAGGACTGAGCAGTCCGGGCTCTCATTTGAGGATTTTTGTTCAAAATATTTAAAGTTCTGCGTGATAGTGCTTTATTAGTTTTTCTTTTAGCTGTTGTAACTATGAAGGTTAAACTATTTTGCTTGACTTTAGTGTGTTTGCCCTTTTTATTTTAGCGAGAAAGGAACCTTTGATGTACTTTTCCCTCAAAAATACTTGTCAAAAACGACATAAAGTAATATGTTTGAGCTCAGTGAACAGTGAGATCCATTAGAAAGCCTCAAGGTCGAAGGGAAAGTTGTTAAATTACACTTTAAAGAGTCTTTTTTTGAGAAGTTATTAATTAAAAAGAGCAAACATGCTGATGTAGAAACTCTCAAACTTGTTCTCATTTTTAATACTTCAGAACTTGACTGCTTTGCTAATTCAGTCTCTTCTGATTAGCCGGGTTTAAACCAGAGGTTCTGTCTTTCACCTCGTTTGTTCTGTCTTTTGATTTGCCGTTCCTGCCGGGGTTTCAATTTACTGGTTGGTCTTCTTTGGATTTGCTGGAAAAAACTGGAGTTTGTGGTACGTGTTCTGCAGTTAGCATTAAAAGTCGACATCACAAATGTTTCTGAGGTGGTAACCACACGCAGACTTCACTTACCGAAGCCACAGAGGCTCGGAGGACTCAGTAGGTAATCTACTCCTAGATATTATTAAGGGCTGCCATCTGCCTTTAGCACAAATATGTGTGACTTTCAAGACCTCCATCAAGGAAAAAACACAACAAAATGTGGTAAAACCACCGGAAACACCATTTTCATCAAGGGGGATTAAGAGCAACGCATTGAACTTTTCCAAGACCGGCTCCTTCGTTTAGATTAAGTTAGAAACGTTTTCTCATCACTTTACTATTGGTGATCAAGCTCTGAGTGTGTTTTTATCAAAGATGTACAAAGCAGTGGAGCCGGTTATTAAAATAATCGTGCATTTTGTGCTCCAAGCTCCAAATTTGGCATGGATGTACCTTAGAACCACGGAAGCCACAAGCAAATCCCAGATTTCAAAATATAATATACATATAATAGTATTCTGTAGGTGCCCCTAAAGTTAAAAGACTGCATTTTGTGGATGAACAGCCCATATTGTTGAGACTACACTGAAAAAAAGGCAAAACCTTGATTGTAGAATTGACGCAATAGTATTATGTAACTTTGACACAATTCCTTTATGTTTTGTATCCAACGTAATAGTATTTTGTTAAACCTACATAATTTACTTGAGAAAAACACCAACATGTTTTCAATGTGTTGATTGAACTCAAATACTTCATGTAACACCAACATTAAACAGTCAATCCCACAATTTTCCCGCTTTTGGCGCTAAGAATTGTGGGAAGAAGACAGGCAGAAAGCGGCAAAACAGAACAGGAACAAGTGGTAAGTACCAATTTTTTTACGTAATGTAATTTTAGATGTGCGGAGGAAAATAATATAATTTAAAAACAAATATATTCGCGGCTTAAGTGTAATTCAAAAGCGTAACAGTTTTTTATTAGGACAAAAATATTTGGCCGTCCTGGGATGGCTATTCTGACGGTTGCCTGGTGCGCTCCATTTTCTGAAATCGTTGCGCCCTTCAGGGATTCATTGACCGTTTCACCGGCAGTCGGTGACGACGTTCAGCGCCGGTGTTGTGGGTTTTATAGACAGGCCCGCTCACACAGAGAGACTGTCAAAGGGGAAACAGAGAGTCGAGCGCGCCAGCGGTTAGTCATAGCCCATATTTCAGATTTGAGCTGCGGTCTCGGCGGAAAGAATGAGATCTGTGAACGCGCATGAAAGGCAGTGGATACGCAAACCGCCACCGAGCGCGCGCGTGCCAACGTTCAGGTATGGTCGTAGGCGCGAGGGAGTCTTTCGGGTCGCTTTGACCATGGCGGGAAACAGCTGAGGAGATCAGTAAGAACAGCTGTGGATGCGCATGCCGCGACCTGCACGCGCCCGGTCTTTCTCGTGATTCTCAGCTGAAGACAAGCAGAGGGGCCGTAGACGCACACGCGCGTGCATGCCAGCGATCACCCTCAACATTTGCGCCGCGGAGCGCTATTTTCAGGGGGTGTCTCGGCTTGAAACGCCACACAAGCTGCGACTGATTCTCTCATGTGCTTTCTGGGGCAGACCAGCGCGATGGACCGTCCTGGCTTTGCCTCTTTTTTTAACTCGACAGAGTGAACAAGTAAAAAAAAAATGAACCAAATGGCTAATCAACTATTAATGATTTCTGTCTGTTACTGAGGCAACCACAAACAGGCAATTCATGCAGCCAATGAGAGAAGAGCTTGCCACACACGTGACTGCTCACTGAAATACACTTCTGATGAGGCGGGGCATTTGTGACAGTCAGTTCCACATTATTTTATTAGTTTTTTACAGTTTACAAAAAGTTAAACAATTAAATAATAAATCAAGATGTTTGCATATTTTAGTTGTATGGCTGATGTTATTACAGTTGTTGAAATTATGCAGGTAATGCATGTGACAAATATATGCACATTACTGCGTTGCCCGCATATATTTTAAGTGTGGATGTTGGTTCCGTATATTTAAAGTTATAGTCACACGGCCAAGAAAAAAATCAGCTCTAGCAGCATGTTTAAAAATTTTTTTTAGCAAAATTATCAAAAAATTATCATTAATTATCATTAAATGTGTGTTGTTTTGTCTGTATAAACTGTTATAAGCCTGTACAATTTCATGTCACAAGTAAGTTGAATCATAGTTTACCCAAGTAATATTGACATTTGTTTTAGCATTGTATTGCTATGATGCATTTATCCATTTTTTTCTTATTTTCAGTCATTGTTGGAGATGTGGCATTACAAACTCTGTTAGACTCTCCCTTCAAGTAGGTCCAAGATATTGCAACAATGGTTTATTTAAATCCACCTTTGTACCGGAAATTTTTTATTTCTGAAAAAGGTTTTCTCCTTTATTTATTAATTTTTATGTGTTTTAGGTTGTCTTCAGTGTTTGGCTAAATCCATAATCCTCCCCTGCCACCCTGGCTTCTCTCCATTCTTCCAACTGAAGGAGCATTTGGACCTGCAGTGGTGTCCGAAGTTTTTTTATTTTATTTAAGAACCCGTGGTGACTTAAGGCTGGCTATCCCTCTGCCGGTAGTGTGATCCGTGTGCCTCAGAGGAGAAACAGATTTCTTCACGTGAGTGTGGTCTGAAGCATCGACGTTTACATTTAAATGTAAGTCATGACTTTTTGTTTTTGAATGACTTTTTAACGTTATAAAAACATATGTTGCTATGTATTTTCTGACTGCTGGCTGCTACGTGCAAATATAGATGACCGGCGGTGACTATTGATGATCTCATCAAGTGGTAGTAATGTCCACATTTAAACACACTATTTTTCCATATCTTTTCCGTTGGCGGGATACATGTAGGGGTAATGGTAGTGGAGGACTTTGGTTTTCTGTCCAGAGATTAATCTGTGCTTGTATCCAGGCTAGAGCCTGGTTTGTGCTCTTACCCAGAGAACTTGTCACAGTTTAGGCTTTGGTCTCAGGGCTTCAAGGGCTTCAATCAAGGGCTAAACATCCTTTTGACAAGATGAATGTTTAACCAGCTCAACTACCCAATCTTAACTACTCTTTTTTTTTTCTCCACTAAAACATGACAGTGTAAATTCCTGATTGTCTAATAAATGTACATTTATGAAACCAATTTGAACTTTGAAAAGCCTGTTAACTTTGGTTTAGTTAGAAAACAACCTATTACAGTTAGTTGGTTAACAGATGATTATTGACAACAATTTTCCTCTGTCTCTCTCTTTGTTCTATATTGAACTTCTACCTGAAACGTTCATCCAACCATGCAATATGTGGTTTTTATCTCATCCTAAAGTTCCTCTCAGATCAGCTTTGGATCTATTTTCAAAGTGTTCCCAGTGGTCATTTAATTATGATGATGCAGTTTTTACGCAAAATCAAACACTTGTGTTGTTTTCTAGGACAGAGTTTCTGCAGAGCAGCAAGACTTCATAAGAAAGAAGGAGTGGGTTAAGGAGAAATCTTGTAGGATCCCACTCCCTCTTTTTAACAACACCTGATGATCTGCATACGGTATTTCTATTTACAGTTTTGTTCAAACATTCACATTACATTATGTATAGCACCCATGCAGAAGTGACATTTTTGTTTTAATTGATAATTTCTGGCCTTTGAATAAAGAAATACTCAGAAATGCAATTTTAATCTCAAAAACTTTTTTATATGTGAAAAATGCTTCAAGAACATGTTAAAAACACCAAAAACGTAATTTTTATCAGAGGGGGGTCCCACTCAGATTAGGAATAATTTAAGCATAAAATTGCATTTTTTTTTTACTTCATTTTTTCAAATAGTGGCATACTGGGGGCAGGTGAAAAAGTACAGTTTAAAAGGCTCTCATCTGTGATGTACAAACTGTAATGGGAGGGCCAAAGTGTCCCTGCTCAACTCCAGCCCAACACATCATCCACTTGTAGACAACTAGATCCACAAACAGTTTTGTTTTCCTGGTCTGAGCTGGAATCAGGCTCAGAACTGTAAGGCTGGATAGCTCCAATATTGCTCACCGTTTTTGTTGTATTGTTAATGTTGTCTTAGGTTTGTGGGGGTCTGTAAGCTAGTGGGAGAGTCTCAACAGATGGATGATGGGAAATATGTGAAAGCATACTTTTACGGAAACAACACAAGAGGTGAATTTCTAATGAATTCCTGCCACGCTGCAGAAACTACTATAGAACAGCACAAATCTTTAGATTTTGGCCTAAAACAGCATAATCATAAATAAAAAAATTACTGGGAACATTTTGAGATGATTGGAGTGAGACTTTTGGTTTGAACCTGGACTGTATGTATGACTTTAACCTCTAACCCTTAGGAACTGGGTTTTCAAAAGATGAAAACACATTTTTTGTTTTTCTTTTTTCATTTCTAGGATGACACAGATGCTGCCAGGGAGAATGACAAAACCACCTATACCATATCTATGAATGAGGATTATGGTGTGTTATAGTCTAAGGACAAAATGTAAGTAAATAATCAATTGTGTTACCATGAAAGGCACATTTTTTTGGTATTTAATTTTTCTGTAAATTAACTGTTACAATTTGCACTTTACAGAATGAAGACACCATAAACGCTACAACTGTGGGCCTGTTTGCATCCAGAGAAGATGGAATGTTGGAATACTTGGATGTTGGAATCTGTTTTGAAGGCCAGATTGTCATCAGACTTGGACAGTGTTGGACAACGTCGCCTTGGTGTTTGGAATATTTTTTGGTCTATTCTCTCAAATTGAGCTACCCACAAGGTCAGCGATACACTTATATGTATATTTTTTTTTATTGACCTGCACCCAGCTGGACTTTCTAGAAAGGCTCAAAGCCTCTAAACAAAAAATGTTCATGTGATCGTTTTGAAGACGGCTGAAAGGTGACTGCTCTTTAAGTATATGTTAATGTGTTTTCTAAATTCTGTTAGCATTTTTTATTGTAAGTTGCAAAATGGTTAGCACGGACTTGCTGTTTGTCTTTCTCAATAGCCTTATAATGAATTGGTGATCTGTTCATTCTGTACGAACCTTTGTCCAACAGCCACAACCCCAAAAACCAGCAAAGGGGTGACAATGAATTTTTTAAATGGACTAATTTGACAAACTGTCATGATGATGTTTACATTTTATGCGCCTTAAATAAATGTGCAATGTAATAGTGTGTCCTTTGCATTTTTGAATATTTATTTTGGCTGCTTAATGTAAAAAAATTGTTTATCAGATTTGTAAGTTCAACAATGAAAGTATTGAAATTACAGTCATGTTGGTGCAAAACATTTTAATATTATCAGCTTATTAGAAATTGTGTTGACAACAAAAAAATTAATTCTACTAAAAAAAAGGTCAGTCTAACTGAAATCCGAATCTGATTGTGTTGGGACAACTCAAAGAAAAAATGCAAATTCAACCCAAAGAAATTGGGTGGAACGAGTTTCCACTATTTAATTGTGTAGCTCTAACTGAAAAGATTTGTGTTAGGACAACACAACAAATTAATGCAAATTCTACGCAAAAAAATAGTGTAGATCTGACTGACAAAAATTGTGTTGAGACAACACAACAAAGAAATGTATATTTAACTCAAAGAAATTGTGTAGGTCTAACTGACAAAAATTGTGTTGGGACAACATAACTAATAAATGCATATTCTACTCAAAAGAATTGTGTGGGTCTAACTGAAAGGATTTGTGTTGGGACAACACAATGAAAACATGCAAATTCAACTTAAAAAAATTGGGTGGAACGGGTTTCCACTATTTAATTGTGTTGGTTCAACAAATCCTTTTTTTCAGTGTATAGGGCAAAGAGACACAGAATGTTTTTTTTTAACAATTGAGTGTATGGCAGCCATCTTTACAAATGGCAGCCATTTTTTCTCGTGGCTAATGTGCTTTTCTGAAAGCGGAGATCCTGAGGTACATCCATTTGGTGCTTGTACCACAAAATGCCTGAAATATCTGCTTCACCTTCTAAAATAAATAAAAAAAAATACTGCTAAAAAAAAAAGACTACTCAAGTAAAAAACGGTCAACCAAATCAGTATTTGAGTGAGAGGAAAAAGGAAACTAGAGATAAAGGTACCCAAGCATAGACTGAAATCTTGCTGCAGAAGCAGACATGAACGGAACGGAAAAGAACTTTTGTCTTTTTGCCATAATCTAATATGGTTAAAACACAAGAGCTTGCAATTGATGTTCAATACTGAAGCCTTTGTTTTCATTTATCTGAGAAAATCCTCTACAGATGTGTTTGATGCTGTAAAACAGTAAAACAAGTCAAAAGCAAAATTGAGTTTAAACATCTTACACATCCCTATTATGTTAAAGTTTAAAGACCTGCTCCGATAAAAGTTGTGTTTTTAACATCTCCTTGTGGCATTTTTCTAATGGAGGACATTAAAAAAAGTAAAATAAGCTCAAAATTGCATTTCTGAGTATGTCTTAAATAAAATCATTCAGTAACTGATAAAAAAAAAATGCCATTTGAAAAAGTTTGTAGCAGTGACACAGAAGCTACAGCGGCAAGCTACAAGCTGCCTCCTCCGCTTCATTCTGATGCATCCACTTGCAGACCAATAGATCCATAAACGTCTTTGTTTTCCTCGTCTGAGCTGGAATCTGGCTAAAACTGTCTGGCTGGATAGCTGCAATATTGCTCGAAATTTCTGTTGCTAGTAATTCAATTCAATTTTTTATATAGCACAATATACAGCAATAGTCATCTTAAAGGGCTTCATTCTGGCAATTGTATAAACACATGAAATCAGTTATAAAATACAATTGGTAATGGCTAAACTAACTAAACTAAACAGACTAAGTAGAACTGGGCATCCCTACCCTTAGACCCTCCTTCTCGGTAAGTGAAAACTCCTTAAAAAAAAAAAAAAAAAAAGGATTTCACTAAACAAAAAAATTGAAGAAACCTCAGGGGTGTCCACATGAAGGAAGGATCCTCCCCAGGACTGACAGGCGATGTACCAGAACTCTAAGAGAAGAATTAGCTCATCTAACTCTACAACTACATGTTTAAATAGTCCAGCAGAAGGGCTTCATCCAGATGGAGTTTGGGGACGGCTGGGAGAGCGAGACAAGCCAGAGGCGAGGTCCACGGCCATGGTAATTGTCACAAGAACAGGCAGATAGTTGGATCCAAATGCAGAAAGTTTATTAGCTCAGCTGAAAGTCCACAAAGCTAAATTAGGGTCAGGCATGGGTCAATAACAGGCATGAGATCATCAGAGGAGGAACAGGGTAATCAAAATATAGGCAAGAGTCGGGGCAGACAGAAGACAGAAAACAAGGTACAGCTCTGACGCTCAGTAAAGAAGACAGAGTGTCATGGGTTCCCTGTCAGTGCTCCTCCCCCTCCTTCTCTCAAGCACACCTGAAGATTGGAACCAGCTGTGGACTCTCAGCTCATCACCTCACCACCTTTTTAAGGAGTTCCAGCCCAGCATTCATCGCGAGTTCGTTACCTACCCCGGTGCATGGCTGACCCTTAAGTCTTGCTGCTCAGATTTATGTCCTGGCCTTTACTCACTTTGCCTCTCGATCCGTCTCCAGGTTCTTCATCCTTGAGTGTCCACCTGGGAGATCTTCTTCTCACGCCGCTCTGGTTTTGCCTCACGTCACGCCTTGCTCCACACTGGCCACAGTTCCCCAAGACAGCCAAGGACTGCAGTCTGCTTCGCCTTTCGGTCCGCTCCGCTCCAGCCGCGCCACACTCCGCAGCCAAGCTCTCAAGCCGCCACGACGGCTGCTACGCAGACTCACCCCCAGAGCTCCAAGCTAGCAAGGAAAGACAACAACCTGAACTGCTTGTTTCCTGCTTGGAAAATTAAAAACTCTTTACATCTCGCCACTCGCCTGAGTTTTCTTCCGGGTTTTCAGCATCTGGGTCTGCCTCGTCAAACTTACCATGTCACAGAGTGGCACAAACAATACTTTGCATTGAGCTGAGCTCAGTGCAGTGCTTTAGTACGCTGTGGTTGACTGAGTGAATGAGAGTCAGGTGTGCAGCATCCAGGAAGTGTGGCTAGAATCTGGAGGGAGTTCCCATTGGTGACCAGATGAGGAGACAGAGTTCTGACTTCTGAGACTAATGTTAGGTTGGGTTTTTTAGGGGCTGTAAGCTAGCAGGAGAGCAGGTTAACAGATTGATGTCGGGAAGAAGGGACAGACTAATTCTGTGTCTACAGTTCCGCCCACAACTCAAAGGCAATATTTCAATGAATTTGGCTTGGCAGATGACTTGAGCAGATAGGTGGACTTGAGGAAGAGGAGCGTGGGACTGAACCCAGGTCGGCACTTGTGGAAATGAAGTTCTGTAGACAAGAAGCTAGAATAAGACGAGGCATAAACTTTCTTGACTTGAAAGAGCATTTGACCATGTACTGCACCATAGAGGGCAACAAACTGGTGATGAATACTATACCATCTTAAATACAGGAGCAGGAGATGAGGGAAGTGCCGACAGCTGGGTCCAATCTGAAAATGAAGCAGAGAAGGTAGGGGGGAGGAAAGGACTCCCGGAGGTACCATGACATATTCATGACTAAAGACCACTGGGACCACCTTGAAAATAAATTGAAATATGATTAAAGTGGGTCTTTAATGCACTCATGTGATCAGTGCTAGCCTCACTGACACTGCGCTGATTTTATCATGTTTTCCTTGACAGTTCCAGATCAATGCAATAGAGTGAAACTGCTGTTTCATCATAATATACTATCCGTATCTATAGATGGCGAAGAAGCTACTCTGAAAAGTACAAATTTCACTTAGTTACTTTGGTAAAATTAACTGAAAAAAGCAACATGTAACAACCATGTCTATGTTGTGTCATCAAACCTACAGTCCAGAAGGCTATGCAGCAGCAAACTGAAGAGGAGCCACACAGCCGAAGCAGGACACCCAGAGACTTCTCCTCCATTCTGGAACTTTTGCAGCACAGGCATTTATTTCTTTTTTAGTCAACTAACTGCATTAAACTTTATTGCAATGTTTGCTTTTAGCTGGTTTTGCTGGTCTCTGGCCTCAGATAAACAATGCTTCAAAAACTGAAGAGGAACTTGGAGGCAGATCCTACCATCTTCCTGGTGTCTTCTCAGAGAAGGCTCCAGGAAGATGGAGGATTAAATTGTATGTAGACAGATAGAAAGTACAAGCAGACATGCAGCTCTGGACATGATTTATGTTTTCATTACTCCTTCTTCACAGAACTTCCGTGAGCCCATGCCCCCCGTCTCTACTCACTGATGCTAAGGGAGAAACAGAGAGATAGACCTCATGCAGCATTAAAACTTGTACCAAAAACACCCCATGTCGGTTGTGCAAACTCCCACTGACATGTGTGAGTCAACAGGTTTTTATCTCAGTACTCTAACGGAAATAATCCCTCACTCACTCATTCAGGCTTCTTATGTGTAATATTTCTTATTTTTCAAGATGATTTCAATTACTCTAACTGCATGAAGGAAACACAGCTGATGCCCAAGTATTGATTTACCTCGTCCGATGATATTTGCTGGAGGCAAACATTCATGCCCATCAAGGCGGCAACCAGTAGTGTCATGTCAAACTGGGCAGGACAGGATGCAACCTTCTGACAGGTTGTTATGAAAGAACAAACCGCCCCAACAGTGGCACACATCAGATTACCCACCTGTTTCATGAGGTGAGGACGCAGCAGTCCTTCACTGAAATCTAGCAGAACAGGGCTGGTGTGGAGTTGAAAAACCCCAACAAACCAAATTCATGCTAAATGTGTGCTGTATGAAGACACCAGCCGTGTTACATGGCCACATGACACATTTGTGTGATGTGTGGGGCAAAAAAAACCAAAACAACAAAAATAAACTTTGCTGTTATTTTTTTTTATGAATTCCATCATTTATTTGTTTATTTATCTGTTTGCCTTTCTAATTATTTACTTATTTAATTTCATATTTTTAAACAAAGAATCAATTTCAAAACTGACAAAGCACTAGAAATTAAGAACAAAAAAGTTTGACTTAAAGGATGGGTTTCTCCAGTATTGTGACCTTAATCTGTATTGGATTAATTGTAAAGTATTAATAAACTTAAGGGAACCGAACCACAAAACTTTCATTTCACAATTTTTGATCTGTGGAAGTCATGGAAAGAGTTGGTGTCTTTGTTGGAAGGACCAAAACAGGACATGTTAGCATGTAATCTTTTATATTCAGGCTTTGCTTGGGTACATTTCTTTTCTTCTTCTCTGAGACTCTGTATATAGTTGTGTTGTGAAGTATGAAATGGCAATGATGTTAACTGGGTTCCGGGAACACCAAATTTGCAACAGTATATTTCATGGTAGAGAGGGAGCAGCAGTGGATGTCTGCAAAACCTGAGCAGCAGCTTCAGCTACATCAACCTGTGGAAAAAGTCTCTGCTTGGCAACCCTTCCTACATTACACACATTTAGAAAACCACTTGTAGATGAACACTAACCAAACAATGCTAATGCATCAAAGTGAGTATTGAGTATTAGTCACTGTTTGTGCAAATCTGACACTCAGCTAGCTCATTGTAAATCAGCAAGTAGTCATTGAAGAGAAGACACATCAAGGACAGCATAGAGAGAATTACAATATTTTCACTGTTAGATTGTTACAATGTGGATTGTGTGAGTGGTAATGATGCAACAAATTTGTCACACCTGGATTTGGGGATCCTTTGCCATCTATGGTGAATGTTGGTGCACAGCCATTTTCAGGTCTTTCCAGAGATTCTCAATTGGGTTTAGGTTCGGGCTTTGGTTTGGTATGTCAAAATTGTGCTCACCAAATTGTTCTGAAGCTGCATCCTTTGTTATTTTAGTGGTGTGCTTAGGGTCCTTGTCTTGTTGGACGGTGAGCCTTTGGTCTTCAGGTCCTGTGCTCTCTGAAAGAAGATTTCTTCCAAGATATCTCTGTAGTTGCATTCATCTTTCTTTCTGTTGGAACCAGTCATCCTGCTGCTGAAAATCCCCTGCAAAGCATGGTGCCGCCACAACCACGTTTCACTGTTGGGATTGTATTGGTCAGCTGTGCCTGGTTTTCTCCACACATACCACTGTGTGATATTTGGTGTTAATTCTAAACACCAAAAACTTCCAGTTTTGGTTTCATCAGAATAAAGAATCATATTTCTCATAGTCTGGGAGTCCTTCATGTGTCTTTTGATAACAGCTATGCAAACTTTTTTACGTCTTGCACTGAAGAGGGGGTTTCATCAGGGCGTTCTGCTATATAGCCTAATGGAGAGCTGCAATGGTAGTTGATGTAGTGGAACTTTCTCTCATCTCTCTGCTGAATCTGTGGAGCTCAGCCAAGGTTGTCTTTAGGTTCTTCTTTATTGCTCTCACCAAGACTCTTCTCCCACTATTGCTCTGTATGGCTGGATGGCCCCTGTCTTCGAAGAGTTCTGGTCATCTCAAGCTACCCCTATTTAAGGATTCTGGAGGCCAGTAAGCTATTAGGAACCTTGAATGCTGCAGACATTTTTATATAACCGTGACCAGATCTGTACCTCACCACATTTCTGTCTCTTAGCCTTTTGGGCAGTTCCTACGACCTCTAGAGTCTCATTTGCTCTGAGGCTACATTCACACACCTCAGCAATGAGTGTACAAGCGACTACTTTCAATGAAAAGTATTTGTAAACACGTGTATATGTGTGTTTTGGGCTTGTGTTCAAAACTCTTGTGTTTACACATAGCTACACATGTTTCTACAGCCCTTTGACCATTTAGACTTTGACCAACCAGGAACACAGATTTGGTAGAGGTATGAACGGTGCCCCTTTTAGTTCAAAGAAGTACCAACCATTTGAAAATTGATCATGGAGAAGAAATTAATAATTGCAGTCTATGCAAGGAAGGAAGTCTTTCATTTATCAGAATAGTGCTGTAAAAGAAAAAGCCTGGAACAACATTTGCACTGCTTCGACATTTTGCATGAAGCCTCTTCCAACTGACTGCTAGTGACAGCAGAAAAACAAAAGAAGGAGAAGACGCTCCCTGCTTGTCTGCTGTGAACACCGTGGGCTAAATGCACGTTCAAGAATTTGCGTTTAGCGTGTTCTTTAACACGTGTCACATCCCCGATGTGTCCATAGCTATAGTGTCACAGCAAAGCTTCTGGATACTTATGACCATGTGATTTAGCAGTTTTCCTTTTTTTTTTTTTTGTAAATTAGCAGAAACTTCTACACCTCTGTGTTTTTTATGTCAAAATGCTTCACTTATTGAGAAATAAAACTTACTTTCCTGATTTTATCTAATGGCTGCAATGATTAAAAGACTAAATCTAAGAATCTGAATACTTTCCCACTTAGTTCAAAGAAGCTTACTCCATATCGGATATTTTCAAAACCCAATGTTTTTCCAGGCTCATCAAGAAACATCAAAAAGCTCTAAAAGGAGCACCAGTCAAATGTACTACACTGAACTAAAAAAATAAACTGTAAGTCTGTAAGGTTTCAGGGGAAAACCAGCATAAATAAAGAGCACTTTCTAACACATTTAGAAAAACCTAGATTTTTTTTTTATTAGCTATATTGAGTTTTTGATAAAGCTTATGAAAAATAGCGACAAAAGAAATTGCTTCACTGTGTAACCACTAGATGGCACTGTGAGAAGGGGTTCAAACCATGAAAGTTTTGACGTTTTCTTGGGCTTTGTCTTGTTATGTGAGGCGGTGCTGGTTCAGTAACGTAAACCAAGACAATATTCTCCATGTCTGCAACATGCAGGCAAATTACCATGAACTGGCAGCTCAGGGGCCAATAGGGGGACAATAAAAATTGTGCATTACACAGGAGAACCATATAAGTACAATCAGAGCACAAGAAGCCAAAGAGGACCAAAAACTGGATGACCTGACACCTCGTACTGAAATCTTCATTAGAATAACTGTTGTTGCCTTACAGTGAAATCAGAGTATTTCTCATTTTCTGTTAACGTTGTTTCAAATGTCAGGCAAAGTTTACATAAATGAGTTTTCAGTGAGAAAACAGGCAGCAGTGCAGGAACACAAATGTAAAGCAGAAAGACCGAAACGATGCTGTCAGTCTGCATTCAAATAATTACTGAACTGGAATTGTTTGTGCATTTGTCTGCAGGATCCAAGTAATATAGAGATGTGATTCGAATCTCTGTGTGCTCAGAGGCTGATCTACACACCCGGAACTACACGCCCATTATTCATGCTTCACTGACTCAATATCACCCCTTCACTTTATGCTTCCCCAACGCGAGTAATGGGATGATGAACAACACCAGTTCTCTGCCCTCAATTTACTCCTACCAGAAATTAGAGGCTGTGTTACCCAGTAATTATCATCTCACTTACCTCCAGTGAATGCTGCTATTATTATACATATTCCAGTAAGGACGGGCATCCTCACTCATCACCCCATAGACAAATACAGTATGATTTATGGCCTTAACTGAGGCTTTTGATTGCCTCTGTGTCTGTGGTGCCGCTTTCAGGAAATGAAGCTCACAGCAGAAGTCCAATAAGTTCTCATCATAATCACAGCTATTTACTGATTGATATAGCGGTCTGACGCTCTGATCCCTTGTCTGTGTGCTGCCTCTTGCACATGAATCGGCGTTTATTCCCAATTGACACCCCCAACCCTGCATATAACATTCCTTAACTCTGCTCCCTGCGCCCTTGTTGTTGGAAATGGACAGGCCGATCACGCCTCACACTCTGTTCACAGCCTCAGAGGTTTAAGGAAAACAGCTAAATCTTCAGCCTTTTTGCTGCTTTTATTGTTCCATTTTCACGCCTGTGGTCCCGTGAAATAGAAACCCCCCACTTTATAATGAGAATTTTTAAAAAGTGAATCAATAAATGAAGAGATTGTTTTTCTCCTGTAATAATTTTGCCTTGCTGTGATTGCACATTATCCGGTTCATTGTTGTTCTAGATCCTCAACTTATCTCAGCCTACAAGTTCTTAGATCCTCTCAATATCAATACAATCATATTTGTTAACTGCCATCTGCTGTAATTTCATTCTAAAACAGTATAGATAATGCCGACACCAGGACGTTGTCCTTGACAGACACATACACAAAATTGAAGATAATAAAGAATAGGAAATAATGTTTTTTCATAAACAAACAAGCTAGAAAAAAAATACTTTACCTAGAAAAAGGATTTACTGATTTGCAACAAAAACTGGGGATGTCCCGATCCGATCATGCGATCAGGAATGGGACCATCATAGGGTTGATAACTCGATCGAAATCAGTCTCCCAATCAGTTTTGAATATTTAATTTATTCTTATTATGATCAGCGCTTAATATTTCAACCTTGTTATTCCAGACAAATACTCTGCTAGTCGACATTTTATTGCGGCGCCAAGTTGAGCAGGAGGCGCACAAAAACCATTTGGCTAAGCTAAGATAGCGAGATAGTCACAGATTCAGTGTCACTATTGGGTTGTCTTAGCGCAAACAACAACCTACACAATCATTTTAACCGAAGATTGGTTTTTGTTTCTTTTTAACGAGGACAGCGCTCTCCTGCTACCGACAGACAGAGACACGGCTGCGGGAGAACGTGCTTGAACCCTTCCAGACCTGATATTTTTTTTCTATCTCTCTTTGACAGGGCCCCATTTAAGCAGAATTACCTACTTCTATAATTAGCACAAAATGTGATGTCTTAAGAGGTTAGAAAAAGAATTCCATGTTCTCCAAAAAAACAACCCAAACCAACAAATGGTTGCATTGATATCAGCTAGTCATGCATACTTGTCATCATATTTATGCTACAAAAAATATTTTAAAAGAAAATCATCCTTAAATATTAAGAATTTTACTAGAGATATGAGTCACATCTGATTAATAAATGTTAAATATATCTGAAGATACTAAAGCTTCAGTCACCAAACTTTCTCCACATAACTATCACCTATTTTTACTAGTTTATAGTTAACTATTTGTCATGGTGCCTCTGTCAGACTCCTCCCCCTCCAGCTCTGCTCCACTCCAGATTGCCACCAGCTGTCGTCACTCAGCTCATCACCCTCTACTGCTTAAAAGGAGACCCAGCTCCATCATTCAACGCCAGTTCGTTGCCCCTTATGGTGACTAAAGCCTGGTCTTGTCATGCTCATGTTAACCTTGTCTTGCTCTAGTTCTGGCTCTAACCTTATTCTCCTGCCTCAGGAAAACTAGTGATGTCAGTGTGGACCTTCTATCAAACCGCCTCGAAGAACCTAAAGACCTCTCGGCCTACGCTAACCGCGTTATCACCTCCAGCCACGCCACAAGCCACTGTCTGTTCCGGACCTCGTCTCACCGAAGCCATAACCATCCCTGGAAAAATAATAAATCCATTCTTACCTGCCACTTGCCTGTCTTCATTCTGGGTTCCAGCATCTGGGTTCGCCTCGCCTTGAAAATCATGACACTATTTTTACTATGTGATGTTAAATCAAGGTTAGTTTTGATTAGATGTTTCCATGACACATTTCTTTAAACACAAAACTGCTTTTTCAAAGTTAAATAATATTTGATGGTGTTTTAATATGTAAAGAAAATACTTATTTATTGCCTTTCTGTGAGGTTGCAACAGAAAATTCTCCATCTCCATCTGTTTTTTTTTCCTCTGCATAATCCTTCCACCAACTACCTTCATATCCTCTCTACATACAGCGGGCAAAATAAGTATTGAACACGTCAACATTTCTCTCAAAAAACATATTTCTAATAGAGCTATTGACTTGAAATTTTCACCAGATGTCGGCATCAACCCAAGTAATGCATACATAGAAAGAAATCCAAACATTTACGTCCATAAATGAAGTTATGTGTAATAAAGTGAAATGGCACAGGGAATAAGTATTGAACACTTCCTGAAATTTATTCAATACTTAGTGCAAAAACCTTTGTTGGTGATTACAGCCTCAAGACGCCTCCTGTATGGAGAAACCAGTGGAATACATTGCTCAGGTGTGATTTTGGCCCATTCATCCACACAAACTGCCTTCAAATCTTCAAGGTTCCGGGGGTCTCTTCTGTGAACCCGGATCTTCAGTTCTTTCCAAAGATTTTCAATTGGATTCAAGTCTGGTGATTGACTGGGCCATTCTAGCAGCTTTATTTTCTTTTTCTTCAACCAGTTGAGTGTTACCTTGGCTGTGTGCTTGGGATCGTTGTTTTGCTGAAAGATCCACCCTCTTTTCATCTTCAGCAGCCTGGCAGATGACAGCAGATTCTGATCAAGAATGTCTCAGTACTTTTTCCAGTCATTATTGCTTCAGTGATATGAAGTCTACCAGTACCACATGCTGAAAAACAGCCCCACACCATGATGCTCCCACCTCCAAACTTGACTGTTGGTATGGTGTTTTGGGGGTAATGTGCGGTGCCATTTTTCCTCCAAACATGTTGTGTCTTATGACATCCGAAGAGTTCAATTTTGGTCTCATCTGACCAGAGTATCTTCTCCCAGAATGTCATGAGTTTATCCAAATGTTGCGTCACAAACTCCAAACGAGCTTCAACATGCTTCTTCTTCAAAAATGGAGTCTTGCGTGGTGTGCGTGCATGTAGGCCATGGCGGTTGAGTGCATTACTTGTTGTTTTCTTTGAAACAACGGTACCTGCTGATTCCAGGTCTTTCTGAAGCTCTCCACGAGTGGTCCTGGGCTGTTGGAGAACCCTTCTGATGATTGTTCTGACTCCTCTGTCTGAAATCTTGCAGGAGCACCTGGCCGTGGCTGGTTTATGGTAATGCCGTGTTCTTTCCACTTCCGGATGATGGCCCCAATGGTACTCACTGGAACTTTCAGAAGTTTAGAAATGCGCCTGTAACCAATGCCTTCAGTGTGTTTTGCAACAATAAGGTTGCGTAGGTCTTTGGACAGCTCTTTGCTTTTACCCATCATGCAATGCTTCTTGTCTAACACCTTGCTGGTGAGAAACCTTTTTAAAAGGCATCAATCAGGGCTATACCAGCTGATATTACTTTACACAAATAGGGGGCAGGTTAACCTTCTGAATACTGACAAACTCCAGCTGCTTTCTTGGCTTGCCAGACCTTTTTACCCCTCCTTTTCTTCATCTGTTCAATACTTATTCCCTGTGCCATTTCACTTTATTACACATAACTTCATTTATGGACATAAATGTTTGGATTTCTTTCTATGTGTGCATTACTTGGGTTGATGCCGACATCAGGTGAAAATTTCGTGTCAATAGCTCGATTAGAAATATGTTTTTTGAGAGAAATGTTGACGTGTTCAATACTTATTTTACCCGCTGTATATGAACCTGCTCTTTGGGCATTCTCTAGACCTCTTTCCTGGTAGCTCCAACCTCAGTATCTTTTTACCAACATTATCACTGCTCCTCCTCTCAACATGTCCAAAGCATCTCCATCTGCTGCCCTGCACTTATCTCTAAAGGATCTACCATGATTTGTTCCTCTGACTCATTCCTGTTTCTATCCATCCTGGTCACTCCAAAAGTGATCCTCAACATCTTCAGGTCCAGTTGAGTCCTTCTCAAATGATCCACAGATACTCTGTCTTGCTGTGGTTGACTTCATTCCTCTACTTGAGCAAACCTCCAACCTCAAGATTTTCCTCGACCAAGGTAAGTACGGATAAAAATGTTCTATTTTGGTCTTATTTGAGCACATGACTTTCTCCCATGACTCCTTTGGATCATTCCAATAGTTATTAGCAGCTCTTTTCAGGTCATTGACCAGCTCCTCCCGAGTATTTCTAGGTTAAGTCCTCACCTCACCTCACCATAAGATCATTAAGACCCTTAAAGGGGAGATCTTGCTTGGAGCCCCAGTCTGAGGGAAGTTGACAGTCATATTAAGCTTCTTCTACTTTCTATTAATTGCTCCCACAGTGGATTTTTTTTCTCTAAGCTGCTTAACAATTTCCCCAGAGCACTTTCCAGCCTTGTTGTCATGGTGCCTCTGCCAGTTCTCCTCCCTCTCCCCTCTCTCATCGCACCCGAAGATTGGAACCAGCTGTGGACACTCAGCTCATCACTTCACCACCTTCTTAAGAAGATCCAGTCAAGCATTCATCACCAGTTCGTTACCTACCTCGGTGCTTGCTTGGTCTTCAAGTGGTTCTGGCTAATCACGTCCTGGCTTTCTACTTAGCTTGCCTGTTGATCCGCTTCCAGGTTCTATCACCACAAGTGTCCACCTGGAGATCGTCGTCAAGATCCGCTCCAACCCTCCTCGCCTCATGCTCTGCTCCTGTGCCAACTCGGCTCCCAAGACCTCCGAAGGCCGCTGCCCTCCTCGCCTCATGCCACGCTCCGCTCCTGTCTTGCCTCGGTTCCCAAGACCTCCAAAGACTGCTGCCATCCTCGCCTCAAGCCACGCTCTGCTCCAGCCACGCCACGTCTCCAGTCCTAGTTCCGAAGGCTCCACAAACTGCTGCTACGCTCCTTCAGCTTCGGAGCTCCAAATTAGTGAACGTGAACAGCAAGCACTTGTTATTTTTCCTGCCTGGAAAAATTAAAGACTCTTTGTTTTTCACTCTTCGCCTGAGTTTACTTCCGGGTTGTCAGCATCTGGGTCTGCCTCATCATACATACCATGACACTTGTTGAGGTCTACAGGTTTGTCTCTGGTGTCCTTGGACAGCTCTTTGGTCTTCGCTATGTTGGCCAAGTTACTGAAAGGTCTTCAAGGGTCAGAATTCTAGCTGATGCTCAAAATGTATTTGCAGCAGTAGCATGCAAATACATCATTTAAAAAATCATGCAAAGTGTAACAGTTTCAGTTTCTTTTCCTTTGTGTTTGGTTCTTTGTTGCTTTCTGTATAGGTTTGAGTTAACTTCCTGTTTTATTTTGTAGTATTTCCTGTTTTTTTTTTTGTTTTCGAGTTTTGCCTTTCCTCATCAGTCCTGAGTGTTTCCACCTGTGTCTTGTCGCCTTGCAGGTATTTAAGTCTTGTCTTTCTCTTCCTCCTGTACTGGTCCATAGTCTGTTATCATGTTCTTCCCTGTTTCAAGTATTTTGAGTTTTCAAGTCATTCGAGTTTCCCTGCCAGTTGCAGTGGTTTTGTTTTTGTAGTTCGTTTTAGTTTATTAAATACCTTGTTCTTGGAACTCCTGCCTCCTCTCCTCTCTGCACCTGGGTACTTCCCTTCTCCCCCATAACACAAAGTGATTAAAAAAAAACAACTGTCATTTTCTTGGACAAAGCTGGAGAAGTTCATTACCTCAGAGTGGTGGGTAGGAATGTTTGCATGGGAGTAACCCTCTGCTGGTATCTCATGAAATCTTTGTTTACACTCTCTCCCGCTAGCTTACAGCCCCTCACAAGCTCAATCTAACATTACCAGTACAACAAAATTGGCAAGCAATAAAGCACAAAGGTACAACTTTCTTTGTTTTAGTAACTTCTTAAAATGTAGTTTTTAGCAGAACTCATGCTTGAGTAGTAACAAAATACAACAATTAACATGCAGATAAGAAAATCCATGGACCCTGTAAAGAGCTACCCTGCCATCCCTCCCTCTGAAGACAACTAGAGGGGATTCACCGGCAGAAATTAACCACTGGTAAATCCTTTTTTTTGGTTTTTTGTTTTTTAGTCTCCATTACAACTTAAATGCATCTAAAGAATAAGTGTTTCACTTGACTGGATCATGAGCATTTAACAGATGCTCTTATTCAAGGCAATTACCAGCCATCTGTTTTAAGGGATAGAGAATGGTGCAACGTCTTCTGCAAAGGACAAAGCACTGCAGCTATGGGAAGAAGTGTTTTTTTCCCTTTCGACAAATCCAGTTCAAACAAGTCAGAAAATCAATTATAGTTAACATGTTTTAACTATGTACTGACCCAACAGGTGGAGAGTTTAATACCACAAAGGTCACCACTCAGTGAGAAAAAGTAAAAAAAAAAAAACAACCAGACTAGAAGCAGATCTCGGAAACTACAAACTTTAGTGCAAAACACTAGTATAAAACAATAAGGGAAACATTCAAAGCACATCAGCACTGAAAGCTCAGAAAGGTGCCCCTTAAATATGAAATACAATTAACCAAGTGCAGGTGGCTCCACTGCTCCACAGAGAACCACAGGTGGTGGGCGGGACTGCTGGGAGCGCCATAGGCAGCCCGAAAAAGAAAACAAAAGGAGTACAAAGAAAAGTTAACATAGAAAACCAAAAAAATCCACTGACAGAAAGCGTCAACTGCTGTCTGCAGAAGAAACTTTTGTACTAGTAGTGTGATCCGCGTTGTGCTGGTGTGGAGGAGAGATGCATTTGTTCACTTGGGTGTGCATTAAAGCACATAAGTTTACATTGAAATGTAAAGATGCTCTTTCAAACTGATGTTATGTATTTTCCAAGCGCTGGCAGGTGCACAGTAACATAGATGATTGGTGACTATTCATGATGTGATCAAGCAGTAGGAACGTCCCAATCTGAAGACACTATTTTTTCCAAATCTCTCTGCTTGAATAGATAAATGCAGGAAAGGAGAGAAACCATAGGGGTAGGGAAGCATTTCTGATTCAGTTCAAGTCTGGAATTGTTTCAACAAAGTCAATGAAGTGTGATTTTGACTGCTGCTGTGCAGCTTAGTCTCGGCTACACTAAACTGAGATTAGTTTATATTAACCCCAGAAACCTGGAATATTTTGCAATGGGAACTAAACTGGCTATACATTGTTTTAAATATAGGAAGCCCATCTCATATTTTATGGAAAGAAGGGTAATGGACTCAATTATAAAACATAAATAAACAAGTGGATGATAGATTGTAGCAGGTAGAAGAAATGTTCCTATCTGCCTAAACAGCATTGACATTGTCCTATCCTTTGGAGTTATGTTACACACCTTTTTTAGTCAGTTGTGGCAGCTGTTTTTAATGTTGTGGTCTTTCGGGGCAACAACATAACAATGACGGACCGTAATCGGCTGGACAAATTAATTAGGACGTGATCTACGGAACTGAGATATTTTTTATCCCAGGCGTTAAGAGTTTTTAATAAGATTTAATACGATTTTATAATGGGATTTGTCATGATCGAACTCTATGGAGACCCAGATGCTGGAACCCGGAAGAAACTCAGGAGACGAGGCAGAGTCAGAAGTTTTAATCTGATGAAGGTTGTGGATGAGAAGAAGTGCCGAGGACGGTGAGCACAGCCTGGGGCGAGGAGCCGAGGACGGCGTGGACAGCTTGGAGCGAGGAGCCGAGGACGGCGTAGACAGCCTGTGACGAGGTGAACCGCCGAGGACGGCGAACACAGCCTGGAGCGAGGAGCCGAGGACGGCGTAGACAGCCTGTGACGAGGTGAACCGCCGAGGACGGCGAGCACAGCTTGGAGCGAGGAGCCGAGTATGGTGTGCAGGAACGAGGCGAGGAACCAGCGTGACCAGTGGTGAGAAGACCTGGAGGCATGAGACAAGGGTAAGTACAAGGCTGGATTTTGCTAGAGCGAAGTTACTAGAACTGAGGCCAGACGTAAGCACCGGAGTGAGTATAACGGACTGGCGTAGTATGCTGGGATGAGTCTCCTTAAGAAGGTCTGCCAGGTGATGAGATGATGCAGGTCAGCTGGTTCCAATGAAGGAGCAGGGAGAGGAGGGGTAGCAGCCGGAGGCACCGTGACAGTACCCCCCCCTCAACGACCGCCTCCAGGCGGTCCTGGACGACGATCCGGGTGGGCCCGATAGAAGTCGTCTATGAGGGCACGGTCCAGAATGAGGGAGCGGGAGACCCATGAGCGCTCCTCAGGACCGTAACCCTCCCAGTCCACGAGGAACTGAAATCCCCGGCCCCGGCGGCGAACATCCAACACCCTGCTGGCAGTGTAGGCAGGAGCGCCGTCGATGACACGGGCGGGCGGTGGGGAAGCGGACGGCGGGCACAAAGGACTCTCCTGGACGGGCTTAAGCTGAGAGACATGAAAAGTGGGGTGTACCTTAAGCGCCGCCGGGAGCCGCAACCGCACACAGGAGGGGTTGATGACTTTCTCGATGGGGTACGGTCCAATGAAGCGTGGCGCTAGTTTGCGGGACGTGGCTTGGAGGGGAATGTCCCGTGAGGAGAGCCAAACCCACCGTCCCGGCTGATAAGGGGGACTCTCCACCCTGTGGCGATTTGCGATAAGGCAGTTCCGCTCTCTGGTGCGCAGGAGGGCAGCCCTAGCCTGAGTCCAAATGCGCTGGACGCGCCGAAGGTGATGCTGGACAGAGGGAACAGCCAAATCCAGCTCCTGAGAAGGAAATAAGGGTGGAGAGTATCCGAGGGAGGCCTCAAACGGGGACATACCGGTAGCGGAAGACGGGTGACTGTTGTGGGCGTATTCTATCCATACTAGAAAGGATGACCAGTTGGAAGGGTTCTGGGCGGCCAAACAACGAAGAGCGGCCTCGAGCTCTTGGTTGGCACGCTCTGCCTGTCCGTTGGATTGAGGATGGTGACCGGATGTAAGGCTAACCGTGGCACCCAGAGCAGAGCAGAAGGCCCGCCAGACCTGGGAAACAAACTGGGGTCCGCGATCAGAGACGATGTCACTGGGAATGCCGTGGTGTTTGAAAACCTCTCTAACCAAAACGTCCGCCATCTCGGTGGCAGTGGGCAGCTTGGGAAGGGGAATGAAATGGGCGGCCTTGGTAAAACGGTCGATGACGGTGAGGATGACGGTGTGTCCCTGAGAGGCCGGCAACCCAGTGACGAAGTCCATAGCTAGGTGAGACCAGGGGCGTTGAGGAACAGGCAAGGGATGGAGAAGACCTGCAGGTGGAGAGTTGGACGACTTGGAACGGGCGCAGACGTCGCAGGCCGCCACAAATTCCCTAACGTCCCTATTCATGGAGGGCCAGAAAAAACGGCGCTGCAGGAGTCTAAGGGTCCTATGGATACCACCATGACAAGCAATACGTGAAGTATGGCCCCAGACCAGGACGTCCGAGCGGAGAGAGGAGGGGACATATAGGGTGCCGGGCGGAGCCGGAGGATGGTCAGGTTCCTCTCCCTGGGCTTGGATGACCCTGCTCTCGATGTCCCACGTCAAGTTCCCCACGATATACGTGGGGGGAATAATGGGAGAGCACTCCTGATCGCTTTCAGGACTGTACAACCGGGAAAGGGCGTCAGGTTTGATGTTCCTACTACCCGGTCTGTAGGTAATCGAGAACCTGAACCTATCAAAAAAGAGGCACCAACGGGCCTGACGCGAGTTTAGACGCTTGGCCGTACGTAGGTAGGCGAGGTTTTTATGATCCGTCCAAACGATGAACGGATGCTCTGCCCCCTCGAGCCAGTGACGCCACTCCTCTAGGGCGAGTTTAATGGCGAGGAGTTCCCGGTTACCGACGTCATAATTTCTCTCCGCCGCGGAGAGCTTCTTAGAAAAGAAGGCGCAGGGTTTAAGCTTTCCTGAGACCTCCTCTCGTTGGGAGAGAACCGCTCCCACACCAGAATCAGACGCGTCGACCTCGACGACGAACTGCCGGAGAGGGTCAGGCTGTATAAGAATGGGAGCGGAAGTAAAGAGGCGCTTGAGCTCGGTGAAGGCGGATTGAGCTTTGGGGGTCCAGATGAAAGGTTTATTAATGGAGGTGAGCTGAGTCAATGGGGCGGCTATGCTGCTATAGCTACGTATGAAGCGGCGGTAAAAATTCGCGAAACCGAGGAACCTTTGAAGCTGTTTCCGGGAAGTAGGAGGTTCCCAACTGGTAACGGCCGTGATCTTGGCTGGATCGGGACGAATGTTTCCTGAATCTATGATAAAACCTAGAAAGGAGATGGTGGGTACGTGGAACTCGCATTTCTCGGCTTTAACGTACAGTCGGTTCTCTAAAAGCCGGGAGAGAACCTGACGGACATGGTGGGTGTGTTCATCCAGATTGCGTGAATAAATGAGGATGTCGTCAAGGTACACAAAGACGAAGCGGTTCAAAAAAATCACGAAGAACGTCATTAACGAGATTCTGGAAGATGGCAGGGGCGTTGGTGAGCCCGAAAGGCATCACTAAATACTCGAAATGACCGAGTGGGGTGTTAAAAGCGGTCTTCCACTCGTCCCCCTCCCTCATGCGAACCAAATAATACGCGTTACGGAGGTCTAACTTGGAAAAAACCCGAGCTTCTTGAACAGAATTTAGGGCAGAATCAATGAGCGGAAGGGAATATTTATTCTTAACCGTAATTTGATTGAGGTCGCGGTAATCGATGCACGGGCGTAAGGTTTTGTCCCTCTTCTGGACGAAGAAGAACCCGGCACCGACCGGAGAAGATGAGGGGCGAATATGACCAGCCGAGAGGGCTTCCTGGATATATTTCTCCATGGCCAGTTTCTCAGGGCCTGATAAATTAAATAGCCTCCTCTTAGGCAGCGTAGCCCCTTGGACTAGTTCGATGGAACAATCGTAAGGCCTGTGGGGAGGAAGAGAACCAGCCCTGGTCTTACTGAAAACAGTCCTAAGATCATGATAGCACGGAGGTACCTTAGAAAGATCGATCTCCTCTGAATCGGGATCACAACAAGGAGAAACCGAGGGTATGGCAGAACGAAGACAATTTGCCATGCAGGTAGTGCTCCAGTTGGTAATGTGGAGATTAACCCAATCGAACTGGGGGTTATGAGCGCGGAGCCAGGGAAACCCTAGAATGATAGGAGACTGGGGGGTTTTAGTAATGTAAAACTGAATGAGTTCGTGGTGATTACCAGACGTGATGAGACGAACGGCCTTAGTACGGTGGGTTATGTGAGTGAGGACCTGACCACCCAATCCGGCCGCCCTGACAGGGATATCCAAAGGTTCTGTGGGGAGGTTAAGCTCAGAAACAAGACATTCATCAATGAAACTCTGCTCAGCTCCAGAGTCAATAAGGGCTTTACCCTCAAAAACACTAGAAGAAAAACTTAGCTTGACAGGTAAAAAAAGAAAAGGTCTCTCGGTAGAGAGAGAAGATTGACCCGCCCGTGGCCTGCCTTTTAACGGGGGGTTCGGGAGTTTAAACGAAGCTTACACTGATGAACGAGGTGACCGGCTTGGCCACAGTAGAAACAGGCCCCCTCCTCTCTACGCCTCTGCCGCTCCTCAGGGGTAAGCTTAGAATGGCCGATCTGCATGGGCTCCTCAGCAGAGCGTCCAGCTGAATCGTGGGAGACGATATGAACGAGTTTAGCGACTGGAGAGGAAGAGGGAGAATTAGAATTAGTCTCTTTGTTTTGGCGGGAGCGTTCCACCTGACGTTCCCGTAGGCGGACGTCGGAACGTAACGCTGCTGTCACGAGTTCCTCAAATGAGTTGGCTTCTGGCTGGGAGCATAAATGATCCTTGATAGAGTCACTGAGGGATTGATAGAAAACTCCTTTAAGAGCTACATCAGGCCAGCCCGCCTCAACCGCTAGAATCCGAAAGTCAATCAGATGGTCACTCACGGATCTGTGGCGTTGTTTTAGGTCTAGCAGTCGACGGGTAGCCTCCTCCTCCTTGCGGGGTTGGTCGAAAACCAGTCTGAATTCCTCTAGGAAACGATCGAAAGGAAGTTGGTCACTTGAATTAGCAGACAGGTAGGCTTGCGCCCATTGAAGCGCTTTGCCTCGAAGAGCATTTACCACAAGGGTGATTTTACTGTGGTCTGCCTGGTAATGACGAGGAGCCTGCTGAAAAATCAGCTGACATTGAAGGAGGAAACCCCCGCAGGCTCTTACGTCACCCAGGAAAGGCTCGGGGAGGAGCCGGATGTTTTCGTTAGCATTGCTATCCGTAGCGGAAACCAAGCTAGCGGCAGCGGCGGCAGCGCTGCTGGCGGCGGCGTTAGTGGGAATCCGGCTGGTTAACTCCATCAGGGTCTGAGCAACACTGTCCAAACGACGGGAAAGGTCCTGCTGGGCGGCAGCCATTTGATTAAGGTATCCAGCTTGTCGCCCCAGAGCGGCGCCTTGGTGGGTGACGGCCTGACGGAGCCCTTCCGGGTCAGCTGGGTCTGGAGAAGGGCCAGTCCGTTCTGTCATGATCGAACTCTATGGAGACCCAGATGCTGGAACCCGGAAGAAACTCAGGAGACGAGGCAGAGTCAGAAGTTTTAATCTGATGAAGGTTGTGGATGAGAAGAAGTGCCGAGGACGGTGAGCACAGCCTGGGGCGAGGAGCCGAGGACGGCGTGGACAGCTTGGAGCGAGGAGCCGAGGACGGCGTAGACAGCCTGTGACGAGGTGAACCGCCGAGGACGGCGAACACAGCCTGGAGCGAGGAGCCGAGGACGGCGTAGACAGCCTGTGACGAGGTGAACCGCCGAGGACGGCGAGCACAGCTTGGAGCGAGGAGCCGAGTATGGTGTGCAGGAACGAGGCGAGGAACCAGCGTGACCAGTGGTGAGAAGACCTGGAGGCATGAGACAAGGGTAAGTACAAGGCTGGATTTTGCTAGAGCGAAGTTACTAGAACTGAGGCCAGACGTAAGCACCGGAGTGAGTATAACGGACTGGCGTAGTATGCTGGGATGAGTCTCCTTAAGAAGGTCTGCCAGGTGATGAGATGATGCAGGTCAGCTGGTTCCAATGAAGGAGCAGGGAGAGGAGGGGTAGCAGCCGGAGGCACCGTGACAGGATTTGAAAAAATAAAAGAAATCAAAGATGGTATTTTCTATCATGGCGATTTTGGTGCACCGTCATCCTTAATTCTTCTTTTACTTTAAAATATAACCATGACAATGTTGTTTTAAAACCCTTTATTTCATTTAAACCCAGAGGGAACTCGAAAGGATCGCACAGGACAGAAGATAATAGGAGCATTTGTTGATGCCCCACGCCCAACCAGGGGTACAAGGCTAACTATATGTAAAGGCAATTCTATACTTTGAAATCTTTGACACTGAACAGTAATTAGAGTCTATTGGGCAGCAGAAAACCAGAACATGTGCTTTAAGCTTAGTTTAATATTAAACCACTCTGATAATAGGTTACACCTGTAACCATCATCTTGCTCATTTATCTGAAAATCGGACCATAAATAATCAAACATAACTAAAACAAAGGAAACTAAACTACAAACCCATTTTTTCCCCAACTGTTGGCATTTTTTCAGAGGCGGAGAGCCACAGTGTAGAAATAACAGCTGCACGAGGCTCCAGAGCCTCAGGTTGCAGACCTCTAGCTTGTGATTTGAATCATCAGCCAAGAAGCTGCTCCACCCAGAAACCTTCAGGAACCCAAGAACATGTCCAATTTTAACAGTGTCTGCCTGATGTTTGCAGATCTCTAACTAGATTTTGCACCTCATTACATCTTTTTTAACTTTAAAAACCAAGTCCAGATGACATCCCCTAAACCTACTACAATATTTTTTTAAGCATTGAAATAGATCTTTTTTGATCAAAATGTGACTCTAATTGATTGAACGCTAAAGAAATGTTTCTAAACTCTTGTCTCATGAGTTCTGCAACTACTGCAAAAATCGTTTTATCTGATATTGAAGGTGGAAATCAATGTTGTTTTGCAGCTTAAGTAAAGGCACAGATTTATATTTAATTTTGTTTAGTGAATACACCATATCTAATGAGCTCACATTCTCAAGGCTGCAGCTTTCTTCCTGTTTGCAGACGTCACTTTAAAATTTAGTCAGTCCTCGTTTGCACAGGTAAACAGAGATGGGGCAGAGAAGTCTGCAGCCTCTGCCAGTGACGGTCGACCAGGGCTCATGAGCATTTGGAAACAAACACTGCATTGCAGGATTTCAAGTTACATCACTGCAGGGGAAGCTAGAATGGAATGCAGCAGCAGCAAAGAAAACAGCATCATGAACAAGCTAGTATTTTAAAATCCTCCTCACTCCCATTGGCTATTGCCAGAGTCTCTACCCAAAGATTAGACTCAGAGAGGGTGACAGAATAATAAGATAAAGCTGACAGTCTGTGCAGGCAAAGACATCATCAAAAGTGTCTATAAATACAATGTTTCAAACCGGAACATTGTGTAATGATCAGAACAGTCCAAATGTGTTACTATTGTTGATATTCAGGGACACTAGACGCGTTTACATGGGCAAAAGTAATCGGAAAGAACGCCTGATCGGAAAGAAAATGTGTCATGTAAACGTGCCGTTCGGAATAGTCTGCCCCGGTCAGACTCTTTCGGATCAAAATTACTTTCCGATCGAGATAGGTGGGTTATACCGATCGTTTATCTGAAGCATGTAAACGGCTCATTCCGATCGTGTGTCACTACAGCTCTGGTTTACGTCATTCATAGATGGTGTTTGGCTGAGAGAAAGCTTTGGAGCGCATACGGGACCGACCAGCTGCTCTGCGGAGGCCCTGCGTAAAGCGCCGCTCCGCTCTCGCCCCGCTGGCTCTCCCCTCTCTTTCACCCCTCACGAGGGAGATGCGGGGGGGGGGTGCGTGCCCACTGACGTCTGGACCCGGCACCTGAGCTCTGCGTTGGGGCTCCAGTGCCAGTAGACCGAGTGAACCTCTCTGAGCAGAGCAGCAGGATTTATTAATGTGTTTGAGGGGAGGGTGCTTTGTTACGTGTGCGTTTTGTTATTTCGTTATGTGTGAGAATTCGGACTGCGAGCCGACCCGCCGCTCTGGGTTAGCGGCTGCAGGACTCACGAGGACAGAGCAGAGCTCGAGCCGCCAGCACACACACAGCGGAGCGGCTTTGGGCAGTGTGTGAGCTTTTCAGAGCAGAAATGTCGCTCAGTCCTTAGAAACTGTTCAAAAAGTCACATATAATTGTGTTTCCAGTTGTGCCCCGACAAAATAAAGTCTGATGTTATTCCCACACATTTACGTGCAGCCAAGCTGCAGATTGCTGAGTTTCTCACACGGTCCTGGATTTTGTGTCCATCAAAAGGCAAATGTGACTCTCTGAGCAGAGCAGCGGGATTTATTAATGTGTTTGAGGGGAGGGTGCTTTGTTACGTGTGCGTTTTGTTATTTTGTTATGTGTGAGAATTCGGACTGCGACCCGCCGCTCTGGGTTAGCGGCTGCAGGACTCACGAGGACAGAGCAGAGCTCGAGCCGCCAGCACACACACAGCGGAGCGGCTTTGGGCAGTGTGTGATTTTTTCAGAGTAGAAATGTCGCTCAGTCCTTAGTAACTGTTCAAACAATCATGTGGATTTGTGTTTCCAGTTGTGCCCCGACAAAATAAAGGCTGATGTTATTCCCACACATTTACGTGCAGCCATCTGCAGATTGCAGAGTTTCCCCGCATGGTCCTGGATTTTGTGTCCATCAAGGCTAATGTTGTTAGCCTCTCCTAACACTGGGTTCTTCGTTTTTTCCACAAAAAAGCAGTGACCACACGGATTAAATATAAAATGATGAGCGAACAGGCGCTTCATAATATTCATAACATTAATAAAAGCCCATTTGGAAGATCGCCTCGTATATTACCGAGCTGCTGCATAAATGTCTGTGGCAGCAAAGGTTTGTTTACAATTACAACAGGACCTACTTCCTCATCTGGGCGTTTTTACACTACTGCGCATGCCCAAATAATTCATTCCGACCGAAAGTGTGAGCAATGTGAACGTTTGTTCTAATCGGAAAAAGGTTTTCTGTGCCCATGTGCACGGGTGAATTTTGACCCGACCATTGATCCGATCAAGATAGTTTGCCCATGTAACCGCGGCTATTGTGGGACGGTGGAAGGAATACTTTGAGGATCTCCTCAATCCCACTGACATGCCTTCTTTTGAGGTAGCAGATGTTGAGGTGAACAGGGGTTCCATAATATTTTTTATGATCTTTTCATTATGCATTACAGGGCTTCTATTTTATTTTCTATGGTCTTGTTATTATGCATTTAATGGATTCTATATGTGCATGTACATTGTATTACAGAAACATGCTTGATTCCTGCCCTCAGTCGCAGATAATATGTGCCGAGGTCACCAGTAGGCCTGTTTTTGACTTTTGATCTCTTTTTTCTTTCTGTACTGGAGTGTTTATGGAGCCACGACACCTGCAATGCAGACTAGACAATATTTTGTATGTTTTCATCTTCCCTTACTGAATAATAAAAACGCATTTTTGCCTTGAGGACAGAGAGAGCGGACAGCCTCAGAGCCTAAGAGGTTGTGCTTTTCCACCTCTCCCTTTTTGCAAAAGGTTTGAAAATTCATACAAACTCTTGTGTGTCTTTTCGTTTCCCAACTGCACATTTCATTTTTGGCCGTCCTGAACCATCCGAATCTGCAAAGGTTGAATGGGAGGCCAACAATTTGGAGGCACGGACGGGGTGGTTGAGGACGGTGTTTCCAGAATAAATTTGGCCTGCAAGAAGGGTTTCTCACGAGTGGACTGATGACACGGGTACACCCTACAAAGGTAGGCAGAAACTTGTTAATGAAATTCTGCATTGGACGTAGTCAAATCAAGTGTCTGATGTCCACAAAGTGAGTAACTCAGTAAATTGTAGAATTTGGGGAATACCTGTTGGGGTGGATCACTGTTATCTGGGGGGTCCAACGAAGTACCCGCCGAGGGAGAGGATGGTGGTGGAGTGGAGTTGGGGTGGGAGGACATGCTGTCGTTTGGGGAACCAACAGGCAGGGGAAGAGTGTAACGTTTTAACCTGTCATGATGAACAACCTGGGCCCACTCAGACAGATCCAGGGGGTTGGCAATGCGATGTGTCAGAGTGGCCTCTGCACCTGAAGCCAGAACCTGATCCACACTATAGGGGCCTTTCCAGTGCGGTGGTAGTTTTGTGCGGCCCTCTGTTAGGTTATTAAGCCACACCAGAGCACCCTCTGTAAAGCCCTTGTGGTGAGAGTTCTCATCATAGTACAGTTTCTGTTTCTCCTGCGCCTCTGCTGCATTAACCCCTCGCTGCACTGAAAGCAATCTCCAGCCGCTCCACAAGAGACAACGCGTATAAAGGCAGCGTGACTGCACCCCCAATGCCACCAACCCCACTAGGAATAAGAACCTCTGCCGGGATCCGGGCTTCGCGCCCGTGCATAAGATAAAAGGGAGTAAACCGTGTGCTGGAGTGCTTGGAGGTGTTGTAAGCAAAAGCAACAGATTTCAAATGGTCATCCCATTCCCCCCAATGGGACAACAACATCTTGGCCAGCTGGTCAATTAGGGTCCGGTTATGTCGCTCTACCATGCCATCTGATTTCGGGTTGTAGGCCGCAGTATGCGTCTTAGCAATGTCCAGCAACCGGCAGAGGTTCTGAATCACCTCTGCTTCAAACTGCCGGCCCTGGTCGCTGTGCAGCAACTCAGAGATCCTGTGCACCAGCACATAGTCCTCAAAAAGACAGTGGGCAACTAGTTCCATTGCTGTTCCCTTAGGATTAAGGACCTGGGCCACAGTGACTCTGTCCTTAACTGTCGTCACCGCATGAGCCACTACCAGTTGTGTCAGGCACATTAGGCTCAAGATAGCCCTCAAAATCCCGTTTCAACAGCAGGTCTGCACCTGCCACCAAAGACACAGTCACAGGAACCAAAGCCTCACTCAGGGGTGGAATTGACCTGCTTTCTGCCACTGACACATTGCAACATATAGGAGCCAATTCTCCCCCTCGCAGCAGGGGAACGCTGACATCCCATAATTGGAGCACCTACGACCCAGATCTAACCATGCATGGTGTTTAGTCAAGAAATCCAGACCCAGCAGCACGGCCTGTGTGGACTCACGCCGTACAAAGAAGGTGTGCTGCCAACAGGTGGGGCCTAAGCGAAAACTCACTGTGATGGTGCCTAAGGTGTCCAGCATCTGTCCGTTTACTGCGCGTGATTCAATGTAGTTCTTCCTGAGGGGTCGGCTCCGTAGAGCAGGAACAGACATTCGAAAATCGGCGCTAATCAATAACACAGAGGCACCTGAGTCAACTAAAATAGAAACCTCTGTATTCTCAACCACCCCTCTAATGTAAGAGGTGGGGTGATCCTCATTTGACTCAGAGCCAAGCCCATGTGTGTTAAAGTCTTGATCAGGGGGCCCCTGGCAGATGGAGCCGGCGTCTGGGCCTCAACACCAGCTACTGGTAGTTTCCCTGCTGTCAGCTCCTCCACCTTGTGGTAGGAAACGGACACTGCGGTTCCTGTGCTCCCTTTCCCGTGGAGCAGGCCATCCAGGGCTTGGGCTTCGATCTCCAGACTGCCTGCGGCTGAACGCCGCCCTCGAACCTTGCTGCCGACCAGCGGGGTGGGGGACCCCTTGATTATGCAAAGTCTCATGGTCTGGAGAGCGACCCTGATATCCATCCCAGGGTGCTGTCACTTGACACCCCCTTTCTCCACAAGTGCAGGCACAACGGCCCCGCGGGGAAAAAAGGGGCCGCTGTTCTCTGTTCACCGAAACATATTCCCTCAGTCTTTTGTTTTCACTGTACAATTCCTTCATTTCCATTCTCATGTTGCACATCTCATCTGTTAATCTGTCCAAAACTTTCTGAAGACCGTCTGTGACTGACACGGATTGCACAGGTAATCCTGTCTCATTCACGTGCATGCCGCCATGAGTACTCACACAGTCCTTCTGTAGAGCTTCTCTGGCGTTCTCGCATCTTTCAGCGATGATCAGGGCTTCCTCCATGTCCGTGGCCCCCTGCTCCAGGCACTTGGCTTTCAAAGCAGGGTCCAGACCTGCGAGGAAGCGTCTGAGTATTTCCACCCTCTGCGCCGCTGACTCGTACTCCGGGAACGCCTCTGCAACCAGCCGGCGCACATCAGCCGCATAAACCTCCAAGGTTTCACCAGGAGTCCGGGTCAGAGCAGACAGGCTGGCTCTGAAGCGATCCATAAATTGTCTCTGTCCGAACGCAGCGCCAAGTCTCTCTTTCGCGGCATTGTAATCAGATTTAATCACATCGGGAAGGCTGTCCCACAAAAGGAAAGTAGACTTGCTCAGACGCGTCAGGAGGATTCGGGGAAGCTCATCGTCGCCGCGACCGCCGTCACCCACCATGGCTCTGACTGCCACCTCCAGCTGTCTCACCCAGCCAAGGAACCCATTGGCTCCCGTCGCCTGTGAATTTTGGCGGGCAGATCCACTTTGAAATCACAGAAGGGAGAATCGGCGAATCGGTGCATACTGGGCTTGAAAGGATCCTCATCTCCACGCCACATGTCACTGTCGGGAACTTTTCGAGCTAGCTAGGTTAGCAGGAGATGGGAGCTGAATGAATGAATGACGCCACCAGCGGAGTTCAGAAAACTTCAAGTAACTTGCCAACACCGCTGCCACCAGTGTAACCGAGCGATGGGGGAGGTTCAATAATCAGTCACTCCGTAGTCATAAACAACACGGGACAACAAGTCAGCCACTTCTTTATTCCTCTTCTTCAACTCCCAAATTTACAATACTCTCTGAACTTGCCACGCCCCCTGTTCTCTAGGGTAACCAGAGAAGGACACACCTCTCCCAATATAAAAGATCCAGGAAGTTGGTTACACTAGTAAAGGCTTTAATGAACAGAAATTTGTTCCTAGATAAACAAAAATAAACATATTTCTGTTTCTTATAATATTTTTAAAACATGCTCAACCAAATGGTTGATTTGTCAATTTATGGTATTCATTCATTCATTTTCTATACCGTTTATTCCCTTTCAGGGTCACGGGGCCGCCGGAGCCTATCCCAGCCACTTGGGCAGAGGCAGGGGGTGCCCTGGACAGGTCACCAGTCTTTCACAGGGTAGAATGTCCTCAATCACACACCCATTCACTCTCAGTTTTTCATGTCCCCCAGCCGGGACTTGAACTGGGCGCCTTCTTGCTGTGAGGCAAAAGCGCTAACCACTGCGCCACCGTGCAGCCCTTTATGGAATAACTTTATGGTATAAGAAGGAAAATCAAGCCAATGTTAAATAAAGAGACTGTTTGTCATAAATCAGTCAAAAGATTTTTACAGCTAATTCACTTAGCACTAAACAAAAAAAAAAAAAACTGTAATAATAATATTACCAACATTTACAAGAGTTTTCTATCATAATCTTTTGCTTTACAACTACTAGATAGACACTAAAACATTCTACAGTGCAAGATCACGAGTTCATCGAGCTCTTGTACCAGAAAATCCACATGACTTAGATGCAGATCTGTGTGACAGTGATGATGACCCAACAAAGGATCCTGATTATCTGTCCACACATACAAAGGCCATTGGTGACAGTTCTTTTGAATCCCTGAATGAAGAAGAATCTCTTTCAATGAGCAGATCATCTACACTGCCACCTCATAAGAACAGAAAAAGCAAACCATTCTACCCATTTTACCCCACCAAGAATAGCCTAAGAATAGGCTATTCCCCTGACTCAGGACCCCCCTCTAACCCAAGCAAAACTACAAGAAGAATATGGAAGCATGAGAACTTTGAGGAATTCAAGGTTCCAGAATCAAGATTTTAGCCTCCTGAGGAGTACACACATCCTTCCAATACTTCACAATGCTTTAAAATGATTAAGCATATTGCTTATTATACAAATCTTTATTCTGCTCAGAAGTTGGGAGATCCTATAAGAAGGCTTTGGAGCTCAAACAAGACGGACCGGATGCTCCACCCTCTACCTTCCTTGCCCCTCCCTTCCTATCTTCTCCAACATCCCTCGCGAGGGGGGCGCCAGGGAGGAGCGCTTCGTGCCCTCTGACATCCGGACCCTGCGCGGTCCGGAGCGAACCTTGTCTCTGAGCGGAGCAGCCGGACTTATAGCTTTGTGTTTGAGGGGAGGGGAGGATGCTTTGTTATGTGCGGGAGGCTTCGGACTGCCATCCATCCTGCAGCTCTATGTGAACGAGCAGCCGAATTCAGGAGAACCATGCCTCCCGTCTAAAGAAAATAAAGTGAATTGCAAGAACTGTTGGAAATTTACACCTATACAGTGTGTGCACCCACTGATGCAGTCAGAAGCAAATACACTTTATTTAACTCAAATCGTGACAGACTTGTGCTCTGTCACAAACATACACAAAATAACCAGTCCTCAAATCTGTCTAAATCTGTGATAGTGAGCACTTCTCCTTTGCCAAGACAATCCATCCCACCTCACAGGTGTGCCATATCAAGATGCTGATTAGACAGCATGATTATTGCACAGGTGTGCCTTAGACTGGCCACAAGAAAAGGCCACTCTGAAATCTTCAGTTGTATCACACAGCACAATGCCACAGATGTCGCAAGTTTTGAGGGAGCGTGCAATTGGCATGCTGATAGCAGGAATGTCCACCAGAGCTGTTGCTAGGGAATTGAATGTCCATTTCTCCACCATAAGCCATCTCCAAAGGCGTTTCCGAGAATTTGGCAGCACATCCAACCGGCCTCACAACCGCAGACCAAGTGTAACCACACCAGCCCAAGACCTCCACATCCAGCATGTCCACCTCCAAGATCGTCTGAGACCAGCCACTCAGACAGATGCTGAAACAATCGGTTTGCATAACCACAGAATTTCTGCACAAACTGTCAGAAACCGTCTCAGGGAAGCTCATCTGCATGCTCGACATCCTCATCAAGGTCTCGACCTCACTCCAGTTCGTCGTCATAACCGACTTGAGTGGGCAAATGCTCCACGCGATTGCGTCTGGCATGTTGGAGAGGTGTTCTCTTCATGAATGAATCCCGGTTTACACTGTTCAGGGCAGATGGCAGACAGCGTGTGTGGCGTCGTGTGGGTGAGCGGTTTTCTGATGTCAATGTTGTGGATCGAGTAGCCCATGGTGGTGGTGGGGTTATGGTATGGGCAGGCATATGTTATGGGAGAAGAACACAGGTGCATTTCATGATTATATGTTTGGTCAGTGTATATGTATGTGGCAGCTCGGCTTGTTTACAGCGGGACTCATTTCCTCTTTCAGTATTTTAAACAAAACTGTGCATGTGCAAATGATTTATTCCGGTTGAACAGTTGAATTCTAATCCGACCATTGATACTATCAAGATATTTTGCAGCGGCTACTGTGGTTTAAGAGGCGAAAAAAACTAAATATGAAATGAGGCAAAGAGCCACCCGTATAGGGCGTAGTTTCAGTTATGGGTGCTTTTTCTGTTTGACACATTCAAAAGGTGTTAGGTTTTAGGCCGTTACGTTACGTTACGTTAACACATACCAGTAAAACATGCATGCTAGTGTGTGTTTTAAAAAGGCAGCGGGAGCAAAACTGAGTTGGTTATAATTCAATGAGGTTCATTGTGTCTATAAATTATAGTGCGTACATCAGTTGGTTGTAATTTATTTTGTATTTTTTCAGTCATCAATCAGCATCCAAAAATCCATCACAGTCCTCATCTTCTGTATCTGAAATGAACAGCTGGGCTACATTTCAATCAAACACACCAGCTTCACTTCCATCATCTCAGAGTCCGTCTTGTTGCATTGCGGCTCCTCATCAATGATGTCAGCTTTTCTGCACTTTAACAGTAGTGCAAGCAGACACGTTAGCCCAAGAATCTACAATCCATTCACAAAGCGTGGCGTCACTCTCCCGGTGCTGCCTCACAGTAAAAGGAGCAGAAGATGGACAGCTTTTCATTGTACCCGCTGGAAGTTGCTGTGCGACTGTAGTTCTCGCCTGAATGAAAAGATGGCCCCGTTTCATAAAAAGAAAGCACAAAGACGGACCTCCGAAAATGTTCAGTTTTCATTTCCTCAGCAAACGTTACTGCCTTCAGTCAAGTAGGTCTCGGGCCACCCTGCTTTATTTCCGCGGAAACTCCACTGCGTCATCTTGCCTTGGAGTTTTCCAGCTTCCTCTACTTGCGAACCATGTATTCATTCATTTTATTTATTTTATTTAACCTTTATTTAACCAGGAAAGTCCTGTTGAGATTAAAAACCTCTTTTTCAAGGGAGTCCTGGCCAAGCGGCAGCAGCGACTAAAATACAGTTACATAATTACAAAGAGCAAAACAACAGGAAGTAACAAACCGATTATAAAAAACAAGTGCATGTTAAGGAGTCAGCCTCGAGACCTCTCAGTTTAACTTTAAAAGCATTCAAGGAAATCAACTCTGTCATCTTCCAATCCTTCTGCAACATGTTCCATGCATAAGGTGCAGAATGGAAAAAAGCCTTTTTGCCCAGTTCGGTGCGAGCAAATGGTACAGAGAGCAACACATGATCACGTGAGCGAAGAGAATAAGAATCAACGCTCCTCTGTGACAGTAAGGAAGAGATGTAGGTCGGCAATAGTCCAAGCAGTGCCTTATAAATGAAAGTGTACCAATGAATCCTCCTCCGTATGGCCAGGGCAGGCCATCCCACTCGAGAATACAACTCACAGTGATGTGTCATTGTTTTACAGTTAGTAATGAACCTCAGACAAGAATGATAAACCATGTCAATTTTTCAAAGACATTGAGCTGAAGCATTCATGTAAAACAGGTCATTCATCGTTAACTCTCTGCAGCTGCTCGATTCCCATGTTCTTCCGCGTAGCTGATGCTTGCAGTTTAAACTGTGCTTCATATTCGTGTCTCTTTGCAGGCAACATTTTCAGGGTGTCCAAAACGATGTTGTTCTGTATCATGCAAATACCTGCAAGTTTGTACTATCAGGGGATTGGGTAGGGGTGTCGACTTTCACGTCCTCACTTCTCTCCTTACCGTTCTCATACTGACCTCTCTTGCGTTGTCTTTACCAAAGTCACGGAACAACACATTAGGTGCGCCGCACCATAGTCGTATGGTTGTTAAAATACGGTATATAAATATGGTAAGAGGTAAAGAGCCGCATTCTTATTGGCTTTTTAAACAGCGCACACTGTTCTGTGTCCTGATTGGCTGGAGACCTTGTCAATCATTCTCCTCAGTCCGTGCCATGTCTCCTGTGCAGAAACGCGGAGCTCTTCAGATCAGAAATCTTTGATCGATCAGATCTTTGTTTTCATTCTAAGATCCTGGATCTAATTTTTAGGAAGGTTTGAGAATTTAAACAAGAGAAAAGTGTGAAAATGTTCATGCCTGTCTGAGAAAAGTGTAGAAAGTGTGCAGTGAGGAGTTTTACTGTCATAAACATCTGTAATCATTCTCCGTGGATTTCACTGATCACTATTTTTAGAATGTAACTGCAATAAACGAGGGAACTCTGTACTGGTGAAAAGGTAACAGATATATGCGTAGCTGCAGCAGAAGACAGACAAATTAGCTTCAGTATTATTGGATGAGAAACAGACGCGCAGCTGCGCAAACTGTGAGACGTTTGATGAGTTCAAAGTCTCTGTGGAATTATGACGGGAGAGGGTCCACTATTTATTGTTTTTTTTTTTTTTTTTTAAATGTATCAGTATATTTTTCCTGAATTTTTGTCTTTGAAAATCATGGAAAGTGTTATCTGGTCATTATTTTATTTCATAAATAATGTTATTTATTTTATTAAAAGGATCATGAATGAATGAAGCTTTGTTCATACAACACTTTACAACTCCTTTAAGGTACCAAGGCCTTTACAATGAAAAAGATCTAACATGGGAATAAAAGTTTTAAACCAAAAACTCTAGAATATTCTGTTTTAGAATACATGATACATACAATACATACATTCCATGTTATATCATTCTCACTCCACGCATCTGCTCCTGGTCCGGCCCTTCTTTCCAATTTTAGAACCCAATGTGCCCCCTGAGTTAAAATAATTGCCCACCCCTGGTCTAACAGTTTGTGCTAAAACTGAGCAGCTGCGTCTGTTTCTCATCCAGTAATAATGAAAAGCAAATTTCTCTGTCTTCTGCTGCAGCTACGCATATTTCTGCGTTACCTTTTCACCAGTACAGAGTTATTGTTTATTGCAGTAGTTACGTCTGATCACAGACGTTTATGGCAGTAAAACTCCTCCCTGCCTAAATACACTTTTTTCAGACAGACATGAACAAATAGACCTTCACCTTTTCTCTTGTTTAAATTCTCAAACCTTCATAGAAATTAGGTCCAGGATCTTAGAATGAAAACAAAGATCTGATCAATCAAAGATTTCTGATCTGAAGAGCTCTGTGTTTCTGTACAGGAGACTCGGCACAGACTGAGGAGATTGATTGACAAGGTCTCCAGCCTATCAGGACACAGAACAGTGTGCGCTGTTTAAAAAAATCAGCATAATCGCTCTAAAAGAATGAGCTAAAGCGGGAAAGATGAACTGCAACGTAGAAAGGAAAGATTGTCTTCTGTTCTATTTAACAGAGATTTTAGAGGGTTTTAGGTTGGAGCTCAGACTGCAGAAGGGGGGGGGGGGGGGGGGGGGGGGCAAATGTCACGTCTTGATCGTGAGGCCAGATTAAAAAAACAAAACAAAAGCATGGGTCTCTGATATTGTTCAGTGGGTCGGACCAAACATGGAGGTGGGGGGGATCCAGGCCGTAGTTTGCCCACCCCTGCCCTAGACCAAGTTTATTAATGCACCCGGTGCACTCACTATACTTTAGTCTTTTTTCATCTCCAATAAGAACACATTCAGCTTCAGATACCCATAAACACTCATGACATATAAAAAAATATGCACATAGAAAAAAACACACATGAAAACGTCTGATACTCATTTGATTCCATCTGAGTCATATTTCTCAACACACCCAAGTTAATTCCCCACGATTCAAATGTATATAGATAAATATTCACAGATATAGTTTATGAATGTTTGTATATGTATATATCTATCAATAATCACATGTCTAAATTTGTTTTTCAACTCTTTTATGTTTGGACAGTGTTTTTTGTGTAAACTAGTTCTGTTTCACAGCCTTGCTCCAGATATGGATACACAAAATTGTATTTTGTGCTAGCCTTGAGTATAACTTAACCTTATTCTCAGAAATTATATATTTCCTCTCTTTTATTAAATAACTTTTGTGTACTTTTTTGGTAAATTCTTTTCTGCTTTGAAGATGATTTGAGCTCAATAGTATTCTACCAAATCACAAATACTTCCAAAGTTTTACTCACAAACAAAAACAAACAGCAAGTCCTTGTTGTCTGCCCTCCCATATCCAATAAATGAAGAAAAATACCTTCATATCTGAAGTTGTAATAGCATAACTGCACTTTGTGAATAGAATGCAGTTATATGATGTTACAGCCACATATGTAATATTTCTTGTAAACCTGCCTTGCGGTGTCTGTGGACGTCTTCAGCTTCTGCAGACTTCACAAATCCAGTTAACTGGTTCTTTTGGGAAGTGAAAGACTGCAATGCCACAAACTTAACCTGATGAGCTCGGAGAGGAACACGCCTGCAGCAAACAGCTTTACAGCTATAGTCCAGCCACAGAGAGAAGGATAAAATCAAAGCTATTCCTTTGTTCTATCTGAGGTTCCTGCATCCTTCAGCTGCCCCTTTGGGGGAGCTACCTGTGCATGTTCAAGTGCTCATTTTCCTTCATTCCCATGACATTTAACATTACTCACAAATATTCTTGCAACATTTGCAAAAACATTTATTGATAAAATCACCTGCCGTAGTTTTTGTTTCTCAAAAATCTGACTCAAAATTTACAATTTCTACCTAAAATGTTGATCTCAATATAAATACCTAGCACCTAGTACCTGGTAAATGCCTTTTGAAACTTGGAATGATAATGACACTTGGGAAGACATAAATTGATTTAATTTTAATATATTTAATGTAGTTTATTTAGCAACTGATTTCCTTTCTTATTTATTTTTTTTTTTTTTTTACTGTTTTTACAAAAAATATTTGACCAACAAGGAGATTCCAAACTCTGAAAACTGCACATGCCAATATGACTGATGAAGCAACAGGAGCATCTTCTACAGACCAGTTCACAGATCCAGCAGTGCATGTTGAATTCTGGGACTGGTCAAAGGTGAAAGGCCTTATAAACTTGTGGAAGTCTACAACGGCAGAAGCCAAGTGTTTGTTTTGGAGCCATTGGTGTATTTTTTTAGGCTACAACACCAATTTCAAATAGAATAAATGGAGGAGGATTGCAGCCTCCATTTAGGTGAACCTTTTTGCCAACATTTGCAATGGAATAGCACCATTTACTATATGAAAGACCTGGATTCAGTAACCCCTCCCCTCTCATTTTACAAACAGGAACTACCCACTGTTTTCAGAAAGCCATAGACTTCTATAGAGAAATAAGTAGCTATTGCTCAGTCAACCTATTTGTCAGAATAACCATTCTTACTCTGATGCCTTTTTTTAAACGTCGTGTTTTAAATGTCCTTGAAAATCCAAGGACATTGTCACAATATTGTTTCACTGTGCAAATTATTCAAGTTATAAATTGACCAATCAGATGCCTCACTTAAAGCATTTGGCCCTTATGTCAAACATTTGATTGACAGATTTCATGTAGCCTGCTTTCAAGTAGTAGGGGTGTTGTCTTCTAACAAGCTAACTCCTGATTGGCGAGAGTGGTTACCATAGAAATGCTGACTCAGAATGACTCAGACCAATCCCTCCTTACTAACCATTTCTGGTTCCAACAGGGTGGCTGAATTGATTTCATGTCAATGGTCCAGGAGTAGGTACCATAACCGTTCGGCCTGGAACTTCCGTTCAGGGTCCATCGGGGGTCCTCAGACTAATGCTGACGTCACATTATGTGATTGGCTGTCCGTTGGTCCGATGATGTGTCAGATGGTGATTGGTCTGGACAAATTACGATACTACCACAAAAGAAAATATTATGAAGTCTGTTGTAAACAAACAGAGCTCCAACACAGAGCGAGATTGTCTTCTAAACGGGCCTTTAGTATTGTTATGATTATTATTGAATGCATGTTCGCTTATAGTTTTTTGTATCCGTGCCCCCAGTGCTTTATTATTGGCAGAACGGACCCGGAAGGACAACATTTAGCCGTGCTGACAACATTTTCAGCCACGGCTGAACTTTAACTGGAATAACAAGCGGATTGTGGCAAAATCTCTATAAAAATTACAAAGAATATTGTCAGACACAATTTATGAGGTAAAATAACTTTAGGTTACATAAGGGAACATGAAATGAAAATTTGTAGAGCCCGAGCAGATCTCGAAGCTTCGTAGTTTTTTCAAGTGGGGTTACCGTAGTGTGACGTTACCTTCAGTCAAAAGGACCCCAAACGGAAGTTCCAGGCCAAACGGTTATGGTACCTACACCGGAGGTAAACCCTTTTCTCTGGGTAATGTCACACTCAGACTGTGTCCAAATTCCTTCACTAATCACTACTTAGTGCACTATAGTGTGTTCGCCATTTTATAGAGTGGTCCAAATCTACATTTCCAAAATCGAGTGCCTTCGAAATTTCCTAGAAGAAAACCAGTGTGCATCAATGCTCACTAGATTGGTGAATGTAGACCACAATGCATTGCAATTGAACATTTTTTTGCAAAGAAAACGTATTTAAATAGATTTTTTTAATAAAATATAAACTTTTCATCTTCAGAACACAGTGGATTCATAAATGGTTGTCACATCAATTAGATTTTTACTTTGTAAAATCGATGACGTCATATCCGCAATTTGAAAAAATAAAAGGAGTGAGCATGGTGTCCGAATTGCTTTTAAAATGGCGGCACTACATAGTCCCACACTATATAGTTTTTCAGTATTTAGGGGTTAGGGTGGGAGTTCTGACCCAGCTTCGGTCAGTTCTCATATACAGTCACTGCAATAGCACCAAAATGTACGACCCTGGGAGTATTTCAGGGAGGTAGCTCAGCAGTGCATTTACCTGGTTACTCCTTCCTGCGGGCGGTTCAGTCTAATCAACTCACCTGTTCAGCGTCCTACTTAAGTTCCAGGTTTGTGGTCCAATCCCTCTTCTTCCATTTCCACGATCTCTGCGTTCATCACCCCACCCTCCTCCTCGGCTTCCACCTGTGAGCTCCGTTGGGGTAGTTTAATACCCAAAGTTTTCTATGGAGATCTTTGTTTTATGTATCTGTACGGAACTAAAAGAACTAAACTAAAAGAAATATGGAAATAAATCTTCTTTACTGCATGAGTTGTCTGACTGAAATAGATATGCACTAGTAAAGAACAGACTTACAGATTTACATCATCAGTGAGCTGATTGAGATTTACCATCAGTCAAGTTTCAATGGCCTTAAAGTATTTTTATACATTTGTAGCAGTTTGGGCAAATTCTTGCAGTATCTATAATAGTATACTACTCCATCAGATTGATATGTCCGTAAGTGGGCGGCCAAATACCATTTGCCTTACTAACCCAATTGTTGTTTAAAATAAATAAAAAACTTCTATATGCCATATTTTAGCCCTCTATTAGTAGTATAGATCTGTAATATATTAAACTGGTGTATCATGTAAGCCTAATGAAAAAAAACTGTCATGTACACAAATCATACCATCATATCTTCAAGTTCAGTCATAGACCTGTCAAATGTATGGGTACCTCAATCTATCTTGGTCCTCCTCGGTTGGGATGAAAGGTAATTGCATAATATGAATCATAATGGCTACTTTTTGGCTTAGTGGTCGCCATGTTTGAGGTCTTGACCTTTGAAACGCACATGTGCTGTCATATCTGGTTTATTGACAACAACCATAAAGGCCTGACAGACTGCACTACTCTTGTGAAAGCTTAATTTGGAAATACACATACAAAAGAAAAATAAATAAATCAAACAGTAAAGTCAAAACTGTCACAGCGCTGCCCTAAGGTCATGACAAAATAAAGAAAATTGTATACATTGGTCTTTCATCATTTCTTCATACTGAAAAGTGGAAAAGTTATTGATGTGAGTGGTCCTCTTGTGGATCAGTGACAGTATGCTGTGTGCAGTGTTGACAAAAGCAAACAAATAACAGAAGTAATAGAGGCATTGGCAGCACAGCAGAGACCCTGAGAACTGAGTCTTTAAGCTCTCTGGTCCAAATGTTTCCAATCAGCTCCAACCAGCAATTAAGCCTCTCACACCTACATTAGCTGAAGAGCTCTCAACTCCACCAATGTGACACGGGGACTTGGTTTGTGTGGGACAATGTGAGACACATTAGTAATGCATTGAAGTAGCCCAAGTTGAGTAAACGCAAGCTTTCTGTTTTGCAGCGTGGATGATTACATCTCTTTGCTTTGCCATCTGGCTGATTCAGCGGCAAACAATATATTGCTTGCTGCTCCGTGGACAGCGGGCGCCGCTTCAGCTCGTCCACACAAACAGTCATTTGTAAAAAGCCAAATAGTTAGATAAATACGTCAAAATGGGAGCAAGCACAATCAGAATAACAAGATATCACTTTATTATTAGAGATGGTAGGTTGAACTATGAGATAATCAAACAAAAATGATAAGGTATTATCTGAAATTGTATCTTAAATGATCTTTTTATGTTTGAAGTGGGACTTATTGAAATCTGTCGTTTTGATTTTATTAGAGTTCAAATTTTGAAGTGTTAAAAGGTGTGGTGATTTTGATTGGCAGGTGAGTAGACCCATGTGCTTTACATGTTAGTCTTGGCTGTTTGCTGAATGATGTTGAGGTGGGTGGAGCAAACTCTGATTAATGTGCTCTTCTTACTTCACACACTGAGAATCCCGTGGGTGATGTCGGTGATTGGCCTCCCAGTGTTTATGTATCCATTGCAAAAAGAGGTTGTATGAAAATAGCAGAAAAAACATTCATGTTAAGAGGAAAATCACAAAAAAGTAGTAAAATGATCTGTCCATGCAGCAGGTAATTCTTACTTAACAAGAACTCATATAAGATAATAAAATCCAGGAACAAGGAGTTCCACCCACGCATTCAAAAAAGGGAAAAATCTGCTAAAAAAGCTAAGCTGTGTAAGAGTGATTTACAATTGAACGTTTTACAGCCCAACGAGTATTTATTTGCTAGTTCTAAGCAAATGTTTTTTGTTTGTTTTTTTAGTTTTGTACTTAATTGTAGTTCATTTTGCTTACAGGGTAAAAAAAACTATTGTATTAGGTGGAAATGACTCATTTTAGAACAAAATCTGAACAAAATGGGAATCTTACAGTACAAGTTGGTCCATCTTAAAAATGGCTTCTCCAAGTTATGGAGTAATTCTAGTTATTACAATGCATTTAGATGTCTTATGAACATTTCTTATGGAGCAAAAGGTTTTTGACTAATTTTAATAATAATTTCCTTATATATAGACCCTTAAAGCTCTTAATGAGACAAAAACATTTTTGACTTCTTACCTTGGGTAAAAGGTGTAGAGAAAAGACAAACACCTGCTGGTAGCTGTTGCATGTTGAGTTTTAAAAGTTTGCAAGTATCAAATAGTTTTCAGTGTGGAATAATGGAACCACAACAAAGTGCTTGTACCACAGCAAAACCAGCTGCTGATGGGTGACTTGTGGCCCATGAAGCATTGCTTTCAGTGGAACTGCAGTGACAGTCAAGAGTTTCTGCAATCGAAGTGAATACTGTGCCTAGTGGGACTGCGTGTCCAAAAACAAAACGAAGCATGAAGTCATTTCAAACACAATGTCTAAGTGTCTCTCAAATTTTCTCAAAGCTTTATTAAAAAAGGTTTTTATTTCTATAGACATCTTTTAAATTTCAGAAAGCTTTCTTCGTCTTTCATCACTGTCACTCCTCCTCCAGCTCTGTCTCTGTGGTGACTCCAACGCCTTTGCACCTTTTCTCTCCTTCCACCTAATGACACTGTAGGCTCTCACACCCAACAAAGCTAATTGAAGTGTAACGTAACGACAATTAATTTGTCATGATGTTTTATAGTCAGATTAGTTACGTGTGTAATTGCTCTCTTAATAACCCACTGATTATTTTCTCGTTTCTGTCATAGTCTTTGTTAATTTTGGCAGTGTGACATGGATGGCACTGAAGCCTGTCATTACACAAACAGACCAATTCATGCTGAACCCACCCACATGTGTGCAGGTGTGGACTTAACCTAAACCGAGGGAAGCTCACGCAGATGCTTCTAGATTTCAAACTATTAAGTAGAATTATAGATGTTTTAGCGATTTACTGTGAGTTCATTTCTTTGTCACACCTGGTGGTTCTGCTCGGAAATGAGGTGACTGGTGGGAAACCCTAAAGATGAAGTTTCTCTGAAGAAAATTTAAGATGTGTAGAAAGGAAATCAAAAACACAGCTGCAGATATGTATTGTTTAATCAATGATTATTGCAGAAAATCTAGCATATGATTGGATATTTATTCTATAATGCAATCAAAATCACATCCTTTTGAATTTTTGGCTTGAGTACAGCAAAATCTTTGTTTTGGCTTCAGGAAAAGTAAAACTCATCATTGCACTGCTACTGTAAATGGCGCTGTAAGTGGGTTAACTGGAATGTTGCCATCAGTTTCAATAACTTTTGTTAACTGTGGATTGCTGGCCACCAGCATAAACATCATCAGTGGAGAAACTAGTGATTTGAGGCAGAATTGAAGGAAGTTTCTGTGGAGAGGATGGTCTGGACTTCTCTGGTCAGACTGTTGCCTCTGCAACCTGGCTCCTGGTAAGTATGGATGGAGGGATGGATAGACTTGTTGTAGTTTGTTGTTATTAATGCGATCATTGTGGATTCCTCCTTAATTAAGAGGGAACAGTTTTGTTCAGGACTTTAATAGCCCATATTCTGAGAGAATGTGTAGTCCATTTAAACATTGAGGAAATTGTAGTATTAGGAGTAGGGCTGTCAATCTTTAAAATACTGTCAACGCATCTTTTTTTTTTTTAGTCATTTTAAATTATTATAACAACCACCAGCCAGTCATTGGGATCGCAAAGCACAACAGGAGTAGAGCCCTTTCTCAACAATAGAAGAAGACTGATACATACTTACGTTTCATGCTGCATTCACACCAGGTTTTTTATGAACATGCATGCAGACAACGGACCAGCGCTAAACATGCAGGTAGTGACAGGAAAAAGATTCTTCTTTTTTTGTGTATTTACTGTTTATTAGTGTAGGCTTGATGCGCAATGTCAAGGTGCAAATCCAGCAAATCTTGCTCCAGACCTTTAGTTTTCACAGCTCTGTTCCTATAAATGTCTGTCTTGGAGTCGTGTTAATCCGACAGGACACAAATATTAATGTCTCTTTGATCATGTTTACAACGGTTAGTACTTCCGTGTTGTGAAACAGACGCCACCCACACGTCACTATCAAAACCGAGTCCCTGGTTGGTCACAGTGCTGCGTTGCTAAAATTCAGCGTGAAAAGTTTCTACCGGTTGAACTGTCAGCGCGCGATCAATGAATGTCTGATTTATAAGTAGAGCTCGCTACCGGACTTGAAAACTTGTGTGGCGACGTGCGATCATGGGCGTACCTGTAATTTCCCGAAGTCCTGGTGAGCGCCATTGACTGCAGACTGGGAGGAGCCAGTGCACACCAGAGATTGCTGCAACACAGAGCATCCTTAACGTGTTTAAATGAATGAGGCCTCTGTCATTGGTTGAAGAAGAAAAGGGATTTAAAGACATGACTGGGGTGCTGCACTCTGGCTGTCACCGACATTACTTTTGCAAACTAATGGAGGAAAAATGATTGTAGAAATAAAACCCATGTTCATATAAGTTTTTATTGGTTCCTTTTTCTATGGGAAGTTTAGACAAAGATTCAGTGCAGGGATCAGTCTTTTTTGTGCTAGCATATAGCCTACCTGGGACCTTAATATGATTAGAAATTGAAATTCATGAAATATACATGTAAAATTTTAATTTTGTGAATGCGTCATACATGCATTACCAGTTCACATACAGGAATGAGAATTACAGAGTTGTGGAGATTAATTTTTTTTTTCTCAGAACTGCTGGGCGCACCGGTGTGACCAGGGATTATTATTTAGGCGCACCAATGAAAAATCCAGTTGCACATGCAACCAAATTGGTCACAATCTGTGGCCCTGTTGTTACCCCAATATACAGCTGGATGTATATTGTATATCTGTAATGTTCATCATAGATACTTCAATTGTGAAAGACAGAAGGTAAAAAATAATCCAGGAAATCACAAACAAGATTGCTGATGATCTCCCTCCACCTGGAGCTCCATGAAAGATCTGACCTGGTGAGGATAAATGATCTGAAGAACAGTGTGGAAACAGCCAAGGACAACATGGAGGAAACTGGACTGTACTGGGACTACAGTAACCCACTATATTGTCATGGATGGATTCAAATCCTGAAGAGCTCCAAATACAGCTGCTTTCTTGGAACTTTCTTTTGTTGTAATGACCTTCAGTCAATCAACGGGTTTCAACAGTAGTTTCACCCTAACCAGTATGTTCCCTTTTTTATGGACCTACAACTAATGGGAGCCCAAAAATAGCACTGTTCTGTCTGGTTTAATGGGTCAATTTTATATTGAAAAGGCTCAAAGTACCGGACTGAACCAGAGCTCAGAGGAAACACGGCCAAAGCTAAAGTTAGTCTAAGATTCTTGCAAAATACATTCCTGATCAAAAAAGGACAGGAATATGGAAAGCAAGATGGGTTGACAGTTAATCTCCGAATGATCAACCAAATGAACTTTCTGCCCCCATAGAAAATTTTGGAAGCGTTTAATTTCTCCTACAGCTCATCCACATTGATTTGAAATCTCAACAAAAGGTCCAAAGCTCCTGCTGATTCTAGTCAGAAGAAACCAGCAGTTTAGATCAATTTTCTCCTGCCTATAAAACAAAAACACATTAGAAGAGATACGTTTTGGGCCAATTGAGACTCTTCTTCCACTGTGGTTGTACATTTGGGTTTATAATTAAACAGCTTTTATTTTTTATTTATTTATTTATTTTTTGTCATATCACACTTTTACACATTAGATTTATTTTAATAGTTGTGTATTTGATTAACATTTCTGGTTTGGGATTTTTTTAAAATCACATTATTAAATGTTTTCATAGGATTTTATTAGCTTCTTCCCCTTTCCTTAATTTAAAAAGCAGTAAAGAGTTTAACAAGTAACACAAGCTGAATCTTTCTTCTTCCATATGAACACCCTTCAGGGATTTTACTTTGTGTCATCAGAAAGTCTGGTCTGAGAGCACCGACCCGCTGTAGGAAGCAGCTTTACTTTTGATCATGGCTCAAACTCTTTACTGATTTCTCACCCACAACCAAAGCAGAGCAGGGTTGATGCAGCTTTGTCCTTTCTCTAAGCTGCGGTAATGTATTGCTGACGTGTGTGACACGTGCAGGAAGCCTCATGGGGGCAGTGTTGCTCACAGGTTTCCGGCTTGCTTCCCTTCCGAACATTTCCTCTCAGTTTCTTCTTTATTTATGTGTTCTGTGCAGAGGAAAATGCAGTCATGCAGTCATTTTCTTCTAAAACAACACAAAGAGTGACTTTGCAGAAGCTTCTTCAGGTCTTTGGCGGTGGAGCTGAAATACATTTAAAAGCAGCATCAGTCAGGTATATAAACACACCTTTAACTTCTAAAGTAGTGAAAATTATTTATCTTTTATCAGCTTTATCTCCATAAGTTGCTGATGGTGACTTTAAAGCTTTGGATAAAAACTTCAGAATAATGGATTAGATGAAAAAGCATCATTTGTCCATGTAAAAAAAACAATAAATGAATGGTTTTAAGTCAGCAGAATCAAATTCAACAATAAAGCAAACAAACATCTGAAATTGGTTGAGCGTGCCTCTGGGGTTTTGTGTACGAAAAGCCATGAAAGCATTAAATTTCCATTACATGCTATTGTGTTTTCCTGACTGCACTTCCACTTGAACGCTTATAATTGACCTCATTAGGGTCCAGTGATAAGAGAGCCTGCTGGAGCTCATGAGACAAACTGCAGGGATTTTCATATTTGTATTCATGGCCTGTTGTGTGCCGTTTAAGGTGGCGCAGCGTTGGATTCCACCGTTCACCAGGACACGACTGAGGAGAAACGAAGGATTAATGATCGCGCTCAGGTCATATAATGACAATCCCAGCATTAAGCCTATTATATTTCTCAGCTCCTTTAATGGATACATGCAAAATGGAAAAGATAGATTTTGACATTGAGGTTGACGGAGAATACAAATGAAAACAAACACAAAAAAAGAATTTGGGCATTAAATGCTGACTTAAAGCTAATTAACTTCATAAAAAAAATAAAAGCATTAAGCTATGAAATACTGTGAACAACTTTATGTTCTACATCCTAATTAACCTTTTGAACATGTTTTTATTATTTTTATTAAGTGAATAGCTAAAATATTTTTAATTGCCCTCTTTATTAATATTGATAGTATTTACTTTATAGTTGGAGTGTTTTATTTTTAATTATTTTCCTTTTAGTCCTTCTCTAACTTTTAATTTGTGACTCCAGGAACTTTTGGTTGTGTTTCTTTTAAAATAAATTTGCTTTTTCATTCAGTTCATATTAATCTTCTTTAATTTTTGTGTCCATGTTTTTAATTTGTTAAAAACATCACTAAATAATTAGAACTTTCAGACTGAATACTTACTGAACACAGTGAATCACTATATATTTATGTGCAATGTAAAAACAAGACACATTTAATTAACCACACAGTGAACTCATAAGGATGTAGATCCAGGACTCCTGAAATGCATTTCCATCCATGTCATAAAAAGTGTTGCACCGAAATAGAGGATTGATTAAACAAGAGGTTACAGTCTTTCACCTTTTGTGCATTTATATGCAGCCTCAAGGGGGCACAATCCAGTGCTTTCCTGTGCCAGTCCCACGTTCAGGTAAATGCAGAGGGTTGTGTCAGGAACGTAAAACCAAACCCAAACCAGTCATGCAAATCCCACAGAACTTTCATGTTGGACTGGTTGTGGCTTTGGTTAACAATGACTGCTAGGTGATGTAAACCCAGAGTATGCTGGTAGAAACAGGACTACTGTTGGTAAAACTAATTCATGAGGTAAGCCTGTTTGTAGAATGAAAAAAGGAAAGAGGAGTGAAGGACTTTTGACAGAAAAAATTAGATAGTAGTCTGATATGATGGGAAGAAGAAAGGTGGATCTCCTGTGGAGACCAGATGGAAAGAACGGACGGCTCATAGATTGAAACCAGCTGTTTTACATGGTGTGGATGGAAAGAGGAACCAAGGAGGAGAGATCTTGAAGGAGGAGTTTGATAAGAATGTGTGATGAGTCTGAAACTTGAAGCTCAAAGAGAGATTTAGAGAGTCTTGCCAGTGGTTTGCCCCCCCCAGGAGGGAAGTGGAGAAGACCATCTGCATGGAAGGGATTCAGGGTATCCCTAGACATTAGGGGCGTTGGAAAAAATTATGATATCGCACTATTTCATTTGGTGATACTTGTATCGATTGAAAATGCGGTCAGGATGATATTATTTAATCATTTATGATTGTCCTTCAGTGTCTGACTCTTGTTTTCCACTTAAACCCCGGCCGCTAGTTGGCAGCAGAGCACACAGAGCCTCTTACAGCAGATCTACACAGCATAAAAAAACTACAAGATCTCAGAGAAGCAGCTTTTTTCGTGGTTATGGGACATGAACTACTTAGGTTTTACTTGGGATGGGTAACAAACTGAAACTCTGTGCCAAGCTGCTGCCAGTAACATATAAAAACACAGATTGCGGTGCTTTGTAACAAACTCAGATAAGAATGAGGGAAGCAGTGCAGCTGCACAGCAGCTAATAGGCTTATAGCCAAAATGCTATCGGCAAAGCGGGCCAAAGTTCTGCAGAACCTCCCAGCAATAGATTCTAGTTCAGCAGTCTGATGGATCAGAGTGATGTGTACAACGCTCTGAAAAAAGGCCAACGTTGTGGCGATGACCGTTACTAGTTTAATTCCGCGTGTGAGAAAGCATGGCTGCAGCTGCAGTGCAGACTGTCTTGTAAACAAAGCATCTTTGTCACATTAAAGAAACTCTCCTTCACCCTGTCATGCTGCCTCATCATCACACTTTAGTGTTTCTGCAGAGAAACAAACCCAAACCCCCTTATTTTCGAAACTCCATTTAGGCTCCTGAACCGTTTAAAAGTTCTGGAGAAGCTACATGCAACATTTTACTTTCTAAATCATACTTTTAGAACCTTATTGGTTAAGGCACATCCATTCCATTTTTTTTCTTACTCTGAAAAATATTTTGTTGTGGAAATCAGACAACGTTGACTATTCCCTTTCTATATTTTAAGTTCCCAAAATAAAAGCACTATGAATTTGCCTTGGTAAAAGTAACTGCTATATGAGATACAGTTGCAGTGCTTCCCATTGTGATCATTAAATAAACTGAATTTTACAATTTTATTACAACGGAAGATGTATTGAAATGTAGGTAGAGTTTTTTCTAAGTCATACTTTAAAAAGAAAGAAAGAAAATGTGTTCCGGTACAATATCTGGATACTTATTGTGTCGCCAGACTCTTGCCACACCCCTGCTAGACATGCAAGAGTGTTGACTGCAACAGACCTTTGTAGGTGAGAAAAACTGATGAAGAGGAAGTGATGGAGAGGTTTGGTCTTAAGACAGCACAAGGACCAATGGTGGTGGACTTTTCAGGGAGGAGCTAAAACAGGCTTTGGGTGATCAGGACGTTCTTGGAAAAAAAAAAACGAAGCAGACATTGTGATTATTTTAGCATGGTCTTACTGGAAAACCTCTGTCTGGTCATCCATATGGATGGGACGCTGCCATATATCACCAAGGAGCATTGGTGCAGAGCCCTGACAGCCCCACCCCCACACATGACAATCTTACCAAATGTCTAGGTTATTTGACATACCTAAATGAGTCAGAGCTTCCCCCGATACCCTGTAATATTTCTGATCTGACCTGAAGACAGATCAATAAGGCTTATGGGAAAGTTGTGATCATTCCCTGAAGTGAAACATCTCACAATCTCTGTCTCCACTGATCGGTTACAATAGACAATCTGCTTCATTGACATCCATGCCAGACTGGTGCAGGTGGAAGGGATTATCCCTTCACAGGCTGCAATTCTACATTTTGAAACTCTTGACTAGAAACTATAATTTTTGTTTATATAGCTACCTACTGTCAACTCTGAGCTCTGATGGGACGACAGTGGCTCAGGTGGTTGAGCGGGTCGTCCAATGATCGAAGGGTCAGCGGTTCGATCCCCGCTCCCACCAGCCAAATGTCGTTGTGTCCTTGGGCAAGACACTTCACCCTCCTTGCCTCCAGTGTGGCTCCACTGGTGTGTGAATGTGCATAGATGATCCCGGTGATGGTCAGAGGGGCCGTAGACGCGAAATGGCAGCCACGCCTCTGTCAGTCTGCCCCAGGGCAGCTGTGGCTACATCAGCAGCTTACCATCACCAAGTATGACTGAGGAGTGAATGAATAATGGACACAATGTAAGCACTTTGAGCGTCTGGAAAAGCGCAGAAAAATCCAATCCATTATTATAACAAATCCAAGGCCTTCATGTCTCTCTTCAGTTTTAACGTCACTGCTGGTTGACTCCTAATGCCGAGCATTCACAGTACTGCACTGCGTTGATTTATGTTTTCAACAAATGCTCATCTGTATTAATGCAGATCTTTGATTGTTGCTTCATAAAACCGGTGTGCAGATTTAATCGCTTGGCTCAGGCAGATAAGAATGTGTGATGCATCGCAGAAATAAAAAAGAGACTCAGAAAACTGGAAGGGGCACCTGGTGTGAAAAATGGTAACAGATTTGGAAAAATCAGCTTTAAAATCTGGCAGATCTTTTCTTTATTTGGGTGGAATCCTGGTTTCCAAAAACAGGAATTCAAAATTTTTATGTTTGAGCTTTTATTTACAGCTGGCCGACAGCTTTGAACATTTTTCCTATGAAACATGATGCAAATTAACAATAACTTAAAAGAAAACTAATTCTAACCCATCTATGTAGAAATCAAGTTCTTTGAAAAGAGAAAGAGCCAACCTTTTGCCACAGCGGCATAGCAGTACCGGCGGCGCCTCCTACTGGTCGCCACATGTAACGCACCTCACTCAAACAAGTGTTTTTTAAAATTCAGAAAAAGAAGGGGTTATTTTCTCTCACTGTTTTTTTTTTATTTTTATTTTTTTAACCTACTACACACAGACACTCCCTGAATTCTGCAGGGTGTGGAGAGGGAGCATCCACTCATGGGGCAGAAGGCTGGGGACAGTCTGTTTCCATTCTAGATCCCATCTTTATGAGATTTTCTGCTGTTGCCACTTTCGAAAGAAATAAATTTAAGTCCAGGTAGACAAATAGATAAATTTAGATAATAGATAAATCTATTAGTTAGATGGAATAAGTAGTAGTTTAGAAACTGATCATTTCAATAGTTTTGAACTTTATCTTGGTGTTTTTTTTTTAAATTAATTTTCAGTTTAATACAAATAAAAAATAATTTGTGCCATTTTCCACTCAATTGTCATAATCTTACCTGGTCCTGCCCATCCAGTGGTAACCATGACAACACCAGAAGCAGGTAGGTTCCCTTCTTCTGCCGCATCACTAGAGGGAAGACAGGCTGTTGTGCAGTTGTAAAATACAGGGTCGCTGGGTTAGATTTGCACTTGCGCGGTTTTAAGGTTCGCTCACTCAGCTCCTAAATACACTTGCTCTATTCTCTTTGCGCTCATTGAATTCATGGCAGCCATAATCGCCATACAGATGGTGTTTGATTGTAGATCATTTTCAACTTTGTAGTGAGAAAAATTGGAGTGGGATCACCATGTGTGTCATTGTTTGGGTGAGAGTCAAGATATGTATGTAAAGTATGTACAATTCACATTAGTCTTGCACGATAAATCGCAAATTTATCGTTATCGCAATTTCAGTCAGACAACTCATGCAGTAGTAATAATATTTATTTTTCACATCTTTTAGTTTGCTTTCACATTCTTTGACATTCACTTTCCTTTAAGTTAGCATTCACTTTCCTCCGAGTAAGCATTTTGCATTCCTCCAATTTAGCATTTCACTTTCCTTCAAGTTAGCATTTCACTTTCCTTCAACTTTGCATTTCACTTTCCTTCAAGTTAGCATTTCACTTTCCTTCAAGTTAGCATTTCACTTTCCTTCAACTTTGCATTTCGCTTTCCTTCAAGTTAGCATTTCGCTTTCCTTCAAGTTAGCATTTCACTTTCCTTCAACTTTGCATTTCACTTTCCTTCAAGTTAGCATTTCACTTTCCTTCAAGTTAGCATTTCACTTTCCTTCAAGTTAGCATTTCACTTTCCTTCAAGTTAGCATTTCACTTTCCTTCAAGTTAGCATTTCACTTTCCTTCAAGTTAGCATTTCACTTTCCTTCAAGTTAGCATTTCGCTTTCCTTCAACTTTGCATTTCGCTTTCCTTCAACTTTGCATTTCGCTTTCCTTCAACTTTGCATTTCGCTTTCCTTCAACTTTGCATTTCGCTTTCCTTCAACTTTGCATTTCACTTTCCTTCAACTTTGCATTTCACTTTCCTTTAACTTTGCATTTCACTTTCCTTTAACTTTGCATTTCACTTTCCTTTAACTTTGCATTTCACTTTCCTTTAACTTTGCATTTCACTTTCCTTTAACTTTGCATTTCACTTTCCTTTAACTTTGCATTTCACTTTCCTTTAACTTTGCATTTCACTTTCCTTCAACTTTGCATTTCACTTTCCTTCAACTTTGCATTTCACTTTCCTTCAACTTTGCATTTCACTTTCCTTCAACTTTGCATTTCACTTTCCTTCAACTTTGCATTTCACTTTCCTTCAACTTTGCATTTCACTTTCCTTTAACTTTGCATTTCACTTTCCTTTAACTTTGCATTTCACTTTCCTTTAACTTTGCATTTCACTTTCCTTCAACTTTGCATTTCACTTTCCTTCAACTTTGCATTTCACTTTCCTTCAACTTTGCATTTCACTTTCCTTCAACTTTGCATTTCACTTTCCTTTAACTTTGCATTTCACTTTCCTTTAACTTTGCATTTCACTTTCCTTCAACTCTGCATTTTACTTTCCTTCAACTTTGCATTTCACTTTCCTTCAACTTTGCATTTCACTTTCCTTCAAGTTAGCATTTCACTTTCCTTCAAGTTAGCATTTCACTTTCCTTTAAGTTAATATTTCCAGTGATGAAAGTCTTCCGGGAATTCCCGGAAATCCGGGTTTTTGAGCAAACCGATCGTGTTTTCCGGGAAATAAAGACCTGATCGCTTTCCGGATGAAAAAAATATCTGAAATTTGCGAATTTTCACTTATTTTCAATATTTCTCCGTGGATCGCTTTCTCTATGGGCCCGGCTGTCTTGTCTTCCCGGCCGAATTGACCAATGACGGGACGTTTTAGTTGCTTTTGGATGCGTCGACGGCTCTAATTGGCTCCGTCTGTACCACGTGGTCAGCGGACCCACGCTAAACTTTCACAAACAAATCTCAAGAGTGTGCGATTAAATTTGTGTTAAAATAATGGCGGGCATCGTCATTATTGAGCTTGGTCACGACCTCAGTTGTGAGAAGAAGATAAAGACAAATTTGAGTGGTCTTGGCTGGAGGAAAAAGACAAATATGGCGATTTCTTTTCAACGTACGTTCACAAGACAAATATGTTGGAGGTGAGTACAACTGTTGTTCAGAATTTCACTCTCCGTTCTAATACAATTAGTTACGGTGGAAATTATGCAGAGATTAGGGTAATGGCTGACGAAGTGTGCGTTATTATTACTTTTTTCACGTCGGACGGTTGCCTCCGCGAAGTGCGTTAAAGTAATAACGCACACTGAGGCCATTAACCCGCTTATACCACGGTCACTTACAAAAGCAATACATATCAACCAGTTTTTAGTCCTTAATTTTTTTTCCCGATTTGTATTGCTTTTCTCACAAAAAGCGGACTATATCGCGACGCATCACGTAACACATAGTCCGTCGCGCAGCATCACCGCTGGAGTCAAGATTCAGCGATATATATATAATAGATGCTGATCGTCCCGATGGGTTGAATAAAGCATCAGTTCAGAGAGAAAGTTCACCTCTTACTGCTTGTTTTTGTCCAAATGGTGAAGCAAAAGGTTTAAAAGAAGCCAGCGCAGTGATACAATAAGTTAAACTAGGTGACCGGAATCAGGTTTTAATGCACACCCAGCAGCCAATCAGAATCGAGTATTCCACCGGGCCATGGTATGAAACATGCTTATACATTGTTTGAAACCCCCCTTGTAGATTTTCTTGATCTGACTGCAGAATAACAGACCACATTGATCAAAACTGAAACATCTGAATACATTTCTTTATCTAATTTATTTGTATTTATTCCTAATTACCAATTATTTAGTTCAGTTTTGCTCAAAAACATATTATTGACATTAATTATAATTATAAGTATTTGGTGGTTTGGACCCACACTCCCTTAAAAAAGAATGTTAACGATGTTTAATTTTGTTTGTTTGTTTTGATATTTCCCAGATTACTAAGTATTGGTGTTAAGGAATTTATGTATTATGTTATAGAAAGATAGTTTAAAGCAGATCCCATATTTTGATATAATTATAGTTTGAGAAAACAGTATTTCTAAAGCAGAAATCGTTCAAATAAATGAGGTACTTTCATAGAATATCATAGTTACTGGTGTTTTTTTGCCATTTGGGGCTTTGATGTTACTATATTTTAGCCACTGTATGTTTTGCAGCTTTAAGGAAAAGCTTAGATTGTAGGATTGTGTTACTTTTAGCAATTATCTAAATTCTTTTTCAGGACCAGCAAGTCCTGGTTAGTCAAACTAGGGGTTTGAATGACAAATCATGATGCTCCAATTAGTCTTAGTTTCTTGATTAAGAAGTGAATAACTAGCTGCCAGAATGTACCAGAATGCATCTAAGACCAAGTATTTTTCAAAAATTTCGATCCGCGCCGCCATAACGCTCAAAGAAAAGTTCAGGGGATTTTTCCTGGCCTGACTTTCATGACTGTATTTCACTTTCCTTCAAGTTAGCATTTCACTTTCCTTTAACTTTGCATTTCACTTTCCTTTAGTTTGGCATAAAACTCTGTGCAATTCCAAGAGACAAATTTCCATAAACTTTTGGGTAATAACTACCCCTAACGGAGCTCACGGAGGAGGGTGGGGCAAAGAATGCATTGCTGCAGTAAAGAAGGATGAACAACTTACACACCTGGACTTAAATAGGATGCTGCACAGGTGAGTTGATTAACTGACCCACCCTAGGGGAGTGGCCTAAGGAAAAGCCTGCCTGAGTTGCCTGCCCGAAATGCTCCCAAGGTCGCTCACTTCAGTCAGACAACTCATGCAGTAGTAATAATATTTATTTTTCACATCTTTTAGTTTGCTTTCACATACTTTGACATTCACTTTCCTTTATGTTAGCATTCACTTTCCTCCGAGTAAGCATTTTGCATTCCTCCAATTTAGCATTTCACATTCCTTCAACTTAGCATTTCACTTTCCTTCAAGTTAGCATTTCACTTTCCTTTAACTTTGCATTTCACTTTCCTTTAACTTTGCATTTCACTTTCCTTCAACTTTGCATTTCACTTTCCTTCAACTTTGCATTTCACTTTCCTTCAACTTTGCATTTCACTTTCCTTTAACTTTGCATTTCACTTTCCTTTAACTTTGCATTTCACTTTCCTTTAACTTTGCATTTCACTTTCCTTCAACTCTGCATTTCACTTTCCTTCAACTTTGCATTTCACTTTCCTTCAACTTTGCATTTCACTTTCCTTCAACTTTGCATTTCACTTTCCTTCAAGTTAGCATTTCACTTTCCTTCAAGTTAGCATTTCACTTTCCTTCAAGTTAGCATTTCACTTTCCTTCAAGTTAGCATTTCACTTTCCTTTAAGTTAATATTTCCAGTGATGAAAGTCTTCCGGGAATTCCCGGAAATCCGGGTTTTTGAGCAAACCGATCGTGTTTTCCGGGAAATAAAGACCTGATCGCTTTCCGGATGAAAAAAATATCTGAAATTTGCGAATTTTCACTTATTTTCAATATTTCTCCGTGGATCGCTTTCTCTATGGGCCCGGCTGTCTTGTCTTCCCGGCCGAATTGACCAATGACGGGACGTTTTAGTTGCTTTTGGATGCGTCGACGGCTCTAATTGGCTCCGTCTGTACCACGTGGTCAGCGGACCCACGCTAAACTTTCACAAACAAATCTCAAGAGTGTGCGATTAAATTTGTGTTAAAATAATGGCGGGCATCGTCATTATTGAGCTTGGTCACGACCTCAGTTGTGAGAAGAAGATAAAGACAAATTTGAGTGGTCTTGGCTGGAGGAAAAAGACAAATATGGCGATTTCTTTTCAACGTACGTTCACAAGACAAATATGTTGGAGGTGAGTACAACTGTTGTTCAGAATTTCACTCTCCGTTCTAATACAATTAGTTACGGTGGAAATTATGCAGAGATTAGGGTAATGGCTGACGAAGTGTGCGTTATTATTACTTTTTTCACGTCGGACGGTTGCCTCCGCGAAGTGCGTTAAAGTAATAACGCACACTGAGGCCATTAACCCGCTTATACCACGGTCACTTACAAAAGCAATACATATCAACCAGTTTTTAGTCCTTAATTTTTTTTCCCGATTTGTATTGCTTTTCTCACAAAAAGCGGACTATATCGCGACGCATCACGTAACACATAGTCCGTCGCGCAGCATCACCGCTGGAGTCAAGATTCAGCGATATATATATAATAGATGCTGATCGTCCCGATGGGTTGAATAAAGCATCAGTTCAGAGAGAAAGTTCACCTCTTACTGCTTGTTTTTGTCCAAATGGTGAAGCAAAAGGTTTAAAAGAAGCCAGCGCAGTGATACAATAAGTTAAACTAGGTGACCGGAATCAGGTTTTAATGCACACCCAGCAGCCAATCAGAATCGAGTATTCCACCGGGCCATGGTATGAAACATGCTTATACATTGTTTGAAACCCCCCTTGTAGATTTTCTTGATCTGACTGCAGAATAACAGACCACATTGATCAAAACTGAAACATCTGAATACATTTCTTTATCTAATTTATTTGTATTTATTCCTAATTACCAATTATTTAGTTCAGTTTTGCTCAAAAACATATTATTGACATTAATTATAATTATAAGTATTTGGTGGTTTGGACCCACACTCCCTTAAAAAAGAATGTTAACGATGTTTAATTTTGTTTGTTTGTTTTGATATTTCCCAGATTACTAAGTATTGGTGTTAAGGAATTTATGTATTATGTTATAGAAAGATAGTTTAAAGCAGATCCCATATTTTGATATAATTATAGTTTGAGAAAACAGTATTTCTAAAGCAGAAATCGTTCAAATAAATGAGGTACTTTCATAGAATATCATAGTTACTGGTGTTTTTTTGCCATTTGGGGCTTTGATGTTACTATATTTTAGCCACTGTATGTTTTGCAGCTTTAAGGAAAAGCTTAGATTGTAGGATTGTGTTACTTTTAGCAATTATCTAAATTCTTTTTCAGGACCAGCAAGTCCTGGTTAGTCAAACTAGGGGTTTGAATGACAAATCATGATGCTCCAATTAGTCTTAGTTTCTTGATTAAGAAGTGAATAACTAGCTGCCAGAATGTACCAGAATGCATCTAAGACCATGTATTTTTCAAAAATTTCGATCCGCGCCGCCATAACGCTCAAAGAAAAGTTCAGGGGATTTTTCCTGGCCTGACTTTCATGACTGTATTTCACTTTCCTTCAAGTTAGCATTTCACTTTCCTTTAACTTTGCATTTCACTTTCCTTTAGTTTGGCATAAAACTCTGTGCAATTCCAAGAGACAAATTTCCATAAACTTTTGGGTAATAACTACCCCTAACGGAGCTCACGGAGGAGGGTGGGGCAAAGAATGCATTGCTGCAGTAAAGAAGGATGAACAACTTACACACCTGGACTTAAATAGGATGCTGCACAGGTGAGTTGATTAACTGACCCACCCTAGGGGAGTGGCCTAAGGAAAAGCCTGCCTGAGTTGCCTGCCCGAAATGCTCCCAAGGTCGCTCACTTCAGTCAGACAACTCATGCAGTAGTAATAATATTTATTTTTCACATCTTTTAGTTTGCTTTCACATACTTTGACATTCACTTTCCTTTATGTTAGCATTCACTTTCCTCCGAGTAAGCATTTTGCATTCCTCCAATTTAGCATTTCACATTCCTTCAACTTAGCATTTCACTTTCCTTCAAGTTAGCGGTAACGCTTTCTTTTACAGTACAGTACTTACAGTGTACTTAAGTGGTATTTACATGGTACTTATTGTGCAACTACTGGGTACTTTCAGGGTACTTACATGGTACTTTTTATAGAATTTACTGGGTACTTACTATGGAATTCACTGGGTACTTACATGGTACTTTTTTGTGTCTTATCTGTACTTACATGGTACTTACTGTGTATTTATATGGTACTATTTGGTTCATACCTTTGTGGTACATACTGGGTATTTATAATATACTTACTGGGTATTTACATGTTGTGCAAAGGTGTCTTTTATGGTACTTACCACATGTATGAACAAGGCAAGTACAAATAAAGTACCTTGACCTTTAGGTCTGCACTCACTGCATTTTTCATGGTATTTACTATGAATTTACCACAGAAACTACCCCTTAAGTACACTGAAACTGGACTGTAAAAGAAAGTCAGCCCTATTTCCACTCAACTACATGGTACTTTCATTACTAAATACTGGGTATGTTCACTTGGATATTACTTGGTACTTACCCCTTAAGTACACTGGAACTGTACTGTAAAAGAAAGTCAGCCCTATTTCCACTCTATTACATGGTACTTTCAGTAGTAAATACTGGGTATACCTTCCCATACAGTGTACATACACACTTGGTCTTTACTTGTTGGTAAAGGTCAAATAACTGCATTGTAAAAACATATTCCTGCTTCTTGTAACATGAGGCAAATGTAAAGAGAAACAACACAGCAGTGAAAACAACAATCTTTAATATGAAACACTTCTGCAGCATTCCCAGCAAATTCCCAGCGCACTTGAATGCAGCATGACAACCCCCCCCCCAGGGTGAACGTGCATTAATCCGAGAGCCTCGAGGCGCGTGCAACAGTTTGAATTTCTCTTCATTTGGCAGGTAAGCCAGTGTTTTTGTAAATATTGGATAAATTATATGTAAATATTTAAACTGATCAAACTTTTTAAAGAAGCTAACCTCGTGATTTCAAGCCGCTCTCTCTGTGTTTGAAACGTGACGTCAGAGCATGTCTGCTACTTTACTGCAATAATGCAGTTATTTCAAAATGTATAACTTTTCAAAGTTTGTAATGAAAATCTACAAACATTGTTGTTACTTACCAGGAGAGGAGCACCTGTCAAACTAGCACGTAGCCTAAATGATAACGTCTGTTGTTCGGTGCTCGTTTGAGCGCATGTCTTTCTGGGAAAATCAAAGAAAGGCGTTTATTTTGAAAATAATGATGACGTACTTCCGTCTTTTTACCGCTTTAGATCAGCCATGGTGAAGAAAACATCCCAGAAGAATCCGTGAAGCCACAGGAGCGTAAGATAAAGTAAGCTAAATTCACCAAGTGGACATATTATTTACATGAATGTAGAGTTTAACTGCATTTTCCCCATTTTCTTTTCTTTCTCCGTTTTTATTTTATTTTTTATTTATTTTATCAAATATGATAGAGACAACAATACCAACCAACAGTGAAGGTAACTGTTTGAAAATATAAAACATATTTTGAGTAACTGTATTGACTTTGAAATTGCCTATTTATTTTTCCTTTTCGTTTACACTGCCATGTGTTTGATGCTAATGCAAATTGTAGGTGCGAATAATATTTATAAAGAAGAAATACACACAGCAATTGCCAATTAAAACATTACTTTGACATTCTTTGTCTAAACAAATTAGATTTTTTATGGCAATTTTGATTTTTTTTCTTTGATTTCTTTTTTGTTGTTATGGTTAATGTAACTAAAATAAAAAGTTGTGAATAATCTATCATGTTTATAAATGAGGATAATTGATGAATTTCAAGCATTGCAGTCAAAGCAATAAAGAATTCACAGAAATTTATCAAACTCATTACAGAAATGATTAAATAAGTGAAATATATTTTGTACTTTATAAAAGTCTTTATGCTTTTTATGTTCATTTGAGCTTTTATTGTGAATTTTCTTGCAGTTACAAACCCTGAAGAAGTCCTGCACCGTTACCAAACTCTGCTGAAGGTATGGTAAGGTCAGAAGACCAAGTGTGTATGTAGACTGTATAGGAAGGTAATACATGAACATACCCAGCATTTACTACTGAAAGTACCATGTAATAGAGTGGAAATAGGGCTGACTTTCTTTTACAGTACAGTTCCATTGTACTTAAGGGGTAAGTACCAAGTAATATTCAAGTGAACATACCCAGTATTTAGTAATGAAAGTACCATGTAGTTGAGTGGAAATAGGGCTGACTTTCTTTTACAGTCCAGTTTCAGTGTACTTAAGAGGTAGTTTCTGTGGTAAATTCATGGTAAATACCATGAAACATGCAGCGAGTGCAGACCTAAAGGTCAAGGTACTTTATTTGTACTTACCTTGTTCATATATGTGGTAAGTACCATAAAAGACACCTTTGCATGACATGTAAATACCAAGTAAGAATATTATAAATACCCAGTATGTACCACATAGGTATGAACCAAATTGCACCATATAAATACATGGTAAGTACCATGTAAGTACAGACTAGACACAAAAAGTACCATGTAAGTACCCAGTAAAGTCCCATAAGAGTACCACGTAAGTACCCAGTAAAGTCCCATAGAAAGTACCATGTATGTACCCTGAAAGTACCCAGTAGTTACACAATAAGTACCATGTAAATACCACTTAACTACACTGTAAGTACTGTACTGTAAAAGAAAGCGTTACCAAGTTAGCATTTCACTTTCCTTTAGTTTGGCATAAAACTCTGTGCAATTCCAAGAGACAAATTTCCATAAACTTTTGGGTAATAACTACCCCAACACCAATTTAATCAGGTTGGAAAGAAATTAATTGTATATCAGTATGTAATCAGATGAAGTGTGTTTCAAAGGCATTCCATATTCAGACTTACAAGTATGACTGCTATGTGTGACCCGGCACCTTTGACCGTTGGGCCGCTCCCATTCGAGTACAGCGCCAAGAAGGGAACACGCTATCTAGTGGATCTGCTATGTGTGACCCGGCACCATTGACCATTGGGCCGCTCCCGTTCGAGTACAGCGCCACGAAGGAAACATACTATTTATTGAGTCTGCTATGTGTGATCCGGTGCCATTGACCATTGCGCCACTCCCGTTCGAGTACAGCGTCACAAAGGGAACATACTATTTATTGAGTCTGCTATGTGTGACCCGGCACCATTGACCGTTGGGCCACTCCCGTTCGAGTACAGCGCCAAGAAGGGAACACACTATCTGGTGGATCTGCTATATGTGACCCGGCACCAAAGACCATTGGGCCACTCCATTTCGAGTATAGTGGCAAGTAGACGGCACAACTTAACATACAAGTCTGAAGCTTCCACTGGAATAATATAATAAAGCTTAAGTGATATCCATAATTTAAAAGCTTCCATCTGAGAACTATGAACGAGCTTAACGCTATAATTTTTTATGCTTCCATCCGGCTCATAAGATACGAGCCTAAGTAACCTTGAATTTCGGGCTACAAGCATATCGTAACACAGCTTAGAACGTCCAAATTTTGAGACTTCCACCCGGTAAATAGTTTTCAATAAAATCTTATCTGAGATTTTGTATGCCATTTTGATACTCACATATCAGTTGATTCAAGTAAGATAACTTATTGAAACTCTGAAGAGGTTTACCACCCCATCACTTCAGTGCAGAGTAGGTGCGTGGAATGCAGTCGTCGTTGCATATCCAGATCAAGTTGAAGGGGCAACAATCTGCAGGGGGTCTGCAGGACGAGCAGAGACTTTGGAACTAGGAAACCATCCGACTTCGTCGAGGGCTTGACGTCATCCTCCAGAAACTGAATTGCTGACCGGGGAGTATGGGTCACAGGCTCAGGAAGCGATGCATAGATAGACAAAGCAGTATTAGTCTTGGCAATGAATACATACATAATATAGACCTGATTAGTTTAGAAAGCTTAAGATGAAAGGGAATAAAGTCCTTTTAAGAACAACTCTGAGAAAGAGACATCAAGTAGTGAGTTTAAAGAGAAGGTTCTGTGTATTCATAGTACCATAGAAAGCCATTAGCACAGATTCCAACAAGAAAGACAGTCTATATGGAACCTGCACGTAATATATCAGCAAAATATATATTTTTATATATGCATCAATAGTAAGAGAGAAGTAACCTTTATTCATTTCCGGAGGGACGCACCTTAGGAAGGCCACAGAGGAGCAGGCGAATAAAAGGATAACCAAGGGCCAAGGATATTACGTAGATGAGGAAGGTCGCCATCCCACGTAGCATGGACAGCGGCTCGGATAGATTTGAGGTTACATACTTGACATCATTGGTTCATAATAGGTAGACAACAAAAGCACGTATAACATAAAGTTAATGGCAAAGGGGTACCTGGAAACAATAATGAAGAAATTTTGAGATTGAAGAGAGATCATAGATGCATTTAGAGGCGGTTAACAATAAGTCTCAAAAGGAGATACTCTTAGTAGAGTGTCATATGCTTAAAAGCAGGGCAGACTGAGGATTGGTTTGCAACAAAAAGTTTTTACTCTTGAAACTGAAGCTAGAGAGCATCAGTGAAAAATTCCACAGCCAGGAATTTAGCTCGTAATATAAGTTATTTAAACACTAAACTATGTTCAATGATGGCAAATTACTATTTATTATTGCACGCTTGAAATAAGATTTGTAATAATCTCCACGGCTGAATTCTCTCAGGACCACATGAGCCGTTGATGGACCATTAGAGCTGAACGTTTGGATTAGCAACCAAACATTTTCAGGCGGTCGGACATTCATAAAACAAGTCTTCATACATTTTTTCTCTCCCCCAAAAGAGGGTGGAGCCACAAACAAGTGGAGGGAGACCGAAAACCTGAAACAAACATCGTTATAACAAAACCATGCTAAGCACAGAGAATTAGAGACCAGAAAAGCAAAACAGAAAAATCCAAAACAACAGGAACACGGGGGCCCAGGAAGGAACTACACAGAATGAGAAAACAAGATGAACGGATGACAGTGGGGAAGGAAGCACACAGCAAAATACGGGTGGCCCAGTAGCGACCGATTCATATCTGACCTCCAAAGATGGGATAAATTACGTGCCGCACAAACGCGAGAGATCACAGAGAGGCAGAGAGGCATGCATCACAAATAGAGATTCATGCAGAAATAAATCCAGACGGGCAGAGAACCATATGCATTCCTTAAACAAAGCAGAAACCGTGATCAAAAAAGGAGTTGCAACCACAAAGTCGCAAAAGACTGGTGACGAGGAAAATAGAACAGAGAAACACTAAAAAAAAAAAGCAAAACAAAGGGGGCCCAATAGAATTACACTAAGTCCAGCACAGGGCTTCTGAGAATTGAAGTCAAAAACATGACATACACAACAGCCGAAGGAAACTGACACATAACCCACCTAAGCCAGAAGACGCCACCGGGAGGAATGGAGAGGCAGAACAAAGGGAGCATCAGCAAAATCAGCCTTCCCCAGCCATGCACTGTGTCCGGTGGAATAAATCATAGAGATGGCAAGGTCAGCCAAAGAGCAAAACAAAACTGGACGGATCAAGAGGAAGAAGATGCTGATGACCCCCCCCCAACAAATGGAGGAACCAAGGCGCCGGCAGTTCTAACACAATCTTCTTCTAACACATTCTAACACATTTGTCCAAACATGCCCTGGTGAGGAAGCAGGGGAGCAGAAAAACAGGTAAAATTGAGTGGACACAAGTTGACACACACCAGTAACAAATGCCACTTTGTTACGCTCACAGAAGAGACAAGCCCATAACTGACCAATCCAAATGCAGGTTAAACTAGTAAATGTGCAAAGCTTCAGCAGAAAAGAAACCAAACAAAGAGCCACCACAACAAAGCCTGCACCGAATGAAAGCCCACACAGCGGAAACCAGACCAGGTGTTGAAGAAAACACAGTGCTGCAGTAAAGAAGGATAAACAACTTCCACACCTGGACTTAAATAGGATGCTGCACAGGTGAGTTGATTAACTGACCCACCCTAGGGGAGTGGCCTAAGGAAAAGCCTGCCTGAGTTGCCTGCCCGAAATGCTCCAAAGGTCGCTCACTTAAGCTGTGCAGTATCCAAAGTCAGCGAAAGTCGCGATAAATGGTAAATCCTTAATGTGCTAAAATAATCTTATGGCAGCTTCAAGTATTTAATGAATCGAATAAATCCCTTTATGCATTTGACCAATCGGATGGAGCTTTTATGTTAGATGTTGGCCTCCTATGTAGATGAGGGTCATTTGAAGTATAATTTAAGGTATTTTGCCTCTAATTTAAATTAAACTGTTGCAGTGAAAAGGAAATGTTTTTGATTGTTTTACTATTTGTTTATGTATCGCAAGTTATATCGTCATCGCAATATTGGTCACTAATATTGCACATCGCGAGTTTTTCTCACATTGTGCAGCCCTAGTTAACATTGTGAAGTTTAGTTAAAATATGTAGCTCAGTGTTTTTCAAGCTTTTTTGAACCCAGGCACACTCTATCCTTGACAAAAATCATGCGGCACACCAGCATCCAAAAACTAAAAAAGGAGAAACTCATAGTCTGTACTGATCCACAGTTCCTCCACAATCTCACATGCAGTTTGTGATAATAGTGGCAGAAAAAGCTGGAAGAAGTTGCACCTTTTTTTTTGTTAAAGTTGTATAAAAGTTAAGTCAGTTTACAGTAATAATTTGTAACTAAATTATTTGAAATGTTACCCTATTCTTTCTAAATGTCTATGAAGACTCTCATTCATCCAAGTTGGTTCCATTGTAGTAGGTTTAGGGGCTGTCATCTGGACTTGGTTTTAAAGTTAGAAGACGTGTCACCTCTTATCCAAGAGGCTTTGTCAATTCTGAATTGGGAGGAGTCAGACCTGAAACTGGATGGTATTGTCAACTTAGCCTACATGGTTTCGGGTCGTTAAGAGTCCCTTGTCCTCAGCTGGGGGTTGGGGATCCAGTGACTCCCTCCCCAAACTGGTCTCTGGTCTCTGAGGAGACTTGGACGCCGGAATCAAGTCATTAATTGCATTTTTGGTCACTATTGATGAAAGCACCGATACAGATATTGCACAACTGTGCATATTTTTAGAGGGGTTGCAGAAACGTCACAGCAGAGTTTCTTGAGTTGATAGACACAACAGCTGATGACACAGTCATCTCTCTAGTTACTGTGCCAGACGATGTTGGAGTGAACTGGTCATGTGATGTCAGTCTGGTCACTGATGGCGCCCTATGAAAATCAGGAAAAAGGCAGGTGTTGCCACAAAATTCAGGCAGCAAACCAGGAAAAGATTCTTGGACATTTCGTATTGTTTTGCACACTTGAATAACAGTAAATGTGTTGTTGCACAGGATCGGAATCCTGATATTGATGGTCTGGTGAAGTTTCAAGGGAGAAAGGAGGTTAACGCCAAATTCTTATGTTTGCAAAAGTTTAATTTTCCATTGATTTGCACATTTACATTTTAGGCAGCGTGTTTCATTTTTTTCCGAAGCCCCACTTAAGTTTATTATCGGGATTGCTTCAATGTCAGATGTAAAATATTCAGTCTGTGAATACTGAATAAACAAAAAAGATTTTTAAGTGAAATGCATTTTATTTGAGATCCATTGGCCTCTTTGAATGAATGTGTAATGATACGTGATTAGGCTATCATGATTGTAGAGGCATTTTTCTAACTGATTTAAAAAAAAAAAAAATGCTGTTTTTTGCTTTTATGTTACTGATCCGGCCCACTTGGGACCAGACGCCTTTAATGTGGCCCCCGAACGAAAATGAGACAGTCCTTGACACGTTGCTTTATTCAGACAGGATGACAGGTAGGGAAGGGGTAGCTGATGATCTGCTCTGGTATCTTCAGTACTAAAGCTTCTGCTGCTCATCTTCAGTTCTATCAGCGATGCAGTTGGACTGGCTGAGTGGTAGGTTGCCAGCAGCTTCAGACATGTGCTGATGTGCCTTGTTGATAAAGTTCTGGATGTTAGGAAACCAAGTTAGGTGAGATGGGGATGCCCAGGAAAGGAAAGCTGTGAACCCTCCTCTGTGCCTTCTGACGTCCAAGAGGACTTTCATCGTCTTTAAATTGTGCCGATCAACCTTACACTATAAAGTTTCCGCACTTTTCTGCAAAGTTCACCTCAGTGACCTTGAATAAGTCTTTGTTATTGGCAAGTTAATTACTTATATCCAAAAACTGGAGATGTGCATGGTGGGTCCAGTATGAGCAGGATTTGGGAAATGACAGTTGCCAAGAACTCACATGAAGTTTCAAGGCTTTTCCCTTTATGTGGTGGAGAAAAAAACAGTCTTTGTCCCTTGCCTGTTCTGCAGAATTGCAAACCTAGAAATAAAAATCAACTTGAAAGAATTTATATACATTTATTTGCCCTTATTTTAACTGTTCTACATCATGAATATTTGGTGGCTGTTGCTTGGCGACTCTGAGCTTCAGCTCTCTCGAAAGGATTGACATTGGCTGGGCCTCTCCATGATCAGGATATGCTTGTTCTTCAGCCATTGCTTGGTAGCCTTGGCTGTAGGTTTTAGGTCATGAACCTGTTGGAAGACCCATCAATGACTGATTTGAAGGGTCCTGGCATAAGGACAGTAGGAAGTTCTCACTCAGGATTTACCATTAATGGCTCCATCAATGTGGTGACATAGCTCTGTGCAGAAAAACAGCCCCAAAGCATAATGCTTCCCCCTCCATGCTTGACAGTGGGGAAGCTGTTCTTGGGGTCATATAGGCAGCAATTCTCTTCCTCCAAACCCAATGGTTGAGTTGATGCCAAAGAGCTCAGTTTTGACCCAAGCGTACCACTATGCAGAATAAATAGATAATGCAAGCCCTATTTTTAGGTGTGTGATTTTCATATTTTCATAAATCTTAGGATAATTTAGATAGTAAAAGTAATAAATATATGAATATATTATAATGCAGTAAATATGTAAATATTTGATGCGATGAACAATGCTTATCTGATCTAGACCCAACATTGAATATTTTTGGACAGAAAGACATCAAACTGTGTCATTTAATGCTTATAATTTAGCCACAACTAATTGATTTATATGCCAAACAAGCCATGTGAAGCTTTGAGTGCAAATACGCATGTGTACGCGCCATGCATGCATAGCTACCTCCACCCACATGTATGCGCGCACCAGTCGGTGAGCGTTGGGCGTCTTTTCTTGGCACCGGACATGCTGGCAGGCAGTTACAGTAGCTCCGAGAGTTTCGCCATGTTTTTGTGTTTTTTCGTGCTGTCATTTTCTTGGTACCAACCTCAGTCCGACTTTTACTCCTATGGATGTACATATAGCGAGGTTTGGAATATGTGTACCTTTAATTCTTTGCCTGTTAAATACGGCATCGGGAGACCCGTTCAGCCAGGGCTCCATTGTTTACACACGGAATCAGCACTGTGCACCACAAAGGTGCTCCCGGGACAACGACCGGAGACCCCCGTGGAACTACGGAGAAGGAGACGGGGCTGCAGAGCTGGAGTGAAGCGTCGGGAGAAGAACAGACGGTACAAGCCATGCGTGCCGTCTGTTATTATGGGGAACGTGAGATCTCTCCCCAATAAGATGGAAGAGCTGACAGCGCTAACCAGGCTGCAAAGGGAGTACCGGCAGTGTAGCATCATTTGCTTCACGGAGACGTGGCTGAACGATCTGACGCCGGATTCGCACGTCTCATTGGACGGTTTTCAGATCATGAGAGCGGACAGGAAGGTAAAGGAGAGCGGTAAGAAGAAAGGAGGGGGCATTGCGATGTTTGTAAACAACAGATGGTGTAACCCAGGACACATCAGGGTAAAGGAGCAGCTCTGTAACAGGGACATTGAGCTGCTAGCTGTTAGCATGCGGCCGTACTACCTCCCGAGGGAGTTCTCGCAAGTCATCACGATAACAACGTACATCCCGCCCCTGCCGACGCTGCTGCAGCATGCGAGCTCCTGCACACTGTTGTATCAGAGCTTCAGACATCGCACCCCCAGGCCCTGCTTCTGATCTCCGGGGACTTTAACCACGCCTCCCTGTCTTCCACTCTCCCCACATTCACCCAGTATGTTAATTGCAAGACCAGAGACAATAGGACACTGAACCTGCTGTATGCAAACACCAAGGATGCATATAACCCCCCCCCCCTCCCCCACTGGGTCATTCTGTCCACAACTTGGTTCCTCTGATCCCTGCCTACATACCCATGGTAAACAGACAGCCACCCACCAGGAAGTATGTGAGGAGATGGACAGAAGAGGCAAGTGCGACGCTGAGGGACTGTTTCGACACCACAGACTGGGATGTGCTATGCCGGCCACACGGGGAGGACATCGACAGCCTGACAACCTGCATCACAGACTATATACATTTCTGCGTTGAGAACACCGTACCTATGAAGAAGGTACGGTGTTCTCCAACAACAAACCCTGGGTGACCCCGGAATTAAAAACTCTGCTGCAAGAGAAGAAGAGGGCTTTAAAGACTGGAAACAAAGAGGAGCTGAGGAGGATCCAGAAAGAGCTGAAGAGAGAGATAATGAGGGGCAAGGACAGCTACAGGAGGAAGCTGGAGGAGCGCCTCCAGGATAACAACACCAGAGAGGTCTGGAGAGGCCTGAAAACCATCTCCGGACACGGGAAGGGGCCCAGAAGCGGGAGACCGTGAATGGGCCAATGAACTGAACCTGTTCTTCAATAGGTTTGACTGTACTCCTGCCCCCAAAACAAAACCCCCACCCCCCACAGTCCAGACCAAACGGCACCCATTAACTATCCTCTATCCTCAACCCCCCACGACATCCCCACCCCCGAGAACACCTCTGAACTGTCATCAGAAACACACCTTCTTCCACCACACTCTGCTTGGGGGATCCATTCACCCCCACCCCCACCCAACACAACAGGGCCCTCTTTACATCACCCTTCCAACTTCTCCATAACCACGGACCAGGTGAGGAGGGAGCTGAGGAGGATCAAACCAAGGAAGGCTACTGGCCCAGATGGCATCAGCGCTAGACTCCTCAAGGACTGTGCAGACCAACTCTGTGGGATTTTCCTGCACATCTTCAACATGAGCATCAGTCTGGAGAGAGTTCCGGTCCTTCCTGCGTGGCTCCAGTTCCCAAGACTGCACGTCCCAGTGAGCCGAACCACTTCAGGCCTGTAGTCCTAACTTCTCATCTGATGAAGACCATGGAGAGGATCATCCTGGACCACCTCCGTCATCTGGTGAACGACAACATGGACCCGCCGCAGTTCGCCTATCATCCAGGAATAAGTGTGGAAGACGCTGTCATCTACCTGCTGCACAGATGTTTTTCCCACCTAGACGACACTGGTAGCGCTGTGAGAGTCATGTTCTTTGACTTCTCCAGTGCTTTCAACACTGGGGTGCCGCAGGGTACCGTGCTCTCTCCTTTCCTCTTCATCCTGTATACATCGGACTTCACACACAACTCTGACAGCTGCCACCTCCAGAAGTTCTCTGATGATACAGCCATTCTCGGGCGGGTATCTCAGGGAAACAATCTGGAATACCTGGAGGTCCTCACCAACTTTGTGGACTGGTGTGCTCTGAACCACCTGCACATCAACGCCAGCAAGACGAAGGAGGTGGTGATCGACTTCAGCAGGAAACCACATCTGACCGCACCGGTGAACATCCAGGGCTTGGACATCGAGGTCGGGGAGGACTACAAGTACCTGGGTGTTCACCTGAATAATAAACTGGACTGGACACACAACACAAACGCCCTGTACAAGAAGGGCCAAAGTCGTCTCCACCTGCTCAGATGACTGAGGTCCTTTGGGGTGTGCAGGACACTGCTAAGAACTTTCTATGACTATCGGCCATCCTTTATGCAGTAGTCTGCTGGAGCAGCGGAAGCTCGGAGAGAGACCTGAAGAGACTGAACAAGCAGGTCAGACGGGCCGGCTCTGTCCTGGACTGCTCCCTGGACTCCATCGAGGAGGTGGGTGAGAAGAGGATGTTAGCCAAGCTGACATCAATCATGGACAACCCCTCTCACCCACTGCATCAGACTGTTTCAGACCTCAGCAGCTCCTTTAGTGGCAGACTGCTGCACCCACGATGAAAAAAGGTACGCTACCGCAGGTCCTTCATCCCAGCTGCCATCAGGCTGTTCGACCTCAGCCTGAGCAAATAATTTTAGTTTTTAGTTTTTTATTCCACTGTACAAAAAATGTATATACAGATGACTCTATATTCCTGCACATCTCTTTCCCCGTCTATTATTTCAGAACACTGTTAGTTTTGTATATATTCTTTCAAAAATGTGTATTTGTTAATTACTGTCTGTATATACTTGTGCCAAACTCCATGCAACTGTGACAAGGAAATTTCCCATTCGTGGGATAAATAAACAAATCTAATCTAATCTAATCTAATATAATCTAATAAAGGTAATCCGGTTGTCGCCCCGTCTGCATTTCTGCTTGTGCCACAGAAATCTCAAAGGTAAGAAAGGTAAACACACGAGACAGTAATAAAAACGTTTTCAGATGAATACAGCTGTTGTTTTATTGTAAATACCGTGACGGAAGAGCGGTGCTGAAATATGGCCTCCATCGAGATACTGAAAGTAGCAACACGAGTGCAGGTAGAAAAATGCATTAGATATTTGTTTCGACTTTATAGCTGTTGTGGTGGAGCAGAGGAAGGGAGGTTTGTGTGAATCAAAGTCACATCGTGTTTAGCTAATGGCAGTGCTCGCAATGCCACCGCCAGTTTCCCGGCAAAAAATTAATTTACTGATATATTAAGTGTTATGATTGATCATTTAGGGTTTTTCTTCAAATTTACATAAAAAACGATTATCTGCACTTGGTTCTGTAAATATTTTAAAAGAGTCTCCTGAAAACATTGACTATTTCAGAGACCTGGACTGAGTGACTCCTCCCCCTCACGTTCCAAACAGGAAGTACCCGCTGGCTCCAAGGAGCCAAAATCCCATAGACTTCTACAGAGAATCAAACAGCTGTTACTCAGTCATTCTGGGGTCTGATTTACCATTCTTGCTGTGGTACCTTTTTAAACATGTTTTTGCTAATCCCAGTTATTTGTTTTGCAAAAATCTTTCTTTATCACAAGTTATTCTAATTATAGACTGAAGCACAGATCCCTCAGTAATCGCATGTGGGGCCTTCTGGCCCCCACCTTGAAAGTTTCTTTGACAAATTCCACCAAGCCCGCTTTCAGTTTGTTTGTTCATTTTAAAATTATATAAATATTTTCTAATTTTCTTTGTCAATAAAAAGACAAAGGAGTAGATGATGGATGCATGTCCAAGGACGACCTGGACGACGTCCACTGTGAAGGATCAGAGACCTCCCCTCTGGATGTCGTCACGGGATCCCGGGACGGACCGACTGATCCCACAGTGAAGACGTCGGGGTTCGCTGCAGAGGGAGATCCAGTCAGGAGAACAACGAGATGCCGGTAATTGCACCTTCTACAGGTGTGTACTTCAGGATTTAAACACTATCAAAAAAATGGGATTTTTGAATTCAAACTGTGTTTTCCTGAAAAGAATTCCAGATCAAATAAGGATGTGAATTAGTTGTATTTCTGCCAGGGCCCCTGGTGCAGCTAGTGGGCCCTGGCAAGCTAGTGGGTGGCAGCAGCAGGAAAGAAGGGCGAGTTGAGGTTTATTTCCATGGAGACTGGGGGGGCATTTGCAATTCGGGTTGGAACGACCTGATTGGGGCTGTGATGTGCAGACAACTGGGACACAGGTTTGTGCAAACATGGAGAGCTCAGGGAAAAACATTTGAAGGAATGACTCTTCTCTCCCACGCCTCCTCCTCAGTGGCAGAGCGACAGCAGCGGGAGGCTTTGGTCAGGGGAAAGGACCCCTCCACCTAGACCAGGTGAGGTGCACAGGAAAGGAGGAGTTCCTGGGGGAGTGCCCCTCTCCAGTGCTGAACATCCAGGGCTGCAGACACAGGGAAGACGCAGGGGTGACGTAGCAGTGAAGACCAAGCCTGAAGAGCTGAGCTGTGGGTTAAGGAAGTTGGTGGAGGTGGAGGGCAAGAGGAGGAACCATGAAGAGGAAAGCACGATTTGCAACAAAATAATAATAATAATAATGGATTGGATTTATCTGCGCTTTTCCAGACACTCAAAGCGCTTACATTGTGTCCATTATTCATTCACTCCTCATTCATACTTTGTGATGGTAGCTACTGATGTAGCCACAGCTGCCCTGGGGCAGACTGACAGAGGCGTGGCTGCCATTTCGCGCCTACGGCCGCTCTGACCATCACCGGGATCATCTATGCACATTCACACACCAGTGGAGGCCACACTGGAGGCAAGGAGGGTGAAGTGTCTTGCCCAAAGACACAACGACATTTGGCTGGTGGGAGCGGGGATCGAACCGCCGAGCCTTCGATCATTGGACGACCCGCTCAACCACCTGAGCCACTTTCGTCCCATAAATACGGAAAAACTGGCAGTTTGGTAATCAATTATGCATATTTTCTAATATTTAACGTCTTTAACTTTCAAAGCCAAACAAGAATGTCTAAATAGCTCCTCCCCCAGGACTACCTGGTCTTGCCAGGTGTCAGTGGGGCTTCAGCCTCAGGGGGAGGGCGCGGGGCCCCTCTGCAGCGGCACGCCGATCAGCCCCTGCTGGGCTCTGACATCTGCGTTCTGCCTCAGGAGGTAAATCCCACGCTTCCGTCTGTATCAGTTATGGGACAAGGCTGCTCACTTGGACTCAGGTCCTTATTTTTTTATCCCGAACCTCGTCCTGCGCGCGTCCTGCAGGTTGGGCAGCGATCCCACTATCCATGTGGTGAGAGTCGGGGCGTCGGAGCAAACGCTGACACCCGAGCGGCTGGTGCTTGACAGGAAGGATCAAGGGACAGAGCAGCGGTCGAGACCTGGCATTGCTAAAGCTGCCCAGCACCAATCAGGCTTAGGGTTAGTGTCAGTGCCCACTAACCCAAAGGGGCAGAGGGCGCTCACGCGCACAGTGTTTTTTTCCCCCACAGCTGGAAACTTATTATCACACACATTAAAGAATTTAACTGAAAAAAATGGGTATTTCTGGGGAGCAGCAAGGCTAAATGTCTTCACGTCGCTGCTCAGGCCACGCCCCCCCAGGCCCACTTTTTGGCATTTCAACGTTCCTATGCTAATACAACAGACTGCTTTCATCTTTGTTTTATGCTGAAACAGGAAGTTTCACCTTGAGGAGGGAACAATGTTTACCTTCCACTTTGGTGTTGTGCACATGACAGGTTAATGATGTAAGGCAGGGGTGCTCATTACGTCGATCGTCAAGGACATGAGGGTAGATCGCAGGACAGAGAAGATAAAAAAAAATCTTCTTAAAAATCCACCAGCCAATTAAAATCCTCACCGAGAAGTACGGGACTTGATTGACATGCAGAACGGCCAATCGGACATCCTCTGATGCATACGTCACTGCAGACGTGTGTTTAAAAACACTGAGCGCGAACTCTCTGTCATAAGAGAGTTGCTCTCTGCCCCGCGTCACGTCAAGTTCCCGGCAGAAGACCGGAGTGTTTATTGAAGCCGCCCCGCGTGTCTCCTCCTGCTATCAGATCTGCAGTTCTCGCCTGATAAATGCGAGCTCATTTAGGAAGCTGTTTTTTAGGTGGCGCGCGCTTCGTACGAGGCCAGCAGCGCCTTTGAAAAGCCATGATGCTCCCCCCATTGCAGGGTTTACAGCAGAGCATGAAATACGATTGTTGCTGCTTTCTGTCAGTGTAATAAAACGCCTCATCTGTTAATACAAAAGTATCTTTGTGGAATCTTACTGTATAGTTTTTAATCATCAGTACATAAACAATAATGTTACTAATAAACATAACTAACAAACATTTACTAATATATATAGAGGTAGATCTTCAAGACATTGTCGATTCAAAAGTAGCTCACACGCCAAAAAAGTGTGAGCACCCCTGATGTAAGGTGACAAATGGACTTCTGGGTATGTGACTGAAAAGGAAACAAAGATTTTTTTAATGTTTCCCTTTTCACTCAAAGCAAAGAGATACATTTTAAGGTCTAGTCTGATTTCTTGGTGTTTTGATTCGTTCACGCATTGATGAGTATTCCTCTAAAAACATGCGCTCTGAGTACCTGCATCTCCTAACCAATGAAAGCGAGCGGGTTCTCACGAGCTGACGTAGACCAGTGAGAACAGCCCCTCCTAGGAAGAGTCTGAGCTGCCAGCACCGCCCTCAAGCAAACACACATACCCACTTCTTTGTGGACAGTGATTGGCTAAAACGCTCTTCTTTATATGCACAAAATGCACGTCCGTCTTTGAAAAAGTTTGGATTTTGTTTGTTTTTGTGGGCGTAACGCAGACTTGCTGCTGAGGCCGGCTCAGACTTTGATTGAAACTAAGTCCCCTGTTTTTCCTACCATCATGTCCTACCAACATTTTTCTACATTTTTTTAACCTTTTTTCTAATTGAACATAACCCTTGCTGCTATTTATTCCTACTTTTAACACCTAACGGATTTGTTTTATTTAATCCCCCACCCTTCACCACTTCTACTTATTACTAAAGTCCTACCAGTTTTATTTTTTTTTACATGAAACAAAAAAACACTAAAAACCTTTTTACTAAACAGACGTTTGCTTTAACACTTTCCCTACAAGAACCCTGTTGCAGTCTATTTCTGATGGAAAAAGAGGTTGAAAAGCCTCCTAAACACACCCGGCTTTCGTGGTTTCGTTAGATGCTTTTTAAAGGTTAAAGCCACTGCATTTTTAGCTGTTTGAGAATTCATTTGAAGAAAAACAACTACAAGCTCAGGCGTTTCCCACAGCTTTTTCAGGTCCTTGTAAACAAGCAAGTGAAGCTTTGTGGCAATCTCTCTACCGTCCATCTGAACTTTGTCATCTTTGAGAAACTCTACAATTGTTTCAACCAGCTCTGCTGCAGGATACATGTCCGTGTCATGAAGGCTTGACCCAGATGTTGAAACTGAAAGTGAGATCATCTTTAAAACTGAATCGCTCAAAGATCTTTTCAGATCTTCACCGTCGTCAAGTTTTGGTGAGACAGAGGTCTTCTGCTCTTCATCTTCAGAAGTTAGAGACATTCCTGATTCTTCTTGCTGTGAACTTTTATCACCATCCTCAACTTGTGTCTTTGCCTCTTTCTTTGCACTCCTTCTTTTGGCACCTTTCTTTTGTTTTTTAGCACCAACTTTGCAGTTTTCAGGACATGACTTCAGTGTGTCTTTACCTACCTTCATGTTTGGAATGCAAGGCTTTACTTCTACGGCTGCAGGATCTAGGTAGGCATTCTGCAGTATAGATTTTAGATCACTCAATGGTGACAATGTATCACTCAATGGTGACAATGTATCACTCAATAGTGACTCTGGATCACTTAATAGTGACTCTGGATCCTTCTCTTCCTCTTTCTTGGCCCTCATTCTTCTTTCGACCATTTTCTTTAGTTTATCAGCACCACCTATGAGGTTTTCAATACATATTTTCACCATCTTCTTGACTAAACCTATTTTTGTATCGTGTGTCATAGCCCACATTCCAAACAGGCACCAATTCAAACTGATTTTCAATAAAGGAAAGGAGTATCTCTGCTGTGTTTGTCTCTGGCGTCTTGCTATATATAGTCTCAAAGTCAAGGATTGATATGTGTGGATCCGTGTCTTCCTCCAGGTATGTATCCAAGGTTTCAAAACATTGCTTTGTTTCTGTACGATATGATGGAACTTTTCTGGCCTTTCCTGCACGTGACCTGAGTCTTGGTCGTAGTTTCCCATGCCGTGTTAGTAATGTGACTCCACGAAACGTTCTTTTCATTATTTTGGTCTTTTTGCGTGCAGCATAGGCGTTGAGTATTCTAGTATATGCCTTTATGTTTTTAGTGCATGTTTTTAGCCTCCTAGCTCCAGTGTTGTTATTTACATCTTCAAAAAAGTTTAAAGCTTCGACCAGTAGTTTAATTGCAGCCTCAAATTCTTTGTGTGTTACTCCAGCTTTTTTAGCCCTCACTGTGATCTTTTTTATTGTTTCGCCGTCGCCCAATGATTCAAATACCTTCCATTTTTTATAAAGTATTTTTATCTTTTGCAGCACAGATTTGCAATCTGGTTTTTGTGCTGCGCTTTTCTTTTTCTTTCTTCTTCCGGGTTTCTTGCAGATGAGGTAATATTCTCTGGGAGGTAAATCCGCCATTTGATTGACTTCCTCCAAGATGTACTGCAATGCTGCGGTGACGGTTTCACTGGTCAGCGCGTCTTTTAGCCTGGCCAGTTTTTTTGCTGTGTCTCGGTCAGGTGAACCGGACACAGCTTGAAAAGCCTCTTCCTGCTATTACTTTAAATTTAATCACAACACTCCTAACATCACATTTAACACAAATAAAACAAAATACCTGTGGACAAATCCAAAACACGTCTGATCCGGCTTCAGCCCATTTAATAACGGAGCTGTGCCTGCACTTTCTTCGTTGGTTAACCCTCACCCAAACTTTTTTCCAATGCTAAAAATAAATCTTTAGTCATAAATGTAAAAGAAATTGCATTTCTTTTTGATAATAACCATGGGATTTTAGAGTTACCCGGGTTAACCCACCCACAGCGGCAGCTTTTCAAACACCATATCACAAACAGCTTGTGTTATTCATATGTACGTGTTTCTACAGGACAGTCAATAAACTGTACAGAAATGAAAAGCTCTCTCCCAGAGTCCTCTGGCAAAGTCAGACGTCTGAATGAGCTTTTTCCATGCTGACCAGTGGACCCTTTGAAGCTGGAACAAAGCAGAAACAATGGGCTTTGATGGCCAGATCAGCGCCTGTGCTGCAAGACTTCACCATATGGTGCTTGTCCTCAGTGAGACCCATACCGTTTGCCGCTGGCTTTCATTCCAACAATGGACCAGGAAGCAGAGGCAAGGCAGCAAATCCTTCAATGCACGACTTTGTTGTAACACAGATCTCCTTACAGTAGATTGACAAAAGAAAAAGCATGTTTTCACTGATTATTCTGGTCAAATTCCAGAGAGTTGAACTGCTTCAGATTAATTCTGCATGGGTAGTTATTTTATTTTAAAAAGCAGCAGCAAACACTTAACCAATTGGCATTAAACAGATTTGGAATTGGAATCTATAAAGGCAATTATAGTTGAGAGACAACCTTAAAACTTTAAGAGTTAAAAGGTTATTGACTTAACCTTCAGTCTAGAAAGCATTATTACATTAAACTGGTTTAACATTAAACAGAGGGGGAAAAAGCTTCACATTAAAGAAGTCTATTGTAAGATAAACTTACAGTACAGAGGGGTTCAAAGGGGCAAACACTGTATCAGCATGTACCACCTCAGATGATGGCACCAGCAAAAGCTGGACCAGTGGTCTATTCGGCTACAATAGTCTTTGTGAATTTATGTACTTTAAAAGAAACATGAAAAGACCAGAGAATAGTTTGACACTGCTGGCTTATTATTGAAAAGACGCGCAAAACAATACATGGGACGTACACTTTAAACAGAATGACATAAAATCTTCATTCATCCAGTCAATTGAAATAAAAAGATTTAATTTCAACCAAGGTTTTTAAAAGTAGTTTCGTTCAATATCTAGTTTGTGTCTGAGTTCTAGTTTGTTTTATTTTCTAATTTAAATTCTATTTGGTTCAAGTTTAAGCTTTAGTTCCTGAGGTGTGAATAAAATAAATTAAAAAAAGTTGCTTAGTTGCTTAGCAGATTTTAAAACGGCTGCATTTCAAATTCCAAAATGACTGTTAAATTAGTTATTGTAACAAGAGAATATTTGTATAGTGATCCTTCAGTTATTGAGTGAGTTACATTCTAAAAATAACCCACATATGAAATTGGCGAAGTAGGATTACGGATGTTTTGAGGCTGTGAAACATTTTCACACTTTTCTCTCTTGCTTAAAGTCTCAAAATTTGTGTCACGATGAAGATTTATGTAGGGCAACTGAATACATTTGGCACAGCAGACATGGCAAAAAGTAGATTGATTGACAAGGTCTAAAACCAATCAGGAAGCAGAACAAAGTGTACTGTAAAAAAAAAAAAAAGAACTGAACTGAATAAATCTGTTAATCAGTGAGACCGTGACAGATGAACCACAATATATTAATATTATCATTATTCATTGTAACTGATTCAAAAACATTTACCATTACCAGAATATTAGCTCGGAGTTCATCAAAAAAGGCTCAGGTTTCACACTGAGTGGTTTGCCGACAGCTTTGTGGATTTCTCAACATCGTCTGTACTTCATAAGGAGGGTGAGAAAAACTTTTGATGGTAGCTCCTCCCACACGTAGCAGGAGCAACAGGTTCATAAAAACACTTACGGACTAGTGCCAAGCAGCAACTTTGACGCGTGTTAAAGCAAAGGTGGAGGACGCAAATTTGATGTAAACAGACAATTGATTTAAATGAAACGCCTGAAGGGAGGAAAGAGAGGGGGGGTCCGCAGCACACGCCTGTGCATAGCCAGGGTTAGTGATTCGTACAGACGAATCATTCATGCACCTTAGTAGGCTGAGCAACCTTAACACCTTAGGCTGATCTATGAAACAAATGTCTGACATTAAACTGGTTAATGGCACCATAAAGGTTGGGAATGGTTATTTTAAACTACATGCTGTATTTATCAAACATATGAGCCCATTTTGTAGTTTCTTTAAGAAGTGGTGAGTAATGCTGTGACAAGCACAACCAGACGGCTGAATCCAAATGCAGCAGTTTTATTAGAACAGTGAAAAGTCCACAAATCTAAATGAGGGTCAAGCAGGCAGCAGTCAATCATAGGAGCATCACAGCAGAACCAGAAGTTAGGATCCAGGCAAGACCTGGTGCAGGCAAAGGGGGTCAGAAACAGGGTTAGGGCAGAGGATCAGATCCAAGTACAACGCTCAGTAATGAAGCAGAGTGACACAGACAACACTTCGCACTGAGTGAGGCTCAGTGCCGAGTTTAAGGATGCTGTGGTTGATGAAAGAATGAGAGTCAGGTGTGCGGCATCCAGGAAGTGTGCGCTAAGGTTGCTAGGAGATGTAGTGTGGTTAGAACTCTGGTGACGGTTCCCGCTGGTGACCAGAGGGGGAGACGGACCTCTGACTTCTGAAAAATGATGAAGTTATTAAATAATAACGCAGGGTTTGATCTTCTCAATAATAAACTGAAAGTGCTGCAGTGAGTCGACCGCTCCCACAAGAAGTTCAATGTCACAGAATATTTGAAAAACTCCAATATACCTTCATTTTTTTCAAGTAAACAGTGCTTAAGATATAAATACAACCAATATGCCAAACAAATGTGCTGTTGGTTGTTTCAGAGTTCTTATAAAAACTTGACAGTAAAGGTTGCAGCTGCTCAGATATTAGTCATCACCTATACTGGGTTTAAAAGTGTTAACAGTATTGAACATTAGAGCAGATTAGAAACGTTTAACATAATGATTTTAGGCAACAAAATCCAAAATGTTTGTCTTTAAAACATCTTAAAGCAATGGGTTTGCAAGAAATGAACATCTGCAGAGAAATATTCTGTTACACTGCTTAAACCCATATGCCAGACCAAGAACATTTGTCTGATTTCTATTCAAATGAACTTGTTGGATTTAAGACACAATTACTTTTAAACAGATTAAATAATTCAATACTATTAAGCAATATATTTTAAATGGACCCCATTTATCCGTTTAGTTCCAGATTTATTTTTCTCTTAAAATGAAAACGTTGACTACATTTAACCATACCACATCATTTTATAACCTACAAAAATACCTGTTCGTTATTCTGCCATATTAACAATTTAAAGCTTAATGTTTCTGCAAATGTAGATGTAATGATGTGACAATCTTTTTCAAAGTTCTATCTGTTTCGACAATTTAAGCTTTTTGTCCCCCCCTTTTTAAATTAAAGGTAGTTGTGGAATGACGAAAAACTTGCTAGTGTGTGCATTTTGTCTGGGTTCAGCACTTAAAAATGTCCTTGTAAACTCATAAGCACTGGATTCCAAAAAACACAATTTATTGTAAAGAGCATTCTTTAGTTGGATTGACAATTTGTTTGGTTTACCTTGAGACGTAGTGTTTGGGGATGTTTTATTTTAAATCCTTTAAACATTCTTCTGTCCTCCCAATCACGAAGGCATGCCGAGAATATCATGGCTGCCCAGTAGGTAGGCAATAATTTATTCAGTTTCTGCAGCTGCACAATTATTCAAACCATTTGTGAAAGCGGGAATTATATCTACATATTGTTATAAATGCTTACTTACAGCAAAATCTCCAAATCTGTTCCATTATTCACCAGCAAACAGAAATCACACAAAATAACCATAAAAGGAAGAAAAACGCCCCCCACCACTGAGCTGATGCAAAGTTGTAACTTTTTCTCACGTGTCGATCTGTGTTGGTGACAGTTATTCCGAGCAGCACATCCTCATCCAGCCTCCTTCATTGTGGGGTTTTTTGGCCATATTTCAGCGGAGCCATAAAGCCTGTTGGCTCTGGTTTCCACATGATACACTGTATACAGATGGGATCATCTGTCTTCTCTGAGCTTCTGTCTCCCGATGTGCTTTCCAATATTTACCCCCCCACCAATGTATCATCTATTAACCAGCAGCTTGGTGAGATATGGAGGGGCCGTTTATATGGAAGGAAAGGCGTTGCGTTCACTGTCTCGATCAATAGAGTGCTGATTGTCCGTGTCTTCTGAATTCTGGTAAGTATTGATAGTAAATGGTCAGAGGCAAACGCAGCAGTCAGTTTGTGGTCTACTGAAAAATAAATAAAAAACAAGGAGAGCTTTAGATCATTCATTGACGTTTGATGAAGCCCAGACTGCAGAGCCATCGGAGCTGTTTAGGAAACGGCCATCTTCGTTTCAAAGAATATTTATGGGCTCAAATCAGGACCAGCTTCAAGAAAATGAAAAACTAGACTGAATATAAAAAATAAAAAAAATGCCAAAAAAAAACAACAACTCAAAAGTACACATAGTAAACTTGAAATAAAAAAAATAAAAAATAGGGGCAAACATTGCTAATTTGAGAACTTGAATAAAAAAGTATAAAATTAAAACTGTTTCTGCATTAAAATTTTTTTTATTTATAACAGCTGAGTTGAAAATAAAAAAATATATTATTTTGTAACAGGTTTGTTACAGGTTTTATAGGCATTTTTAAATTCAAGATTTCTTTTTTTCTATAAATGTAAAATGTATTTTTTTCAAATGCACAATATTTTTTCCAAACTGTTTTCTATTTTTTTTCAAGTTTGCAATGTTCGCTCTTGATAATAAAAGAAAAAAAACTATATATATATATATATATATATATATATATATATATATATTTTTTTTTTTTCTGTCTTTCTTTTTTTTTGTTTTTTTTCACTTCAAGATGATTTATATTTGATCTGAAAGACATTTTTAGATGTAAAAACCAAATCTTTTTCCATCATCAATTTTCTAAACCTGGCTTAACCTTTCTGGGGATCAAGGGGATGCTGCAGCCTATCCCGGCCACTGTTGGACAAAGACAAACTCCACACTGGATGGTTTGTCAGTCCAACAGTCCTAAACTCAGTGTCTCTATGTGGCTTCAGACAATTTAGAATCACTAAATAACTTATGATAGAATTTGCAAACTCTATCAGGGAGTTGAACCAGGGCCTTCTGGCTGTGAGACGTTAATCACTCTGCCATTTAACAGCCCCCAAGTCTTCTTAGTTGAGTTTAAAAAGGTTAGGATTAGAAAGAAGGTCACTGAAGCTTCAGAGAGAGAACATATAGTCTCCACCTTCTGTCATGATGTAGAACTAGGAGCCAGCACTGGATCCAAGCAAAGTTTTAATGGACAGAAGTGAAGTCCCTGCAAATCCAAGACCAGGAAGTCTTAAAAAGAATGGGTGAAAGGATTAAAGACCCACTCCATTAAATACGGTACTTCTGGTGTTTTGAACATGTTCTTGTGGCATTTTTCTGATGATTGAGACCATAAATAAAGAAAATTAAGTTTAAAAATTACATTTCTGAGTATTAATTTATCAAAATCATTGCAAATTAGAGTGGCAGAACAAAGGCTGTTTGAGAAGGTGAGTATTCGTGTGGTAGAAAATATGCTAAACTCCCCACTCCACTCCACTCTTATGCATCCGATTGTGGACAAATATATCTATGTAGTGTCATGGTGCCTCTGTCAGCTCTCCTCCCCCTCCCCTCTCTGCTTGGCTCCTGATGCATCCCAGCTGTGTCCACTCATCTCATCACCCACCTGGCCTACTTAAGAAGATCCTGAACCAGCATTTAATCGCCAGTTCGTTGCCCCTTCGTTGCCAACCTGGTCTCTTGGCAACTAAGTTTTGTCAAAGGTTTCATGCTCACGTCTAACTTTTGTATTGCCTCGCCTTCAGGACATTCTGATCACGAGTGGACACCTGAGTCATCGGATAACCAGAGCCACAGAACCTTACAGAACACCAAGAGCCCCCAGCCACGTCTCAAGCGCTCTCTGTCTGACCTCCAGCCACGTCACGAGCCACAACAGTCACAAGCTGCCTCCAGAAACTTCACCCGCTGCTCTCCAGCCTCAGCCACTCCAAGATTCCAAGCCATTCAGCATTACATTAAAATGTACTTACCAAATTCCTTACCTTATGTTTTCCTTCCGGGTTCCAGCATCTGGGTCAGTCTCGCCTAGCTCGCCATGACATAGGTCTTCATTTTCCATGAGCTGACATCTGACTCCAAACTGTACAGCTGGATAGCTGTAATATTACTCTGCATTTTTGGTTAGCTTGCAGACATCTCTAAGAAGGTTATTTTGTCTTCATACCCATATGGGATTATGTGGTTTCTGGAGCCTTCCCAGCTAGTAAAGAGCGAAGGTGGGGTTCACCTGGACAGTTCTCTAGTCCATTCCTTGGTGTTTCATGCAGATTACCCAAATGACCCAAAGTTCTGAGTTTCACTGGGAAGAATGGCTCAAAGTCCGACTCTTTGGCTGCTTGTCACTCTGCGCATGTAGCCAAGTTTCTCCGCCAGTTGAGAAATGATATCTCCAGTCAGATTCCCCCCCTGCTGCAAGCGTGATGCTGTTGGTATGACTGAGACAAACCAAATGTCCGGACGGTGTACGTGTTCTACTGTTCTGAGCAGATGGACTACTAAGTCATCAAACAGCCATTCCATGCGGGCAGCTGCTTTTCCAGCCTTCTTAAAAGAGCAGGTTTCTTTTCATCTCAGCCCTTGTCAGCATTATGGTCTGCATTTGTCATTAAAGCTGTTAGCCCACCTTCTTTCTTTTCATCTCTTTTCTTTTCATCTTCTGTTTGCTTTCACTGTGAAAGAAGTAGCCTGATTCAATTTATTGAATCCTTTATTAAACTTAAGGTGTGTTCAGACTGGACACATTTGATTCGCTTAAAGTTAACCAGAGTATGTTTCCCCGATAATCTGGGACAAATATTCAGTCTGAGGGAGTATCCAGGGTGTATTTAGACTGGAAAAATCCTTTTTTCCGGATCGAGTCAGCTTAATTTGTTTTCGGAGCGAATCCTGAACGTTGGGTTTGGTCTGTATACAGACTGGCATCAAACAGACCATTTTGTTCCGGACCAAAGCTTTTAAACCAAACCACGTGACTGAAGATCTCTTCAGTCATTGGACGGGAGGTACGAGGGCGGGTCAAAACAACAAGAGAAAGACGGACGTGCTGCGCTTTATCACTCTTATCGGGACAGTTAAAACTTTATATTTCAATTTTGAACGTAATGAACAACACTTTTGACTTGTTACTTTGGTACAGAGGAGACATTCTGCGAGGTGGTTACTGGCGAGGAGATGTGCTGTGTGTGCTTTAACTCAGAGGACGCTACTGCAGTAATGAGGAAATGTCGGGTATGAAGGAATTCTGCCAAGACTTTATGACGTTAAAAATTGTCTAATGAGCCTGTATTCATCCGACCACATTTTATTTAGTTGTGTCTCGTTGTTGTGGTGTTATGGTGTTGTTTTTAAGAGAATTCCGTTTAGGAAACTACAAGGTAACTGAAGACTGGAGAGATCTTTAGTCACATGGTTTTGTTTACAAGCTTTGGTCCATACCAGAATTGTCCGTTTGATGCTGGTCTGAATACAGACACAACCGCAAGGTTCGGGACTCGATCCGGAACAAATTAGGTGGACTGGACCTGGAACAAAGGATTTTCTCATTTTGAAAACACCCTTAGAAAAAAAAAGTTCCTAAATGACCAGTCTGGTCCGGTTTAGGAAAAGCTTTTCAAAATTTTTAGTCACACCCTCAAAGTCAGGAGGGGTTATTATAATGCAGAGGCATTTAGCACCCCTGGCTGTACATGCAACTTTAAAGTCTCTGTGGAGAGAAGTGAGAGAAGTCTTCCTCCAATCGGCTCCGTTTTGCATCAGAAACTTTCCTTTTCTCTTAATGGAAGCGAGCCGTCAGCTGCGTGCTTCAGCCTGGTCCCGTGCTGCTCAGCTTCTCTCAAGTGCAGCTCAGAGGGATGTTCAAATTGAAGGCAAGACGTTTCTTCCTGGCTATTAGTGCCTGGTTTTTATCCATGTTCAGTTGCTACGCTTCATGTAAAGCCTAATTACAGACACATCTCTGTCCAGCTCAGCACATGCCTAAACAGTCAGTTACGCAAGACTTCCCCCAGTTCACCCATCTTTGCTCAAGATTTTTCCCAACTAAGTGAATTAGCTGAAAGCATCTGAAGCAAAGACACGAGAAAATACAGTGAAAAGAAGCTTCAGCTTTTATTTTATCTTTGAACAAACCGATTCTTTGCTGCAGACAACATTATCCAATACATGCTGCAGATAAATTGAAGGTGCTTTTCAATTATGAAAAACTAGAACATCTTGACTACAGCATGACATGAAATGAAACTTAAATGGTATTTCTTTTCCCCAGCATCTTAGCAGTCTTTTTTGTTCTAGTTACATTTATATCAACTTCATCAACCCAGATACGTAATCAACCCATACGTGAAAAGGTCCTCCAATTGTATGAGCATATTTCTTAACATTGAAATCTGTTTTAGAAAACCACATTTTTGTTTACATCAAGTTTTAGCTTCTTCAAACTAAATGTTTCTGTTAATTTAAAGACCCACTCCAATGATAATTGTATTTTTGGTGTTTTTTTAACACATATATAATATGAAATTTGACTCATGATAGAAGACATTTATAAATGAAAATCACGATTACATTTGCATTTCTGAGCATTTCTTTATTCAAATTGTTTTGAATCAGGAGCAGGAAAAAGCTTGTAGCAGTGATGTAGGTGCTACAGTCAAGTGAGCCACAGGCTCTGCTCCATTCAGATGCATCCAGATCTATGAACTTGTCAAAATTTTGCTGCATTGCAGATGTTAGGTTGAGGGTGAGAGGGGGAAGCATGCAAACAAATGGATGATGGGAAGTGGGGGCGGGCTTACTCTGCACTAACAGTCCCGCCCATAACTCAGACGTGATTTTCCAATGAAATGAAAAATTTTGCCTAAAAACGGCATAAACAGTTGTCAAGGAGCAACATCATATTGTAATCAAATCCATTACAAAAAATTCAAGATTGTTGTAATCTAAGCCAGTTCCCCTCTTTAAAAAATCTGAATTTTTTCAGCCTTATGAAGGGGGTAAAGGGGGCAATTTGTTACTTTCGGCTGGCCTGGGAACGTCTCGGGGTCCCTCCGTAGGAGCTGAAAGAACTGACTGGGGAGGGGGAAGTCCACCCAGGGCATCTAGGCTTAGACTGCTGCCCCTGCAACCCAGTCCTGGATGGATCATCTATACTGAGTAACAACTCGGCGAGTATAGAGAAGAAAACTCCCTGTATACAGAAGAGATGAAGCTCCAGAAGAACCAGACTTACTAAGGACAATCATCTGGAGTCTGAGAGGACAGAAAAGAAAAACCTATAAACACTGGAAAATCTGATATTTGTTTAACTAAATGGCATGAAAACGATAGAAGGCAGACAGAAAAGGTCTGCAGTTGGGAAGTTGAGAATAAACGTCCAGGTCACTAAAACAACCTTCAGCAGTCTAGGTTGGCAGCAGAGGGCCTCCCAGCATTTCCTTTAGCAAAAATAAAAGAAGGACGGCTTAAGGGACAGAGATTGTGTTCACCAGATTGTTTTACAACAAAGGAACAGGGTAACCCGTCTACATTGGAGCTTAAAGTGTGGATGCCATGCTTTGAACAACTTTGTCAAATAAAAAAGCCCTTTAAACGCTGATTCTATTGATACCAATAGTTAGCGTCGAAAAAAATCCGAAGCATATGAATAATAGACATCGTTCGAAGGAATCAGAGATTTGAATTTGCCGCTAAGAGCGCAGGCTGGAAGTGAACTCGATATGACCTGTGACGTCACGAAAGGCATTGACTTTCGTAGTTCCGCTTCGGACAGCATGTAAACAAAACAGGTAGTCTTCGTTTCTCTCGTGTTTAAATCTGTTAATCATCAACATGCCAAGTCGTTGTGTGGCAGCTGGATGTAGCAATACATCTAGTGAAAGTGTATCTGTGTATAAATTCCCAAAACAAGAAACGCTGCTGAAACAATGGACAAAACAAGTTCAGCGAACGAGGGCGAATTGGGTGCCAACTAGAGGTAAGATCTTAAGCCCGAGTCCGAGCCCGACCGGACCCGAAATTCGGGTCCGGTCGGGCTCTAAATGACAGTCATTACGTTCGGGTCGGTTCGGGCCGGGCTTCTCTCTCGCTGACTTTTTTAATAAATATATTGTAATGTCTGCAAAGAAGCTCCTTAGGCGGCGGTTGTCCAACAGCTCTTTAGTAATCCTGTAGGTCAGAACGGTTACCGCACGAACCGAAAGGCACAGCCAGCTTCTTCTTACTCAGAGGGAGAACGTTCCCTTAGCGCACACACCCACACACACACGAAACTGAAAAGGCAAACGCGCACCGCCGCGGCTGCAGTATTTCTCCGCGTAATGAAGCGAGTGCGCATCCAGATCTCTCTGTCACTCTCTCTGTCTGGCCTCTTATTCTGTGTTCCAGCGCTATTTCGTTGTGCAAATGCATTTGTCATGGAGGGAGGAACCTATGCGCCGCGCTTCCAGCGGAACTCTATGCCACAACAGCAGCTTATACGCGCACGGCTGCAGCGACCACTCTCTGTTCGAAAGAAAACGGCTTTCATCATCATAAAAATATGTAGATTATTTTACCTTTAAGAAATCTGGCGGGTTTTTTTCTGCCAAAAATCCTATGGGTTGCTTCGGGCTCGGTCCTGCAAATCAAGTTAATTGGTCGGTCCGAGTTCGGCTTTAATGCCCGCGGGCCTGTGTCGGGTCGGGCCGGATTTTTTAGGCCCGATCTTACCTCTAGTGCCAACTGCTTCGTCAACTTTATGCAGCGAACATTTTGAGGCAGACTGTTTTGAAGAAACACCACGGCTCATGAAAGATATGGGAATGCATGTCAGATATAAAAAAGTATTGAAACCGAACGCAATCCCCACCATTTTCAAGAGATCGCTAGACCTACTACTTTCTGCTATATCCTCCTCACTTTCGCAAAAGGGTTCGAATCGATACGGTTGCAAAAGTGACTCATCATCATGATAATCTCCGCAACTTTCCTCTTCATCTTTCTGTTCAGCTAGCCATGTTGTCTGCCTTTCGTTACGTCACAAACAGGGCGGCGCGAATTCGGCGGAATGCGTGAAGCCGGCGGCCGTCCTCGTTGTTTATATCGCGTTTTTCGCTATTTATTCTTTTTCGAAAAATATCAAAAACAATCGCAACATGAAATAGAGACTATTTACTATAATTTGGCTTATTAAAATAGGCCATGTCACCCACACTTTAAGCTCCAGTATTTACTCTCTTTGACTAACTGTACCTCTTCAATAGTTCATGCAGAGGAAAGCATCTTTGAGCTTATATGTAACACTGTACAGTAGTGAAGTGTTTACTTCATCAACGTAAACCAACTGACTCTGTCAGGCCATTTGACGGATGTAAAGTGTTGCATGTAAGGGCGAAGTTGATTTGAAAACTCGTTCTCTCAGCATCAGAATAAGTTGATTCACGTTGAACGGTCAAAGATTTACAGTATGTGAAAGAGCAGATCATTTAGATGCTGCGGTGACATTTCCAGGGTTAGAGGGTTGTACTTGCTTTGTTTTCTGTTTAGATTTTCTGCACAAGCTTCACTTAGATCAAAATCTTTGCAAGCATTTAACCTAAATTTAGGCTCTTTTGACTCATTTCTGTGTTTTATCTCATCATTTCAGCTTTGTAGAAGCATGTTTGTTATACAAAAACATTTGTTTTTCAGGAAGTACGTGATCCAGCAGGAAAAAGCATGACTTGAACTAATCTGCAGACATTCGTGTGGCACTTTTCCAGCCATGTGAAAGCAGACTAATAAAAGTTCTCATCTCACTCTGCTTTGGCTGAATGACCTCGGGGTCACACGGGTGCCTGACCTGCCTGGACTCGCTCACCTGACATAAACGCTGACATTTCATTCCCTTTTTGATGAAGGCTCCTGATCCGTTTATGGTGTTTTTATTTGCTTCTTGTCCTCGGGCTTACCTTGTGACATCTGAAATAATATCATGAAGCTAAAAAACAGGGGAACTTGGTTCTTGAAACATGACCACGTGGGACGATGCCAAACTGCACAGCTTTTCAACAAAGCATGGCCTTAGTAACAAGTTTATATGAGTTAAGCAACAGTTTCCAACAAACAATAATAAACAAAACATGAATAACATAAAGAAAATGCACTTTAGTTAACTTAAATAATCAGGGTATGATTGAAATAGAGTTTAGAAATAGCTAATTTTTTTAGACATTTTTGCAATATATTTTAGTGTTATAGAAATTACTTAGATGTAAAATCGAGGATGCCTGGAAACACTCTATTAGTCCCAGCTCAAAAGTTTTTGTCTTTTGTATTCGAGATTACACAGAATGCATCATTCAGGCTAAATGATGTCTTAGTTTCGCAGAAGAAAATGTTGTGACAGCTTCAAATACTCACAGGGACTCCCCCTGTGAGTATTTGGCATCTTTTGAAATCTGTCCTAAAACCAGGCTGGATCTGAATCCCACTGGAATTAAACTAGTTGGAGTCCGGGGTTGGCTGCACCATTGGCATTGTGGTTAGTGCTCTTGCCTTACAGGAAGTAGACCATGGTTTGAATCCCAGCTGGGAACTTTCTGTGTGGAGTTCAGGTTTTCCTCATGCATGTGTACGTTTTCTCGGGGCACAGTCCAAAACATGCTTTATAGGTCAGTTAGTGTTTCTAAATTGCCCTTAGGTGTGTGTGTGAGTGTGACCTTGCAATGGACTGGCGACTTATTTAGGATGTAGCTGGGATAGGCTCCAGTACCCTTTGACCTCAAAACGGACTCAGTGGGTTCTGAAAATGGATGGATTGGCGAACGGATGGATGGATAGAGTCCATAGTTTGTATTTATTGCTTCACTCATGCTTCGGTTGAAGAATAATCAGTAATATTTTATAATAAGAGTCCTTAATAAACTATTTATAAAACATTAACAAGCAATAGTAACGTTTTAGCAAATTGCTTATAAGTACATTAATTAGCATTAGTAAATGTCTTACAACTGACTTACAAGTTTAAATAAGCTGTTTGTAAATACATTAACATATTCCTTAATAAACTACTTATAAGACATTAACAAGCATGAGTAATTTGGTGTTAAGATACTTATAAAGATATTTATTAGCATTTGTTAAACCTATTTACAAGCTATTTATGAATTGCTTGTATGGGATTAATAAATAGATTAACAGTGTTCTTATTAACAGTTTATTGAGTGTTTTGCAGCCCCCCAATCTAAAGCGTGACCAAATAGGGGGTGATCTTTACAAGCCATTTATAAATTGCTTACTGCATTTACCCAGCGAAAATTTTTATTCAAATTAGATTTAGCTGAAACATTGATACACTCTGTAGGTTTTGCTTACTAAAACATTACTAGTGCTTGTTAATGTTTTAAAAATAGTTTCTTAAGGACTCTTATTATAAAGCGTTACTGAATAATCTTGTTAAGAAGTCCTGTTCCATTTTATTTTATTTGATTACTGTTCTTTGATTTTTAAGACTTTGACACTTCCTATGAAACTTTTTGATAGTGCTTCCATGTTTCACATGTTGGGTTTCAAGATCAGGGAATCCTACAGAGCTGCAGTGTTTACATTCTCTGGTTTGAATCGCCTATTTGGCAGATTTGACACTCTGACTGTTTATGCTGTTTGTTTTGCTCACCACAGGTTTACCAGAAGACTCATGTTTCTACACCTTTCAAGTATCTAAGGTCAACTGAGGAATCAGTTAGCTGTTGGCTTCAACTTCTTAGGTGTAAATGCAAGTTGATAATTCAATTGCAACTATACAGCTAAGTTAAAACATGGCAGAGTTGTACCCAAAATGTTCCCACTCATTTGCTTCGTGAAATTGTCCAAAACCTCCTATATTTATAAATATCAGCTCTTGAAAAGCAGCCCTAGACCATTATCCCTCCTCCACCAAACTTCAGATCTGGGACAATGCATTTCTATTTGTCTTCTACTCTCTCTCCCTCCTCTATTCTTGATCATTATTTATCATTTAGTTCTCAATGCCCCTGTTTGGTGCAGTGCGATTCATGTACTGTCCCTCTTTCCCACTCTTCTCTGGGGAGAGGGAGTGCTTCCAGATTCCATGGGCTCGTCTTGCTCCTGTACCTGACCGTGTACCTCGTCTCTGGCTTGCCTCTACTACTGCTCCTACACTTGGCTGAGGATCCAGCCTGTGACTCGTCTCGCGCCCCCAGCCATCCCCAAACTCCGTCTGGATGAAGCTCATCCGCTGGACTTTAAATATGTAGTTTTAGAGTTAGATAAGTTAATTATTCTCTAAGAGTTCTGGTACATCGCCTGTCCGTTCTCGGGGAGGATCCCTGCTTCATGTGGACACCCCTGAGGTTTCTTCGTTTTTCCTGGAATCCGTTTTTTTAGGAGTTTTTTCTTACAGAGAAGGACGGTCTAAGGGCAGGGATGCCAGTTTAGTTTAGTCTGTTTAGTTAGTAAAGTTTAGCATTCTCCTATTGCATTCTATGTGTTCATGATCATTTTGATTTTATGTTTACTTTACATTACCGGACAAAGCCCATTGAGACACCTGTTGTTGTGAATTTGGGCTATACAAATAAAATTGAATTGAATTGAATGGTTTTCCTGGTAACCGTCTCCACTTACCCTAGTCTAACCCCAGCATGTTTACCACCACTGCTTTTGATGCTTTGCATTGCATTTGATAATGTACAGTTTGGAAGCAGCTGCTCCACCATTGAACCCCCTTTAAGCATGGTTTTTGAGTTAATCTGAAAGAGTTGTGGAGGTCTTTAGTGATCGACTGCACAAAATTAAAAAAAACTTGTGCCCATTATTAGTGTCTGAGAAAAGTAGCTTTGTGCTGATATGCAACCCTTTACTATGAGAGGCCACCTGAGAGATAATTCAAACTTCATACTCACAGATACCATCATACGCTCACACACATACCACTATAATTCAAACTTGGTTTCACAAACACCATCATACTCTCACACACATACCACTATACTCTTACAAACACAACAGCATACTCTCATATGCACAATCATACTCTCTGGCGGCTGGGTGGCTCGGTCGGTAAGGTGAGTGGCTACCACGCAGGAATCCAGGGTTCGATTCCGGAGGGGAATAAACAATGGTACTGAGTCAATTACCATATCAATTGAGCAATCACTTAGCGCTACCACCTCCCGAGCGCAGTTAGGCTGCAGCTCACCGCTCCCCCAGGGGATGGGTCAAATGCGGAGAAGATGATTGTGCATTTACAAAAGTTTGATGGTATGTATGTGAGGGAATAGTACTATATGTGGGAGAGCATGACTGATAAGGAAGTTGCTTTTATCAAACAGGAAGGAACCTTACATTCTCATTACCTTATTGGTTAATATGTCCATCCATCCATCCATCTTCCTCCGCTTATCCGGGACCGGGTCGCGGGGGCAGCAGACTGAGCAGAGATGCCCAGACTTCCCTCACCCCAGCCACTTCCTCCAGCTCCTCTGGGGGGACCCCGAGACGTTCCCAGGCCAGCCGAGAGACGTAGTCTCTCCAGCGTGTCCTGGGTCTTCCCCGGGGCCTCCGCCCAGTGGGAGATGCCCGGAACACCTCTCCAGGGAGGCGTCCAGGAGGCATCCGGACTAGATGCCCGAGCCACCTCAACTGGCTCCTTTCGATGTGGAGGAGAAGCGGTTCTACTCCGAGCTCTCCGCGGGTGACCGAGCTTCTCACCCTATCTCTAAGGGAGCGCCCAGCCACCCTGCGGAGGAAGCTCATTTCAGCCGCTTGTATTCGGGACCTCGTTCTTTCGGTCATGACCCATAGCTCATGACCATAGGTGAGTACTGGAACGTAGATCGACCGGTAAATTGAGAGCTTTGCTTTTCGGCTCAGCTCTCTCTTCACCACGACGGACCGATAGAGCGACCGCATAACTACGGACGCCGCTCCGATCCGCCTGTCCATCTCACGCTCCGATCTTCCCTCACTCGTGAACAAGACCCCAAGGTATTTAAACTCCTCCACCTGGGGCAAGGACACTCCACCCACCGAGAGATGGCAGACTACCTTTCTCCGGTCAAGGACCATGGCCTCAGATTTAGCGGTGCTGACCCTCATCCCAGCCGCTTCACACTCGGCCGCAAACCGCCCCAATGCACGCTGGAGGTCCCGGTTCGATGAAGCCAACAGGACAACATCATCTGCAAAAAGCAGGGAGGAAATCCTGTGGTCCCCAAACCAGATCCCTTCCGGCCCCTGGCTGCGCCTAGAAATTCTGTCCATAAAAACTATGAACAGAACCGGTGATAAAGGGCAGCCCTGCCGGAGTCCAACGTGGACCGGGAACAGGTCTGACTTACTGCCGGCTATGCGGACCAAGCTCCTACTCCGGTCATACAGAGACCGGACAGCCCTCAGTAAGGCTCCCCGGACCCCATACTCCCAGAGCACCCCCCACAGGATGCCACGGGGGACGCGGTCGAACGCCTTCTCCAAATCCACAAAACACATATGGACTGGATGAGCGAACTCCCACAAACCCTCCAGCACCCTAGATAGGGTGTAGAGCTGGTCCACTGTTCCACGACCAGGACGGAAACCGCACTGTTGTTCCTGAATCCGAGGTTCGACTATCGGACGGACTCTCCTCTCCAGTACCCTGGCATAGACTTTCCCAGGGAGGCTGAGGAGTGTAATTCCCCTATGGTTGGAACACACCCTCCGGTCCCCCTTCTTAAAGAGGGGAACCACCACCCCTGTCTGCCAGTCCAGTGGTACGGTTCCCGACTGCCACGCGATGCTGCAGAGACGTGTCAGCCAAGACACTCCCACAGCATCCAGAGACTTGAGGTGCTCAGGGCGGACTTCATCCACCCCCGGGGCCTTGCCACCGAGGAGCTCGTTGACTATCTCAGTGACTTCAGCCCGGGTAATAGACAGCCCCACCCCAAAGTCCTCATTCTCCGCTTCTTCAAAAGAAGGCGTGTCAGTGGGATTGAGGAGATCCTCGAAGTACTCCTTCCACCGCCCGACAATGTCCCCAGTTGAAGTCAACAGCTCCCCACCTGCACTGAAAACGGTGCCTGTGGAGAACTGCTTTCCCCTCCTGAGTCGTCGGATGGTTTGCCAGAATTTCTTCGAGGCCAACCGATAGTCCTTCTCCATGGCCTCACCGAACTCCTCCCAGGACCGAGTTTTCGCCTCCGCAACAGTCCGGGCCGCAGCTCGCTTGGACTGCCGGTACCTGTCAGCTGCCTCCGGAGTCCCGCAGGCCAGCCAGGCCTGGTAGGACTCCTTCTTCAGCTTGACGGCATCCCTTACTTCCGGTGTCCACCACCGGGTTCGGGGGTTACCGCCGCGACAGGCACCAGAGACCTTGCGACCACAGCTCCGAGCAGCAGCAGAGACAATGGAGGTGGAAAACATGGTCCACTCGGACTCAATGTCCCCAACCTCCCTCGGTACCTGTTTGAAGTTCTCCCGGATGTGGGAGTTAAAGACTTCCCTAACGGAGGGCTCAGCCAGACGTTCCCAGCAGACCCTCACAGTACGTTTGGGTCTTCCAAGTCTTTCCGGCCTCCTTCCCCGCCAGCGAATCCAACTCACCACCAGGTAGTGATCGGTGGACAGCTCCGCCCCTCTCTTCACCCGAGTGTCCAAGACACAGGGCCGAAGGTCACCTGAAACAACTACAAAGTCGATCATTGACCTCCTGCCTAAGGTGTCCTGATGCCAGGTGTATTGATGGACACCCTTGTGCTCGAACATGGTGTTCGTTATGGACAAACTATGACGAGCACAGAAGTCCAATAACAAAACACCACTCGGGTTCAGATCAGGGGGGGCGTTCCTACCAATCACACCCCTCCAGGTGCCACTGTCATTGCCCACGTGGGCATTGAAGTCCCCCAGGAAGACAATGGAGTCCCCCGTTGGGGCACTTTCCAGTACCCCTTCAAGAGACACCAAGAAGGCCTGGTACTCCAAACTGCTGTTCGGCCCGTAAGCCGAAACCACAGTTAGAGACCTGTCCCCCACCCGGAGGCGGAGGGACATGACCCTCTCGTCCACCGGGGTGAACTCCAACACTTGGCGGCTGAGCTGGGGGCTCACGAGTAAGCCCACGCCAGCCCGCCGCCTCTCACCTTGGGCAACTCCAGAGTGGTAGAGAGTCCAACCCCTCTCTAAGGACTGAGTTTCAGAGCCCAGGCTATGTGTGGAGGTGAGCCCGACTATATCTAGACGGTATCTCTCAACCTCTCGCACCAGCTCAGGCTCCTTCCCTCCCAGAGAGGTGACATTCCATGTCCCAAAAGCCAGATTCCATGATCGGGGTTTGGGCCGCCGAGGCACCCGCCCCCGACTGCCAACCCGACTGGTTAATATGTTTAAAAACAAATTTTCCAAATTTAGCTAGCACTAGCTAACTTTACAGCTTTGCCTGACCAGTGATAAACAACTATTGCATACTTACTTCTTTTTCTTCTTCTTCATTGGCAGGTTTTTTGGGGTCAAGTAAATGGTAATGAAGCTGACATTACTATATTTTTTACTCATGCACTGAGATGTGTTCAGGAAATTATGAGAGAAACGGACAATATTGGACATAACAGCATGCTAATGAACAGATTATTCTTCGAGTTTACTGGATATGCACGGACAATTTCTATATTTCTCTCAATTAGTCAGCAACTTGAAGGGGGTAACAATCCAAGTTTAGGTGTTCTGGATGAGCTGCTTGAATGTTTTTCTTCCATAATAAATTCCTATGAAAGTTTTACATTGATGGAAACAAGAGAAAGAAATCTCTTAGTATCAAGAGCTCCACCAACAGTGAGAACCGGGTATTCAGGTCGTCCTCAGTACAATGTAGAACATAGTCAAATTACCTACTGTTTGTCTCTGGGAATGAATTGGCAAAGAATGGCAGAATTCTTTGGAATCAGCAGGAGGACATTACACCAGCACAGACAGCAACTTCGAATTGGGTCACTGACCTACACAGAAATATCTGACGAAGCACTGGCAGACATTGTAAGAGACATCCTTCAAAGTACCCCAAATGCAGGTGAACGATACGTTCTTGGAGGTCTTCGATTTCGCAACATCGCTGGCGTGTGAGATGTTGCCTGCAACAGCTTGATCCAATAGGACGGTCCTTCCGCCGCCGTCGTGCAATCCGCTAAAGAATTTTCAATGTTCAAACACCTAATCAGTTGTGGTATGTATTTTTTCATAGAAAAAATACATAGAGAAATCATTCTGTTAGGCATAGCTTAATCATTTTTCATGTAGAGTTGCACAGCGATATGCTTTGTTCTTGCTTTGAAGCCTGCAAACTTTCAACAACGTTAAAGTTAAAAGGAATAAATAAAATGTGACCCATCTCTTTACAGGCACATGGATGGAAATCATAAATTGGTGAGGTGGAGAATGGTTTTTCATGGCTGTGTTGATGGCTTCAGTCGAACAATCATATACTTGCAATGCCTCAACAACAACAGAGACTCTTCTGTACTGGAATTATTCCGCACAGGTGTTAACAACTTTGGACTTCCCCTGAGGGTAAACTGTGACAATGGCATGGAGAACACAGAGGTTGCTCGATATATGTTGAGAAGACGAGGCTTGAACCGAGGCAGTGTTATTGCTGGACGCAGTGCCCACAACCAACGGATTGAACGTCTGTGGGCAGAGCTAAACAGAGTAGTGTCCTTCCACTTCAGTAATCTTTTCACTTTCATGGAAAATAAAGGCATACTTGACTCTACTGATGAAGTACATTTGTTTTGCTTACACTACATCTACTTACCAAGAGTACAAAGGTCAACAGAAGAATTCCGAAATCAGTGGAACCACCATGGATTATCCATACAGGGAGGAAAAACACCTCTTAGGGGGCACAGGGGGGTTCTTAGCAGTACTACTACTGGTGCAGTTAGGGACATATTTACAGGACACGAGACCTTGGAAATAAGTGAAAACATCTCTCTTCTAGTAGAAACTAAAAACAATATTGTTGTTCCAGATAATGACTTTATTGTAAATCCAACTGTTATGAACACAATTCAAGACAACATAGACCCGCTGTCAGAGGATGGAAACTATGGTATTCAATTATTTTTGAACCTGGTAAATTTTCTTAGAACAGTAAATGAGTAAAATTGACAATAAACTAAAACAGTGAGGCATTTTTTTCCCTCAATAGTGTTAATGATAAACAATGTTTAAATAAATGATTTGAAAAAAAACATTTGAGTTACTTTGTTCTATCGTACTTTTTTTAAAGGCACAAAATAGTTTGATTATACTGTGCAACAAACAAAAACATAAAAAACAAACAGTATGTGTCACAAATCAGTACTGCAAGTTCCCAGCCTCCAGTAAAAGCACCACTTGATTCACAATCACCTTCACCTGGTTCCTCCTGCTTTTATACTGCTGACTCTCACCACCCCACGCCACTCCTCCTAGGCCAGTTTCCCTCTGGCCTAGGAGGAGTGCAAGACGTGGTCGAACGAGGCAGGATCCAAAACACAGGAGTCTAGAACACTTTACAAGAGCTGGATGATCACAGTTGGCACAAATGACTATCTTGCAGTACTGATTTGTGACAGTATGAATCTTATGGCTTACTGCTTTGAACCCACTTCCCCCTAAAAAAAGCAAAGGGTACCTGGTACATTACTCTCTTCCAAATCCCTGTGTGTTACCTAATGCAAACTCCATACTTTCCCTGAAATCCTCATACGTGTCAAGCAGTGGCAGCTGAAGGCAATTGTTACAAGTGTTTGCCATTGGCAAATGCCGTCCGGGGTTGACTGAGTGACCATGCAAGAAATCAATTGATGGCTGAGGGGAGAAACCAACAGGAGGGATGACACTTGTACCTGTTGCAAAAGCCAGGATTTTCCCAAGCTTTGATGGTCCCACTTGTTCTGTAACAACAGACATAGCACAAAAAAATGATATTCTGATAAGGCATGCAATTTACCTTAAGGCTTAAAGTGACACAAAAAACATTCATAAGCCGACCGCAATAATAACAGCATAAAAATAATATTAAAAACAATTTACAAAGGGAAAAAATATAATGGCAACAGACTTAAGTTGCTAAACTGTAAAAGCCAAAAGTATATATTGTTATATCCTGGGTGGTGATGGGGTGCTCGTCTGGGGCTGTGGGCACCCTTTTCGGGTGGGGCCCGGCCTTGGGCCCTCCCGGCGCTGCGGGGGGGCTGCTCTCCTGGTTGGGCTGGGGCGGCGCTCTTTTTCCCCCCATGCCTCCCTGCTCTCTGGCTCTGGGGGCCTCGCGGCGGTCCTGTTGGCCCTGGCCTGGTGGCGGGTGTGGTTGCCCGGGGGGCGGATGTTCTCTGCCTGCTGCCGCGTGGCATTGGGAGCTTCTGGCTGCTGCGGCGGGGGTCTCGGTGTGGGGATGGCTGGTTGCTCCCCCTCCTTCTTTCCACATTCCATCATCCAATTTAGAAGAACATAAACACTCAGGTGTTAGCTCACCTTTGCACTAACAATTTGCGTGAATGAACGAATGAATGAGTGAATGAACGAAATATCTCACACTAGTTGGCTTGTAGACATAAGTATGCGTGTGTGAACAATATCTGTATTGTGTTCATGTTGAAGTGTGTGGGGTTTTTTTTGCAGCTAACAGGTGTGTTTATAACTTTTGAGTGTGGACAGGCCCCGCCCCTTTGAGATTTGTATTCTGTCTGTACTCTACCGAAATGATAAACATCCAGTAGCTTGTTGCTTTATGCTGCTTCATGGTTTTACCCCCCTCCTATGATCACCCTCCTATCCCCCTCTTTCTAACATCCCTCTCTCTTCTTCTTCCCTTCTTTCATTTTCCGTCCGGTCCAACACCAAAGAATTTCAAAAATAATTAAAATGAATAAAGTTTGTCCTCGATTCCAAAAGGGGTTTATTCAGACATACCTCTGGTTTGTCTGAAGATTCATAATCCCTGTTGTTAAAGTAAAATATGTCCAACACAAGAGGCCCTCAGCTCTCAACTGTCTGCCCAGCTGTTGGACAGGACAAGTTTAAAAAAAATAAAAAATAAAAGTATATATTGTTTTCTTCCTTAATATCTCAGAAAACTTTTTCTAATCCTGAAGATTTCGTGATGTTTCTGTTTCTGCAAAGGGTACATTAACTGACAATTTTCCGTCATTGACGGATTTTCTAAGAGTTGACGGGAAGAATTTAAGGTCATCCGTCATTTTGACGGGTTGAAAATTGGGCCGTAAACCACAGCAGCAGTATGAATCTAGTGAATCTAGTGCGGCTCCTGTTTAGTTGTTAAATAGCAATTACATTACAGCGCCTTCTCCATTTTATCAAAATTATTTATTTTATAACAAGTATCCCTTAGTTTAATATCCACACATAGTTTTATTATACATTTTTATAAGCATATATATATATATATATATATATTTTAAATCAGCGAAAGAGAAGCTCGAGCCCGCCCCGAAGCAATGACTGACATTTTAGGCCCGAACCCGACCCGTATTTTGGGTCAGGTCGGGCTCGGGCTCGGGCTTAGGATCTTACCTTTAATGCCAATGAATTGAAATCTTAATAATGACTTGGGGATTAAATGATCTTAATTGATATACTCGCCTTTTCCTGGATTTCGAGGTCCATCTCCCGAAATCCTGCTGTGTGTGGTACCGTGGTGACGTCACATGGTTGACGCGGAGTCTAGCTTCGGAGGACATGCTGCTGGCGCGCCTTGATGCACCTGCTTTAAAAATCGGCCATATTTCTTGCTCAACTGCCTCATTAGAAAAAGCCCCTGTGGATGGCGGCTGCCGACTTTGTTCCAACATTTCGGACATTGTAGAGGCAACCTTTGTGTTTTTAGGATGTTATTTAGCAATCCTATAGCCTCACTAAAACGTTCCCGATCCGCCATTCTCCAATTTTTCAAAGAAGGGCGTGTCAGGACCATCATTTCGCGTCGCTTGAAAAATAACCAATAGCAAGCTGAAAAACTTCCATTTCAATCAAACTCTCTTACATGTGCAATTATTCTTCTTCTCATACCATACCATGTTGTTTTGCATTCACATTTATTTTGTCACTTTCATATTACATAAGTATGTTTGTATGTGCAAAATGATACTGTGGAACATGTCAAAGTATTGAAGTCTCTGTGAGCATGCATGAATGTAAATACAAGAAGATAAGACTGTGCTTATAAGACAGTATATAAATACTTATGAGAGTACACCAATATTTATATAAGAGTATGATTAGGAAAGCAAGAGAGTATGGAAGTATCTGAGAGAGAGTATACTGTTGTGTGAGTAAGACTGTAGTGGTATGTGTGTGAAAGTATGATGGTATCTGTGAGTATGAAGTCTGAATTATCTCTCAGACTGCCTTTCATACTTTACAGTAGAGAATCAATGCAATCAATGTAAACCGGCTTATTTTGATGCGGAGAAAAGTGGCTTTGCACTGTTATCAAAAACGTAACTAAAGTTAGAATCCGTTGAAATTTCATCAATCTTGCATACGGTCATAATGAAATGGTTATTTTACTGCTACCAAGGAGAGCTCCAGTGTTAAAGGGTTAACACTGAAAATTACTTTTGACATTCAAAAAGGAAGGTGTTAAAAGTTAAGTATATAAAAATAACAGTTTAAGTATGATACTTTAAATACTGAATTGTGCAAAAGACCTTCTACAACCCTGAAATGTCTTTATTTTTGCAAACAAACTTTAAAGTTGCTTCATGAAGGCATTATAATGAGCTTTAATCATCTTTTGAAAGTAAAAGTTCCTTCACTTGGAAACAAGTCACAAGCTGAGATTAAATGTTAGCTTCTTTCGAGTTTCTGTAGCCCCCCTGCTGCCGCTGTGTGTGTTTTTATGTTAATCTGGTTCAGAAGTGCAACAGATCCTCTCTGCAAATCGTGGCGCTGACTGTATCTTCAAAAGTGCACATTTTTGTGAAACCAACACAGAGAGGAGCTCCGACCAAAGCCCAGCCGTTCCTGCATAAACTGTGGGAGTTATTCCGTACGTCAGGAGTTTTAAAGAGCCAGAAGAATATAGAAGGGATGGGGGATGTAATGAATAATAAATCATAATGGAATATACTAGACCTTGAGAACAGACGAACGTTAAACTCCCCCCGTGACAGCTGGCATCCCCAACATACACCTCACCCATCCATTCTCAGAAAAAGAGGAGGCAGCTTGAGCGGAATGGTGACACAGAGTGCAGGTGGTGGGACAATCCTGGACTGAATCAACTGAGTCAAACAGAAGGCAGGCAGACGGAACAACATGGAGATAAATGTGTGATGCTCCTCCTCTGTTACAGCAAACACTGACGTCTTCAGACTTTAGAGTCACGGAGGAACAAAATCCTCAGCTGTGTTCAAACTTTGTTCTCTCTGCCTTTCTTTCAAAGGGGACATTTTTCATCATTTTGCAGAAAAATGAGATTTGTGCGAGTGCTTTTGTGCACAGATGTAGCTGCGTATTTGTTTTTGCACGTCCTCCCTCTCCCTGTTGTTTTGGTTCGACTGAGTGATCTGCAGCCGAGTATTCATCCATAAAGAGATGTTCCTTCTCCTTCCAGCTGTCGACTCTCGGCGCCCGCACGCTAAATTCATTCAGGCTGTGTGGGCACAGATCCAGAGGTTCAGAGCAACACAAACAACAATCATCCGATTACCAAAAGAATGCAGGAAAGCAGAGATCTCCTCCACACTGATACCAGAATGGGATGTCTGCTGTCAATAATGTAGAGTTTGACAAACATCTTCAAACTTTTAATTGAGTTGCATCATTGAGATGAGCAGGACCTCTTTCTTTTCCTCAGGTTACTCACAGACTTTCCATATATTCGGTTTTACCCCCAACTCTGCAGTCCTGAAGTCAGGAAGGAAAAAAAATGCATATGCAATATCAATTCTTTGGGAAAAAACAACAAAATGTTAATGGGAAATAATTGTGCAAGACACTTTACATGAATGGCCCGCAAACTTTTTTAGACTGGTTTCATGTCAGACAATGTTTTCATGCACTGGCACGAAAGTTGACGTTTCCAAAAAATCTATTTTTCAAATGAAAATGCTACTACATAAATTATAGTTTAAAAAGAAAAATTGAAACTTTAGACATTTTATTAATGATGAAGATTCAATGAAATAAAGTTGGAGATCTTGTTTCTGATCTGTAAAAATTCAGGCAACATTACAGCGACACAAATCAGAGATTTCATATTGAATCTTCAATCTCTGTAAAATATTTGCAGCTGATTTCAACTTAGAATTTGTGTAGAACCCAATAAAGTGCGATGTTGATTTTCCCTTTTACAGTGGATTCTATCTTCCGCCGCGGTCAACTTCTCAGGTGTGATGGATAAATAAAGCAAAATAAAATTACACAACCGTCATAAAACTGGTATTTTCTAAATATAATATTAAATAGAATAGAATAGAATATCTTTATTTCTATAGCACTTTTCTCAGAGCAAGTCACAAAGTGCTTTACAAAGAGCATAAAATAATATCAACACACAAAAAAGTAATAAAATACAATAATAATAATAGTAAAACAAAACACAGTAAAACATGGTAAAACTAGGACTAAATCAACTAAAAGCTCTCCTAAATAAAAACGTCTTGACCTGAGATTTAAAACACTCAACGGAATCGATCTGATGCAACGACAATGGGAGGGAGTTCCAAAGACGAGGAGCAACAGCTTGAAATGACAAATCTCCTCTGGTCTTAAAGCGGGTTTTTGGAGTGCTTAAAAGATTCTGGTTGGAAGACCTCAATGATCGGGCCGAAGAGTAAGGGGTTAAAAGGTCAGATAAGTATGTTGGAGCTTGACCATGCAAGGCTCTAAAAACTAAAAGTAAATCTACCATGTATGCAACATTATTATCAGCATACATGTAACATTAGAGAGTCGTTCACCACCAAAGTGGGTTTGGTACGTCAAAACAAATATCACAATAAATCCATATTTTGAAGAAGACTCCCGGTTTTGTCTGTAAATAGCAGATTTCTTATTCTTTGAAATCGAAAGTTTCCTCAATGGCTCCTCCCTAGGACATTTGTTTTACATTAGCTTTGTTAGCACGGGGCATTTATTTTGGCGGTCAAAGCAGCAGCTTTAAAAGGTAACAGACACATGAAGGGGTGGATTGACTTGAGACCTGTCGAAAGTCATAGATGTATGGGTTGGACAGAATGTGGTAGTTTTTCAAAATAAAACTTCATTGAGATTCAGAAAAAAAACGGGGAATTATCTAAATCACAGAATTCTCTTTTTTTTTTTATATATATGCAACTACGGTACCTGCAGACTGGTCTGTGGCCCGAGGGTCGGAGACCACTGCTTTACATGACATTTGTGGGTGAAAAGTTGAATTTCTAATGAATTTATGGTTAGATTAGAATTCAACTAAACATGTTTTTTTTTCCCAAAAGATTTTGTAGTTTTGAAAAATAGATATTGAAAATAAAAATGTTATAAATATAACACCAGAAGCCATTTATTCAGTTCAAAGCTGACAGAAAGATGTGAGTTTTGAGCTTCTTTGTGGGAAAAAAAACACCATACAGCGAAGGGAGTCTTTAGATCTTCAAGACCGACTGATCCACAGATGATCACAGAGATGAACAGAAGTCTGGTGGCATCTGGAAGACGATGTCAAATTTCAGTGAGATAAATCTCTCTGTCCTTAAAAAACACCAAAAAGATCAAAACAATGTTTTGTTCAATAAATCCTGCTGCACTGGCAGGACCGAGGCTCATTTAGATTCATGCAGGTGAGAGGACGCCTTTAGATCAACACCTGGGATTCTGATTCTCTCAGAAATTCTACTTTGAGCTCCTTAATATATGTCCTCCACCATCAAAAAAATGCTACAAGAACACATTAAAAACACCATTTTCATCAGAGCGGGTCTTTAAAATGTTGATCTGGTATGAAGTCATCCTTCTCTCAGCTTTACCATGACTGGAGCTTCTTGAGCATCAAGTCAGTGTTTGCAGTGGACGCCTGTCTGAAAAAAGGAAAAGCCTTGAAAAACTGGTGGACCAAGTCCTCATGTGAGCATTTACAGGGCTTATTGTTTCAAAGATTATGACTAACTGCTGGCCTGGGAGAACTTTTTTTTCCTCCTTAAAAGATGGACTTTAGGAGCCATATAGGATGAGGGCCGGAAGCCAAACGTATTGGACAATTTTTAACTTAACGTGCCGCACTCCTGACAGCCTCAATGCCTGAATCATTCTGCTTATTATGTTTTGATTACAGTGGAAAAACTCAATGTCCAACATGAGAAGTCATGTATGAAGAAAAACATAATCTGTCTGAGAGGCACAAGCAGTGCGCCCAGATGGGCAGAGGGTAATTTCTTTTGACAGATATTACAGTTTCAGTGTTTTCATTTAGATTTATCTCCGTTTTCCGTGAAAGCTATTTACCTCCCTTCATACAACTCTGCTGGGAAATACACATTACTGTCTAACAAGTCTGCAGCATCTGGATGAATGGTCCAAATATCTCCAAAGCCAGCGGTTAGCTTTTATGCTGGTGCAGGTGCCGAGCTGATGGCCTAATTCGAGTCATTGCATTGCACAGAGACCGTCGACCGACATACATAATAAAAGGTGTTACATGTCAGAGACAGAAGCGCAGAGGACCAGGGGAAATAAGTACAATCTGCCTGGGGTCAAAGAGACACAAGAAGCACATAATAACACTCCATCAGTGGACGCCGGCGCTGCAGCGCACCACTTACCCCTGACGCTGCCAGGGACAGCTATAGGCATCAACAAAGAGACAGAAAGCCGGAGTAGTCAATACTGACTGCGCACCCCAGAGCCTGAACTTTTACTGTCTTTGTTTGTGCAGAAAACCTTTTGATTCCAGGCAACAAGGCGGGGGACAGGAGGCAGGGGGGACCACATGTCTTTAGCATTAGCCCCTGCTAGCATCGGCATCCCAGATCAAAGCAGTAATCAGGCAAGGAGAGGGCAAATCTGCCTGGTTCCAGCTGAACGGGCTGAGGGGAGAAGCAGCAAGGAGCCGCTCGATGGCATCGATCAGAGTGAGCCATCTGAGGGGTTGATTCGAAGAGGGAGCATATCTCTCTTTCTTCTTCCTTTTTCTCAATCTGAGTGACGGTAACACTGCTCCAGAGGTCACACAATGGAAGGAGAATTGTCCAAACTGCAAAAACCTGAAACGGAGTGAAGGAATTTATATTTTTGTGGTTTTACTTCTTTTAGGTTTTCTGTCTTATCTTTTTATTTCAGCTTTAGATTGTATTCAGATTAAGTGTGGAAGCTCCCGGACTTTGAATTTCAAAGGGACATCCTGTCTCTTTTCACTGTGAGCCCCAGACTCACCCCCTACAGAGGCACCTGGATTTTCCTAAAGACAGTGGAACTGTGACTGCAGCCTGACAATGGATCATGAAATTAACATTGCATGGGAAAACTTCTGGATGCAGATTCACATGTGGAAGACCAAAAGGATGAGTCTGATGCCTGTGGAGGAGGTTCCGGACGGGTGTTGAACTCCTGTGGGGACACAGTTGGGGGCCGGACACGTCCGTCTGCCATAGTAACCCCCACGGACTGGTTTGGCGCCCAAACGGATGCTGGGACCAAATATGGACTTAAGGGAGTGACCAGACCGGTCAGCCAGCCAATCTACGCGTCCTGGAGGAGGAGTGTGGCGGCCATGCTGTTTCCTGGAGGAGGGACTGCAGGCACGGAACAAAACCACGGATCAGGGGAGAATTGGTGTTCTCTCTCTCTCTCTCCCAGGGAACCCGGGCGCTCGTTATTAATTCGTTATAATTCTGGTTTTACTATGTTTAGAAATATTGTTAGGGAATAAATTCTTGTTCATCTTTTAAAAGAACGAATCCGTGGCTTTCTTGTTTTCTCACTTTTTGAACACGCAAAGAAAATATCTATAAAAGCGACTAGATATTTTTTCCCCTTCAGGAGGCAGCAAAAAAGAGAAACTTTTGTTACTATTCATCTCATCAAGAAAGTTTTACAAAAGCAAACTTTAGTTTGTAAACACTTTTTTAAGGTCCCACTCCAATCATATGTGTCATCAGAAAAATTCCACAAGAACAAGTTAAAAACACCAAAAACACAATTGTCATTCCTGTCACGGTTTTAGTTTCTTTACTTTTGTTTTCTAGTTGTCTTTTGTTTCCTCATGTTTTGAGTTCACTTCCTGTTTTATTTTGAAAGGTTTCCTGTTGTTCCCTGGTTCTAGCTCTCACGTTTCTAGTCGGGTTTGTCCTGCTCAGCAGTGGTATTTGGTTTGTTCAGCTGAGTTTGGTTATTAGAGCTCCTGCTTCCTGCCTCCTCCTGCCTCCTCCTCCTCTCTGCGCCTGGGTACTTCATCAACCCCTCTCCCCTAACAATTCCAGTGGGTCTTTTTAACAAAATGTTTAAAGCCTAAACAGTAATTACAGTTTTAATACAATACAAGGTAGATTCATTTGTATTTTTTTTCTGGCAAAAAAACATGCTTGAATTCACAACGATGATCAAACAGTAAATTAAAAAAAACATTACATTTTAAGACTTAATGTGTTTTGATAACTAATGATATTCTTTATTTAGGTTTTTAGGGAAGACAAATGATTTGACCACTTTAATAAACATTTTTCTCTTAATTAAATGTTTTTTTTTTTTGGTATTTGATAAATATTTCACCTTCTAAAAAGAATCTGTTTTATTTTTTTGTGAATTCCAATTTTATCTGTTTTTGAATGCACTATTTTAATCAATTATTCCAACATGCCGGGGTGTTGGGATTTTCTGTTTTCTGTCATTAGTTGAACTTGAAAAAAATAAAGTCTCAATGGTCTAATTACTGCAACAAATCAATCATTAAACCCATTTTTGTACCGTTTGTGGATTTCAATCCAAAAACGTAAACAAATGAAATATAAATACCAGCAGAACATGTCACAATAGAACCTTACATTTACCAAAACTGAAAAGACAAAAATAAAACAACATATCTGAGCAAATAAATTGATAGTATTGTATCACAAGGACAGTCATGAGTAAAACATGTCACCTCAGAGGTAAAATTCAAAACAATGTGGAGCCAGATTGTTGCTTCTTCTGTAAAATGAAATATTAGTGAGGTGAAACGTGATATCCTTAAGGTTATGCAACAACTGTTTGGGCTACGGTTCATTTGTTAACTTGCTTCAAACAGTAAGTATGTGTTTTTACTATCATCCACTAGGTTGCAGACAAACATGTGAATATTTTTTTACCAAATTCAAACATTTTGTAGGTAAAGGAGCTTGACCATAAATAATGACTAGAAAAACCCTTGTTTTTGTCCAGTTATATCATGTTCTTTTAGCAATGAAAAACATTGTTGCTGCTGAAATTAATCTGTAAGTGTTCATATATGAAATATAATAGTTTTTCAGGGTTTTTGATATCTCTTACGTTAAAGAGGATTGACACAGTGATGTTTAAATTCAGACTCTACATCCAGCTTCACGGCATCCAGGACACGTTTCATGAAGGAAATGCTGACGCAAGATGCTGGGATGAGGCAGAGCCGCGGAGGGAGCTGTGTTAGGTGGGCATGGTGGACTGGGAAAACACGGACTGACTCACAATGCTGGACCTCTTCCTGCATCCTGAACAAAACAGTTGCATCCTCCAACACCTCTATCGTCATTGCTGGTTGAGCAAACAGAAACAGCAAGCGTGGGGTTGTACTCAGTGACAGAAAACATTGCTAAAAATAAAAAATAATATTTTCCTGATCATACGTTTTTTCCAAATGCTTCTTTTGATCTTTTCAGAAGCTGTGTTTTGTCTTTCTTAAGATGATTAGAACCTGTTGCTGTTAAAATTAAAGCAGAAAACTTTCCCAGAAAAAATAAAAACTTCTTGGTCGGTGCTGCACCCTGGGTTTTGGGGGATCTTTGTTTCAGGTCCAGGTCCAGGTCCTGGTAGCTTACTGACACTGCCGGCACACACAGAGAACAGAAATTCTCCTCTCAAATCTGCTATGAGAGACTCCCTCCCTCCTTTATTATTGGAGCCCGATGGCTATTATGCAGCTTGACATTGTGTCTCTGTTTATGAAAAGTAATTTGAATGCTATTTTCCGGCATTGAAATGGGATTTTTTTTTAAGGGGTGGAGATCTCCATCTTAAAATGAAGTGGACTTTGTTCCCGCTTAGCAACACACAGACAGGCTAAATTTAAATCAGCAGGAGAACAGTTGCGAGCCGTTGCTTAGCAATCCAGTTAGTGGGGTACAGTAAAGGTGTTCGTGCAAGTTATTGTATGAAACGGCGCTCCCCTTGGTACAAATGTACTCCATTTTATTTTCCCATCACAGATGCATTTAAATGCTAAGTGGTTTTATTGACTGGAGAGTCCACAGAGAATAGTGGAGACAGGTACCGAGGGGGCGGGTGGGAGGGGGTGAAGAACTGCCTGGGAGCAGAAGATGATGCGTCTTTCCTGTCTGGACCACATAAATGCAGAGGCGTTGCTGCCATCTCCGGGTTTTACCCCCCTCAGCTGCTGCAGTTTATTTTTACATTATTTCCATGTAATTATGACCGTGTTTTTCTGTAATACCCCTTTAAAATCGACAAGTGGGATAGACTAAAACAGCGATTGACCCAAAGGTAATTATGTGAATTCTAAGCTTGAATTTCACAAAATAAAGAGACGGCAGAAAATATGATAAATGGAGGAAATAAGTATTTGATCCCTTGCTGATTTTTTTAGATTTGCCTACTAACAAAGAAATTGACAGTCTGTCATGCCAACAGATAGGTTCATTTGAACAGTGAGGAAGTAATTCCACTTTAAAGAATTTTTATAAATGTATTTGCATACCGATGATGGAAATAAGTGTTGATACCCAAGTAACCAGTAAGAGTTCTTGTTCACACAGAGCAGTTAGACCCTCCTGTCATCTGAGCTGAAGACTCCTGTTTGAACTAATCACCTGTCGAAAAGACACCTGTCCACAGAATCAGTCCATCAGTCAGACTCCAAACTCTCCAGCGTGGAAAAGACTAAAGAGCTTTTTTTATAGACCTGTACAAAATTGGAATGGACTACAAATCCCTAAGTAATTAGCTGGAGGGTTAAGGGGACAAATGTTGCTGCAACATGACCATCAATCCACCTATAACCCTTGTACTATCCTATGGGGTCCAGATGACCCGATCCTGACATTGACATGTTATCTCTACTATGACAAAGGTGGATAAAGGTGAAGAGGATTTCACATAATCCATGGACACCAGTCCATGAAGAAGAAGAAAAAAAGTTTAGCACACTGTCTTGTGGGGTCTAAATGACCCCACTCCCAATGTTAACCCTTGTGCTATCCTAGGCACTTTACCGTTGGGAGTTGGGTCATCTAGATTCACTAGACAGTGCTCTAAACCTTTTTTTTTCAATTTTTTGTGATCTTCACTGGTTCAATGGATTACATGAAATTTTTCCACCTTTGTCATGGTAGGGAGAACATGTCCAAGTAAGGGTGGGGTCATCCAAGATAGCACAAGGGTTAAAGTGCCTAGGATAGCACAAAGGTTAAGTCTGGGCCTCCAAACCAGATCTGACCTGGTGGGATTTCCATGATCTTAAGAGCAGTTGGAAATCAGCCTAAACAACACAGCAGGAGTTGGTTGCTGATCTTAAAGCAGCTGGAACCACAGTCACCAAGAAAATCATTGGGAATACTGCAATGGTTTCGCATCTTACTGAATACCCCTGCTTAAGAAGACAGATGTGCAGACCTGCCTGAAGTTTGCCAACTAACACTTTCAGGATGTAGAGAGACTGAGAGAGGGAGCTGTGGTCAGATCAGACCAACATGGATCTCTTTGGCATCAACTCAGCCCGTCATGTTTGGAGGAAGAGAAATGCAGCCTATGACCCCAAGAACACCACCTCCACTGTCAAGTGTAGAGATGGAAACATCATGCTTTGGGGCTGTTTTTCTGCTCACGGCTACTTCCCTGTGTGGATGAGAGGATGGGCAGAGCCTTGTACCATCACATACTGAGTTAGAACCTCCTTCGCCTAAAATGGGTGGTGGATGGGTCTTGGATAATGGCCCAAAACTTATGGTCAAGACAACCAAGCAATGGCTGAAGAAGAAGCATATCAAGGTCATGGAGTGGTTCTGGCGCTCTCTGGACCCCAATCCTATAGAATACCTATGGAGAGAGCTGAAGCTCAGAGTTGCTAAGCAACAGCCACCAAATCTGAAGGATTTAGAAGTCATTTGTAAAGAAAAGTGGAGCAGAATTCCTGCTGATATGTGCAGAAACTTGCTAATCAACTAAAAGAACCATCTGATCTCTGTGCTGCAAAGAAGGATTTGCCTCAATGTAACAAATCTTTCTGGCAAGAAAGTTTAAAAAACATATTTCCCTCAATCAAATAAATATATATAAATATTTAAAGTCAGTTTCTTGATTTCTTTGTGATTTTTTTTTTCAGTCTCCCTTGTTTGTACCCCAAAGTGGCAGGTGCAAGAGTAAGACTTACATCTATTTCAAGGTCATTGTTGGAAAATGCGTAAGGCCATTTGCAAATCAAGTGTGCCTCATTTGAAATTCCTGTATTAAAAAGAAAAAAAGACTATTGAATGGAAACCTTTCTGCAATTTTGCATGTTTTCCTTGGTCAGTGTCACAAAGTTTTATTAAGCGGTCCATAGAGACATGAAGAAATCAGAAAGGTTGTGTCCTTGTGTGTGAATAACTGCAGCCTCCTCTGACTGTCATCTCTGACATGCTTCACTGTACATCTGTTCTGCTGCAGCTCGCTGCTCCCATCCCACACACAGCTGTGTCGCAGAAGTCCCTTCAGAACATGGACCCCCAGGCAGCAGAAGACTGATTAGCTTCATAGATGACTTGACTATGCCTGAGGCGGATGCATATGGCGCGGCCTGACCCCATCCCCTTATGCGCTCTTACATGCACTGTAAAACCGTGTTATTAGAGTTTTTGGCCTCTGCTGGGAACGTGATCTTTGCTGGGAGAGGGTGAGCGGCCAGGTGTTGGACCCTGTAACCAGGAAACCCCTGCCTCCGTATTCTGACACTACAACTTCTGCGGATGCCTGACATGGCAGCAGCTGGTGTCTGACAAGCGCTCAATACCAGACACCAGATGAACAGGCCCCCATCGGCCTGTTAGTGATGCGCCAGGAGGACGTCAGGTATGAAATTGAGAGGAAAGAGGACACTTCTCAGCCACGCCAGCTTAGATCCGCGGCCTCCGGATCGGCCAAAGCCTGATGAGTGAACCTCTGTGAGACGAAGAGGGTGGGGGCGTGTGTTAGCAGGCCTGTTGAATAAAGATTTTTCTGTGTGTTTTCTGCAGGTGTAATCGCAGACAAACAACACTGGCAGTCTCACTGTTAATCCCCAGCTGTAGGTTCACATTTACGCACACAATCTCCTGCATCCATGCTAATGAGTTCCCCCCTCCACCGTTGAGGCAGCATGACGCCTGATCCACCAGCTGCTGTCTACGGCTTGTTGCAACTTTTTGAGTTAAGCTACATAAACACTGGTCATTTGACACACTTTAAGAACACTCTAAACACGTCTTCTTCAACACACATAGACCAAATTGGGCTTCTTCTTTTTCTTCTTTTTCTACTGTTTACTAGCGCATGTCCATCACCTACAGTTGAAAGAAATGTGGTGCGAAATGTTAAAGCCGTGTAAATCTCGCGAATCTTGCATCAGGCTTTTATTTTCACAGCTCTATTCAGATACATGAAAGACTTGGTGTCATATCATTCCAGCCGAACACAAACCACAATTATAATTTCTCCTCCATGAACAATTTATAAATGATTGGCACTTCCTCCAATTAAAAAAAAAAATGCCATCTACATGTCACAACAAAATCTGAGTCCCTGATTGGTCAAAGTTCAACTGTTCAGAACAGAAAATGCTACATTCTTTCAATGGATGCACGTTTTGCCCTAAAGCGGGTGTGAAAACTTGCTACGAGTGAGTGCAAGTTTTGAATATAGAAGTGGGAAATGCGCTTTTAGATTTAGATTTTCATTGGAAGCGGCCGCTTGAATGCTCATTGCAAACAGGGTTAACCCTAACCCTGTCCATTTATATTTCCATAAAAAAGTATTTATTAGTTGCAACATTATGCGATCAAATCTTGCGAGTGCAATAAAAAGTGTGTATGTGTAAAAAGAAAAACAGAAGAACAGAACTCTTCTTGCTGTTGAATATATAGTTGTTCCTTTGTGGCTCCAATATATTCATGTTTAAAAAATGTAGCACTATAAACATTTTTGCACACTTGCAGAAACATCAGTTTTGCTAAAAGATTTTCCAGGTACACAAACAGTACAAACACGCAGAGGTCTGCAAACAAACTTCAGCTCCCAACTTAGCGTTTTATGATTGCCGTACTTGTCCCGTAGGCGCTGGCCCCCTCAGCCTGGTTTTTCTATCTTTACACAGTAAGGGGGATCCCCGTCATCTCTGGCCATGCTGCATTCAGGAGTCCCTTTACGTCTAACCTGGGGATGTTCACGTTGCCGGTTTTGTTCCTTGCTTTTCCTTTGCTAGGCAACTGGATGGCTGGTGTTGGGTTGTCTCGGATGGATGTGGAGGCCTTGACTGCCATTACAGCCACATTGTCTGCTGTGGGCTCTGTTGCTTCACACCTTCATTTCTACTCGGTAAACACACACTCATGAGCCCAGGTGCTCACCTTTCCATCATGGTAGCATTTATATCGTGTAAAAATGGTGACTGATTTGGTTTGTGTAGCCCAGGTTTTTTTCCTCAGAAAAAATGTTCACTTTTTGTAGGTACATAAAGCAAAACACTAGTGAACCATAACACCTCAGTCACATTTTTTTAAATTTATCTATACATTATTTATAGTTTTAGTTGCCTAGAAAATATTTCACGAAAAACATACAACTCATATAAATCATCCTCAAATGGTTTTACTGAATAACACGATTTTTTAAACCTGTGAAATGGTTAGTGGTTGGATAAAGCAATTTCTGAAACCTTTGTTTTTAAAACAAATTGAACTTTCTGAAGCTTTTTTGTGGCTTCTATTCTAGCAGTTGTTGCTTCTTAATTTAATTAGTTATTTAGCAAAAATGCTCTCACTCGTTCCTGCTTCAAAGAACAGCCACATGGGAGTGGTGAATTTGGCTCACTTGGGTTTGGTTCATTTAAGCAATGTTCACATATCACAGCTGAGTGTAATTAGTCACTTTTTTCTATTTACACTGTAAAAAAAATCAAATTGACGATAAAATGCTGGCAGTTGGTCTAGGAGGCAGTTTCTAATTATTTTACAGTAACTTTTCCTGGAATTTAGTGACAGGTGCTTGCTGTAATAAAAATATACCAGTAAAAAAAAAAACCCAGAAAAATGCTGTATTTTTAAAAACATATATTATGATATCAGATACAAAATTTTCTGTAGCATACTGTAAATGTTACAACCGTGGTGCTGAGGTGATCAGAAGACCGCAGGCTCAGTTCCCGCCTTGCCCGCCGATGTGCTGAAGTGTCCATGGGCAAGACCATGAACCACATTTTTCTTGGTGGTTTTAGGTTGGTGCCAGTGTTCGACAGCAGAGATACCCACAGTGTCTCAAAGTGTGGGTGAATGGTGAACTTTGAAGCACCGTGGACCATAAAGGGGTGTGCCATTTACCATTTCAATTGCATTGCTATTTGTGTTCTTTTTTAATGTTTTTTTTTATTTATTTTAATAACTGAATAGTAGTAATCATCCATATTTTGCTGCAAAAAGTAATACTTTTTTTTTTTTTTTTTTTTACAAATATGCATGTTTATTAGACTTTTACCCCCTAAATATCAATATGTGATGCATTTCTAGCAGCAATATAAAAATCAGATGTAAACAGGCACATGAGATGCATTTTACGCCCCACTCTTATCATCTTTTGTTCTATTGTAAAAGCGTTTATGGTCTTAAAATTATGATGATGATTTTTAGCCAAAACCAAAATAACATTGTTTTCTAAGACAGTGTTTTTCAACCAGTGTGCCGTGGGAAATTGCCCTCATTCACTGATCTAAAAACATTTTCCATCTCCAGGAAATCAGCTCTTTGTTCATCCAAACAGGCCCTGATAAAACACTGTGTAGTTAGGAATATAAAAGATCTTAAAATTACTTTTTCTTTGTGTTTATTTGATTCTATTAAAGACATTTTGCTAAGAATGACGGTACAGTGATTTAGCTGCAGCTATAACTGTGTAAGGAAAAGTCCCGCCCCTTTAACTGTCTCCGCCAATCTTGAAGGCTTAATCACATGTCATCAGTCTAACCAATCAGAAGTGGTTAAAGTCTTCACTTCCTTGTTCTTAATTCTGCTGATAAAGTCTCTCAGTTCCAACAAAAATACCAGCTAAAGCTCGTCTTTAGTGGTGTAGCTTTCCACAGAGTCCGGTGTCAGACCGTGGAACAAGAGAACAAAACAATGAAGCTCAGAGACGCTGGTCTTTCTGCCCTTTTTCGGCAGTTTTCACACTACATCTCCCATGATGCATTGGCTTAAAGAGATAGAGCACAATGAGTCGCCCTTGTGAAACATCTTGAAACCACAACAAACAAACAGTTTCTAAATTTTACCAATTTAACTTTTATTTCATCTCTTAGAAAAAAACAGCCGCATCTTCCTGCTTTTTCTGCCACAATTATCACAAAAATCCATGTGAGATTGCGGGGGGGGGGGGGGGGGGGTCGATCAATACAGACCATGAATTTCTGCTTTTTTTTTTTTTTTTTTGGATGCTGGTGTGCCGCGGGACTATTGTGCCGTGGCTCAAACAAGGTTGAAAAACACAGTTCTAAGACAGTTTCTGCAGAGTGGCAGGAGTTAATTTTTAGTTGTGAGTGGGACTGTTGGGGCAGAGCCTTTTTTCCCATCATGCCTTTGTGTAAACTCTCTCCCACTAGCATACTGCCCCTCACAACCCCAACTTAAAATTACTAGTTCAACATAAACGGCGAGCAATATTGGAGCTTTCCAACCGTGCAGTTTTGTTTCCAGATTCCAGCTCAGACGAGGAAAATAACGATGTACATAGATTTAGTCGTCTATAAGTAGATGCATCAGAATGGAGCAGAGCTTTAGGCCAGTTGTAGTACCTTCACCAATGCTGCAAGCTGGCAAGCAGCAAGAAATACTCAAAAACACAGTTGTAATCTGAATTTTCCCTCTAAAAAACACCAAAACATAATTTTCGTTGGAGTAGGTCTTTCAGAACATTCTTTGGTTTCAGTAATTACCTTGTTTCTTTTGATCAGATCATCCTATGGGTTATTCATGTTTGTTTAAGTGAACATTTGACTTATTTATGAAAATATCAATCAGATGAAGTTTAAGTAACCTTTCACCCTCATCACTGCTTCCTGACAATGAGATGTGGAATGCTTTTGGTTCTGGTTCCAGTTTAGTCTGACTCAGCCGCCCTTCAGCCGCAGCTCAGCCTGTGACTCCTGCAGACTTTGACGTGCAGAGCAACACCACGCACTGAGAAAATTGAATTTGTCCATTCATTACTGCGGCTGCTCATGCAGAGCTGATTAGATTTTGACAAAACTTTGTGGAAAAATGAATTTCACCGGGTTTCAGTATTATAATTTAGCATTTAGAAGATTGTGGCGGTTTCCCAGAGGGTGGCAGCTAATTAATTTCTCATTTATATCAAAGACAGTTCTAGTGTTATTTATTAAAAGAAAAATGTGATTTTTACAACCCTTCGTGTTTTGGTGGCGGCGCCATGTTAAAAACCTGGAGGAGAGGGAGGGCTGGCTCCTTCTGTCAAGTATGTTTCCTTTGTTGCGCGTGACAGTTTTTTCTGATATGTATGAACTGGTTTGGGTAAAATTTGTTTAAGAGTCATGTCTGCAGGTGTCAGTCTTCATTCCAGCAATAGCCAGCCTTTGGTCAGGCCACAAGAGTAACAAATCAGGATGTTGTGTCCAGATCCAGCTGAGAAAAGAAGTATTTGGTGGAGATTATTTTTTTTTCATGAAATATGCAGTGAGAGCACCAGGGAGTGGAAGTTCCCTGATGACATGCCTCACGACAGCTCAGGAATTATTCTGTTGCTCAGACTTTGTTGATACTGTGGCAGTTCAGGACGAGCAAGCGTCATGCAGATGAAAACGGTCGGTGATTGAACAGGACGATTGGGCAAACACACACACACTACAGGCTGCAGCGAACGCATCTCAGACAGGCTGGCAGGAAGCTCAGAGACTCAAGAAAATCCCACACTGTGTTTAAATGTAGAGAGAAGCTGAAGCAGAGGATGATTAGCTGGAGAAGAGACATTTTGTTTTTATCAGAGGTGTTTAAACTCACTCATGTCCACGGAGGGAAAAAGCATCCCTGCTTCCTTGGGCTTTCTCCTTGGATAATAAAGATTTTTCTGTTTCTGGCAGGACAAAATTGCTGAATTGAGGAAAACTCTCATAGATTAGAAAACAGCTCGTGAGGAAAAGTTGAAAGACTGAGAGCAAAGTCACAGGCTTTATTTTTGAAGGTACTTTTTTCTTCTGCAATGTTTCTCCAAACCGTTAGTTTTTAAGAAATGGATTAAGACTTTGCTTTATTTACATGCATCACTTGAAAAGGAAGGTCAGGGAGAGAGCAAGACAGGGGCTGCCCACCTCCGCCAGGAGGATGCCCAAGAGAGGTGGGGGTCCCTGAAGAGCGTAACAAACATGGCCCGACCAGGCTCACCCACAGCTGGAATTTTTGAGGAGGCCAACGCTCGAGGGCAAGGACTAAAACCCCCACCACAGGGACACGGACACCCCCCGGCTCAGATGTGATATGATAGGATTCATGATCCCACCAGAGAACTAAAGGATCCCTCTCCCTGCGTGGACAAGGGTCCTTCCGTTCCGGGAAACCAGCACCCAAGCGACATGGCCGCCCACTGCCGAGGGCCTGGTTCCTCCCATCAGGGATGGGGTAGGGGACAGATGGTGAGAGGTCCCACCTTCCTTGTGTAAGGTATATTGCTTTAGTTGTAAGAGGTGTGTGTAATAAAGGGTGCAGTTAAAATTGGCGGATGGAGCACTGAGAGCACTCTCCTTATTGCTCACAGTGATGTCCTAAGACCCCCCTACCGAGGGTTCCCACTGGTCTTGTAATGATGATTATGCCGTTTTCAGGCTAAATCAAGCCTAGAACATAGTTTCTGCAGAGCAACAGTAGTTCAGGGGAAATTCACCTCTGAGTAGAGGGCTGGACTGTTGGGACAGAGCAGGTCTGCTTTCATTTCCCATCATCCTTTTTTCTTTAACACTGTCTTCTGCTAGCTACCAAAATCCCAATCAAACATTAGCGGTGGAACAAAATGGCGAGCAATATCAGAGCTATCCAGTCGGACAGTTTGGATGCAGATTCCAGCTCAGATGAGGAAAACAGAGATGTGCACGGATCTGTTTGTCTACATGTGGATGCATCAGAATGGAGCAGAGCAGGGAGGTTGTGACCCACTGACTGTAGCACATACGTCGCTGCAACATGATTTTTCCAACTGAACTGGAGTGTTTTGTCTGCTCCAGATTCAGATTCTGAATCACAAATACTGTATTGGTCCCACACATGGGAAATTTGTTTGCTACCATAGCAGTAAAAGAAAAATAGTAGACATAAAAGAAAATAGAATATAAAAAACAAAAGAATGTAACATGAATATAAACAAATAGACTCTCATGTTGTGTCACTTATTTGCTCTTGTTTTTATCATCTTAAAAATATTGCAAAACTGAGTCCAATTGTGTCACGTTCTGAGATGGAGATGCTCATCCACATTTTTATATCTTCTCGTCTTATTTACTGCAACTCCATCTTTACGTTTGAGCAAAAAATCCTTAGAACGGCTCTTGGTTGTCCAGAACGCTGCTGCAAGACTTTTAACCAAATCATCCAAGTTTTTACACATCACCCTGTTGTTAATCCAGCTGCACTGGCTCCCCATCCGCTACCAAGTGCATTTTAAAATCCTGGTTTTAACATACACAGCTCTTAATACCCAAGCACCAGTCTACATAAAAGACCTTTTGCAGCCGTACACTCCCAGCAGGTCCATGAGGTCATGTGACCAGGGTCTGCTGGTCGTTAAGAGAACTCGTCTAAAGACTAAAGGTGACAAAGCCTTTGCAGCAGTGGCTCCATCCCTCTGGAACTCCCTTCCTCTCAGTCTCAGATCTGTAGACTCAGTGTTTTCTTTTAAAAATCAGCTAAAAAATCTTTTTAAAATTGCATTTTCTTCGTTATTTTTTATTTTCTGTGTTTTACTATGTTTTATTGTGTTTTATCGTGTTTGTGTTTTATGGTGTTTTATTGTGAAGAACTTTGTGATTTTTATCTTGATAGGTGCTATACAAATAAAGTGTATAATTATTATTAATATTATTATAGCAAATAAGGTCATATAATTTAAAGAGCTATTTACAGACAGGGCCAGCAAAGATGTGCAAAAATGTGCCAGAAAAGAAAAATGTGCAAAAGTCATCTGCTACCCTGTGAGTTATTGTAGTGTTATTGTATTTGGTAGGAAGGATTTCTAGTATCTGGCAGTTTTGGAGCGGAGCTGTCTTAGCCTCCAATAGAAGGAGCTCCGCTGTTTGTCCAGAACCGGGTGGAGAGGATGGTCTGGGTGGTCCATGATGGATTAGATCTTGTTCAGTGACCTCCTCTCCATCACTGCTTCAAACATTTCCAGTTTGCAGCCAATGACAGAACCCGCCTCCCTGATCCGCTTCTTCAGTCTGTTGGCGTCACTGACTGCAATGCTGCTTCCCCAGCAGACCACAGAGGAGAAGGTGCTGGCCACCACAGACTGGGAGAAGATCTCCAGCATCTTGCTGCACACATTAAAAGACCTCAGTTTCCTTAGGAAGTACAGTCTGCTGCAGGCCTTTTTCTACACAAGATTCACAACTATTTGAATAAAGAATCACTCCGAAATGCTGTTTTAAGCTTAATTTTCTTTTTAACATGTTCTTGTACCATTTTGCTCATGATGGAGAACATATATAAACAACAAAACACAATTTTCATGGGTCTTTAAGGCCTCCCTCAATTTCAAGCCTTATTTTAAGGGCAAAAACATTCACACCAAAGGCTGTTAAATTGTGTTCTCTTCACAATTTTATATAACTTTCCTTGAAAATTTCCTTCTTTTCCCTCTTTCCCCCTACCAGCCATGCCATTTTTTGTAGGTTGTGGTGTCTCTATGTACAGTATTCCCCCATATTCACGGAGGTTAGGGACCAGGCTTATATGGAGACCCCCCCCCCCCTCGAGTATGAAGAATGTCTGTCACTCATCCTTACTCATCAAAAACCCTTCTGAAACATTTCTGATGTTTTATGAAACAGTTATTAAAGAACATTGGAAAATTGTTGCATTCATATTTTAATTTTTTTTTCTTTTTTGCAAAACAACGTTTCAATGACCATTACTGAAGCCAATGATTTTATTTCACTAATGGTCAGCCTGCCACTCAGTCCTCTGACTGATGGAGTACCACCTCCTTTGTAAACATTTGTGAATAAACACATGGATGTAAGTTTCAGTAAACTGAAATGAAGTCATAGATGAGTCAGTGAGAGTTTACATACCGTACTGCAGCAAACTCCCACAGGTTGGGCAGGACAGTCATTACTAGAAAACATGTTTACTTGTGTCTGTTTGTGCTCTGTGTAAATCCACAATGCCACATCTCAGTTTTTCCACCTGTCATTTCCTAGAGACGGTTTTCTTTCTCAGAATCTGGTGATGGGGGGGCTTCAGCCCCGTCCGGCAGAACAGATGCTCGTCCCTCATCAGAAGCGGCCATTCCACGATTCTGTCACTTTTCTTCCATCTGCAGAGAAGTTCTACTTCCAGAGATGGATCAGTCTGTGTAGTGAGGAGGAGCCTGTAACTCAAGTTAAACTTGTCATTGTGAAGTGTTAAGGGATAGCAAAATAATAGATTTATATTTCACCAAGGGTCAGGCTTCTGTTACTAATTTCTTCTTAAAATGAGTATTGATTTTGTTGTGGGTTTGAGGGCAGGAAATAAATCTGAAATGAGTGGAACTGAAGCATAATAGTCTTGCTTTTCCACGGGAATCAAAGATATTAAAATGAATGTGATTTCAGAGCCTGAAGACTGAGTCTTCAGAGCAGCGTCATCGTCACAACATTTTTCATGACAGAGCAGCTTAGATTTCATTTTTCTGCAGTGTGATTAAAACTTTAAAACACATTAACAGTTTTTGGATTGCATCCTGGATTTAAAGGCTGTCTCTAGTTCTGTCCTGCAGCAGTCCTGGACTGAATTCTTCTTTCTTACTGTGCTCTTGAGTGGAATATTTAGTCCCCTTTAAAAACTCACCAAAGCCAGCACACATCTAGTAAAAAAATTATTTTTGACAAAGTGAAAGACTGCACCCCCCCCTCCCCCCTCCCAAAAAAAAGACATCACAGCAGACAAAACCATCAAATAAATAAATGGGGCCAAGATCTCTTGTGGGGCTCAAAGAAAATATTTCTAAAGCCACTCACAAAACCAAAACACGTAATTCCAAGTAAGTTTTGAATTACTATGGCCATCGGACCTATAATGTGGAATCCTCACAATAACATACGATATGACTGTACAGGGAGTGCAGAATTATTCGGCAAATTAGTATTTTGACCACGTCATCTCAAGGTGTGCAACACTCAGAGACATAGCCAAGGAAAGAAAGGCTGAAAAACAACCACCACTGAACAAGACACACAAGCTGAAACGTCAGGACTGGCCAAAGAAATATCTCAAGACTGATTTTTCTAAGGTTTTATGGACTGATGAAATGAGAGTGAGTCTTGATGGGCCATATGGATGGATGGGCCCGTGGCTGGATCGGTAAAGGGCAGAGAGCTCCAGTCCCACTCAGACACCAGCAAGGTGGAGGTGGAGTACTGGTTTGGGCTGGTATCATCAAAGATGAGCTTGTGGGGCCTTTTGGGGTTGAGGATGGAGTCAAGCTCAACTCCCAGTCCTACTGCCAGTTTCTGGAAGACGCCTTCTTCAAGCAGTGGTACAGGAAGAAGTCTGCATCCTTCAAGAAAAACCTGATTTTCATGCAGGACAATGCTCCATCACACGCGTCCAAGTGCTCCACAGCGTGGCTGACATGAAAGGGTCTAAAAGAGGAAAAACTAATGACTTGCCTCCTTGTTCACCTGATCTGAACCCCATAGAGAACCTGTGGTCCATCATGAAATGTGACATTTATAAGGAGGGGAAACAGTCCACCTCTCTGAACAGTGTCTGGGAGGCTGTGGTTGCTGCTGCACGCAATGTTGATGGTGAACAGATCAAAACACTGACAGAATCCATGGATGGCAGGTTTTGAGTGTCCTTGCAAAGAAAGGTGGCTATATTGGTCCCTGATTTGTTTTTGTTTGTTTGAATGTCAAAAATGTATATTTTATTGTGAATGTTGAGATGTTATATTGGTTTCACTGGTGAAAATAAATCATTGAAATGGGTATATATTTGTTTTTTGTTAAGTTGCCTAATAATTATGCACAGTAATTGTCACCTGCACACAAAGATATCCTGCTAAAATAGCTCAAACTAAAAATAAACTAAAAACTACTTCCAACAATATTCAGCTTTGATATTAATAAGTTTTTGGAATCATTGAGAACATGGTTGTTGTTCATTAATCAAATTAATCCTCAAAAATTGCCTAATAATTCTGCACTCCCTGTATTAGGAAACTAGAGTTGCCAAGGAAATACCAGAATTCACACCAAGAGAAATGCCGCCATTTTCAAATAAGTTGCCTGACTAGGATGGCAGGAGCAGAAGGGGGGACAGATGGGTGTGGAGCACTGGGTCAAAAGGGAGGCAGTGAGGATGTAACGCCTTTGAGCTGTATAGTGCTGCTCGCAGCTTTTAATTGTAATTTTTTTAACAGTGTATAGGTTTTCATATACAATTTTATTCTATAATGATTCTTACCCACCTGGAGATGTGTTATGGGCATGTCCCACTGGGCAGAGGCCCCAGGGAAGACCCAGGACACCTTGGAGGAGAGACTACGTCTCTCGGCTGTCCTTGGAATGCCGGGGAAAGGGAAGTCTGGGCATCTTTGGTTAGGCTGCTGCCCCCATGACTCTGTTTTGGATAAGCGGAAGAAAATTGATGGATGGATTTTATACTGTGATTATTTACAATCGTTATCTGTAATCTCAATGATATCAAAATGTCAAGGTCAAGAGGCAAGTGAAAGTATACCCATGTTTCTCCATTCATTTCCTAAAATCAATAGCTTTACTCTGAGTGTCTTTGTTAAATTTTGCCCGGCTTAGAAGAACTGTTTTGACACTTTTAAACCAATAGGGTGTAAGGGTTTTAGAAGGGAATTAAATAAAAGAACAAGTATTTTTCAGGCGTAAAACAATTTCCTTGTCATCAAGTTTTACATCAGCAAAGAACAATATTTTTCAAGTCCAGATATGTTTAGCCTTACAGGGTTGTCATTGTGTGGAAGCACATTTGCAGCAATAAGAATATTTTGCAAACGTGAAGAATATTTTGTCTTTGAAACATGTTTATTATGTAACAACGCATACAAGTGTGTTTTCTACAAGTGCACACACACACACACACACACACACAGATCTACTATTACAACCTGTTTTCTGACAGTAATGCCTAAACCGCTTTTCCAATCATCGCCTTTTTCCATCAACAGCCAGTTGGCGTTCCACGTCTATCACACTCCAAAATGTTAAACTGATTCATTTAAATAAAGATTTTCTTTATCTCTTGTGACTAAATTATGTCTGTCTATGATCACCAGAAACAGCCTGTCAGGACTGCTGTAAACTGAACCATAGAAGAAGAGTCCATCATTCCAGATGGTGTATTCAACATCACTTCACTCAGTGAAGATCATTTGCTGTGCGTGCAGGGCAGTACATCAGAAATAAGCCCCACAGCAAATCCCATTTTATCAGTTCTAGCGACGTGATCCAACAATCTCATGTACTGTAATATTGAATTATTTCAAAACATCATAAAAGGTTTACAAACCAGAGCTACAGCATCTGCATTGACCTATATACTGTATATATTAACTAGAAAACATTCAGATTTAGCTTTTTAGTGTTGATTTAACAAAATAACTAATAGCAATAACAGTTTGCCTTGTGTTTTTATGCATTTAAAAGGAAGTTAAATCATTGTAGTTGACATTAAGTAAATGTATTCACAAATAGTTTAGATATTATGTAAACTACAGTTTTAGAGAAAATGACTATTATTTGAACTTGTTGGTTTCCACCTCCCTTTCTACTATCAGTTGAAAGTTATTTGCAGTAAATTTTGTTTTTATGAAATCTGAATCTGATCAGAGAAAAGAACTGAAAGAAATATTACTGATCTTCATATTGGATCAGCAGTGAAAACAGTAAAAAAAATTGCTTCTGTTGTCAGTGTGCCAGGACTGTAAACTGATATCACTACCTGTTTTGAATCTTTATACAAAAAAATAAAATTAAAAAAGATACAAACACATATGCAGCTAACACCTCTAAATAACTAAATACCATTTAACAGAAGGCTTTTAAATGCAACTTATAGAGCAAAAAATATGGTAGCCTGCAGAGCGATCTAATTTCCTTTGATTTAATCAGGTTTTCGGTAGTAAATAGATGCAACAACATAAATAGTTACCAGACTAGACTTGAATGACCTTGCTTTTGTGCAGGACAAAGACAAGCTGTGTCAGAACATCCAAGAGAATCCTGTATTAATCACTCAACTTGGTTTTCTAAATTCTCCTTCTGGACTTTAAGTATGTTTATTGCAAGTTTAAGCTCCCTGTACAGAGTTCAGAGCCTGATAACCCCACAGCCTCCCTGAACATCCTCTTCACTGCTTTCAGACAGCAGTTAATGTCTCCACAGCAAAACACTTGAAGCTGGTCTTTTCAAAGACCTTTCTGCACACTCCACTAACTTCAGGGCTTCCTTTAATTGGCTGGGACCATGAGAACCGACATCAACGAGCCAGAGGCTGTCTGCTTCCTCCTCTCCATTCAAACGGAAATGAAGGAAAGCTGCAAATGGGACTCTGAGAGTTTGTTTGAAGTTTTTCTTTCATACCTGTTCAGGTGAAGCTGCAGGAAAGCAGCCTATGCTCCCCTGCAGCTTCACAGTAAATAGTGCTTCGTCTGATCCGGGGTACGAGGCCTAAATGGTTGTCAGTCGATATTTTTTAACTTACATTTTCAGATGTTTGCCTCAACTAAAATAATTGGGGGGACTTTTTATTCCCTTTGTTTTTTTTGTTTTTTTTTTCACTTTGGACGTGTTGCCAAAGGAAGGTGTCTCATTATGATAAACTCTAATGAGCCAGAGAGCTGAGCTCAGAGGCGCTGCTTGCTGCAACAGCCTTTGTAGAGGTATTATTAACTGTGACAGAAAAGCAGGTCCAGAAAATAATCAAGTTGGCATCTTTAAAGAATTTTGCCTACATGCATCTTAGGTCAAGAGATTTGGTTAAAGACTAAGTGAGCTGTTTCTCCAGTTTCTGAACTTTTTCTTTTGTATATTTCTACTTTTTTGAGTCACCGACATGATGTGATTGATCAGTCAACCCCGCTGACTGATCAACAGTGCTATAATTGAAGCGCAGTGGCTAGATTCCACTAATGGGACAAGACAAACAGTTTGACATCCAGCAGGAAACAGTGTCAACGAAGTGTTTGCTGTGAGCAGTGGGCCTGTCTGCTCCACATCAGCCTAAATGAGCTCATGGACGCCGCAGAGACACGGGACGGGATGGAAGGGAAGATAGATGGAGCGAAAGAGAAGGACAGAGACGTGTGAGAGAAGAGAGCGCAGGAGTCTCTCAGTGCCAAATTGTAGACTGCTCAATATGTCTACATGATTTTCAATGGGAAGCCAGCTGGGCCTGTTTGTTAGCAAGGGAGGAGATGTTTGGGGCTCAAAGCAGCTGTCAGGCTCAGAGTTACACCCCAACACCCAGAGTGCTATTTTTTTTTTTTTTTATATTTGAACAAAGTGATGAAAGATCCCAGACAGAGAGAATATGGCAGCAAACACTTTCTTTTTGTTAAAATGACAAGGAACCATTAGTGTAAAAAATGGATTAAAGTTAACGTAGTAAAGGGGCCCCTTTAAACTGCAGTCTTTCTGTTTTACTTATTTACTTTTTTGGTGCAATTATGTTTTTTTTTTTTCTCTCAATCAATCTTCTCTGTGTTGTGCCTCCTGTACAGAATGTGTTGAGTATCCCAGATGATCCCAGAGTATCCCAGTTTGGCCCTTTAAGCTCTGAAGGTCTACAGGTTTACAATGCGCTTATCATGAAGTTTAGCCAATCACAATCAATACATTTTTGTTCTAAGTGCCAGGGGGGCACATATTATTGATACTGTATTATGACAGGAGCCTGCAAGCCGGTAGGAATTTAAACGCAGGCTGCATTTGGCCTACGGGCCGGACTTTGGACAAGCCTCAGATCTTGGAATTCCTAAACTTCAGTTCAAATAATTTTCTTCGACTTCTTTTTCACTTAGTTGCAGCCAGTTGTTCACAATGTTTTGCGCTGGGATCTTTCTGCTCGCACTTGGTTTCTGTGTGAGACAAGCCAGTTAAAAATCCACAGCCAATAGTTTGACAGACCGAACTGACCAATCAGACTATCAGTAACATGCAAACGAGCAGTTGCATTGGTTTCTCCACAAGCGTCATCTGAAGCATTTCTGCACTGACATGATAGAAATCTGGCTTTCTCTATGCTGTCATTTTAACTAAATATGTTTTGGTGTAAGTTATTTTTTTATCAGATTGTTTTCTATAATGTTTATAAAATGTAAAAAATAAATCTACAATAGTCCCTTTTTGTATAGACACATTTGAATTGGTTTCACACAGAACATCAATCAGCTTTTTAGACATGACACAATGAAACAAGTGCTTTATATTTAACTATAATGTCATTATAAAACCTTTTTTTGAAACCAAATATCCCAATTTAGTTTAGTGGACCCACATGTTCAAGAGCTGAACTTACTCTGAGTGGATTCATCCTCAAAATTGTCTTCATCTGTTTCATATCCTTTGGTCTCCAGTTGATCCTAGTTAGAGAAATAACCACCAAGGAACGACTTTCAACAGCTAATTAAGGACCTTTGACTTTACACTTCTCGTTATGAGAAACATTCCATAAAACTGACAAAGTCTTCTCCGTAATAAAACTTGAACAATGAAACTCATTAGTTTAAATGGTCAATTTTTTTTTTGTATATACAGTATTTATTTTACAGAAGCAGTTTGACTTGTCTATACTTTACCAATTTGACATATTTATTGATAATATAAAGTTGGGATCATAAACAGATGTCCACAAGTTGCCAGGGGACTGGAACTGGTGGGCATAAAACACCCCTCCTTTGGTGGGGAAGGAGAACTAAGCTCATATACAAGATTTACAGGTGTCGATACTCAGACACAAAGCTTTGGATCAAGCTACTTAAGAGTGATTGGACTTAGTTTTTGTCTGAGACAAGAAACTATGAGCAGGTTGGGATCTGCTTGTAGCTTCCTCACATAAAAGTAAGACACTGTATTTTCTCAGTTGGATAACTCCTCTCTCCCTTTAGGTTACAGATTGGAATGGATCCTGACCATCGTTTGCACTTATGTGCCCATTTTTTGGGGTATCTGGGTGGGTGAAGAGCTCCTGCCCCAGGTGGAGGAGTGTAAGTATCTTAGGGTCTTGTTTACAAGAAAGGGGAGATCAGAGCGTGAGATTGGCAAGTGGATTGGTGCAGAGTCTGTGGTTATGATGAGTTATAAAGTCCAATGGAGTGAGGTAGGAATGATTTCCTGTAGAGGCTGGTGTGACAGCAAAGCATTAGCATAAATCAGATCAAGGGTTTTGTTTTCACAGGTTGAGCAGTCCAAATAAAGTGTAAATTCAGAAAGAGTTCCGTCCAAGTCAACATTGTTAAATGTATTTGGTTGGTGTTCCTGTACCCAGGAAATGGTCTTGCTGATGACTTCAGTAGCAGGGTCTGCATCAGCTGATGATGGAATGCAAACAGTAATCACAATGGCAGATAATAAGGCAGCAGTCCGACCGCCCAGAGTTCAATGTTCAGGCTACAGAGGCGCTCCTTGACACAAACATGTCCTGGATTGCACCACCACTCGTTCATGTAGAGTATTATTCCCCCTCCTTTCTTCTTACCGGAGGCAGTGTAGTCTCTGTCCGCCCGCAAGGTCAAAAAGCCGTCTAAAGCAACACTTTGGTCCGGAGTATGTGGATTAAGCCATGTCTCTCTGAAACACAGTAAACTGCTCTCACTGTATTCTCTCTGGATGTTGATCGTTGCTGCCAGCTCATCTCTCTTATCAACCAGAGAGTGTACATTCCCTGTGATGATCGCAAGAACAGAGGGCTTATAATTCCACTCCTATGCCTTGACCCGGGCTCCGGCCCGGCGTCCCCGCAGTCTTTTCACACTTTCTCCTGGGATGTCAAGTCTAAACCTCAGTGGCAGAACAGGGCAGCTTAGAGCAAACAGCTAATCAAGGGAGTAAACAAAAGACTTGCCGCTGTACGGGTTACACTCAGTTACGAGGAGTAACAAGAGTAACAGGAAAATGAAAGACACAAGCTTGGAGCAAACAAAATTCATGCTGTTGACAGTGGTGGTGTGTGAAAGTGAGAAAAAGCAACAGCAAAAAACATGAATGAGACTATAATAAATACTATAAAACAAAGACAAACAGAAAGTCAACAACAGGCAGTCGCCTCTCAGCAGCGCCACTCATAAACTGAGTAGCGGTTGATCTTCATTCCAATACTCCCCTATGGTCATGAGTTCTTGGTAATGACCGAAAAAACAAGGTCCAGAATACAGGCCGCTGAAATGAGCTTCCTTTGTTGGGTAGCTGGGCACTTCCCTTAGAGATATGGTGAAGAACTCTGTCAACCCGGAGTAGAGTCGCTCAGGCATCTGAGTTGGATGCCTCTTGAACGCCTCCCTGAGAAGGTGTTCGAGGCATCTTCCAATGGGTAGAGACCCCAGGGAAGACCTAGGACACGCAGGGGAGACTACTACTACTACATCTCTTGGTTGTCCAGGGAGCTGGAGGAAGTGGCCTGGGATATGGATATCCAGGCATCTTTGCTTAAACTGCTGCCCCTGCACTCTGGTCACAGATGAGCAGAAGAAGATGGATGGATGGTGTTCAATGTCAGCTCATTTGGTGAAGGTTCTTGTAGATGTCCAGACCTGCAGGGCCAGCATTCTTTTTCCTCTTTCATCTTGGTGCTTATTATTTTATATTAGGGGAACAACAGAAGACTGGAGTTGAGCACATTTTCACAGGAGGAAGATTCTGTCATCCTTTGAGTCAAATCTCTGCTAAGGATGCCATAGTTAAAGTTATGGTCCAATCTGAGAAGTCCTTAGTCCAACCTGGGAACCTTACAGTGGTTTACCACAAAGTGCTTCTATATTAGTGAACTTGCAGGGTTTCTGTTTACAGCATTGGATTCTGGGTAATTTTTCTGACCCATTTACACAGACTTTTATTTGATCTTGTTAAACACTTTTTTTCCAGCCAGCTCTTCCGATTTAACTTTATGTTGTTGAACTGCACACAATTCAACATAAGGGCTAAAACATTTTTGAAGCACAGTAAACATTAGTTAACAGTATATACATTTTTTTGTTAATTTAAGAATGTTTATTAAATATTTACCACCGACTTTATACATTTTACATTTAAAATGTATTTTATGTTTGCACTTCAGACTTATATATTCTTTCAAATATATTGGGAGCATCATCATTTTGCTGTGGAAACAATGTCAGTAAACGATATTCGGATTCTAAAATCTGTTTATTTGAGCTCATGTGAGTTGCAATATAATTTTAATTTTGTTCATGATAAAAATTAGAAAACTAACCTTTGATGGTGTGAAGTCAAACAGTGTTTTGCTATTGTTCAACCAGTCTTGAAAATGGTAAGCGCCATTTATCTTTATAGACAGCATTAATCAGTGAAATGAAGCAGAGAGAGGCAGATGCATGATAAGCTATGGATCTGATTATCCCAAACATCTCAGATCTAAGAAGGCTTGGTTTGAATCGTCAGCGTTCACGTGCATGAAGGCATCTGCATAAACCTCTTACTCTAACAATTACATGGAGGATTTAGCAGCCAATGGTCTCATTCAGCTTCACCGGATGTGAAGGCAGATCAGGTTCAGGTGGGGTTCTGGGGCTGAAAATACTCAACATCTGCTCCTATCTGCCTCATGGGTGACAGTCCGCCGAGGGGAACAAACAGTACCAGAGAGATTCATCAACAACCCCCCCATCCTATGTGACACCTGTTCTGTGACGCACCTAAACTGTTCTGAGTTTAGGCTGAATGCATCATTGTTTTCCCTGAAGAAGAAGACCAACCTAAAAGTCTTTATGAAGAGACACTTTCATCATCAGTCATTCACTAAACGCTCAGCTGGGTTTGGTAGTTCTTGTCTTCCTCATTCTGTACTAAAAAGAAGCATTGGTGTAAATGAATAGTGTTTAACCCGGATCATCTGGTCCAAACTAAGAGCTCTGAAATTATCACTTAGAATCTACAGTTTGGAGCTAAATGTTTAACTCCAAACTAAATATTTAGCTAACATGCAAATGGACTTGCAGAAAAGCGGAAAAGGACTACCAAAATAAAAGCTTGATATTGTGCTTTCTCTGAACTGATTCTCGCCAGACCTGCTGTCATTCCCGTCCTTCTGCTATACCGATTCGAGACATCTCCGCTGTTTTAACGACTCATTTTTGTGAATGGGCCTTTTCTCAGGGCATCGCTACACCCTGTTTAGTTTTGTAGAGTCTACATCCGTGCCGTTTTGGTCCACAGCCTTTTGTCGGCTTCATTGAACACAAATAAAAAAGTGCTTCTTTTTCATACAACAGCAGGGGGCACTAATCGAATAATGCAACATTATTATGACAGAACAGCCAATGCACATTCCCAGTGCCCACTCCCCGTCCCCTCCTCATCTACCTACCATCAGAAGAAGTAAAGATATTTTCATACATGAGCTAAACATTTGGTTTGTAACCTGAATAAATAATTATAAAAAAGATAACTTTAAATTAAATATTTAGCTTGCTAGCTGAATATTTAGTTAGTAAAAGAAACAATATAAATACATGAATTAAAAGGGGAAAATATGCATTTGAAAAAGAAAACCTGGACAGTGACAGTTTTTTTGATTTTGGCTGAAAACAACATAATCGTAATTAAAAGACCATTTAAAATAGTTCTAAAGGTGATCAGAGTGGAACTGCAAGTATGATTATTTCTTAATGTCTCAGAACATGTGGTCAACATGTTTACACGCGGCAGCATCTCTACTTTTTGAAGACATCTGCTGGTCATAGTCCAAAGGCTAACAAATTGATGAGTTATCCGACGCCGCTGCTCTGTGGCCTGTGGAACTCATTTTTAAAATATGTTTGTATTTCTGATGATTTTAATGCAAATTCTAGGATCCATTCTGGATTTGTTGATGCAGCAGTGATTTTCCTCTTGGTTATTTACTCTTTTATTTCAGTTTAGGTTTCAGATTTTAGTTTTTGTTAGTGTGTGAAGCCCTTTGGTTGAGCTTCAATAGTTCACTAATTTTTTACACTTTTTTTACACTATTTCCATTAAATCATTTATGTGAATAAACACAAATCAACTCACGTGATCAGTCATTTATAAACACGGATGTGAGCAATACTTGGATTTACAGCAGATACCTTCACTTTCTGTCTGTGTGTATCTCATGGCAATGCAAAGATGGGATTTAGAGATGGGATTTATTTATTTTAAAAAGCTTTACAAAAGCATCTGTAATCACATCTCAGTGTCTGGGTTCATTCACATCCCGTACGCTCTCCGTCCTGCAGCAAAAGCTGCTTTCCGCCGCTACATCTGTGTTTCTGTGACCCACCTTTATTCAAGAAGGAAAAATAAAAGCAAGAATCAAACTAGGGAATCTATTTATTATTGTCTCCATGAAAATAAGAAAAATATCATAAGATTTAGGATGTCCGACCCGGCTGCTTTCCCATACCACAGTGGCTCTCCGTCTGCCGGCCAGCCAGCTGCCCGGAGAAGCGATCACCTCGCCATAGTCAATGGAATCATCAATGAGGCAATGGCAAAATATATTTGATTATTGCTTTAAACCAGTTGTCTTATTTACAATAAAAATGTAACCAGAAGCATTCAAGTTTATTTTCAGTTGAAAATACAGGGTGTGTAAAAGGTCACAATTACTTTGTCACTGGTCACAGGCTCCGTACTGATGCACAAAAGTTTACATTTATATTTAGGCAATGACTTTTTGTTTTAGCATGACCTTTTTAACATTATAAAACCAATAGTTTTAATGTTTTTCCAAGCGCGAGCAGCTCTGTGCTAATGTAGCTATCCCGTGACTATTGATGACGTCATCGAGTGGGACTAACGTTGGAATTCAAAGGCACTATTTTCCATAACTCTCTGTTTGGGATGCTAAATATACGAATAGGGGAAGAATTCGGATTCTGGCCGTATTGTGCCTGTGCGTTCATCTGTGTGAGTGTGTGGCCCTATACAACAGACTGGTGACCTGGTGAGCAGCCTATGCCTAAAGGTGGCTGGGTTTCGGATTCAGAGGGTTCTGGAGATGGATGGAAGGCTAAAAGTTCAGCTTGCTGACAGCAGCTATGTTGGGACATTAGCTTCACTTTACAATGTTAGGTGAGTCTTTATGGTTTTGGTGACAGTTTTTCAGCACCAAATTTATACTTTTTGAGTTTTTTTTTTGTATTCCATTCATCTGCCCACTGTGTTTGTCACGCCTACATGGAACTTTCCAGCTCTCCACCAGGTTATTTATGTCAAGCGAACCTAAAAAGCTCCTTTTCTGCTTCTTCTCTGCCCTGGGTGTTCTCCTCAGTACCAGTGAGCATCTGAATGCTCCTGCACACCTGCTGAAAGTCCGCCTGCTCTAGCTCAGCCGGGTCTGCAGAGACGAGCGGACCAGGGGCAGGGAAACCAGGCCTTTGACAAGCTGCAGGCAGATGCAGCGAAAAAGTTCCAAGAGGTGAGAGTTCTATAAAGTTCAGCAGAGGGAGACAGGAGGAGTGGGAGGCTGGAAGATGTGTGGTGGCTGGGATGCTGATGGGGGGGTTGAATCATTAGGCTGCCTGTGCCGTGTCTGGACCTGGCCATCAGTGGCCAGCACTGTGAGGAGACGGAGGAGAAGGGAAAAAACCAGAGCTGGGGGATGAAGAGGGCTGAGGGCCTGCAGAGACTGGAGGAGAATTCTAACGAGTTGCGCATGCTGTCAGGGTCTGCACTGTCAGGACGGCAAATTGAAAAACATTTTAATGGTTTCCTGTCCGTTGCACCCCTTCTACCCTCTCTGGCTCTGTCACAAGCCCGCTAGCTGTAGAACAATGAAGTACACGTTTACGTGCACACTCAGAGGCTGGCAAAGGGAGGATGATCCCATCCACTTTACATTCTTCTTCCACTGTTATCTATTGCAACTTTAGAATCCTTATTACCTGCCTGTGAAAGGAGGCAGGTTAAAATAAATCTAAAATTTGTACAAATATGTAGATGTGTAAGTGCCAGAAATGTAATCAATAAACAAGGTTGTCCTTTTGTGTAGCAGAGCAATGATATGTAGGCTTAACAGCAGTGCTCTGCTGACAGACTGCAGTGTTGTACGTCCATGTGTTTATGTGTGTGCATGTCTGACATGGAAGAAAATGCTGGAGCCAGGCTGGCAGATGAACCTGTACAGCCACTTTGCCCGTGGGCTGGAGGAGGGCAAGTATCCGCTGGAGTCTCAGAGTGTCCTCTTGGTGAAAAACCTGCTGAACAGCTGCAACAAAGTGAGCGCTACAGCAAATTTGCTGCTGCTTCAGGAGACCACAGCTCACATTCTATTCACCCCAAAAATGCACATGGGCAATTTGTGTTGCTGTCAGTTTGGCTTCCGTGCAACAGAACTGTAGGATTTGGAAAACGAAATTAATTTTGAAAAAAAGATTAAAAAAATAATTATTTTATCAGATAAAACGTGTTTGCTGAGTGTTAACTCACCGGCCAGTTTGTTAGGCACACCTGTCCAACTGCTTGTCAAAGCATATTTCTAATCAGCCATGTGATTGGAACTTGGAAGTTGATGGTCAAGATGATCTGCTGCAGTTTAAACCCAGCATCAAAATGGGTAAGAAATGTGATTTAAAATGTGGTATGGTTGTTGGTGCTGGACGGGCTGGTCTGAGTATTTTAGAAACTGCTGATCTTGTGGGAATTTCACCCACAACCATCTCTAGGGTTTACAGAGAACAGTACGAAAAAGAGAAAATATCCAGTGAACAGCAGTTCTGTGGGCATAAATGCCTTGTTAATGCCAGAGGTCACAGGAGAATGACCAGACTGGTTTCAGTTGATAGAAAGACATCAGGATCTCAAAGAACCACTGGTTCCAACCAAAGTCTGCAGAAGAGAATCTCTGAACGCATAACACGTCCAACCTTGTCTGATGTCCAAATTGCTTTTAAAATCCAGGGCACTACATAGTCCTGCATTGTATAGATTTTTAGTAGTTACGGATTAGGGAGGGAATTCTGACACGGCCACTATTTTCTATAACTCCATGTGGAGAGCTAAATGTGGGGGTAGGGAGAAGCTGTAAGGGTAGGGGAAGAATTTGGATTCGGCTTAACTTTTTTAGTCAGTTTATTCCAGTCTACCCATTGGTTCTACTGAAAGTGCTGCATGTGACCGGAAACCAAAGCAAACAATGGTGAGAACTGTTTTAACTAACTTTGTGGGATTAGTGTGAAAGCATGCTAAGAAGCACATGTAACAGATGCTTTGTATGCAGAAAAACTAAGCAGATGAAGTATCATAATATATGAGGTGAAGACAGGCAACATCCCAGATTTGTCCCTTTGTAAAAAGTGTGAAAATGTCAGTTATGTTGGTTTATTTCACCAGGCAACAGCTTAAAACTGAATGACTTTAAGCAGTTAAATGTAAAAAACAAGGAAATGATAATTTTGTCTTTAAAGGAGACTTTCTGTTACATGTGTGATTTCTGTCTTCATACAGACTCTCCTCACTATTTTAATGAGCTTTAATTTCTTTATTCAGAATTGAAGCAGTAAGAGCTAAAAGTCTGCCCTGACTTACTTCATTTTAAACTGAAGACTTTTCAGATCTGCACTATTTCTGACTTGACAAACAAAGATTCACTAAACCTTTAAGTTCAAGAGCTGTCTTTGTCTCATAATAATAATAATCTTTTAACTATAGTATTTTAATGTAGAAAATGCAACTCAAAGTACTGTGCATGGTAAAAAAGTAAAATTAAACTATTTACACTATATGAATTTTCTAAAATACCTCCTATTGTTAACAAACTCCTGACAAAAACAGAAAACAAAACATTCAGCAAGAAGAAACCTGAGGGAAAGATGTCCAGAGACAGGGAAAAAGCAGTTATTATCACAGCAAAATGACCACCTGGATCCAAAGAATTCCTAAAATAAAATGTCTGAGAAATAAATGCAACATAACTTGAACAAATATACATGCAAAATTAAATGATGAAGGATAAACATTTTGTAGATATAATTTTACAAAGACATAAAAATTGTGTGAAAGGGACACTAGATAGAAACTATTTATAAAACCGTTCCGTATTGCAGTTGTCAGGCTCTCTAGCGGGCTGATCCAGAGCTCTGAGCAGAGTGAAACTCATGGACCTGGTGAAAGGCCACTGCCAGAGGACGTCTGATGCTAAACTGTTCATAACAAAAAGGAACAAGACCACTGAAACACAAAAAACCTAAACATCTTCAACTTTGTTTAAAGCACAATATTTTAATACTAGTCTGTTAACTGGAAAGCACCCATATCCATAAGCAGTTTTTATTTTTTTAGCGTACTGACCTGTGAAACAGTTTAAAAATTGAGGTGGGCATCCAGGTGATTTTTCTCAGGTCTCTGTCTGAGCCTCTGAGCATGTTGTATCATCTTAAGGACCCTCCACAAAGTAAAGTGTGTTTTTAACATGGTTTGGCATTTTTCTGATGATCGAGGACTTATTTATATATAAAATAATTTCCCTCTCATCCTTCCACGGGTGGTTTCTCACTCAAGCTCAGGTCCTCTACCAGAGGCCTGGGAGCTTGAGGGATCTGCGCAGTATCTTAGCTGTTCCTAGCACTGCGCTTTTCTGGACTGAGAGGTCGGAGGTCTTTTCAGGTATCTGTTGTAGCCACTCCTCCAGCTTGGGGGTTACTGCCCCGAGTGCTCCAATTACGACAGGCACCACGGTCACCTTCACTTTCCAGGCTTTCTCTAGTTCTTCTCTGAGTCCCTGGTATTTCTTCAGTTTCTCATGTTCCTTCTTCCTGATGTTCCCATCACTTGGCACTGCCACATCCACCACAACGGCTTTCCTCTGTTCTTTGTCCACCACTATAATGTCTGGTTGGATCGCCATTACCATTCTATCAGTCTGGAACTGGAAGTCCATCAGGTTCTTTGCCCTCTCATTCTCTACAACCCTCGATGGTGTTCCCCATTTTGACTTTGGGGTTTCCAGTCCATATTCTGCACACATGTTCCTGTATATGATTCCAGCCACTTCATTGTGGCGCTCCATGTATGCTTTACCTGCCAACATCTTACATCCTGCAGTTATGTGCTGGATTGTTTCAGGCGCCTCTTTGCACAGCCTACACCGGGGGTCTTGTCTGGTGTGGTAGATCTGAGCCTCTATTGCAGTGTTTTTCAACCTTTTCTGAGCCACGGCACACTTTAACCTTAAAAAAAATCCAGCGGCACACCAGCATCCCAAAACTAAACAAAAAAAGGAGAAACTCATAGTCTGTATTGATCTACAGTCCCTCCATGATCTCACATAGATTTGTGAGATAATTGTTGCAGAAAAAGCTGGAAGCTGCAGCAGTTTTTTTCTAAAAGATGGAATAAAAGTTAAATTAGAAGATTTAAAAACAGTTTGAAGTGTGTTCGTTGGTTTCAAGACGTTTAACAACAGATCTCCTTGTGCGCTGTCACTCTCATAACCCAATGCATCATGGGAGATGTAGTGCATAAAACGGCCGGAGATCGCTTTTCGGAGCTTCATTGTTTTGTTCACTTGTTCCACGGTCTGATACCGGATTCTGTGGAAAGCTACACCGCTAAAGACGAGCTTTACAAGCTAAAATCGGAACAAGCAAGTGAAGACTTTAACCACTTCTGATTGGTCAGACTGAAGACATGTGATTAAGCCCCCCAAGAATGATTGGTGGAGACAGTTAAAGGGGCGGGACTTTTCCAAAATACAGCCGAAGCTGCAGCTAAATCGCGGTAGCAGCATTCTTGTCAAAATGTCTTAAATAAAATAAAATAAACGCAAAGAAAAAAGTATTTTACGATCTTTCATATTCCTAACTCCTCAGTGATTTATCAGGGTTTGTTTGGATGAACAAAGAGCTGAAATCCTGGAGATGGGAAATGTTTTTAGATCAGTTAATGAGGGCAATTTCCCACGGCACACTTGACCATCTCCCACAGCACACTAGTGTGCCGCGGCACACTGGTTGAAAAACACTGCTCTATCGCTCTGGTGCTCACGGCTTGTTCCTGAGCTGCCAGGATGAGTGCTTCAGTGCGATCCTGTAGGCCAGCCCTTTCTAGCCATTGGTAGGACATCTTGATATCAGCCACTTCAGTTATGGTCCGGTGGTACATCCAATGCAGGGGTTTTTCCTCCCATGAGGATCTGTCCTCCAGCACTGCATCCTCTGCTCTCCATTGCCTGAGACATTCACTGAGCACACTGTCAGTTGGGGCCTTGAGCTTGATGTATTCATGGATCTTGGATGTTTCATCCTGGATAGTGGCTAGTCCTCACTACGCTCACTAATCCATCCCATCCCTATGTGTTTATTTAAGGTATGTCCTATATATATATATATATATATATATATAGGGCGGAATGAACAATCAATGGTAATTAATGGAATGGGGCAATTACCATAACAATGGAAATGGGGCAAATGCCACAACAATGACGGGCAATTAACATCACCCAGTGAGGGTCCTTGGGCAATACCCTTAACGCTAATGCCTACCTCACTATATGAGAGACAATGAACCACATGTCATGCCGGCTCAGACGTCGCCCGGCCAAACAAGGTCTGCGTCAGGTGCTGGGGGACCAGAGCACTCTGATGGAAAGTGGGCTACTGGAACAAGACGGAAATGGACTAGATGTGAGAACAAGGATCTGTTAGGATGCTACTACTCAAGTAATCCAACCCAGCGTGGTTACATGCAGAGAATGTGGAATGAATGGATGCTTCGAAACCCACAATCAAGGCTAACTGCCAAACAACTGGTAGCGCAATGCTCGAATATCCACAAACGCCAACTCCTATCACAGCTTGAGATTGAAGCTATACAATACAATGCCACGGGAGAGCCAGAACAACAGGTCAGAGAGGAGGTTATACCACACTCACACCCTGAGATTGGGTACACAGCCCCAACAACCACAATTACGCTGAGCGAGGCAGCAACTGACCTGTAAAACAAGATAATGTCTACAATGAACACTAGGCAACCCCGACACCAGCTACAACGGTTAAGCAATGTACTGCCTGAAAGTCTACTGGAAACTGTGAATGAAGCATTGAGGGCAATTCCTACCACAACCATCACAGAAACCAGTGAACTGGTTTACACTTCAGCAGCAGTGATCCTGGAGATGCTTGACTATAAGAGCAACCATGGAAGAAAACAATACCCACCATGGAAGCAACGGTTAGAGGCCAAAATCAAGGCAACTCGGAAGGATGTGAGTAAGCTGACAGAGGCTCAAAGAGGTACAATGAGAAAGCAAGTACCAGATACAACCAGATGCCCATACCGGAAGCACTGGAAACTGCCAAACAAAGGCTCCTAGCCTTGAGTAGCCGCCTTAAGAGGTACACAAGAGACAATGAAGCCAGACGGATAAACAGGCCGTTCGCAACTCAACCTGCGAAAGTGTACACTCAGTGGCAGGGTCAAAACAGCCGAGCAGACCCACCAAGGCTAGAAACTGAACAGTACTGGAAAAGTTTATGGGAGAAAGAGACAGCACGTAACAGCAATGCCCAGTGGCTGGTCTCTCTGAGAGAAGTACATGGCAACCTCCCTGAACAGAATCCAGTAACCATCACAGTGGCACACATCCAAGAAAGAGTCTCAGGTATGAAGAACTGGAGAGCACCGGGCCCTGACATGATACATGGCTACTGGCTAAAGAAGCTTACCACACTCCACGAGCGCCTGGCAGCACAAATGAACCAGCTGCTAAGAGATGGGACTCACCCCGAATGGCTAACAGAAGGGCGAACGATCCTGATCCAGAAAGATCCCTCAAAGGGTGCAGTCCCATCCAACTACCGACCAATAACCTGTATGTATCACGATGCGTAATGACGCATCGTGATACACAAGGACGAGTGGCTAATGAGCCGGTTCCGACTTCCTCGAGCGGTCCTGTTGGACCTCTGCGGGCTTTTGGGCCCGGCGTTACAGAGGAGCACTCAGAGGAACCACGCCGTGCCAGTCCCACTTCAAGTCCTAACAACACTAGGATTCCTGGCGACTGGCACTTTTCAGAGGGAATTGGCTGACTGGTCATTAATATCTCAGCCCACCCTTAGCCGGGTAATGCCAGACGTGTTAAAAGGTATAATAGCTTTGTCCCGTGATTCCATAAAGTTTCCATACACAGCGGGTGAACAGGCATACAAGAAAGCTCAATTTGCAGCTATGTCTGGTTTCCCAAATGTCATCGGAGCTATTGACTGCACTCATGTTGCCATAAGGGCACCGAACGTTAATGAAAATACTTTCATTAATAAAAAGTATTTTCATTCAATCAATGTCCAAATTATTTGTGATTCAGACATGTTGCTCACTAACGTCGTAGCTCGGTGGGCTGGATCAACCCATGACTCATTTTTTTTTAAAGACACAGCAGTGTTCGACGCAGACTCGAGGCTGGTGCTATACGTGATGGCTGGCTTCTAGGTACGTTTGATTATAGACATTCACATTTTAATGTACTTCAATGTCTTAACCCTTTCACTATCCTTGCAGGGGACAGTGGATATCCCCTCAAACAGTGGCTGCTTACGCCTTTCCTCAACCCACATAGTGCAGAGGAACAGCACTTACAACATGTGCCACAGCCGAGCTCGCGCTATAGTTGAGCGCACCATCGGCCAGTTTAAGGGCAGATGGCGCTGCCTCGACTGCACTAGAGGGAGGTTATTGTACATGCCTGGAAAGGTGTGCCAAATCGTGCTGGCATGTGCACAATGTGGCACAGCTTAAAAACATGCCTCTACCCCCTGGCACCGATTGCTCTGTCGGCCCCGACCCTGAACCCATCCCCACGCATTTGAGCCAAATGCTGCTGCTGTGCGCCAGCGTTTGGAAGTGATGCGTCGCTTGTAAAGAACAACAAAAGGTGTGGAAAATATTATTTATTCAAGAATTCCCTCATAGTGCAGTTTATTTCAGTCAGGGCAGTCTTGATTTCACCCAACTCCTTGGCCACCTCTCTGATTGAACTAATGACTTCCCTCTGCATTTCAAGGACTGCATCGGTGAGGACATGTCCACTGCTGGAGGGTTAAGAGCCGCATGCCGTGGAGACACTGGGTCCAGACGGCTGCTCAGCTGCAGCATCATAACCACTGGTCCCGCTGGAACACCCAGCAACTAAAATAAAAATTTTCTATATTAATAAACTGTAATTGTGTAGCCTGCATACATGTGACTTGACTGCATTCATTTTACTAATTTCTCTTACCTGTGTCACCCAGTGCATCTGGCGCGTCGGTGTCTCCCTTCGCCTCAGTCACCACTCCACTTAAAAGGGATTCCCCAATAATTGCCGCCAGTCTCTCATCAAGAGGGGTCAGCTCCGGTGTCCCCTTTCCCCCACCCGTGGCAGACACACTCTGGCGATGGAGCGCTAGACGTTTTCTTGACTCGACTTTGATGTCCGAACATTTCTTTTACTTCGGCCACGGTCCGAGGTTGTGAGGCTACAGCATTTACGGTGTCTGCCACTGTTTGCCACTCGCATGCCTTTTTGGCATTAGTAATGTCCACACTGTGCCCTCCAAACAACATTTTTCTCCTCTGTTCCACCTCGCCAACGATAACTTCTACTTCACATTGAGTGAAGTTCCGTTTTTTTGATTTCCTCTCGGTTTTTGCCATGGTTTTGCTATCAATTAATATTCATTTGTGGGCATTTCACAGACTATTTATGGGCAACTATGGGTGTGTCATGAAGCAGCAAAAGCTGCGCCTCATTTAGAATTGATTGTGATTTATTAAGGGAAAGATACGTAGGATGTGCGTGCGCACAGTTTTATAAATCCAAATATTTCTGTGCGTACGCACATCCTATGTTTCCTCCGTACGCCACTTCTGACGCAAATCCTACGCAAAGTTTTATAAATGAGGCCCCTGGGCAATAAACAGCTACGCACTGCCAGTTATCAGATACCCTGCAGGAATAATAAGATGGCCAAAGGAAGAGATACAGACCACGGATGTTAAAACACGAAAGCTCCTCACCGTGCATGGAGGGCTCCATCCCAAATCCAGCACCCTGAGACTGTATGCTAGCCGCAAGGAAGGAGACCGAGGACTAGTGAGCGTGGAAGCCACTATCCAGGATGAAGCATCCAAGATGCATGAGTACATCAAGCTCAAGGCCCCAACTGACAGTGTGCTCAGTGAATGTCTCAGGCAATGGAGAGCAGAGGATACAGTGCTGGAGGACAGATCCTCATGGGAGGACAAACCCCTGCATGGGATGTACCTCAGGACCATAACTGAAGTGGCTGATATCAAGAAGTCCTACCAATGGCTAGAAATGGACGGCCTACAAGACAGCACTGAAGCACTCATCCTGGCAGCTCAGGAACAAACCCTGAGCACCAGAGCAATAGAGGCTCAGATCTACCACACCAGACAAGACCCAAGGTGTAGGCTGTGCAAAGAGGCGCCTGAAACAATCGAGCACAACTGCAGGGTGTAAGATGCTGGCAGGTAAAGCATACATGGAGCGCCACAATGAAGCGGCTGGAATAATATACAGGAACATGTGTGCAGAATATGGACTGGAAACCCCAAGGTCAAAATGGGAAACACCTCAGAAGGTGGTAGAGAATGAGAGGGCAAAGATTCTGTGGGACTTCCAGATCCAGACTGATAGAATGGTAATAGAGAACCAACCAGATATTGTAGTGGTGGATAAAGAACAGAGGAAAGCTGTTGTGGTGGATGTGGCAGTGCCAAGCGGTGAAACATCAGGAAGAAGGAACATGAGAAACTGGAGAAATACCAGGGACTCAGAGAAGAACTGGAGAAAGCCTGGAAAGTGAAGGTGACCGTGGTGCCTGTGGTAATTGGAGCATTCGGGGCAGTAACCCCCAAGCTGGAGGAGTGGCTACAACAGATACCTGGAAAGACCTCAGACCTCTCAGTCCAGAAAAGCGCAGTGCTAGGAACAGCTAAGATACTGCACAGATCCCTCAAGGACACACCTTAAATAAATGAACACATGTGGAATTACATACGTAACAAAAAAGTGTGAAACAACTGAAAATATGTCATTCTAGGTTCTTCAAAGTAGCCACCTTTTGATGTGAAGCTAGCAGGAGAGGGTGTAAACCTACAAGCCAACAGTCCCGCCCACAACTTAGAGGTGAATTTCTAATGAACTCCTGCAGCTCTGCAGAAACTATGTCCTAGAAAAAGTTTTTTAAAAATTCTTGCTAAATGTAATCATAATCAAAAGACCACTGAGAACGCTTTTATAATAGATCAAAAGATGATTGGAATGGGTCTTTAATGAGGGGTTTTTCCTTCGAATGAAAGCAATAAGAGCGATACCTTTTCAACATTGGCTAAATATTTACCTTTCTTCCCAACAAAACGTCAAAACCTGCCTAAAATCATTAATAGGGACACAATAACCACCAAGTTTGGGACTCTCATCTCACTGAGAGACAGACTTGGTTAAAACCAGTTCTTCCAGTTTAGAGTTTGCATGTTTTCCCAATTCATGCGTGGGTTTTCACTGGGAAATAAGGCTTGCTTCCACAGTACAAAATGTTTACTAGGTTATTTGTTGACTCTAAGCCTTAGAGTCTAAGGCTATGTCTTAATTCCCACCCTTGCCCTAATGTATATAATGCAGGAATATGTAGTGCCCTGGATTCTAAAAGCAATTCGGACACCATGATCACTTTTTTTTTGTTTTTTTTAAACGGCAAAAATGATGTCATCGATTTCAATGAGTTAAAATCTAATTAACATGAGTGTTTTGTGAGGATTATTTATGAGTTCCCTGTCTTCTGAAAATAAAAAATGTTGATATTTTACTAAAAAAATACATTTAAATACATTTTTGGGGCAAAACTTGTTCAGACGCAAGGCATTATGGTCCATATTGTGAGCATTGATGCACGCTGGGTTTCGCAGAGACTTCTGGGAAATTTCTAGGGCACTCAATTTTAGAATTGCAGATTCGGACAGCACCAAAAAATGGCAAATGCCCTATATAGTGCAATAAGTAGTGAGTAGGGAAGGAATTCAAAAACAGCCTAAAACTATCCCTCAGGTGTGAATGTGTGGCCTTGTGATGGAGTGGTCACCTGTCCAGGATGTACCCCCCATTCCCCCAGCAGTAAGCTCCAGCAAAGGATCAATGGAATTTATGAAAACAGCTGGAATCATGACCACAATAGTTCATCACACTGCTGGAACAAACAAAACAGTCCACAGCCTTTGAAGATGGTCAGACTTTTACAGCACAGGAAGAGCATGCTGTTTTCCGTGACATAAGGTGGGACTCTTACGCAATTGTGGTGCATACTATACATGCCCTAACGATGGACAAATATGCCCTTGCAGGTGTAATGGGGTGAGCTGTCAGTGTCAGTTGCACCTTAGCACAGCAGTTGAGCCTAAAGAGGAAAAAAAGTGCAGAAGAAAAGAAAAAGAGGAGCTGACTGTCTGCTAGCAAAATTCAATGGAAAGCTGTGACTTTGGGGGAAACAGGAAAATAGAAAGACACTATTAAAATCTGCTCAAATAAACACGAACGGTTCCATATCAGCCCTTAACTCATCCAGATGCTCAGATATTTTGGCGTGTGAGCGCCTGTGTGTCGCTAATCTTTGCCTCTGGAGTTCCAGAGTATTTACATGAGCAGAAAAAATGCTCTCTCTTCATCACCTTTCATTGTATCAACATCACTTCCTGTAAACAATGGCTGCAGTCATTAATGTGATTCAATAGGTAAGTCCTTGAATAATATTGGGCTTATTGCCATATGTTTTCAGTCAGATTTGTGGAAACACTGGAAGAGCTCCCTTTTTAGCTGTCCTTTCAGCTAACTTCTATGTTGTGCTTTTATATTGTAATTTTTTTACTTGTTTCTACTTTTGCCTTTTCAATATCTGTCTTTCTGTCTGTCTGTCTCCCTCATCTATCCATCCATTAATCCATCCATTCATCCATCTGCATACATTAGATAAATTGCTCTCTACAAGTAACATTTTTGTCCAACATTTCAAATGAAACATTTTTTGTTGGTAAAATTGTGTGTTGTTACTCTGCCCTTATGTTTTCTTCAATGTGTCATGGGTAGCTTGACGAGGCAGACCCAGGCGCTGGAACCCGGAAGGAAAACACAGGTGAGTTAAGGGGTGAGTAATAAAGTTTATTTCTCTTGACGTAGTGGGAGAACAGATGATGGCTCGTGGAGTGACTGGAGGCTTGTTCATGGCTCGTGGCGTGACCGGAGGATTTGACCATGGCGAGACTGGATGTAGACTGAGGCTTGAGGCGTGATTGGAAGATTCTCTGAGGTTTGGATCCATGAGAGACGAAGACACAGGTGACCACTCGTGGGAATGATGTCCTGAGGAAGAGGCAGAGAGTGAGACTTAGGCAAGAGCAAGAGTACATGAACTAGAGATTTTAGCCACCAAACTATATACCATCAGGGGCAATGAACTGGCGAAGAATGCTGGTCCAGGATCTTCTTAAATAGACAGACAGCTGTGTTGCATCAGGAGCCAAGCAGAGAGGGGAGGGGGAGGAGCCATGACAGAGGCACCATGACACAATGTTCTCTTTGAGAAAAAAAAGCAGCAAAAAGCAACAAAAGGGCTGTAATCTTTCCTATCAAAAACAGGATGCTAACATTAACATCTTTGTAGTTATCATTTAGGCGGGTGGCACATTGTTACAACTTCATGGTAACCATGCAATGCTACCAGAGAGCCCAAGCATTTAATTTAAGAATATGAGCCTCACATTCTTGACGGAGCCTAAAAAATTATTTTCGCATTATTTTTTTACCATATGTTGTGTTGCTGTCTGATGGAATCATCACATCACTAGAGGTCAAACAAGTAATATAAAAATATTTCTTTGTACTAAAACTGTAACAGGTTTTCCTGCAGACTCCTTTTTATATTGCCTATCTATCTTGTCTAGGTGGGGTCACTGGAATGTCACACTCCCTGTTTTAGTTCCAGGGACCAAGTATTGTGCAGATTCATTTTGCCATATTTGTTTCAGTCATGTCTAAAGTCATGAATTGTTTTAGAATTTCTGCCAAAGGCCATTCTCCCGCATTTAGTATGCCCATAACCATCACTGGACATTATAAGCACTGTACCTCCAAACCCTCCATCTATATGTCTTTCTCCTCTCTTTCTAGTCTTGATTTTCCGGTGTGACCTTTAACTAATGAAGACTAATGCCACCAAGTGTAACAGACATCCGTGTCTAATTTTATCACTAATTAATAGACTTCTGTACATCTTTGTGTTGCTCAGTGACACAAATGTTCATAATAGTCTGGACAACATTCTGAAACATATCCTTCTTCACTGCAGGTGCTCCAGTTTCCTGCTTGTTGTAATATCATTTTTTGAACTCTTGTAGTATAGAAGCTGTTTTCAAAAGAGATTCTTTCATCAAGTAAAATTGTTTTAAAAAATACAGTATACAACTTATTTTATTGCAGTGGCAGTGCAGGGTAACCCTCCCCTCATGTGCTCTGGTTTCAGTGTCCTGTCTAGTCCTGCAATCTTGTTGAGTTTTTGAGTCCTTCTGACCCACGTTTGTGGTGAGTTTTTGTTATTAAACATTTTGGTTCTCCAAACATTTGCATTCGAGTCCTTCCTGTTTCTGGGTTCCTTTTTGTCTCAAGCTGTAACAGCGGTGCTAAATACCAAACCTGCTCTTTTTTTTATAAGTGTGATGTTAAAAAGTTGAGAAGTTAAATAATTGTTGTTGTTCTATATTTACTGTCAGGTTAGATTAATTTGAAACAAGAAAAGAATCCATCACTGCTCAGCAGAAAAGAAAAAAATGTGGCAGAACAAAGTATCTGGTGTGAAACTCTCAAAGACAGCTGCATTTTATCCCATAGCAAAGGTATTCTATTTAAGTGTATTTAGGTGTTACAAATATACTTACTTTACACTAAAAGTGACTATTGTGAAAATCTAGCGAGTATAGCGGATAATAGGTTTTACATTGAAAAATGTACCGGGTGTACTTTACATTCGCTCACATGATTTCCAGTTTAGGTTGTTTTATTTGTCAAAACTTCACAAACAGGTGCTCCGACTCGCTTTGGCCAACGTTTGAAGGCAACAAAATGGATTCCAAACACCACAGCACAGCTGGACCGGATGCAGTGTGAGCCCAGGGTTACTCTGCTACTCTCCCTTGTTCACTATAGGCCCAACTGCTGACATGCAGTCCCTTTATCCATTCCAAGCAGATTCATATTGGCATCCGGTTCTAGTAGGCACCACGGGGGATTGGAGGCCAAACAAACCCAATTAGATAGACTTTCTTTACTCTCATAGGTTCCAATACTCGCATAATGTGTATCATAAAATTAACTTTCTTATGAATGCCCTCAAACTCTCAGCAGTAAAGACATTTCGCAGCCAAATCACCATTGTTTCCCACCACCCTAGCCCAGTAATATACACCCAGTTTCAAACGTCACAGTTGCAATGCTGACTCCTACATCTCAACCAGCAAAGTTGGAATCTATGTTATTTTCAATTCCCCATGGCAGATTCTTAAAGCTTTTGCTTGAATTATGTCCAAATTAAGAAAAACTGACTTTTCAGCATTCACAAAAACTTGACAGCCATAGTCAAAGACAGACGTGATCTTGGCTCTCTCTAAATTAATTGCAAAGCAGATTTTTCCGCTCCCCAATCACTACGTGACGGGCTCCTCATACAATTAATCACTTTTTCACATTTTTCATAATGTAGCTGTACCTCCACAGGCGTGTGCCACGACGGCAGAAACGAGAGCGAAGACAAGGGAAAGGGGTTCAAGCCCTTTTATCTTTATACTGCCAGACCAAAGCAGCGGCACATTAACAGTAACTAAAGGAAGACGACATACAATAATGTGACATACACAAAATATATTTAAAGAAACAGGTGAAACATTAAACACACTAAATATATGAATGTGAAGACAAACGCATACCAAAAACAGCAACCCCACGACACATCGCAAAACCGGAAACAGCCAAGTGTTACATCCCACACACACACCTGTTCTCCTTATATACCGCACCACGCCCCTGAACCACATCCCCATTAGTTAAACAGAAACAATATTACGTGCTTAGTCCCGTCATCCAAACGCTTCAACATAAGATAACTAATCCAATTTGAACCTGGTGCAGTATTTGCCCCTACATCTTTCAGTTCTCTCATACAAAAATGCAATTTTTGATGAAATGTTTGAGTCGACCACTCCAACAGATCTAAAACTATTTTATTTTTTTTTTTCCAATTTTCTTTATTGAACATTTTGTATTAACAGACATTCCAGTGAACAACATTTACAATTTTGAATGAGAAAGAGAATCAAAGAATGTCACCCTCCCCCCAAACCCTTCTGCTCTTGTACCCTCCCATTCTACCATCCCAATCCCACCCCCCCCCATACCGTCCCCTCCCTTCTTCGGCCAAACATAAAAAATACAAATAAAAATCATAACCTACAATTGTAGTTGCAAATAGCTCAGAAGGCAAGCTACCATGACCAGGAGTGTTCACTGTAGTACTGGGATGGCCACCCACTTGAATTTGCTGCATATGATATGTTAAACTGCTCTTTGACGTCTTAACTTGGTTAGCCTTAACAAAATATTGACACTATCTTGACAATGCCATGTGTCATCCCCCAAAATTGCAGCATTTTAAAGCCATCATTTCACAAATGGAAATATGCTTACACCCACACTTCGCACATCATTGGTCCCCTCTGCAAGCTACAGCCATGTGGCCAAAACATAGGGGCTTACCCGGTCAGAAATACAACCAAGAAATACACTTACAGGGATTTTGTTTCATGCAAATCAGATTAAAATCTGGGCTTTGGGATCTCCACCTTCACAAACTTAGAATCACTTCACCTTCACTATTTCACCAATGATATTCTCAGCAATGTCCTTATCTGACACATCTGCACAGACATTATAAAAATCACACCTCTTATCACATCCCTTCGCTCAGGCACTGACACCTCCACCTTTTTTCCAAATATTCTTGTGTTTTTCTTGGCCTTAGAAAGTTTGTCAGTATTTGAACAAAATACCAAATGAGCTCCACTCTGAACAATTTGAGCCTTCACATTAGCACCAATACATTTCAGAGAATCTGCTTTCTTTAAAGGGTTCATAGCCCTAAATTCCTCCCTTGACTGCTCTCTCAGTTTGAACATTACTTTTAGTTCCACCACAGACTTCAACCTTCTTCACTTCCCTACCGTTGTCTCTTTCCAAACAAGTGAAAGACCTGTCCTAAAAAATCTCAGTTTATTGTCAAGACCACCTGAACTACAAGACATAACCCTCAGTCAACAGTGAGCTCCCAAAAACCTTAAAAAAATGGATTCCCTGGCACACCGAGAGAAGAAGCTAGGTAAGGACACAGAAGTACCGGGCCCATACAGGCCATCAGCTGGTGCACCCCACAAAGCTTCCTCCTCTTGTAAAATCACCAACCTCCGCTATTGCTCCACACCGCACAACCTCTATAAAAACTCACTGAGAAGGATAAGTAATGAATGCCAGTCCGCTGTAGTTTCCTCCACCAAACCGGACTCTGTCAACGCACGAACAACACCTGTCTCAACTGGTTTGTATACTCAGGACCCCCGGACACCACGCCTTGCATACTGACTAAGGTACTGCAGCTCCTAATGAAGGCAGGCACACAGTTGGAGTAAATCTGCTGATTGCACTGCTACAATGAGCGGCCAAGGTGGAGTGGCCCAGGATCATGACAGTGTTCTAGCAGAGCACTTTTTTAAAACTCACTCATTTGATTCCTTTCATTTGCTCATATGCAGCTGATAAATGAAGCCTTTGACCTAACTGATTCGAAGCAATGGTCAATCATGTAAGCATAATTTGCAATCATTGGTATTTAATTGCTTCTTGAAACTAATCTAACCTCAATCTAACTTTAGTTTTAACGAAGTAAAATCAAGACCAGCATAGAGCAGGAACTATTGAATCGAAATATGATTAAACTGCACTGAAAATTGATTTAAAGCCAATTTATTATGATCAGTGTGTTCATAACTGTCAGAAATCTGTGGTTAAGCATCAATCAGAACCTCCCTAAAAACACAAGCCTAACACTGCTGGCGATGTATAATAAAAAATGAAAATAAACATTTAGTCTGTCAATTTTTTCCAGTTTAAGTATCTTTGAGAAGCAGTTCACTTCTTGAGAAGTGTTCTGAGTGTGAACTCCTGCAACCTCCATCTTTATTAATAGACCCAGATTTAATTTCAGAATGGTGGCACTCTGTGCCAGCGCGGATCCCAGGAAGATAAAATACTTTGGGAGTTTTTGCAAAAGTTCAGTTCACTCAAAGAGCAAAGGCACACATCTGGTTCCTACAGAGGCTGTGGTCACAATTTGTTTTATTCATTCCAGGAGATTCCTGATCTGTTCCCAGACAATGAGGTGCAAACTGGGATTAGCAGCATGGGCCCGGCGCTCTGCAGCTCTGAATACAATAGAAACATCAGGGAGATCTGCATCGAGACAGCTGAAGGTGAAGCAGTCCTGCAGAATAATGGACAGTGTTCTGTTTTACTGTGGCTTTTTTAAATCATCGTCCTAAATTGACTCTTCTCTGCGGGGGCTTACCAATAATCTATTTCGCAGAGCTGCTGTGATTTTTCATCTTAGTCTTTGCTTAGTGCAGCACAACCTTGCCACCTCACACCCTCAACTTTTGAATAAAACTATCTCATAGTTCCATCAATAATGAAGTCCTCCCAAAGACAATTTTCTTTCCTGACTTGTTCAGATCAACCTGAACACATTGGGAAGCTCTGGACATCATTAGAAATCAGCTGCCTGAGTGGAAAAGCTACTGCTTGGCTTCACATAATTTTACTTTGTCCCCCCTGGGGAAGGGACAGATTCCAGAGGGTTGCTTATCCTGTCATTATTATAGTGTGCACATTCACATCTACCACCCTCATTCCATCCCAAGCACAAGCCTGGCTGGGTTTAAAGAAAATAAATAAGGAGCCCAATCCCAGGGGCTCAGACTTCTAAAGAGAGGATCTCTGACTGTTTTTCTGGATGGAAAGAAATGATGGAGAGCCTCATTCAGTGCACTGAATTTGCTGGAGGCTTGTTTTAGCATTTAGAACAGTGTGTGTGTCTGTGTGTAGGTGTGTATTTCACGTGTGTGTCCTTTGGAGACAGTATGGCTTGTCTTGTGGGTGTGCAGGGAAATTGTCATTAAATGATATCACATGATGCAGATATTTGAACAGGTTTATGATAGCTCAGTGAAAGGTTAAATTGTGTTTTTTGGGTTATTAGATTTTTTGTGATGCCGTCAAAACTATGAAACAGATCATTAATTCTACGGATTCTCCCCTGTAAAATAAATAAATAAAAAAAGGAATATAGGTTTTTGAAACCAGACCGGAAGGATTTTAGTTTTTATCCAGGTTTAATTCTTGACCTCTTTCTGGCTCCCTCCTCCCACCCAACCTTGTGGGGATTTTTTTCTCTGTTTTTTTAAGGCCATCAAGATTTTGATTTTAGGAGGACAGATAATATGATGATGTCTCCAATTCAATTTTCTTGGTTCATTTTTTTCAGGTTTTCCAAGTAACTACTAGTTTGTTATATTTTGTGTTAAGTTTGTGTTCAGTTGTGCTTGCTCAGATGTAACACCAGAGATGTTGCCGGCAACACCAAAATAACATACCGTAACTCTTTGACCATTCGAATATCACATGAATCAGCTGATTCTGATGTGGAAAAAAGCAAGTTTCATGTCGGCTTCACTACTGTAAAGTTTTCCATATCAGCACTTTCCTCCATTTCAGAATCCACTGGAATTACATTGATTACGTAAACAGTTGAAGAGTTGCAATGTTGTAAGAAAGTAAACACTGGAGCCAAGAGTTTGGTAAAAAAAAAAAGAAAAAAAAGATGTTTTAGTAAACCATCACAGCTAGTTTAAGTTAAAAAAAATCATTTTTTTTAAATTTCAGTTAATGATCACTGTATTTAATTAAGCAAATGTGATTTAAGTGACATTTTTGTTTTGTTTTCTGTCTTTTTAATCTATGCATTTCATCATTTCTGTAATGAGTTTGATAAATATGTGTAAATTCTTTATTGCTTTGACTACAATGCTTGAAATAAATCAATAAATCAAATTAAATCAAAATCAAATCAAATATCAAATCTTGTTATTTATTAGTTTTATTACATTTTGGTTCAGGTATCGGGATTTTCTAAGTTACAATTTAAGTGTTAAGGTATTGAGTACTATTTATAGACCAATTTAAAGATTCACTCTAATGGAAATGGTTATTTGGGCTTTTTGTTTTTTTCTAAACTTTTCTTGTCCAACAACTGAGCAAACAGATGAGAGCTAAAGGTCTCTTGTGTTGTCAAATCATTGTGAATCAGGAGCAGACAAAAAAATGCTGTTGGATGTCAGCTGAGGCTCCTGCTGCTCCGCAAAAAACTATGTCCTAGAAAGAAACACTTCTTTTTGTAATTTTGCCTTAAAAAGACAATCATAATTTAAAGACCACTGGGAACACTTTGATAATAGATCAAAATTTGATTGGAGTGGGACTCTAAATAGGGTAAAGATAGCTTTGTAAGATGCAATCTCACATAATTTACACCCCAATCACCTCAGTCCTTCTGCTAGTAGTTCAGTAAACTCTCTGTCAACCTCTGGAAACAGTTAAAGAAGTCCTGGTATTGGTGACATGGTAACATTTTTGCTGGAAGTTGCCATTAAGATCTGATACATGGCGATCAGAAAGCCAAGACATGACCAGGAGTGACACTGTTGTGCCATGTGGTGTTTAAAGCATGGCCAGCTGGGACTGATTAAGGCGTGCCAACAAAATATCTACCCATACAGTTGTACAACCAAATCAGATCTAATTACATTTTATTTACAGCTAAATAGTATTATTCCTTGAGTTTACTGCAGCACATAGAGTTGTATACCGATATGAATAAAGTCCACATTACTCTAACACAAATATAATCTGCTTTTGTTTGAAAAGGGAAACACGTTTGAGGCATCGACAGCTGTAAGAGAAAGAAATAAGGAGAAATGGATGGGGAAAGCTATGAGATACTCCAGGAAGAAATAAAAAAGGAAAACCTACCAAAGAAAGTTGAATTATGGGTGGAAACCACAACACATGCAGTCTGTTGAGATCCTTCCATTTTCTTGTGGATTTATATTTTTTGGACAATGGTAATTCTAGAAAAGAAACTAAAAATAAAAGAGTAGGAGAACTTTTCTCCTTTTGTTTTGGGGTATTTGGAAAAGTGTGTTTGGAAAATGTGTTTATATGCAAAGGAGGGTCTAAAGGCAGGGATGCCCAGTTAGTTTAGTCTGTTGGCTATTGAATTCTATTACTTTATGTTCTTTATAATTCATGTTTATTACACAACCACCCATTGGAGCCTATTGAGATGACTATTGTTGTAACTATTGGGCTATATAAATACAATTGAAATGAATTGAATTGTTTGACTTTAGTTTGTGCATGTGTGGGTTTTCTCCGGGAAACTCTGGTTTCTTCCTACAGTCCAAAAGCAATGTTTTACAGGTTATCAAGATGTCCCAAGGTGTGTGAGTTTGTAGTTCTGCAATAGACTGGTGACCTGTTCAGGGTGTACCCCACTTTCACACAACAGTGCTGGGATAGGCTCCAGCAACCCAGCAGATTCTGAAGATGAATGAATGGATATAGGAAAAAACAAAGAAACACTATCCCACTGGGGTGTAAAGTAAAGCTGCAAAAAATATAATAAAACTGCATGTTTCTGCTGAGAATAACGTGTACTTTTTAGGGAGAAAATTGGTATTTAGGTGAACAAGTGAGCCAGTGATTTTTGTGTTTGTTAGTTTTGGGTTTTGGGATACAGCCAGATGCCCATACCTCAAGCACTGAAAACTGCCAAACAAAGGCTCCTAGCCTTGAGCAGCCGCCTAAAGAGGTACACAAGAGAAAATGAAGCCAGACGAATAAACAGGCTGTTCGCAACTCAACCTGCGAAAGTGTACGCTCAGTGGCAAGGTGAAAACAGCCAAGCAGACCCACCAAGGCCAGAAACTGAACAGTACTGGAAAAGTATATGGGAGAAAGAGGCAGCACATAACAGCAATGCCCAGTGGCTGGTCTCTCTGAGACAAGAACACAGCAACCTCCCTGAACAGAATCCAGTAACCATCACAGTGGCAGACATCCAAGAAAGAGTCTCAGGTATGAAGAACTAGACTGCACCGGGCCCTGACATGATACATGCCTACTGGCTAAAAGAAGCTTACTGCACTCCACGAGCGCCTGGCAGCACAAATGAACCAGCTGCTAAGAGATGGGACTCACGTAAGATTGCAGGTTTGATTCCCGCCTTGCACGCCCATGTGTCGAAGTGTCCTTGGGCAAGACACTGAACCCCACCTTGCCTCTGGTGGGAGGTTGGCGCCAGTGTTCAGCAGCGGAGCCGCCGCCAGTGTGTGTGTGCATGGGTGAATAGGACTGTGACTGTAAAGCGCTTTGGACCTTTGTAAGAAGGTAGAAAGCGCTATATAAGTATACGCCATTTACCATTTACCCCGAATGGCTAACGGAAGGGCGAACGATCCTGATCCAGAAGGATCCCTCAAAGGGGACAGTCCCATCCAACTACCGGCCAATAACCTGTCTCTCCACAACATGGAAGCTCATGTCAGGCATCATTGCAATCAAGATAAATAGGCACATGGATCAATTCATGAGTAACACACAGAAGGGCATTGGTAGAGACTCCAGAGGAGCCAAACACCAACTCCTGGTCCACAGAACAGTCGCTCAAGACTGCAAATCACGACACACCAACCTGTGTACAGGTTTACAAGAAAGCCTATGACTCAATGCCAAACACATGGATCACTGAATGCTTGGAGCTTACAACATCAACAGGACTCTAAGAGTCTTCATAGGAAACTTAATGAAGCTGTGGAAAACCATCCTTAAAGATAATGGGAAGCCGCTTGCACAAGTGTCCATCAAATGTGGGATATACCATGGTGATTCTCTGTCCCCACTGCTGTTCTGCATAGGTCTGAACCCCCTCAGCCAAATAATCAACAAGACTGGCTATGGATACAGACTCAAAAATGGGGCCAATATCAGTCACCTCCTCTAAATGGATGACATCAAGCTATATGCTAAGAGCGAACGTGACATTGGCTCCCTGATCCACACCACCAGGATCTACAGTAGTGACATTGGGATGCCATTCGGGCTCGAGAAATGCAGCCAGATGGTGACAAAGAGAGGCAAGGTAGTCCACACAGGAGGGGTCTCACTCCCAGAAGGAACAATAGCAGACATCGAGGACAGTTACAAGTACCTTGGAATTCCGCTGGCAAATGGCAACCTGGAGCAGGCAACAAGGAAAGCTGCAACAGCTAAATACCTCCAACGAGTAAGACAAGTCCTGAGAAGCCAGCTCAATGGCAAAAACAAGACCCGGGCAATAAACAGCTACGCACTGCCAGTTATCAGATACCCTGCAGGAATAATAAGATGGCCAAAGGAAGAGATACAGACCACGGATGTTAAAACACGAAAGCTTCTCACCATGCATGGAGGGTTCCATCCCAAATCCAGCACCATAGAAGCCACTATCCAGGATGAAACATCAAAGATGCATGAATAGATTAAGCTCAAGGCCCCAACTGACAGTGTGCTCAGTGAATGTCTCAGGCAATGGAGAGCAGAGGATACAGTGCTGGAGGACAGATCCTCATGGGAGGACAAACCCCTGCATGGGATGTACCACTGTACCATAACTGAAGTGGCTGATATCAAGAAGTCCTACCAATGGCTAGAAATGGACGGCCTACAGGACAGCACTGAAGCTCTCATCCTGGCAGCTCAGGAACAAGCCCTGAGCACCAGAGCAATAGAGGCTCAGATCTACCACACCAGACAAGACCCAAGGTGTAGGCTGTGCAAAGAGGCGCCTGAAACAATCCAGCACATAACTGCCGGATGTAAGATGCTGGCAGGTAAAGCATATATGGAGCGCCACAATCAAGTGGCTGGAATAATATACAGGAACATGTGTGCAGAATATGGACTGGACACCCCAAGGTCAAAATGGGAAACACCTCCGAAGGTGGTAGAGAATGAGAGGGCAAAAATCCTGTGGGACTTCCAGATCCAGACTGATAGAATGGTAATGGCGAAACAACCAGACATCGTAGTGGTGGATAAAGAACATAGGAAAGCCGTTGTGGTGGATGTGGCAGTGCCAAGCAACGGTAATATCAGGAAGAAGGAACATGAGAAACTGGAGAAATACCAGGGACTCAGAGAAGAACTGGAGAAAGCCTGGAAAGTGAAGGTGACCGTGGTGCCTGTGGTAATTGAAGCACTCGGGGCAGTAACCCCCAAGCTGGAGGAGTGGCTACAACAGATACCTGGAAAGACCTCAGACCTCTCAGTCCAGAAAAGCGCAGTGCTAGGAACAGCTAAGATACTGCACAGAACCCTCAAGCTCCCAGACCTCTGGTAGGGGACCCGAGCTTAGAGGAGAAACCACCCACGGAAGGATGAGAGGGGCGTTTTTTTTTTAAATTTTTATTATAAATTTTTATGCGTCACAAAGAAAATAGAAATAATGATAAATTCGTGCGTTTACTTTGTTCTTTTTCTCCAAGCAGAAACTCTTTCTTTTGCTGATGATGCAGCCGTATTACTTTTTTGATGGACGTATAATCTCCATACGCCGTCATTACAAATCTCAGACTCCGTCTCACTAAAGTATAGCGCTCTCCTTTTTTCTCCACTCGTTTCCATGGCGACTCTGGAAATCGGTGATCCATTGAGAATGTCTTGATGTACTTGCCGTGCATTAACCCGGGGTTACCAAGTCCAGCGTAATTACGCTAACTCATATCCGGTCTTTTGGATCTGACATACCCAGAGTAAGCGAGTTCAGGCGGATTTCAGCCAGAGTTCAGGGTTGAAGTCAGGGTAGTTTAAACATGCTTTCTGGAATACTCCCCAGGTGGAAATAGGTTCATAGACTTCAAAATAAAGTGTTTGTTTTAAATATGAGAAGGATCTCTTCTTTCAATATGCTATGAAACGTCATGCGAGGCAGAAGATTGTCCACATTTTCATCAGTGTGACTTTTTAAAAAACAGAAAATAATATAATTAACAGATATCCTGATACATTAAACACTGTGCTAACTCACTTTTTGTGTTTTCTGAAAGTCTTTATTTTGTAACATGCTGTAGTTTAATGTTTTCTTGCATTTTTAATACTTATTTCTGCAGCATCATCATGCCAGGCTGCCATGAACTTGTGCTTTGTGACTTTTTACTCCCACGCCTTCATGCCTGCATATATTACTGGTAATAGACGCAAAACAGCTTACTGTTTACTCTGAGCATTTAGCAGCTGGTTGTGAAGTAAAAGAATGATAAAATGATGCTTCTTCAGCTAAAGAAGACACATAAATGAGCAAAAAGAATCTTTGAAGTGTGGAAATTTATCAGGAGGTCTTTCTGAATGCTAAACACGTATATGCTGCAACCAGCGGTATGTGGAACATTTTTCAGAGAGCAGAAAAAATATACAATTATTTGAATTACCTACAAACTCGATAAGGATTTTTTTCTCGATAATATTAAAAGTTTAGACATCTTTTACTTGTTATCTGCTTATTGTTTCAGGTGTTTTTTTGCATCGGAAAGATTACACTTGCCAGATAATATTTTCAGTTTCCTTTATGCTCCCTGGAGTTGATTGATTATCCTCTGTAGTGTTTTTGGGTGTGCCTCCTGCCTCTTTGTTTTGTCAGTTTAATAAAGCACAGCATCTGGCTGAGACTGAGTCAGCCAGCTGTTGGTCTCCAGCAGTAAAAATCAGCTTTCTCTGCTTAATGACGGAGCTTCTGAGGATAACTCCTCAGTGCTCCTCCTTAGTCTCTTTGACCATAAAGCAATGATCCACCAGGCGTTTCTTTTCCATCATATGCTTCTATGTTTCTCTCACTTGGCCTTCTCAATTGGGAGTTTAGACTTTCCTTTATAAAGTTTTATCAAGTATGCTACTCTAGTTTATAATGAAATGTAAATTTTTCATTGTGATGCATTACAATATGACCTCAACAGGAATATAGGCCTTTATACTTGGTTTTACTTTGATTCAGTACTTTTACGTCTGAAAAAGCCAAGAAAAATGAGCTATATTTAAGATACATGTCTAAAGCTAAGTTCACCCCTTCCACATAACATTTATTCAAGCAGCCACTTCCAATGAAAAATCTATGTAAACACATTTACTGTATATGCCAGTGGCGTGTGTTGATGTTCACGGCTGGTGAGGCACAAACGTTATCAGTCCAATTTGCAAACAAACGGACTCTACGGGGTAGCAAGTCACACCATTTTACTTGTGTGTGTAGTGTATTGTTTAAAACTTCATTTCAACATTCGTCCATTTACAAACTGTACCATTGAAAAAAAAAATGGTCACTAATGACTTACTTTTACTTCTAGATGAAGTCCATGCGCCACATGGATAACCTGTTTGTAGAATTGCTCCTTTTCTTTCTTCAGTTTTAAAACTCCATCTGTCTCAGAGGAGATCACAAGTTAAGTTAAAAGATTCAAAAACTGTTTGATGTGTGTTCGTTGTTTAAAGATGTTAAGAGGAGAGGCTCATTGTGCGCTAAGACAGACGCTTTAATCTAATGCATCATGGGAGATGTAGTGCCGAAAATCTGCGACCGCAGAAAGACCAGCGTCTCTAAGCTTCATGGTTTTGTTCTCTTGTTCCACGGTCTGACACCGGGTTCTGTGGAAAGCTACACCGCTAAAGACGAGCTTTAGCTGGAACTTTTGTCAGAACTGAGAACTGAGCGACTTTTTGAGCTAAATCTAAACAAGGAAGTGAAGACTTTAACTGTAGCAATAGGAATTGCTTGTTTAGTTTTTGGGTTCCGACCGGAGAGTTTAGAGTGAAACACCGGAAGTAGAGGGTGGAATACCTGTAATGCCGAAGCAAGGAGTTTATTAAAACATCCTCTGGATAAGGGTAAAATAGAGATTGTCTGCTGTGGAGTTTGTGCAGAGAAAGCGACATTAAATATGGTGGCAGCGGGGCTTCGAACGACACACCCGGTGCGTGAGTGAAGAAAAAGCGGAGCGGACCGTCCCGTTAAGCTAGGCTAAGCTAGTTAGCCGCGGGGGTGCTAACGGCTTGAAGCAGCAGGACAGACACCGAAGAAAGGAGCACGGCAGAAAGTATAAAAGATGGAAGGATTAAAACCACCTGCACAATGGAGTATGGACGCAGCAAACCTTCCGAAAGCATGGAAAACGTGGAAAGAAGAGTTTACACTCTACACGGAACTAGCTCTGCCAGACACAGAGGAAAAGGCAAGAGTGAAACTGTTTTACTACCTCATCGGGGAACGTGGAAGAGAGCTCTGCGGAACGCTAATCGGAGCTGAGTCAAGAGTAACATTGAGTGGTCTGATGGCTAAAATAGATGAACACTGTAATCCCAAAGTTAATGAAACAGTTGAAAGATACAGATTTTTTGCACGCAATCAGGCTCTGGGAGAAAATATTGATAAATATGTTACAGACCTAAGAATGCTAGCAAGTACCTGCAACTTTGGACAATTAAGAGACTCATTGATCAGAGACAGAATTGTCTGTGGGACAAGCAGCTCCAGTTGGAGAGAACGGCTGCTCAGAGAAGAGAATCTCACATTAGACAAATGTCTGGATATATGCAGAGCAATGGAGATTTCAAGGGAATACAACAAAACTATAACTGGACAGACATTAGAAGAGTTACATGTAGTAAGACAAAAAGAGAAGAAGAGACAAGAGAAAAAAACACTGAAAGAAAAAATAACACAAGTCCCAGTTTTAAAATATTACAGCTCAGAAGAGGAGTTGACACTGCAGTGTGATGCCAGTGAGACGGGGCTGGGTGCTGCTCTGACTCAAAAAGGTAAACCAGTGGCATTTGCAAGTCGTGCATTAACGCTCACAGAAAGAGGTTATGCACAAATTGAAAAAGAATGCTTAGCCATTGTGTTTGGCATGGAAAAATTCCACCAATACACATACTGGTCGTCTTGTTAGAGTGCAGTCAGATCATAAGCCGCTCAAAAACATTTTCAAGAAACCACTGATGCAAGCGCCTAAGAGACTGCAAAGGATGTTATTGAGACTACAGAAATATGAGATAAACATAACCTATGTTCCAGGCTGGGACATGCTGCTAGCCGACACCTTGAGCAGAGCCTACCTACAAGAAAGCAACAACAAAAGTCAGACAGAGTTGGAGACAGAATGTGTCAACATGGTAGAGTATGCACCCGTCTCAACGGAGAGCATGGAAAAAATACGCACAGGAACAAACACTGACCATAAACTACAAATTCTGATTCAAACAATACAAAAGGGATGGCCAAATAGTAAAAAGGAGGTACCAACAGAAATAACCCAATTCCAATCTATACAGGACGAGCTGAGCACACAGGATGGACTGGTCTTCAGAGGAGAAAGAGTGGTGATTCCAGACGCGCTGCAGGCGGACATAACCCAGCGGATCCACTCAACACATATCGGCACCGAGGGATGCCTCAGAAGAGCCAGAGACTGCATTTATTGGCACGGTATGAATGACCACATCAGAAAATATATTTCAAAATGTGATGTATGCCGAAAAGTGGATGCTAAACAACAAAAAGAGACACTAAGACCACACGAGCCGACCGACAGACCATGGACCAAAGTTGGGACAGACTTATTCAACTTTGACGGTAGAGAGTACCTAATTACAGTGGATTACTATTCCAACTTCTGGGAAATTGATCACCTACCAGATACTAAGTCAAGTACTGTGATTAGGAAACTGAAAGCTCATTTTGCACGTCAGGGAATACCGGAAGTTGTTTTTTCTGACAATGGGCCACAGTACAGCTCAACAGAGTTTGCCAGCTTTAGCCAGAAATGGGACTTTAAACATAAAACATCATCGCCTGGTTACCCTCAGAGCAATGGCAAGGCAGAGTCTGCAGTCAAAACGGCAAAAAGACTCATGAGAAAAGCAAAACTGGCTGGACAGGATCCATATTTGGCCTTATTAGATCACAGAAACACTCCAACACAAGGCTTGGACACAAGTCCAGCACAGAGACTTTTAAGCAGGAGAACAAGAGCACTCATTCCAATGAGTAACAGTCTTTTACAGCCCAAAGTAACAAAGAACGACCTAGGACTGACGAGGAACAGGGAGAGACAATCAAAATATTACAACTGTACAGCAAGAGACATGGACAATTTGAAACCAGGAGACTCAGTCAGAGTTCAACCTTTCGAACCACATGGCTTATGGGACAAGGCGAGAGTGTGCAAAACACTTGGAGACAGATCCTATGAGGTGGAGATGGACAATGGCAGAGTCCTGCGGAGGAACCGTCGACATCTAAGAAGAGCTGTGGAGGTCGACTTAGGAATACCATCAACTCCAGAACCTGTTAGGCAAAACTCAGGACCAAGCAAAGGAGACCTACAAAATACCACCACCAAGTCAGGACGTGTTGTCCACCAGCCAAGATACCTGAAAGACTATGTTTGCAGTTAAAATGTTAATATTGGCTTATGGAGATTTTCTTTTGAAAAAAAAAAAAAATGAGAAGGGGAAAAGTGTTATATTATTTTGAATAAAGAAAGCCATTAGAACAGAATGTAATGTTATTACAAAAGAATGTAATTTTATTTGGGAGAAAATAACTTTATTTTGAAGAACCTGAAAAAAGTGCATATCTAAGTTGGATACTGTTATAATCTGAGTTATTTAATTTTTTAAAAGAAAAGGGATGTAGCAATAGGAATTGCTTGTTTAGTTTTTGGGTTCCGACCGGAGAGTTTAGAGTGAAACACCGGAAGTAGAGGGTGGAATACCTGTAATGCCGAAGCAAGGAGTTTATTAAAACATCCCCTGGATAAGGGTAAAATAGAGATTGTCTGCTGTGGAGTTTGTGCAGAGAAAGCGACATTAAACATTAACCACTTCTGATTGGTCAGACTGATGACATGTGATCAAGCCTTCAAGAATGATTGGTGGAGACAGTTAAAGGTGCGGGATTTTTCCGCTAACAGTTATAGCTGCAGCTAAATCGCGGTACTGTCATTCTTATCAAAATGTCTTTAATAGAATCAAATAAACACAAAGAAAAAATAATTTTGTGATCTTTTATATTCCTAACTACTCAGTGTTTTATCAGGGCCTGTTTGGATGAACAAAGAGCTGATTTCCTGGAGATGGGAAATGTTTTTAGATCAGTTAATGAGGGCAATTTCCCATGGCACACTTGACCATCTCCCACGGCACACTAGTGTGCCGCGGCACACTGGTTGAAAAACACTGCTCTAGGACAGTGGTCCCCAACCTTTTTGTCACCGTGGACCGGTACAACGCAAGGCACGTTTACCGCGGACCGGGGGACCGGGGGGGGTGGGGTGGGGGGGTGGGGGGGTGTTGGGTTGAGGTGCAACGCAAGACAGATTTAACGTGGACCGGGGGCGGTATTTTCTCTTTAGTAATGATAATAACAATAATAATTATAATTTTCCCCTTGTCAAAGCAACTTTCTAAAGAAGTTTGTTTTTTGCTCATTTTGGTTGTTTGGGTTTAATTTTAGTGGGGTTTATCACCTGATGTTTGGTGTCGCGACTTTGACGTGCGTTAAGTGTGACAGATGTAACAAAGTGAATCCGGTCACTTTTCAAAATAAAACGTTTTTGTCGAAAAAAAGAAAACAATAAAATGGAAATTATTTTTTCCCTCTGTGCGTCCCGGTGCAAAAATTTCCCGCGGCCTGGAACCGCTCCGCGGCCCGGTGCCAAGTGTCCCGCGGCCCGGTACCGGTCCGCGGCCCGGTGGTTGGGGACCACTGCTCTAGGACACATGTGTCAAACTCAAGGCCCGAGGGCCAAATGTGGCCCTCCATGTCATTTTATGTGGCCTGCGAGAGCATAAATGTTTTTAACTTCTTAAAATAAAAAATAAAAATGGGTCTGTCTTTATTCATATCTAGGGGGAATTGGACTTGAAATATGGGATTGGGCAACTATACATGAGGACTTAAACACTGTTCATATAACTTAACCCGACAGAATCAAATTTAAAAGGATTTATGTTAGAGTAACAAGCAAACATATGTTTTCTATGCAACTGGAATTGTCACTTCAAAACGTTCTAATAAATAAATAAATGAGTTATTTAACATTAAGGAGTAGTTACATTTATTTTTCATTACATTTAATTTCATGTATAAGTTACATCTGGCCCTTTGAGGACAGCCGCTATGCTGAAGTGGCCCTCGGTGAAAATGAGTTTGACACCCCTGCCCAGCCAATGTATTTTTCTAATGCACATTTTTAGCGCATAAAAAAGACTAAATGAGTCATAAACGGGCACCAATGTAATCAATACAAGTGTCTTCCATGACGATATAAATGCCGAATCAGTAAAGCATATGTGTCAGCTGGAGCTGCGGTTATTGTGTGCGGCACAGAGTAAGAACTGAAAGCTGGTGCCTCACCTGCTGCCATCTCATGTATTTGAATAAGAAATTCGTAAAATTACATAAAATCACATAAAATCAAACGTTGAAAATCCCACGCAGAAAAAAGTAATTATAGAATACACAAAAATATTGAATTTTTATTTTTAAGAAAAAAAATGTTTAGTTTATGTATTTTTTAAGCTATATTTTACCTACCCTGACTGCACCTCACTGGTATATGTCCATTTCAGACTTGCAAATTCAAAACTCTTTCATGTGTTGCTATGCAAGTTTTTTAGTCCGTTTCAGGATCAATATACAAAACCTGCAGCCATTGAGTGCACATTGAAAGTTAAACCAGGCTGAACTTTGACTGATCAGGACTCCGATTCAGTGAGGTATGGGTAGCATTCTTTTCAAAACATGGAAGTGTCCACTGTTTAAAAAATCAATCATGGAGAAGAAATTAGTCATTGCGGTTCATTCCCGGCTGGAATCCTATGACACCAAGTCTTTTATATGTTGGAATAAAGCTGTAAAATAAAAAGCCTGGGGCAAGATTCATGAAATTCAACAATTCACACCAAGCCTCTTCTAACTGTAGGTGGCGGACACACACTAGTAAACAGTAGAAAAGGAAGAGAAGAATCCCCTCCCTGTTTGTCCAGTAAACACGAACATGAGCGTGCGTCACATGGCCAGTGTAAATGTAGCATCAAACAAGTCACTCTGTTTCAATTAACCTCCTCTGCTAAATGTTATAGGTTATTTTGCATGGGAATTGTTCACCCGGTAAGTTTTAGAGCTTTTGCGGTGTTTGACATTGTCTGCTTCCATGATTGTCCACAGGAGGCATTCTGCTTAAACTCCGGCAGAAGAAGGAGATGCTCAAAGTGGGTCTGGTTTTCACACATGCAGTGCTTTCAGGGCTGAACTCTCAGAAAGGATGTTCACGCTCAGAAAATATAATTTCCAATGTCAGCCAGCGTAACACATTGAATGTGATAATAATTTCAAGTGCTGACTGCAGGCCATGAAAGTGAAATTCCAAACCAGAGTCACTGAGAACGCTGCTCTTCAGCTCAATCTGCACACTCATCTGCTTTTTAATGTCTAATAGCCCTGTCTTGGTCTTTTAAGTCATGCTGCCAGAGGTGAAGGAGTGTCAATCGGATATCCAAGGAGAATCTGGCTAATGAGAGGCACTACAATCCCCAAAAGTCCTTTCTAGAGAAGATTGCGCTGTACTGTTTCAGAGCATGACTCTCAAGGGACAATAGTGAGGACAAGTATCCTGTCAAAGTGCTAGTCTCTCCCAGTGAGAACATTCATCCTTTGCATTGCTGACATGCTAACTGTCTGCATTAACACTTCTACCAAACGTTTTTCTCCAATTAAAATGGGTATTTGTTTATTTAGTGTTAAAGGTGTTTTTTTTTTAAGTTCTTTAGCATTCTAGTTACTATCTGTTAGATAGTTTTTTCTAAACCTAAGACAAAGTTACCACTTTGAAATCAATTCATCCATCTTCAGAACCTGCTGAATCCCTTCTTGGGATCCTTGAACATATTGTCAGTCTGTTGCAGGGCCACACACTCACAATAAAAGCTAGTGGCAATTTCAGGGACACCAATAAACCTATGAAGCATGTTTTTGGTCTGCGTAAGGAAGCCAGAGATTCCAAAGAAAAGCCACTCATGCATGGAGAGAACATCCAAACTATAGAAAGGTCCCAGCTGGGATTTAAACTTTTGCCTTCTCGCTGCGAGGTAACATTGGCAACCACTTAGCCACGAAATTCTATTGCTTCATCTACTGCAGACCAAAGTTCTCCAGGGAAAGATGGGGCATCCAAATTAGGGCCTAATTCATTATTAAGTGGTAGTTGATGTGTATTGATATAGCACTTCTTTGAAGGCCCAAAGCGCTTCACAGTCACAGTGCCATTCACACACACATACATTCACAAGCTGATGGCAGCTCTGTTGCCTAACATAAACCTGTAACCACCACGAGCAATGTGGGGTTCAGTGTCTTCCCAAAAGACACTTCAACAGATGGGCAGGAACCGAAATTGTGATCTTCCAATCAGAGGTCGACCGCTCCTCCTCTGCACTACAGTCATTAAAATTGACTTAAAAACCATTGTTTATGATTATGGTGCTCCCGCTGTCTCATGGCTTTCATACATTCACTCCATCGTCACCTGTTTTTTCCTTAAATCTTGTGTTTTCTAACTCCAGGACAACAGACACAAACAGTTCTTTATATTAATGTAAATCATGGTAACTGGATGCTGATGGTATTGGATGTTTTCTTTTCTGACATTTAGTCCTCCCAGCTGCTGCTGAAACAGCTCACATCAATAAACAGAACAATTTAAGTTAGGATAAACTTCCTGATGTCTTTGACTGTCCCACTCAGTAGCTTCACCTAATGCTTGTAGTACCTGAAGGAACAATTTCAGCTTATTTTTATACACAATTAATGACCTTTCATAGTATTGTAACTGACATGAGGCAGAAAAACTGTCAGGTTTCTGGCACCTCACCCCTAAAATGGTCCTCCTGTCCTTGGGGCATCCAAGATGGCTTCCAAGATGGCGGACGGTATGATAGCGGTGGTGAGTCCAGACCAGACACCAGCAAAAATAACAGCAAAAAACCCAAATCCAAACTACGATCTGGACTCACAGTCTCTAAGTACAGCTTCGGGGATCATTGCTGACCTCAAAGAAGAGATCCTTCATCTGAGGGTGGAACTAGAAATGAAGGACGCTCTCCTGTCCAAGTTCATGGACGTCTCCTACGCCCAGTCCAAGTGGCTAAGCTGCCTGAGCGCTGCACTCCAGGACACAGCTCCATGGGATCCGTCCACCTGCATACGCCCTTCTTCATCTTCAACTCCTAAGCAACGATCCCTGGATGAAGAAGTGGTTGTCCGAAGGCCCAGAAGGAGTTCTGATGAGACCCGCCGGAGGCCCCCTGTCCTGAGTCTGTCCAACCGCTTCGCTAGCTGGCTTCAGTCTGTTGCCAGCCTGAACAAGTTCGTTTTTATTGACAATTTTAATCTGTTTTGGAACAGAACTTCATTCTATAAAAATGATGGGATTCACCCCAGTCCACTGGGCAGCAATGTTTTAGCGGCCAACATCAGACACTCTGTCCAGACTTCACCTGCCCCCATCTTGCCCACACCTGTCCAAACCTCCTCTTCATCCGTACAGACATCGGTCTGTGGAAGTGACTGACTAGATTTGGTTTCCTCCCACATCCTCCAACAAACCATCACTACTGCTTCCATTCCAAGACCTGCTGCCCCCCCAGTTTATCCTATTAGGACTATTATTACAGTCAGGTCTTCTGTGAAGAGACATGTCGGAAGAAAAACAAACACTCACTGCCTCCCAGAGGCACCGGCCAGAGGCATTGATCACAGTGTGCTCTCCTCTCTTCCCCGCTCCACTCCAGTTCCTCTCTGTTCCACTAACTCTACTACAGTCATCCTTGGTCTCCTCAACATCCGCTCGCTCACCAATAAAGGCCAGCTGGTCCAGGACATTATTGCTGACCGAATGCTGGACTTTCTATGCCTCACAGAGACTTGGCAGCAACCTGGGGACTTCACTCCACTCAATGAGGCAACTCCACCTGGATTTGTGTACACCAGTGAGCCGCACACACATGCTCGAGGCGGTGGTGTCCTGATGATCTATCGTGAGTCCTGGAAAGTCCTTCCTGTCTCTGCTCCTACTTACTGCTCATTTGAATATTCTGCATTACTTCTTTCTGGTCCTGCCCCCACCATAGTTGCTACAGTCTACCGTCCACCCAAATTCAGCAAGGATTTTCTAAATGACTTTTCGTATCTCCTGACCCATTTCACTTCACTATCTCAGAACATTGTTACTCTTGGTGATTTTAATTTCCACATGGATAACTTTAATAATCCTCTTGCCAAATACTTCTTATTCTGTTTAGATAGCCTTGGATTGCAGCAATTTATTCACTTTCCCACTCACTGCAAAGGACACATGCTAGACTTAGTGTGCTGCTCTGGACTTACTCCCTCTGATTGCAAACCTCACACACTCCCATTCACTGACCATAAGCTCATCACCTTTAATCTCCTCCTCACCGTATCCAAACTCAAACGTCCACGCATCATATCATTCCGTAAGATACAAGCCATCAACACTGCTAGTTTTTCAGCCGATATCATCAACCTTCCCAGAGTAAATCCTGATGCCACACCTGACGAACTAGTTTTGCAGTATAACAATGACTTGCAGTCACTTCTAAATACTCACGCACCCCTAAAAACAAGATCAGTTTCCTTCACCCGCTCTGCACCTTGGTTCACACCTGCACTACGTCAGCTCAAAGCTAAAGGCAGACAACTGGAAAGACTTCAAAATAAAACTGGACACAATTCATAAGGACATGTACAAAAACCACATTATCCTCTATAAAGATTCTATAGCGTCCGCTAAAACTTCCTATTACTCTGGCCTGATTCACTCAAACCGACATAGCTCTAGGACCCTCTACTCACTTCTATCTAATATAACAAAACCCCCTGATTCTCTCCCTAATCATCTCTCCTCACCTGACTTTTGTAACGCGTTAATGCCCTTCTTTGTTTCTAAGATCTCTACAATTCATCAACAGCTCACAAGCCAAGCTGCAGTCTCTGGAGTGGACACCTTCACTCCTCCCTCGGTTCTAACAACCTTTTCAAGATTTTCACTTCCTTCTGTACAAACCATTTCTGACCTTATTACAAACTCTAAACCTTCCACCTGCCAACGGGATCCCATTCCTACATCTCTCGTTAAATCCTGTCTCCTTTCTCTTCTCCCATCAATTACCAACATTATTTACTCCTCTCTCATGTCTGGTATTGTTCCACATCCTCTAAAAGTCGCCTCTATAACTCCAGTTTTGAAAAAACCTGGTCTTGACCCAAATAACTTTACTAATCTTCGCCCAATCTCCAATTTACCTTTCATTTCCAAAATCCTTGAAAAAACTGTTGCTCTTCAGCTCCGTGCTCATCTTTCTAGTAACAACATCTACGAACACTTTCAATCTGGTTTCCGCCCACTCCATAGTACAGAAACAGCTCTTTTAAAAATCACAAACGACCTCCTCTTAGCTTCGGACTCCGGTTCACTGTCCATTCTAATTCTCCTTGATTTAACTGCTGCTTTTGACACCATTTCCCACAATATTCTTATTCACAGACTTCAAACTATTGGTATTTCTCACACCCCTCTGTCCTGGTTTTCTTCATACTTATCAGACCGTAGTCAATTTATCCATATTAAACCTCATACGTCAAACACCTACACACTCTCTGCTGGTATTCCCCAGGGCTCAGTCCTAGGTCCCCTTCTCTTCATCATTTACATCCTCTCTCTTGGTTCTCTCTTCCATAAACACAACATTAATTTCCATTGCTATGCGGACGACACCCAGCTCTACATTTCTACGAAACCCTCCTCATCACTTCCTCCTTCCTCCCTTACCCTCTGTCTGCAAGAAATCCATTCCTGGTTCTCTTCAAATTTTCTGCAACTCAACAGTTCCAAAACTGAAGTCCTCCTTGTAGGCACTCCATCCACTATTTCCAAATCCAATAGCTTCTCCATCTCTGTCAATGACTTCTCTGTTCTTCCCTCCCCCCAGGTAAAGAGTCTGGGTGTCATCCTCGACAGCTCACTTTTGTTCCAATCTCATATTAATAACATCACCCGTTCTGCTTACTTTAATCTTCGCAATATATCTTGTGTCCGCCCTTCTCTCACACCTCATACAACTGCTGTACTTGTTCATAGTCTTGTCACTTCTCGGATCGATTATTGTAATTCCCTCCTGTTTGGTTTGCCCAATAAAACACTCAAAAAATTGCAGCTTCTCCAAAATTCTGCAGCCCGCATCATCACCAGGACCCCGTTATCCCACCACATCACACCAGTTCTCCAAAACTTACACTGGCTTCCCATAAAACAAAGGGTTAGTTTCAAGATTCTCCTCATCACCTTCAAAGCACTCCATAACCTGGCTCCACCCTACATTTCTGATCTTCTTCACATTTCCATTCCCTCCCGATCTCTCCGTTCCACTTCCTCTCTCCAACTCCATGTCCCACCTGCCCGTCTTGCCACCATGGGGGGCAGAGCTTTCAGTCGCTCTGCCCCTCAGCTATGGAATTCTCTTCCTCCAGATTTACGGAACACTGACACACTGCCACTATTCAAATCCAAACTCAAGACCCATCTCTTCAAACAATCATACAGTTAATCCATTCAGTTACCGCAACCTCATTTGTCTGTTTGTCTGTTTTTCTATCCTATAATTTTATGTATCTATCTTAAATGTTTTTTTATTTATTATTTTTTACTATGTCTTTATGTTTACTCATGTTTTACTCTGATAATTTCTTATTGACGTTTTATTCTGTTTTTCTTATTTTAACCTTGTACAGCGATCTTGGGTGACCTGAAAGGCGCTTGAAATAAAATTTATTATTATTATTATTGTTTATTATTATATAGCACTCACCTGTGTCCTGCAGTAGTTGCCATGTGTGGTAGTTTACCTGGATGTTTCTTGGTTTTGTCAAGTCCCCTTGTTGTTTTGACCTCTTTAACTGTTTTCGACTAAAGCCTTGGTCACTTTCACTTGAACAGGGTGTGGGCCGATACAAGTGCTACGGGATTTTGCGTTGTCCAGGTCCATGGAGGATCATAAGGAGATCATCTGCATCTTAAGGTGAGGACAGTTGTGGCTTGCAGTTACCTTAAGGCTTGTATGCCCACTTTAAGGGAAGTCATGAAAATGCAACGTGCCATTGCCGTGCATGTGGTAAGTGTATTGTGAAGTATATACTTATAAACATAATGTACGTTGCGCATACTTCTGTTGTACAATGTCCTTATGCCATGCTCTAGTCTAAGGTGCGAGTCCTGGCTCTTTACTGACAACGCATAAATGCCGCACACAGAGGAAGTGCAGGTGCTAAGCAAGGGCCTTTAGGAGACCAGTCATATGCTCACAAACAACGTTCTGATTGTTTAATTTCCTGATTTCTAACATTCAGGATGCCTACCAGAAATGCATACTTATGATCTGAATGACACTCATGGGCACCTTGCACAGTGTGCATGATTTTGAGGGGGAGGTTTAAAAACTTGTATGACATGCCAATGTCTCACCTGCCTTACCCGTACCCTTTTGGTGTTACATGTTGCTTTCAGCATACTCGTAGAAAAGAAATGTGTTTGAACATTTTCAACCTATGGGCTCACAGAATGCTTATTGATATTTCATGAGGGCCACCTGTGAGCCCCATACAGGTTTGTCCATTTCTGCCAGTAGACAGCCCACCTGTAAGGGCAGTTGTGACAAAGGCTTATTCATTTGCCACTGACTGTGTGTACTGGAACTGGATCATTTTAGAAATTACTCTCCCAAACTTTTCCTGGATTGTTTTTCATTGGAATTCTACCTTTCCTTTCTTCCAGACACATCTCCAGAAGCCCAGACTACAATAGAGATTTTATTTTTAAATGATCCATGGCCACTTCTAGACTTTAAACTCTTCTTCACTCATGGTTCTGCTTGCAAGACTTTCCCTCTTGCCCCCTCCTGGAAACATGGGGCATAAGAGACATGCTGTGTATTTTTTAGTCCACCCTGACAGAGCATTGACCCTTAACTTACCTTTCGGTGTTGCTTGTCAACAGTCATCACCAAGTTTTATGTCAACCGAAGCTCAAGTTTGATAGAATCTCCTTCAGTTTATACCTCATCTCTGAAAGAAACAAAATCCTGTAGCAGAAAATTCTCTTACCCTGATTCTCTTACCCTGTCTCCTTCATCTCCAGCCACTGGAAGACTCGCTCATCTGTGTGCGCCCAGCTGCTGCTGTGTTCTCAGATTCAACCATTCTTTTAATTACAAATTTGAATCTTGCACTCTTGAGTCTAGCTGTGTTGTCTATCCTACACACCAGCTACAAAAAGATACAAGATTAGAGATGAGAAAGCTTTTGATATTTGGTAATATAGACATTTGATATCTGCTTGTTCCAATGTTTTTTTTATGAGACATGTGAGGCATTAAAATCTATATTTAATTGCTTTTTGGGATCAATGATGCAGTTTAGAATTCTTGTGATTAAAAAGCAATCAGGAGGGCAGTAAGACAGAAAAACGCAAAGGTTAAATCCCCTGCTGAAGCAAAGTTTAGTGTGTTTTTGGTAAAGACTTTAATCACTACAAATTTCTATTTATGAATTTTGAACATAATTTATGAACATAATCCCAGAAAGATTTTTCCTTTAATGTTTACTCTTACCTGGTAATTTTCTTTGAACTTGAGCTTAGCTGCTGTTTGTGTAGGATCACACAGGAAGCTGACTCAGATGTGCTTACTCTGCTTACTCTTTGTAAAAGTCTTTGACATTAGACTTTGAATCTATTTGCTGACAACAGGCAATTGTTAAATACACTGATCTAAAGAATGATTGAGGCTGAGTAAAAAACACCTGGAAGTCAACTGAAGAGAATGTTTACTTGAAGTAAAAGCTCTAGACAATCCTCTCTTCAGTTAAAACTAAGGAGATAATCATTAGAGAACTACATAAGATGAAAATTTTAGGGGAACCAAAAAGAAGTTGTTTACGATTAAAGCCTAAAAGCTGCTGTTTTTGAGTCACCAAAGCACTACACAGGGGTTTGTGTCTTTGGATGATCCCAAATCTGTTTGGATGGTAATTTAGGTTTGCTCTTGTTGCATTTGTTGACACTAAAGAAAATGTTATTTGTTTGACGCAACAAATATTCTGGCAAACTTTCAGGCATCTCAGGCAAAAATTATATTATTTGATTGACACTGCATGCTGGCAGATGGTTGTGGACTTGATCTCGGACAGTTGTTAGGTGGAAGGAACAGTTTTAATCCATATATGTCTATGCTATGTTGATCAGCATAAACTCGTCAATGCACGTTTAAGCGACCACTTCAAATGAAAAGTCTATGTAAACGTACGTAAATGCGCATTTCGAGTTTGTGCATTCAAAACTCTCGTTCATGTGACGCCACGGACGTTTTAAAGTCCATTTTCCGGCTCTGCATAAAAAACGCATGGCTACTGGACGCACATTTACAGTAAAAACAGTTGAACTTTGACCAATCGGGCAATCAGATTTGGTAGTGATTATGGATTGCATCTTTTTGAATTCATGAAAGTGCAACCGTTTGAAAATTGATCATGAAGGGGAAAGAGTAATAGTTGTGGTTTGTGCCTGGCTGGAATTCCATGACACTAAGTCTTTTTTTTTTTACTAGGCCTGTGAAAGAAAAAAGCCTGAAGCAAGACTCAAGAGATTTGCACTGCTTTGACATTTTTCACCAAGCCTCTTCCAACTTTGATTACATGGGCTAGTTTTGGGTAGTGACAGTCTAGTATAAACATTGTATGTTAAAAGCACTTTCAAAAGCCTCACCAGCATGTTTTTGAAAGACCATCACATGGCCAGTGTGTATGATGGAGGACTGTCTTGGACATCAGGGATGTCAACTTCTGGATTGGGAAACTGAAGTGGCTCCCTTTTTAGAAACGGGAACTGGAAAATATCTTCTCATTTCACTGCTTTGCAGCTCTGGTATATGCCAAGAACTGACCTACAGTCAAAGAACCAGATGGAACTGTAAAACACTGGACCAACATTTTATCTTTGCCACAATTCCTACACCATCTTGGGAGTTTGCAGCTGAAAAGCTTGGAAGGAAGAACAATCTTGAGGACGACATTTGTCTGGGCTCCTTTGGAGGTCTCATGAGGGCTGCTCTGTTTGTTTGGGATACATGGCTTCCCTTGGTGGCCAACCTTATCATATACCAGAAGATTTAGACCTTAATTTGCACAGTCTGGACTCAGGCAGAACTGTGTTAAATGTGAATTAGACTGCCAGGGTTTAGAATCAATTCATTTATGGGGACATTTTTCAGCTCACTGTACACATGGACAAAGGATTTGACTCCAGAGGCCCTCCTGGAGGAATATAAGTATATAATATATATGTTACATTTGTTTACTCATAAGAGAGGATAGCTTTAAATAATATGTCAACATGAGTGAATGTATAACTACCACTAATCATGTTTTCACACATTTATGGAGCAGTTTTGCTATAAAAACTTACCTTTAAATATTAAATATACAAATTTTGCAAAATAGGGTTTGCTTTTTAAGGCTTCATATTTTCCCTTAAAACTATGTGATTGCTGCAGAATAGTTCAGAATAGTTCAGTGCATAAAGTTTTCATGTGGCAAACCTAAAAATAATGCCTGAAAATAAGATGCTCTTTATGTTTATAGTCTGACAGCTTCTGTCTCAGTGTTTATGAAGACCTTTTTATTTCACAGCATTATCAAATAATCATAGTAATAAAATTACTTAACTAATTATTGAAGATGGTTTAAGTGATTGATCTCCATTCATATCACGTAACTTGGTGTACCGAAAAGTGATTCATGATTTTTCTAATAAAAAATAATCAGCATATATTTTGGATTTTTGATACTTGAACTCCATATGCTATGATGGTTTTTGAAAAAAGTGTTACGTGTATTAACATAATTATAATGTACTTCATCTTTGTCAGGTGATTTATTGATACTTAAGGATCTTAATGACCCGAATCTTTGTTGGTAAGGTATAAATATCTGATTAGAAGTTACAAACTGGATAATGATAATTCATACAGTGAAAATGGTGAGGTAGGACAGGGGTGGGATTATATAAATTTGATGACTAATTATCTTGCTTGATACATCTTTGTATGTATGTAAAACTCTGTTGATTGTATTGTTTTGTGCATTATTTTTGCTTTGTTTGCTTAAAATAAACCATTTCCATATTCAAAGATGAAAGACTCTTGAATCTCTACCATCTGAGTGGAGTTTGCATGAACTCTTTGTACACTAGTGGCTTTTATGCACAAAACCTGTTACCAGTGAGCAGTGGTTTTCCATGTATGTGTTCCTTTAATGGACTGGCAACCTGTTAAAGACCCACTCTGATGAAAATTGTGCTTTTAACTGGGCAGGGCCACGAGCTCTCTGCCCTGCTTCATTCTAATGCATCCACTTGTAGACTACCCGATCCAAGTGTTTAAAAATGGCATAATCATAATTAAAGACCACTGTGAGCACTTTTACAGGAGCTCAAAAAGTTATTGGAGAGGGACTTCAGAAGATTACCCAGTCTATGCCCCATGGTAGCTGAGAAAGGGTCCAGCCGCCTCCTCTCCGGGCATATAAAGATAATGGATTATAGATGTGTTTATGCACTCTTGACTTGGGTTGAGATTTTGTTTTTTGGAGTTGTTTATGTAACTTTGAACTATTTTATATGCCTAGCTTAAGACATGACAAAATGATGACATTGAAAATGTCGAAGATGGACACAAAAAGCCACAACTGTCAATTATTCAATTCCAACAATTCTGACCATTCCAGTTTTGATGAATTTAGCAGAAGGACCATCGTAATAATGACCATCACAATGTGGTTAAACAAATTGAGGACTGCAATTTAAAAAAAAAATGTAGCTGTAAAGCCTTTTGTAGAATCGTAAGATTTTAAAATAAATTAGGACAAATATCACAGATAATAGTAGATACTGCTGTCACATCTGCTGTCACGTGAATTTACACGTTGCTTTAAAATAGGACATTCACAAGAAAGTGAACACCTGGATGTTTTTTTTATTTAACATGGAGATAATTTCGATCAGCTAATGTTTCCACCTTCAGCATTTACACCTGCATCCATTTGTTCCGATGTTCATCATCTCTGCACCTTTTGCATCATGCCGCATGAATAATGGAGTGCAAAGTCTGCGTATTAAGCCACTTTAATTACACCGGTCCTACAATACTCTGTGCATTGAATTTCCTACCCCACACTTTTTCTGGCATACCATGGCTCTCCACTTCTTTGCATAAACAGGCCCACACGTTCCCACCCGCACACAATCACACATGCATAAACACCCCCCACTCAGAGAGTGACGTCAGTGATGAAAGCAATGGTGTTCCTTTTTTTGTTTTCCATCTTTCTTTTACCACAGAAGTAAGCCAACACCCCCACTCCCACAAACATTATGTATAGGGGTTATATGGTAACTGAGAAACCTTTTAATTAGAGAGCACAGCCTTTACAGCAGCAAACCCCATTAATGCACCCGGTGTTTGTCAGTGCATTCACGCCGATGGCTGCCCTGCTTTAAATGCTGTTATCTAACATTCTGTACAGGGGGAGCTGTGGCTCACCAGGGACCGCTGTGGTCATGATAAACAACAACCACCAGGCTTTAAGCAGGGCTGTGTGTGCCTGTGTGTGTGTTCAGGACACTGTGCTGTATAAGTTAATGAGTCATGCACTCTCTAAGGGACCCATTAGTTATATTTTTTCTACTTTTGTTTTGAACAGGTACCATCCTACCTTTGGCTCCTGTAAATTTAAGATAAACTGCATCATTTGTTTTAAACTGAGGCAGTTGGTGATGCACAATGATACCAGCAGAATTTCTAATTTTGGAAGGTAGAATGAAAACTACAGCCAATAAATTCTGGTCATTTTTGCTCTGACTGTGAGGCCAGAGTAATCGTGAATACACGCCTGTAGCAGACCTTTATATTTCAGATGTGTTGTGCCAACCTGTCAGCTCCTGAGTCCCATTTTATCATAAAGTTATGCCTTTCAAATGGCTGTGTCTGTAGTTGGCTTTAAACCTTACCTTAAGCACACCTGTTGCACTTCACAATCCTCCAGACAAAAAAGAAAACACTTAAAACTCAACACTTAAAACCCTTGATCATTTTAACACAAGTCATATTTATTTCATACAACAAACAAGGTAACAAGCGTGAATGTAATATAGCCAATAACCCCAATAAGATAGTAACGTAACTACCAAGACAGAGAAATAGAGGATGAGATGATCAGAACTGTAAAAAACAGAGGAAAGGTGGCCCAGGCTGCAATGTATGACAGAGCAGAACTCCGCCTACTGTACTACTTGCTAAACTATCCAAGGTCAAGTCATAATTAATTAAATAAACTAAACTACACTGAAGTAGAGCCTAGATGTTCATCAACTGCTTTCTGGCCTCACTTAAAATCACAGTGTCATCTGCAAACACCATAGTTCAGAGATTCCTGTCTGACCTTATCTGTGAGTGTGTCCATCACCACAGCAAACATAAAAGAGCTCAGAGCTGATACTTGGTGTAGTCCTACCTCCACCTTGAACTCCTCTGTCACACATACAGAACATGTCACCACTGTCTTCCAGCTCTCATACATGTCCTGATTGTGACATATGGTGCTTGCTTGACTCCGACCACTAGGGGGAGTCTGTTTGGTGTGGTTTAGTTGTTGCATGTATGTAGAAGAAGAGAACGAACATGGCGGAATAAACAGAGACACGGTTCTGGACAAACTTTCCTCCATGTGTTTGAATATCAGGTCCAACATCATTACACTGATCAACACCAATACTCTTCTCTGACACTCCAAACTTCTTCACCTAAACCACAGCTCTTCTCTCTGGATCCCATCATAGACTTTCTTTAGATCGACAAAAACACAATGCAGGTCCTCTTGACTTTCTATCTTCTTCTAGAGAAGCTTCCACAAAGCAAATATTTCATGAAACTAAACTGTTGCTCACAAATGTTCACTTCTGACCTCAGCCAAGGTTACACTGCCCTTTCCAATAACTTCATAGTGTTATTCCAATGTAATTTCTACAACTCTGCATGACACCTTTTTTCTTAAAAATGGGCACCAGAACACTTCTCTCAATCTGGATTAAACCTAGCCAGAAGTTCTATTGATAAGGTTTGCAATACAATATGTCCCAAGTAGCATGTAAGAGAAACAAGACAGGTTTAAGCATCATATATTTGGCAATATGAATTTATAAGACCAAGAGTTCATCCGGTGGAGTCTGCGTATGCTTTGTCTTTGTTTTCCTTTGTAAATAAATTGAACTGTTCCAAATGCAGATTGTGGCTATACTCCACTACACCTTCATTTTGCGTGTCTGGACCATCCATCATCATCCACTTGTCTGTAGTTGGCGGGATCCTAGCCAGATCTTTATTTATGGAGTCAAACCAGGATCGGCCTGAATGGTGGACATTGATTTTCCTCATGTAGACTCAACCATCCTGTAGATCTACACTGTAAGAAAGACAGCTGCTGTAGGGAGTGGTTGCAATATTCCAAACCTTAGCTATAAAAAAAACATTTCTTAATTCGTTCATTACTCCTTCTGCTATGTCTATCTCAGGTTTCCTACATCTGAGTTGCCGGCTTACCTCCATTTGTAACAATCTCTTGCATGGATAGAATCACATTTTTTATCATATGAAACAACTGCATCTACAGTAACAGGGACTAAAAGAGGACTGTTTCATGAGACATTTAGAGGCAAGGGTGTCAAGAACAGTTGGATGAAGGACCCAAAACTTAAACATCAATAAATAAACCTAAAGCATGATAAAGCCATGGCACATGGGTTAAAATCCAGATTGTAAAGGATAAGATAAATAGAGTAATAGGGGTTGAACAAAACATGAAAAAACACAAGAAAACATGACTGAAAAGAAACCAATCCTCACAAAAGGGACGTAATTTTTGAGGCATCTCAGGGGTATTAAATACTAGTCATGTTTTCCACCAACTAAAGTATTTTTCTTTATTTTTGTAATTTTCTTGTCTCCACTGTCTTTTACTAGTGTTGATGGCTCACTTGGTAATGGCTGGCGATTCTTTGCATGCAATCATTGAGGACAAAAAGGATTGCCTTCTTCCCAGACAGTTTTTTTCTGTTGGTTAATTAGCTGAAGACAAGGTTGAAAAACATTCTCCTTTTATTTCCCCAGTGCAACATTTTGATGGAGATAGACAGTAATGTGGAGACCTGCTTGTCTAGGAGTTATAAGCCACTTGGATTGCTTTTATGACCAACCTTTCTCTCTGTGTGTTTCGTGTGTATGTGTCAATAGAACTGTGCATGCATATATACGTATATATGCTCACAGTAGGTCTTACAGCTTTTTTTTCTTATTTTGCAAGGTATTCATGCCTTTCGTTTCATTCTGACCCTTTATCTACTTGGGCAGACAAAGATTTTCTGTCCGTAGAGGATTAAAGGTCACTTGCGCGATCCACAGCATAATCCTGCTGGGCACAAAATGTTATCAGCAAAGGGTTAGGTCATTGTGTGGTGACATGTATTTGTTAGACTTTCCTGCTATAGAGACAGAAATTGTATTGTTGCTGATTGTTTGAAAAGGACATGGTTGAATTCCCTACACCTACATCACATATACAAACCAAAGAAACAAAGTAAAACAAATTATTTTTAAAATCCAGCAGTGACCTTTAATTATAAGAGGGTAGATTTATTTGTTTTTAATGCTTTGAATAAAATTATCTGGGGTATTCTTGGCATTCTTTTTGTTTAAAACACTCATTGAGACAGACACTCCTTCATTTTGGTTTTGTTAAGGTGTCTTACACTCTGTTTCACTTGAAAAGAGATCCATCTTGTCTATGTAATGTTGGTACGAGCATACCAGGGACATGTGGTTGGGGTAGACATGCAGCACTGCCTCACTTGCCATAATGAGATTTATACAAACAATATATATGAATGTTAAAATATATATTTTTGTCCACTGGTCTGTGCTACAAATACATATTTCTGTTTGATTTAAATAATTTCAATCATTTTTAACCTCAAAATGGCAGTATGTTGCATATTATCTGTTCAGGTCCAGCATAGACAACGAGGTGGCTAGGACGATGTCCGACGCTATTATTTTCTCTGGTCCCCTGCTGAACTTAGTCAGTGATGATCTGTACATCATCATCATTTAACCGCTGGCTTTCTAGATGGTGCCCAGAAAACAGTATTGGTTTTGTGGATAATTGGAGCGTGTTTTGGGGGAAGCCCGGTCTCATGCGGAGAGATGGTGTCCATCCTACTCTGGACGGTGCCGCTCTTCTTTCTAGAAACATTTTTGCTAGCCTTAGTCCTGCAACCTGACAACACAGAGACGAGACCCGGGCACAGAGCAGCAGTATAAAACGCTCCTCTGAGCCTCCCTTAGGGTTAGTGCTGGTGCAAAACCCATGCAGGGAAAGACAAGCAGGTCCCATCTTTAGCTTATGTGCTGAAAGACAAGTGAAAGGAGCGCGTCATAGAAACCTTACAGTGACAGACAGCAGTTCTCACAAGCAGAATTATGATGTCATTATATGTGGTTTATTAAACATTCGATCCATTTCCTCCAAGTCCCTCTTAGTCAATGAGTTAATTAATGATAACAAACTTAGTCTAATAGCCTTAACAGAAACTTGGCTCCAACAGGATGACTGTGTTAGACTGAATGAAGCAACCCCCCCCCCCCCCCCACACACACACACACTTATGCTAACTATCAGAAATCCAGGATTTCAGGGAAAGGAGGTGGTTTGGCAGTAATATCACAGTCTAGCTTACTTCTCAGCTCTAAAGTTAAAAATGTTTAGAACTCCTTTGAAAGCCTCATATTGTCTATAAATCACCCAAACAGGAAGACTCGTAAACTTGTTTTATTCATAATTATTTATTGCCCCCCCGGCCCAATTTCTGAATTTTTAACTGAGTTTTCCAACTTCCTATCGACTATTGTTTTAGATTCTGATCAAATTATAATATTGGGGGATTTTAATATTCATGTTGGGTGACCCCAGTGACTGTCTAGGAAAGGCTTTTGCAGCTTTATTAGATGATGTTGGGTTCACCCAAAATGTAAATGAACCCACTCACTGTCATAAGCACACCCTGGACCTTGTTCTAACCCATGGTATAGAGATCAGCCAGCTGAGTGTCCTTCCTCTTAACCCCATCATTTCTGATCACTTTCTGATTACCTTCCAGTTTACTTTAGAACCTGCTACTGCCCCAGTGAATAAGAAACAACTTAGACGAACCTTATCTGACCGTTCTGTGTCTGAGTTTAAACTCACAGTTCAACCAATACTTAAAGACATTCTGAGCAAATACTCTGAGACCAGCTCCTATAGCATCAGTCCTAGTATAAATGACCACTTTGTTAATGATGCCTTACAAGCCCTCAGGAGTACACTCCATGTTGTTGCCCCCCTGAAACCTAAGTTTGTTAGACAAAACCGAGTAACACCGTGGTTTAACGCTGAAACACTGTTCTCTTAAACAAGAAACCTGTAAGTTGGAAAGAGAATGGCAGCCGCTCCGGTTCAGAGCAGTCTCTGAATACCTGGAAACATAGCCTCTTAAATTATTAAAAAGCTCTGCGTAGAGCTAGAAGCCAGTACTATTCAACCTTAATATCAGAGAATGGAAATAATCCAAGATTTCTTTTTAGCACTATTGCTAAATTAACTCACAGTCAGAGCTCAGTAGAACCACATGTTCTTGTTTCTCTCACCTTTATGATTTTCTTACATTTTTGAATTAGTAAAATCTCAACTATTAGACATAAGTTGAATCAAGTTATTCCTACTATCAGCCCAGAGCAGGCTGAAGCGTTATAACTGGAGGCCTCCATAGAAAACATTAGACTGCTTCACTATTGTGGATCAAGCGGAAATAGCATAAATTATTACATACTCCAAATCCTCAACTTGTCTGTTAGACCCAATTCCCACTAGACTTTTTAAAGAAACTTTTCCCCTAAATAATGATTCCATATTAATGATAATAAATACCTCTCTGGAAATGGGTTATGTGCCACAGTCTTTTAAATCTGCAGTTATTAAACCTCTTATGAAAAAGCCCAGTTTGGATCCTAGCAACTTGGCCAACTATAGACCAATATCAAACCTGCCCTTTATTTCTCAAATCCTAGAAAGAGTTGTAGTTAAGCAGCTTTACTGCCACCTATGGGACAACAGCCAATTTGAAGACTTAGACCCCACCACAGTACAGAAACTGCACTAGTTAGTCTCTAATGACTTGTTATTGGCCTCAGAAAAGGGACTACTTTCTCCAGCTAAACTCAGACAAGACCGAAGTTATTGTTTTTGGCCCACAGAAACAAAGACAAAGTGTCAGCAGCTACCTTCATTCTCTGTCTCTTAAACCCTCAAATCAAGTCAGAAATCTAGGAGTAATCATGGACTGTGACCTAAACTTTAATAGCCATATCAAGTCAGTAACATCAGCGACATTTTACCATCTGAAAAACATTGCCAAAATCAAAAACATTATATCAAAGCCAGACCTGGAGATACTTATTCATGCATTTGTCTCCAGTAGGTTAGACTACTGTAACGTACTGCTCACTGGCCTCTCCAAATGAGCTGTAAAACAGCTTCAGTACATCCAGAATGCTGCTGCTCGAGTCCTGACCAAAACCAGGAAGTATGATCACATTAGTCCTGTGCTCAGGTCTTTGCACTGGCTCCCTGTACCTCAAAGAATAAACTTCAAAGCAGCTCTGCTTGTGTACAAGTCTCTCCATGGCCACGCACCAAAGTACATCTCTGACACGTTAGTGCCATGTGAACCATCTCGCACTCTGAGGACCTCAGGGTCCGGCCTCCTGTTGATTCCCAGAGTCAGAACTAAACAAGGGGAATCAGTGTTTCAATATTCTGCAGCTAAAATCTGGAACAGCCTCCCTGAAGTCGTAAGACAGGCCTCTTCTGTGTTCATGTTCAAATCTAGACTTAAAACATTTCTGTTTAGCCGTGTATATGACTGAAAGGTCCTATTTGCACTTTTCTTTCCTTCCTTTCTTTTTAAATCAATTTTCTATTTTTTTTTCTTTTAAAGTAAATTTTACGTTGATTATTTCTATGATGTATTGTGATTTGAATGCATTTTTCTGTTTTGTGAAGCACCTTGAATTACTTTGTGTACGAATTGTGCTATACAAATAAACTTGCCTTGCCTATTCTGGTCCTGTTAGACCTCAGTGCAGCCTTTGACACTATTGACCATGGTATTTTACTCCATAGATTAGAGCAGGACATAGGGATCAGAGGATCTGCTCTCCAGTGGTTTGAATCCTATTTATCCGATAGGTATCAGTTCGTTAATGTAAATGGACATTCCTCTCAGTGCACTCGAGTTAACTACGGAGTCCCACAGGGCTCAGTTTTAGGACCCACCCTGTTTACGCTTTATATGCTACCCCTAGGAAACATAATCAGGAAACACAGCATTAGTTTTCATTGTTATGCTGATGATAAGCAGTTGTATTTATCCATGATGCCTGACCAGAATGACAATGTAGAGAAAGCTGAATGCCTGCATCAGAGACATCAAGACCCGGATGACAATTAATTACCTCCTCCTGAACCCAGAAAAAACTGAGGTCATTATACTAGGTCCCAAAAACCTGAGAGATGCTCTGTCTGCTCAGATAGTCTCTCTGGATGGTGTAAGTATAGCCCCTAATTCCACAGTTAGAAACCTTGGGGTTTTATTTGACCAGGATTTATCATTTAAGGCTCACATATCTCAGGCGTGTAGAACTGCATTTTTTCACCTTCGGAATATTGCTAAGATCAGAGATATACTTTCTAAAAGTGATGCTGAAAAACTCATCCATGCCTTTGTTACGTCTAGACTGGATTACTGTAACTTCTTGTTAGCAGCGTGTCCTAAGAGTTCCTTAAGAAGTCTCCAGCTTGTTCAGAACGCAGCAGCTAGATAGTTAGCAGGAACTAACCGAAGAGATCACATCACTCCTGTGTTAGTTTCACTTCACTGGCTCCCAGTTGATTCCAGAATCCAGTTCAAGATCCTCCTGTTAACCTATAAGGCCTTACATGGAATGTCCCCGTCCTATATTAAGGACCTCATAGTCCCTTACCATCCAATCAGAACACTTCGCTCGCAAAATGCAGAACTGCTTGTGGTTCCTAGAATTAGTAAAAGTACGGCTGGAGGTAGAGCGTTTAGCCACCAAGCCCCTGTCTTATGGAATAAACTCCCAGCTCATGGAAGAGAGGCCGACACAGTCTCTACATGCAAAGTTAGACTGAAAACATTCCTCTGTGGACAGGCTTATTATCAGACTAGTTAGTATTCAGAGATTATTTAACTTAATGTTAATGTGTGTAAATTAAACTTAATAACAATAACTATTTGTTTTTAGGCTGCTAGAAGTTGAAGCTGGGGTAACTATGGTGCACTGGGGTTCTGTCATCTACTTCTACACTCCCTCTCTTCTCTATTTTTGATTATTATATTGATTTGATTTATTATTCATCATTTAGTTCTCCATGCCTCTGTTTGGTGCAGTGATTCATGTACTGTCCCTCTTTCCCTCTCCCCTCCTGGGGAGTGGGAGTGCTTCCAGATTCCAGTTGGCTCATCCCGGATCCTGTACCAGACCGTGTACTTCGTCTCAGGCTCGCCTCTTCTACTGCTCCTACACCTGGCTGTGGACCCTGCCTCCGGCTCGACTCCTCGCCCCCGGCCGTCCCCCCCAACTGCAGCTGGATGAAGCTCGTCTGCTGGACTTTAAATATGTAGTTGCAGAGTTAGACAAGTTAATTCTTCTCTATGAGTTCTGGTACATCGCCTGTCCATCCTGGGGGAGGATCCCTCCCTCATGTGGGCACCCCTGAGGTTTCTTCATTTTTTCCAGAATCCGTTTTTTTTAGGAGTTTTTCCTTACCGCGAAGGGGGGTCTAAGGGCAGGGACGTCCAGTTTAGTTTAGTCAGTTTGTTAGTTCAATTTAGTATTTTCCTATTGAATTCTATGTATTCATGATCCTTTTGAGTTCATGAGTCACAACTGCCCTTGTTGTCAGGAACTGGTGGTGGAAGATCCAAAATAACTTTAAACAAGAATTCTTGTTTAGGGTAAGAAATTTGATCTCCTCATTCAGGAGCTTCTCTAGCTTCATTACCAGTGTGGTGCCATGAGGTTTGTGCTTGGTGAGAAACTAACATGAGGCTGAGCTTGGTGGTGCCTCATATCGTTGCCTATTTAATTCAATTCAATTTTATTTGTATAGCCAAATTCACAACAACAGTTGTCTCGATGGGCTTAAACCTGATTTCACAGGCATTAGAAAAACAAATTTCAGTGGAATCCAAACAAACAAAAACAAGCAAACAACATTGTTAGATACCAATCCCTACAAAGGATATTTTAATTTAATGTGGTTCTAGCCCAGACAAATTGTCAGGGACCAAACCTAGTTTTGACAAATCTGTTTGAATTCAACACTAACCTCCACAATAATGGAGGTGAAAAGAATTTCTTTTTTTGTTCAAGGAAAGAATTAGAAGGGAAAAATAGAGAAATATACTTTTGCTTCAAAAGGTTTTCGTCAGACTAAAAAACCTACAGAGTTCAGATGTTAGGAGCTAAGAAGTGATGAGAAACTCAGAGAAGGCCTACAAGCTGTCATTCATTCAGGTAAAGCACTTAGTGCACTTTGATTTTCTGCTGTGTTCATTGTTCCACCATTCATCTTGTTTGCCTCTTTTTAATTTTTCATTGAATGTTAGCTTTAAAAATAAAGGAATGCACCACTGCGCGAAATCTATATTAAAGTCCTATATTAAAGTCAGAGGGGAAAAACAACGAAAAAACTTAGGACTCAATATTTGTCTGCAGAAACACATAGCATTGTGACATACTTGTCTTCTGATGTGATTGAAATTGTTCCAACCTCTTCTTTTAAATACTCCAAAGTGTTTTTTACCAAGCCTTTTTTTTTTCTTTTTTTTCTTTTTTTTTTTTTTAACAAGATCCCTCCAATAAAAGTCCCTTTAGGTGGTCGCAAGAGTCTCAAGGGAACTGCAAGACTCCTCTCCTCTCTACGACCGAAAAAAACCTGCAGCACCCATACGGGTTAACCCTCGTATATGTGCATACGGCCAAGGCTTTATGTTTCATGCTACTTTTTTCTTCGTTTAACATAGTTGTTTGTTTGTTTTTTTCCACTGAGGCAAATCTCTTCATTTGATGATAACGAAGGAAAAAAGAGAACCTGAAGAGGTTGAACTTGAACTGATGCAGCCTAAAGAGCAGCTGAACTAAGTCAAATATTCTTTTTTCCTCACATGACCTAACAGAAATGCAGCATTGTAGTGTATCTTACTCATTATCTGAGATTCACCTTTTCCTGATGAGGATTGTGAATGAAGAATGACTAAAGCACTGCTGGAGCCCAGTGTTGACTGTGTTCAGGTTCTGTAGCCATTAAACTTCATCCCTGCTCAAATGCAGGCTTTTGAGCTGCCTGTTGGATTTTCAAAAGAACTCTGTGTGCTTAAAAGGTGTTTTCTGTTTAAACAAGCAGAACAGACAGCTCAATCACTGCTTAGAAGTCTCTCAAGATGTCTTAATTAGAATTCTCTCTTGTATTCTCAAAGTCAGCACAGGTACCTTTTCCTCTATTCTAATCCCTTCCATTTTCTCTTTTTCTTCCCCAAAAGACCACAGAGATGTGCAGTTGTTCAAACTCAATTAAATCAGGGCTTCTAATCCCTGTCCCACATCAGAGCAGCTGCACAGAGCTGAGGACATGCAGAAATCCTACAGGGCGTGAACAAAAACCACAGCAGCAGCACTGGCAAAAGAGTTCCAGAGGGCTGAAGCCGGGAGGCTGCAGAAGAGACGAACGCCAACGTGGACAATTTCTCTGAAAACAAACTAAATCTCTTGCATTAAGTTTTAACACTAAGTTAGAGTCCTGCTACTGTTTGAGCTACTTAAAAAATGACATATTTAGCAGAGGGTGTTATTATATTGACAAAGGCACATTAGAGCTATCAGGCATCCAAATGACATGCTGAGAAAAGCAGTGCTGCACATTCTGATTATGAGCTTCAGTGAAGCAGACTCAGCTCGAAATGAAGAACACAGACTCACTTTTACTGGGACTGATTACTTTTATCTATCATATTATACTGATGTAGAGTAGTGATGCTGCATGAACACGTCAGATCCCTTTCATAAAGACGCTACAGCCGTAAACCTGTGTCTAATCTGTAATCTCTGTGTGACACTTTGCAGTTATGAGCAGACCAACAGCAGCTGATCCCACTTCTTAACAGTGAAAGTAAATGTTATGAAGCCACTTTTTTCATGATACACACTACAAAATATTCTGGGGTTTTTTTCATTCCACAGATCCCTTTTATAAGACAGCAGCTGAATGTGTTGTTGGATGGTTGGTGTGGTGGTCAGAGCTGAAAATGTTGAAGCTTGAACGCGTCTCCTGTGAGCCACAGTGAGTTACAGTTTGACTCGCTGACCCGAGACATTTCACGCTCAGGTGATCCAGGAAATATTCTGGGAAACAGTGACTCAAAAGTTTGGTTTTATGAGGACCAAAGTCTTAGCATTGGAGTGTAAAACCTGACTGGTTCAGGATTTAGTGTAACCTTAAATTTGTGCCAGTTGGAGCAAAATGTTGCCTTTTGGATCAAAAATCTGCGTTAGTATGACAAACCCTTATGAGCTACTTGTCTGTAACTATTTTGGTGGTTTTGTTCAGTGCCGTTTCTTGGAGTTAAAATGTAAGCCGTTTCTGTGCGTCCTGGTAAAAACATAAGAATGGAATGAAGTTTCAAATAAAAGGTTCTCTGGAAGAGTTACATTCCAGCAGATTGCCAGTGGGTCACTGATCATTGGTTAAGGGCTCAATTTCCCAGTTCCACAGGGAGTCATGTAGCCATACATTCTGATTCATTTATTTATGTTCTTCACTTTTTGTCTGGCTTCCGTGCTGCTGGCTGTCGGCCCTGCCAAACGCTTTTTGATGGAGCTGCCTACATTTGTTCATTTGCCATTGCCATTGCCATCACTTAGGAGTGGGAGGTGTGTAAGGAGTGGGGGGCTAGGTACGGGGAGGGGGGCCCTATTTATTTATTTATTTATTTATTTTTTAATTTATTTTTAAATCGTCAATGGTTGTTTTTATATTTTGTTGTGTTTTAATGTAAAGCACTTTGTGTTATATTTTTATATGAAAAGTGCTTTATAAATAAAGTTTGATTTGATTTGATTTGATTCATTGGCCGTCTCAAAGTCTTGTCATTTTTTATTTGTTCCTTCAGCTTTGTTCCTGCTAATTCTACTACACAGAGGACGTTTGAGGGTTTTTTTGTTGTTAAATTAAAAGCAAATAAAATAAAATCTCTAGTATTCCCGCTAATGGAATCTGTGTTTTGGAGTTTTTCCTCATTCATTTTTAGTTGTTTAACCTTTTGGACCTGCTTAGATGTCTTCTCTGGTGTTCACGTCTATTCTTATATTTGTACGAGCTAGCTAGACTGTTATGGTCTGTGCTCTTGAGTTCAAATCCCCCTGAACGTGCCATGCAGCCCTGGTGTGTACGTAGCTTTATGGATAATCTGGATGGCGTTTGTTTTTCTTTACCAGCTATCTTATCTCCTCCACTTCCTTTCATTCGTGAAACTTGCCTGATCCAGACAGCAACCAGGGGATGTCTCAGGAACAAGCTGGACACTCTGAAACTACAGCACATTTTTGCAGAGATGCAGAAAATGCAAAGAAATCTACAAACATATGCCTAAATTGTATGTTTTTGGATTGGGACGAATTCACATTGTTAGGTTTGATTCCCCCCGGACCTATTTTTCTCAGATAGTCTATGTGTCAAAGCTCACTTGAACTCTGGTAAGTGAACCCTAATCCACTCAAGATTGAGGGTCTTTATTTACTTGGACTGAAGTGCGACATGAACTAAAGAGAGAATATAATTGCTGTGTATCGAAAGTAAAGAAAAAGATAGTGAAGAGGTAGGAATCTAGACAAAAGTCGGAACGAGGGGAATCGTGGTTTAGTGAGGAGGTAAATTCATACTGCTACAGAAATGAACCAAAAATCACGGCGGAGACAGCTGCTGAAACATCAGCAACATTTCAACAAAAAAAAGCTGCATCAACTGCTTTTAAAAGGCTTTTCATGTTTATTCATCTAAAACCAAGACCATTAGATGCCCCCCATACACCTAATGAAAACAGATGCAAATAAGTGTTTTTTACTGTTTGACATTCAGGGAGTTCCAGCAGGGAGCTGGACTGGGGACACTGAGGCAGCTGCAGATGCTTACATCAAAACCTTCAGACTGGTGGCTGCTAACAAGATCAATTTACAGCCCTTCGTCAGACTGCCATAACAAAGAACCAGCCCCAAGCCAAAGGGAATTAGCAATCCTCTAACTAATCTACTGAACCTTTGTGCTTCTCCATGGATTAATCATCTTTGTCCTTGTAGTAATTGCCTCCATATGCCACATTAATCCATATTGGACATTTGAGATTTTTTATGTTGCGACAATCAGACGTTTTGTTTTCAAACAGAATCAGACAATTTTGACTTTTTTTCTTTTTTTTGCTTCTGGAAACAAACTTAAGTTTGAACAATGTATTTTTCTCATCTGAATTTGTCCTTCTTGACGAGAACTTTGCCAAGCTTAAATCCAAGTTGGAGAGGCTCGACATTAATCAGAATTAGCAGAGCTCACAAGCTGACCATCTGGGGAGGAAAACAAAAGTTGAGTGGACTTTCTGCAATGGAGTCTGCTTTTCACACATTTGTGCATGTTCTCCTGCTTCCCAGGACCACAATAAACCAGTCTCACAGTGAATGGCTTTCATTGGGCTGTTCCTCATTATACAGGTCAGAGAAAATACTCTCAAAGGAATATATTTGGCAGATGTCAGTGATGGACGAGTGCAAACAAAACAACTTCCTAAAGTGAACAGGTCAGGCACCTGTCTGTATCTTCTAAAGTGGTCAACTAAGTGGTCTACTAAATGAACAACAGAGAACATCGGTTCCCTGCAACAAGAAGATTGCGGTTCAAATCTGGTCTAAATTCTATCTGTATGGACTATAGATACATACAATAAACATCTCGGATGTCACCCATTAGACTAAAAACAGCTAAAAGGAAGTCTGAGATGAGATGGGCATGTTGCTGAAGGTTGTTTGGGCCCCCCAAACAACATTTTGGAATTGGCAATTAGGTGAGATGTAGTGGCATATGAAGCTCTGGTGGGGCCATCGCTGGTCAACCTACCTGCCAAACTTATAAACCTTCCCCTGAATCACATATTTGAGTTTTACCAAAATTAAAATGACAAATCTAAAGCAAATTCACATTTATCAACCACATTTGTTGATTTGTTTGATTTACTTGTGAGTAAGTAAATCAATAGACAGAAAAGTTCTTTAAACCAGATCAAGCTTAACATTGTGCTTAGTTTTGGTGTACAATTCAACTTTTTCAATGGGATTAAATGGAAAACTTCTCCCTTTTGAAAGAAAATGTGGTTTTTCATTGTTTGCATTGCATTGTGCAAAGAAGTAGCTGGTATAGGGTCCAGAAATTCCATGACTCCTGCACAAGACTAGAACAAGACTAGAACATTTCATTATAATACTAACAGAATGTATAAGATATGTCAAAAATAACATTGACAGTAAAAGAAAAAAATGATGTGAAAGATGAAATTAATTTTTAACAAACTGTTAAAGTAATTGTTTTGTCGCCTTTATCTTTGTAGATTATTTTAAAATATGAAAAATAATAATGAATTTACATTTTCCATAAAAAATCGTAATATTTATAGTTCATTATCACTTATGAATTTTAGTTTATTATCGGTTACTATCAGTCATTTTTTTCACGTGTCGCAAACAAAGTTGGGAGTTACCAGTATTGTAAAAATGCTAACGTTTCTAACACAGCTAATGCGTAGTAAGTGTCACATGAGTTGCTTGATTTACTTGCTTCATGAGTCTTGAAGTTTGGTGCGGCTAATTTATTACATAAGTTCAAAAACAGACAATTTATTGATGGTGCATCTTATAATCAGGTGCATCCTTTCCTGTGGATAATATGTAAAAAAAAAACTAATACAACAAATGATTAATCAATTATTGAAAATGGTTAAATTGATTGACTTTTAATGATGTAACTTCACTTGCTCCAAAAAATTGATAAATTGATTCATGATTTTTCCTGAGGTACCATAATTTTGCACATATTTTTAACTTTTGATACTTGATGAAATTTTGCTAAGAAAATTTTTGAAACAGTGTTATGTCTATTTTACTGATATAGTATTATTTTTTTTAATCATATCAATGGCTTTTATAAGTAAGATAATCTGCATATATTTTGAAAAACTGATCTGCTTTTGTCATGTTGATTTCTAAAAGTTAGATTTTACAAAATAATGTAAGTAATTCATCTTTGTCATGTGCTTTATTGATATTTCAAGATTCTTAATTCTGTCTGATAAAAGCTAGGAACTGGATATTGATAAATCATGTAATAAAATGGTTAATGTAGAACAAGGGTGGGATTATATAAGTTTGCTTCCTTCCACTCCCTTTCAAGCAATATTTATTAATATGTCTAATTATCCTAAGTTTGATTAGTTACTGTATGAATGTACAACTGATGATTATATTGCTTTTTGTGTATTGTTTCTACTTGATTGCTTGAAATAAACCATTTCAAATCAAAACATTTATCATTAGTTTAAACAAACTTCAGAGTTATACTAAATGTATCATCCTGACAGTTTTTCTTCAGTTGCTTCATCCAAACTTGCCACACCAAATGTAATTTTTTTTAACGGTACTACTAAAGAATTATAGGATTTTTAAGACACTGCAGCAATCCTGTAAAATGCAACCAGAAAGGATTAGGTATCAAAACCCTATCAGGAGTGTCTCGCCTGCTTTACTGAAGGACATTTGTCATTTCCAGGATTTAAGAATGAAACTTTACATTAAAAAATAGAGTTTTGTATCTTGATACTCATCTTTTGGATTTTTTTTAAATAATTTTGGTTTGAGTTGCGTTGATTTTCTTGGTATTTTGAAATATGTTTTTTACACTATTTTTTGCCATTTTGTCTACAAAAATACAAGAAATCCAAGTTTTCCCTGTAAATTCCCAGTCTGGGTTTCTTTCTTCTTTTTTTCTGAATTGTCAGGGACATTCATGCAGAGCTCTTCAATAAACCTTACTGTGCTTTTATCAGCAGCAGATAAATTCCAAGCATAAATCAGATATTTCAGCAGAACAATGATGACCTTCTGCTCTTTGTTCAACACCTTGTTGTTGATTGATTGTTCCTGCAGGATGCCTTGGGAAACATTTGCTTTCATCATTTCATCCACAATGTGGACGATGTAAGCATTGATTATCTGACTGGATTACTGTAGAACAATGACATGGCATTGGAAAAAAATGACCCACAAATATTTGTGAACTAAACGTTAAACATGGTTCTCAGGCTGTCAAAGTTACAAATCTTACTTTATCATTTTTCTGGAAAAAGAAAATGTCACAGTCTTTTTCTCTGAGCATAATCAGGTGTGCCCCGTGCTGGAACAGAGCAAAAGCTAACAGAAAGAAAGTAGAGAAGCATCCTAATCATGAGGTGGCGCTGCAGGATGCTTAATGTAAATTTTTCACAGATTAGAAATTGGTAAATCCTTGAACTCAAGGTCATCATAAATATTTGCGGAAATCTAGTACAAGGTGAGTATCTTGGTTGTTTTTTATTTGCAGATTGGTAATTACCACTTTTATCAAGCTTTACTTTAGACATGTTTTTTTTAATTGATGAGAGCTGCAGTAATTAAAGTTGGTTGCTTTGAGGCAAAGAAAAGAACAGCTGTCACGCAACAGCACAGCTGAAGTGAAACTGAAAAGCTGCAGGTCATAAAGTTAAAACCATCAAATGCAAGACGCCTAACTGCTCCTTAGAGGTGAAATTACTTGCAGAGTTTATCATTATAATGTCTTCCTCTGCATGTCGGTGTTCCTGTTAGGAGTTGGTGGGTCCTGTTGTACTTATAATCCTCAATTTTCATTTTTTGATTCTTCTTCAAGTGAATAATATCAGGCATACCCATACTTTATATACCGTCCCAGCTGTGATCAATGTTGCCATATTGGGGTTTTTATCTGCCCAATTGGGTGGTTTTGGTTCTAATTTCGCAGGCAAATATGTTCTGCTAATGTTCTATGTTCCAGAGTCTGTGAACGCACCAGGCAGAGACGTTCAATGGCCCTGGGCCCTGTAATTTAACCTGTTGTAGGGGGTCTGCCACTGCGCAAAATTTCGAAAAATGTATTTATAAGCTTGATGCCCTGGCTGCGTGTGGGAGGAGCCATCCGCTGATGTTTTTAGACCCTGATGGGTCTGGCAGTTTCCAGATGACTATTGGGCTAGAAAACTATGACACTATCTGGTAACACTGGCTGGGATTTCATTTATGAACGTAAAAACCGTGAAATTTAAAGTACAGATGTGTCAACAGATTAAATGAGAATATGCTTTATGGCCTGTGATTTTCTTTTTTTCTTTTCTTATCAACCTATTCTGCTCTTCAGGGAACAAACTCTCACTCTCAGATCATGACACCTGCTTTGTGTGATTCAATTTGTTGAGTCTTGCAGGGTTAACAAGGCTGCTTTTGAATCAGATGAAGTAAAGAGTCTTGGGGAGGGCTTGTGACACCGTTGCTGTTTGTGTTTCGCTTCAAGCTCCCGGCAGCTGTGACCTTAAGCACATTTGGCTGAAACCCTGATATGTTCTGGCCAAAGACCCGTTAGACTTTCACCCGCAGCTCTTGTAAAAAAAAGAGTTTGAGACCAATCCATTCATCATCAACGATCCTTTTTTTCCTGTGTCCTCTGATCCGGTTCTGTTACTAGTACTGGGTATGTATGCTGCAGAACGACTCAATTTTAACTTTAACCAAGACTGTAATTTAAAGGAAACACAACTTTGATTTTACAGCTTGTAACTAATAGTCCTAAAATTAAAATCTCAATTAGTTACATGATTGATCCAGTTTCACTCTCTAAGTCCACTGATCTTACTTTGTTTGAAGTTGCCATCTTTGTACAATTTCATAATAAAATTGACATGCTTAAGAACAATCACACTCCGATAAGCTAATCAGGAAATTGTCAAGGTGGGGGTTGGTGAGCATGAAGGACCCAAAATGCAGAGACGGGAGGCACACGGTTCCACGGCAAGAGGTTTAATGACTTAACAAAAAGCGCTGCAGAGCAGGAAAATTAAACTAAACTAAACTTACTGTGAGCATAGCATGAACACATGGCAGAAGGGAGTCAGGGACATGAGAACCGGGGAAGAGACGTTAGTGACATTAATGGACCAGCACAAGAGGAAGGCAGAGACAAGACTTAAATACAGAAAGGACAGACAAGACACAGGTGACCATGATCAGAAGAGATTGGGAGCAAGGAAGTAAAACTCAAAAGCATGACACAACAGGAAACCTTTCAAAATAAAACAGGAAACAGAACTCAAACATGACTGAAACCAGACAGAAAGCAAAAACCAATAGAAAGAAACCCAAACCATGACAGAAATAAGCGGCAATACACAAAATACAGAAGCATGGCATAAACATTAACCCAGTGAAATGTAAGCGTGTCTGCTGTGTTCCATTAAAAAAGTTACACTAGGAATTCTTAGAATGAAGTTTGCAATAAAGTTAATTTTGTCTGTATAGGACAGAGATGGTTCACAAAAAAAGAAAAAAAAGTAGAATACCAGGAAGCAGAGGATGCACTTAATTTCCATGGACAAAAGTATTAGCTGTGGAGGATTTTTTTATTTTTTATATCACGTCAGGGAGTAGAGCTCACAGAATAAATTTAGTATTAAGCTGGATTTCACATAAAGTTGCTTCAAATGTGTAGATTTTTCTATGAGTAAAACAACCTAAACAGACCCCTATATAGCATGCAACGTTTGACTTATCATTACTCCTCCACAATTGACGTGATCAACATAAAAAAGTTGATTTTGACACGCCTATTGGATATGCAACACTCTTTGTTAGCAAAGCTGCTTTGCTAAGCTTCAAAATCCGCTGGTATTACTTTCGCCAAAGGCTGAAGAGTTACTGTAGTCAAAAGAATACTATATATATACAGTATAGTAGTAGGTTGAGACATCAGTGTCTGATCTTTCTCTAAACAGAAGCTCTTGTGTTAGAATCGGTCCAAAGTGCTCCCTGGAGGAGCATAAAGAGACGTGCACTTCACATGTCAGACCTAAGTGACCGGAGTGTAAGCATCAAACAGATTGAAGAGCAACAAACTTTACGAGCCATCGATCTCCCCTCTATACCTCAGAGCGTCAGTGTGATTTAAGAGCTAACAGAGTATTTTGCTGGAAGATGGAACCATATTTTGTTATAATAGTGACAAAAACAGGATCTATAAGAATGATGGTATTTCTCAGATGTAGCTTCATTATATTAGGATTATGGGAGTTTGCTAAAGTCATTGTAAATAAAACACATTGATGAATATGATCTACAACATGATATGTCATACTGTTTCGTCCTTTGCCGTTTCAATAAAACCTAGCATGAACAATTCTCCACATATTTCTTGGTTCTTTTAAGACACATCACATTCAATTCTAGTTATTTCCCTTCTATAAACCCAGGAAGCATTTTGTCTAACAGAGGTGTGAACAGCAGGAAGTCCTCTCTGAGGCAAAATAATGTGTTTTGTTATTTAGAGTCTGGAATTACCCGATCTTTCTAATCCAAAGAAGTAGGACAGTGAGGGCTGGCATAAAAACAGAATCACTAATCTTAATTATTAGGGTTGGAAAGATATTTATTTAAAACTTTGTGTCACCATTATTTTGTTTGATTTTGTTTTCTCTCATTTTTTTTTAAATCTATTTAGTCTATTTATGAAGCACAAATTCCTTACCAACATCATCCTGAAATACCACAAGAATGCAAGATAGGCAGAGTAAACCTTGGATAGTTGGCCTTACACTTGCACATCTTTTTATTTTATCAAACAAATACTTATGCAACTTAGATTCAGTAGTTTTTTATGCGTGTTTTTCTCTATTTTCTAGAAACCAGGATGGGAAAAAAAACAGCTTTAATAGTCAGACAGCCGGTGGCAGTGATGCAGCCTGAGATTAAGGAAGGACAAGGTCCTTTGAAAGGGATCTAGTAGGAAATCAGGACTTGCAGTTTTAGACTGCTAATTAAAAACAGCTTTAGCATGAGATGTTATGGTTGAATAAACTTCCAAAAAAGGGCTCTGGTGAGTCCTGTAACAACTATCCAAATTGAGATTTTCTTTGGTCATTCGCATCAATCAAATCTGCCTTTTGTAAATACATTTTTTTTCAGACCTTGAATTTGTGATGGTGCTCGTTAAAGTATGGGTCTTAAAGTGTTAAAGTGTTTGCTGTACCATAAATATTTTAATAGGATAGGATAAATCTATACTGTGACGTCAAATAATAGAATTTCCATGTTCTAGATGGAGCAAGAGGGATATGACGAACAACAAACAATGAGTTGTTAAAAAGATCAATTTCTAGTTGTCCTTCATAGAACACCGGTTTCTGTCTGATATTTATTTTAAAACATGAACATGAATGCAATTTGAATTTGAAAAAGCAGCAGGAGTCATACTAAACTTTAGGAGGTGAAGGTAGGACGATTTTCTGCCTTTTCAGAGTTAGAACAGACATAAAAGCACACAATCGTTGGTCAGAGGACAGTGGCAGGGATAAATAGAAAAAAACTAAAAATGACATTGGCTCTGGAGGACTGGGATTGTACGCTGCATGAATATAAAGTGAGCTAATCTAAAAACCTTTAGCCAACTAATAAAACACCTTACTTTTGAGATCTTAACATCTCTGGGCCTGATTTATTACCATCTCTCGGAACACACACATAGAAAAGCATAGCTGTTTATTAAGGATTTCTGTGTGATCAGCTAAGATAGCAGGAGTGAAAAGCAGTATTTAAATAAGGTTTAGTGAGCACTATGACTAATAGAGACACACACTGGGACAAAGAAGGAACTTTGCATAACTCGATAAAAGCAAGACCCAAACATGGCATTGGAAAAAGCAAAGAACCTAAAAAGACATCCCTTAACTCATCCCGAAGCATCAAGATTACAATATTGGATGTGTGACATGTTTTAACATTCTTTTCCTTCACCATTCCAGAAATATTTGCAAGAGGAGAAAAGATGTTGACTATGTTGACAATGACTATAGTTTACTGTTTATTTGTTGAGTTAATTAATTGTTTCAAGCATAGTCAATTGGAACATACTTCCTTCAACACAGGAACAGCACATATATTAATAGTCACAATCAGAGAGTCGACGTCCTTGTATCTTACTTTTAACACAAACTAAACAGTTAATGCTTGATACGCGATGGGAAAAAGCAAACTTATTTTTATCCCTGCCTATTATATTATATATAACGTAACAATGTTACATGGTTGCTATATTATCATTTACCTAAATATAAGACCTAATACTACTGACATTAAATTATAAAAATGTAAGTAATCGCAGTAACCATATCATCCATCTATTCACCTTCTTCCGCTTATGCGGGACCGGGTCGCGGATAATTTCTCCTTCATGATCAATTTTCAAATGGTTGGGACTTAAAAGGGACATCAACCATACGTCACTACCAAATCCAAGTCACTAGTCAAAGTTGAACCTGGTTTCAATGGTTCAATGGCCATACGCTCTGTATGCAGAGCCTGAAAATGTTCTTAAAAATTTGCGTAGCGACGCATGAACGCGAGTGTGCTATGTTTCTATACATCCATGATTTTTCATTTAAAGTGGCTGCTTCAAAGGAGCATTGCAGGGGGCGATGTGAACAAAGAATCATACATATAAATATTGATGCAAAACTGCTACCATATTCATGCTTCACTTCACTTCACTTCACAACCAGATTTTCTTTGCTAAATTGGTATAAAATATGGATTGTCCATTAAATTGATTGGTGCTTCTGACAACTGAGATTGTGTTTTTACATATTTTACCAAATTTGTTTCGTGTAATAATTTCATCAGACCTGTGTTTGTATGTTGTTGTCAGAAAGAAAGAAAAAAAAGCTTTCTTTTAGGCTAAACTCACTTTGCGCCTTCTCCAGAAGGGAGTTGAGCAGTAATCCTGTTTTCTTGGACTATGTGTTTCCATATGTGGTCCACTTATTCTTGATTTAATATGTAATTGTAGATGGGCAGAGATGGCAGAGTCCACATGCAGCTTTTCCACATTTCACCTCAAAGCGAGCTCACAGCCATTGGCGGGAAACGACAGAGTGCGGACTGAGGATCAAGAGATGCTCCATCTGGACAGCACTGGACAGCCATAAAAGTACAAGATTTATGACCAGACTTGTCATCTTTGTTAATGGAGCCTGCATTTTATTCAACGGGGTCCAGACATCAAATACAGCCAGATCCTGAGTCAGTGGAACAATTAGGGTTTATGGGAATACCATTGGACAATTTTTCTGCAAAGTTCTATAATGCCAAACTGTAATCAATTTCTACTGAAGCGTGACACTTTTGATGCCTTTTGCAATGTTTCTTTCTCACCAACAATGAGAAATTCTGTGACACCAAGAAGGAGGGAATTCCAAAAAAGGGTTTCTTGCCCCCTTTTGAGCTATAAAAGTCTTTCCAAAATTCAAACTAAACCATCCCAGGCCTGTATTTCGTCTCAGGATGGTCCCTCGCTCCCTCCCTCCCTCCCTCCATCCATGGATGGCAGTCCCTGGCCACCTGACCTGGACCCACCTAAACTCTTTGATCTTTTACACGATCAGTGTGAGTCATCTCAAACTGATGAGGAGAAAAACAGCTCTTCTTATCGGTTTTGCATTGATATGCAACATATTACTAATGTAGTGTTGCATAACGGCGCATGACAGAATCAGCTGTCTTATGTTTACTGCGTGAATACTTCACTACCGTAAAGTCTCAACAACATACACACTCATCCACATACTATATGAATGTTTACTAGGGGTGTAACAATTATTTTACTTAATCTATGAATCATTTTACATTCCTACATTCCAACCAGATTGATCTGTCAGAGGCAGGTTGTTAATCGAATTGACTGTACAGTACCCAGGTATTTTAGTTTTAGTTAGCTAAAGATGTTCTGGATCGATATTAGGTCAGTGAATCAGTTAGATAAAAATGAACCACTATTGACTATGGATTGTATTGTCAACCACAAATGATATTAATCGAATTGTTAGAATGAATCGTTACTCATAATGTTTACTCGTTTATTTTAATTAAAATTGATAAATCTATGTTATTGTATTTATTTATTTACCAGTTTTTAAGTTAAGATTGATAAAGTATCCCAAGGGGATCCCAGGCGGTTTGAATTTGGGAAACAAAAATCAGCAGGCTATAATAAGTTTTGGATAAATAAATGGATATCTTGTAGTTCCATTAACCAGGGGTGGGGGCCCTTAGGGAAAAATTTAAGAAAATATAAGAAAATGCTTCATCATTATTCTTACTGTGATCATATTCAAGTTCAAATTTGACACATTTAACACCACTACTTATACATATTAATGACATTCATTCATTCATTTTCTATTCTGTTTTTCCCTTTCGGGGTCACGGGGCTGCCGGAGCCCATCCCGGCCACTTGTGGGCGAAGGCAGGGGGACAACCTGGACAGGTTCCCAGTCTGTCACAGGGTAGAATGTCCGCAATCACACACCCATTCACTCTCACACTCACACCTATGGACAATTTAGAGTTGCCAATTAACCTATGGACAGCTGCACGAAAAAATGTGGTCTCTCTTAAGATTCCCTTATTTTGTGTTTAAAGTCAGAATCTGTGTTTAACACCTCTTTCAAGATTTAGTCCAACTGCTGAGCCAATTAGGGTTTTGTTCTGTCAGCTTTCCAAAGTCATCAGGATTTATTTTCATTTCTGAAAGTCACTGCGCGTTCATGGAGAAACTTATGTTTCTCAGAAGCTGACTGTTGTAGGATTAATTAATGAGACAGACCACGCTGTTTCAGTGTGTAATGTGGAGGCAGTTTGACCCAAAACTCGAATGACTTTCACTGCTCTTCAAGGTTGCCACACTTTTGTCTTTAGCAAACAAAAATATTGTGGCATTGTTGGCTGGTTTGTATTCTTTGCTCCGTTTTCCTCTCTTTCAGAGAGGTGACATTGTTGATGCCCACACTCCAACCACGCCATCTTTCACAAAGTCGTTCTTGTAGACAAACAAAAAGTAATTTTTACCAATGTCCCATCTATAAAACCCATCAGAGATGTCTGGACCTTTAACCTTAAATCAAAGAGAGGCCTTTACTATTGCTGGCGTCACTTTGCCTCAGTAGGTGTAGCAGAGGTGCGTGTAAACATCCTGAAGCTGCTGACAGGTGTAAGATTGCTGAAAGGAGTTGGTTTGCTCCCAACAGAGTTTATTATTTTCCCTACTGCTGTTCTGTGAACAGGGTAGCTATGGACAAACATTTACCACAAGGGTCAAGAATATTTCACAGAGGTGTGCTATTACCTTTGGTGCTATATTTTAATATGTTTTATGAGTTATGGTTTTCTAAAGGAAACATTTTTTACATCAATTTTCCAACAGCCACAAGAGGTAGAGTTATAGAATTCAGTCAACAGTAACTTGGAGTACAAATCTTTATCATTTAATGTTACAGTCCTGGTATGTGCACTGTGTGTAAGTACATATTTATGTGTGAGGTTATGTTTTCTATCGTCCTAGCTACCAGAGGGGAAAAAAATTGTCCAGTCACATTTATTTTTAATCAAACTACAATAGCCAAGCCCTAACCATTCACATTTGGTATCATTGAAAAGTCCCCAAATGTCCTCAGAATGTCCTCAGACGGAGTATGCAGTGGTTGGGATATATTCAGGTTTAGAAAACTACAGTGGACAAGGTGAGTCAGCTTGGATGCTTTAAATAAAAATCTGTGGGTGTCAAAGCTGGAAATGGACCTGCACCCCACACCTGACACCTCTAACGTCCATGCAGACCAATGGCAACGATCCATGGGTATTAAAGAACCATTCTTGCATTGTCCTGCAAGAACGGTGGCTCTTGTTACATCATATTTAGTGGTCAGAAGTCCAATCATTGATCCTCTGTTGTGATTCTCACTCAAGTACCTTGTTCAGGTGTTTGAGGACTTTGTCAGAGGGTATTTGGTCCTATTTGGACCAAATCCAGTGTTAACATATAGTTTACAGTCTTTATCACTATTCTTCTAAAAATGCCACAGAAAAACAGAATGGTTGAGGAATCTGCATAATGGTGAGTTCACAAGGATATCACCTTTAAGCTTTAAGCATCTGAGCTTTAGCTCCAGTGTTGAGATTCCTTCGACTACCACAACTCTTCAACCATTTATGCCAGGGATGCATACATGTTGGTAGATCGCGGGCCATCAAAGATAAATAAACAAAAAAATAATATATATTTTTAAGAAAATCTGTCAACAAATCATCACCTTCACTGTGTAGTACATCACTTGATTGACAAGCAGAATGGTCAATCGCACATCCTCTGAAACATACATCACTGTGTTTAACTAAATAAAAAAATATCCTCCACCGGTTCCACACAACTATTTTGTTTTAATGTGAAAAAGACTGGATGACTAAAATTAAAAAACTATCTTGAATAAGTGCTACACTACACAGTTATGGTAAATGTTTTTTCAACCGAGCCTTTCGTCTGGAACCATTTATTTTTAGGTTCAACTCTCACAAGAAATCCTGTCTGGGTTTTATTCATTAATATTTGGACTAAAAACACAAAGCATGAATTTTTCAGGTAATCTTGGGACAAACATCAAACTGAACTCTTCAACATCTAACAGACCTAAATCTGACAGGGCAGGTTTTTCATAAATACTGCATTTTTAGAAGATTTGTAATATCAGATAATGTCCTCTTTGCTGCCATTTCCACCACTTTGATATTTTCCACTAGTTCTTGCATCACTTTGTCAGTCAGTTGGATCTGCAAACAAGAGACTATGTGATGCCAGATCCAAAGCAACAAGGGAATCATCATCAAAATGCAAAAGAAATCTGCTTGGTGGTCTGTCAGGATCAACATGTCTATTCAAGTCAAAGAAACAGTCTAGTATGGAGCCCAAGCACTGCTGTGCTGTCAGACCATTTATCCAGACTGAAGGTTAAAATGGATTCTTCCTAGATAACTTCAAAAATGAAGGGTAGATGTCTGATGTACTGTTTTTTTTTTGTGACAATCTGTGTTTTATTCATTACTTTAGTCCCTTTTTGTTGGAGCCATTTGGCTGAAATTAGATTGTCTATTATATTTCATGCATGCATACTCCTGTCATTCTTTGGTCATGTGCCTGGCTCCCTATTGGCTAGATGCATTTTGGGAGCTGCCGTGTCTTTTTAATGCTATTTTCTTTTTGGATTTAGAACTTGGGAAGCACGGCGGCACATTCATTTTAGTCTGTGTTATTGTCATGTTTATGTCTTTGAAAATTATTTTTTGTGGTTAGTACTTAGTGCAACAAAATAAAGCACATAAAAGGAAGAACAACTTTTTTATGAAGCGCGCGTCAAGACAGTTCATGCTCCCAAGTTACCTGAATGTTACTGCAACGGCAATTACTTTTCTTTTGTAAATTAGGGATTTACTTCACTTTGTACTTTTAAGAGCTTGATGTCGCTGTTCATCTGTTCTGTCCTTCTGTCCCCTGATCATAATTTTGTGGTTCTGATTTTGTTATCTTTAGTTTTTTCTGTATTTGCTGTTTTATAGTCTAATGATTTTTTTAAGGTAGACATACAGCTAGTGAAGACCCTGCTGCTCCATATTAATCTAATTCTGGAATTATTCCTCATCCAATGAATTCATTTTACCTTTTAAAAGTTTTTTTTCTTTCAGTTTGAGTAACAAAAGTAGAATCCTTCAAGTATCAATCCAAAAAATAATTTAATTTTACTAACAAGAAATTCCCATGATATTTTCTTTCATTCCTTTTGAGAGTGTTACTCTGGGGATGAGGTAATGCATTGCAACTTTTTTTTATTTAGCACATTGTTTCTTTCTATTCCCTATAAGACTTTTTTTGTTAGAACATGTTCGTGTTTTGGCATGAATCTGTTTATTTATTTACTTTGCAGTGACGGATTGGTAGTTTCTCTGTTAATGGAGACCATTTTTTCTTAAATTTGACACTAATTATTAATTTCTCTTGTAGGAGTTTTGCTACCTTATCAATAATTACTTTATTTTTATTTTCTTTTTGAATAGTAGGGACAGCCTGGAACCAAAAATCAGTAAAAAAAAACGAAGTTAGACTCTATTTGAAGTCAAGCCAGAGTTCAGGTGAGCTGTCAAATATGCCCAAATGAAATGGAAACAAATTCTTGCCCAGATCAAACTGCCAACTGGTTCAAAAGCACATAAAATAACTTTTTATCTTTTGCCATATAAACGGATTCTTGGAGAAAACTGATGGGAATCCTGTGCATTTACAGGCCAAAGTAATCAGGATTAGCAGTCAGGACGCTAATTTTTTGGTGATGCTAAATTTTATGCTTCCTGATTTTGACACAGGTTTGTCTCTAACTTTATTAAGGGAAAAGACTCCTATTCTGAATCATGAAGTTTTGCAACATAAGCTGGAGATGACATCAGATTGTCAGGTGGAGTTACAGCCGTCTGAAGATGGACTACAAAGAAACTACCTTTGATACTGAACCTTCAAAGAGCCCATGTTGATCTAAAGTTTCCCTCCATTTTCTCCATTTGGCGCTCTTTTAACCAAGCTTCTGCATCCCCCAATTAGCAGTTAAAATATGAAACTTTTTTATCATGCTTTTTTTTTTTTTTGTGAACGGCAGCGAAGAGTAACATCCTGCTTTTCATGTGAGTTTAGATGAAGGAAAGGCCATTTATATCCAGAATGTTTTAGACCATCAGTGCTTTGTGGAAAAGCAGCTATGAGTGTTAGGTGAAATCCACAGATTTTCTTAATTTAGTTTTAGTAATAGTCATATAAACATAAAAGATTGAATTAAAAATAATAGTCTCTGGATTCCAATGAGGCATGCAAATGTACGTCATAATCTGCCGATGGTCAGACTCTCTGTGCTTCACCTCGAGTATTCCTATTGAAATTTGGTCTGTGTGTAATTGTATAAGTCTTAAATTAAAACCTGGCACATAGCTGAAGTCTGTCTGAGGGATATTAGTCCCCTGCAGAGCATACAAAATCACTTCACCTATCTAATACAAATCTAATTGCAGCTTAATACTGATGATAAAACCCAATAGTCACAGCTATAATGGAAAAATCTCCTCCTTTTAGTTCAGCCAGCAGCTCCTCATTAGGGCTTTCTGCAGCGGCTATTCACTTTTACCTTCTATTTAACCGACTGCTTAAAGTTGGCTGCTGATAATCAATCATTCCCCTTATAGGCAGATTCAGAATGAGGCTGTCCGTGACACAGCTCCACGGCTGATTTAATTGACAGATTATGACTAAAAGAGGCTCACGCGTATGACAAATATGACATTAAATGGGTGCTAGAGGAGACTCCAAATGCAGGATTCAGATGGATTGGGAAAAGAAAAGGACCTAAAAACCAATGCCTGTGACGTCTTTAAAACCAACAAAACCAGAGCTGTGGGGACATCAAATGGGACAAGACAGGGGATATGACAACAATTAGCTGAGAGCATTTATTTAAATACAGAGTCTTTGTCACGACTGACCTTACAGCTAGATACAGACATGCTGTACAGATTTCTTTTTTTTTTTTGGCCTCCATGCTCCTTACGTTCACCCTGACTGTTGGATATAAGGATATTAAACAGTCAGAGCATAGTTTGTATTGACATCCTGAGTCAGTAAGGAACCAGTACTCATATAATCACTAGAGCAAGGGTCACCAACCCTCTTCCTCATGGACTACCCCCCCTGCTTGTTTTGCAGCTAACCCTGCTTCAGTAACTGCTGCTCACCTGGCTCAGGTGTGAAAATGGGCTAATTCAATCCAGCTAATCTAACTAACGTAATTTTACTGAATGAGGGTAAGCTGAAAAACAAGCAGGGTGGTAGCCCACGAGGAAGAGGGTTAGTGACCCCCGCATTAGAGTGATGCATAAGGGCACCGTCAGTGATTTTATTTGTTTTGGTTTTAATCATTCTGACTTTCCCAGACTACAGATGGAAATTAGCAAACTTTGCTGTAATCTGGCACAATATATCTTGTTTTGTGCATTGTAAAATAGCTTAAAGTGCTTTTCTACCGTTCTTAAAGGTCCAAAGCGCTTTACAGTCACAGTCCCATTAACACACTGCTGCCTAACACTGTCGCGGTTGCACCACGGCTGCCCCGGGACCCTTCTGTGACACTAGCTTAGTTCTATAAAGTCGACAATAAATGAAATGAACAGTTTCATTTCTCAGATCAAATTCACAATGTTTTATACTTCTATATAGGATAACTAGAGGTTATTTTCCTGTTTACATGATGACCATGAATATATTTCTGTTCCAAGAAAAGAGATGAAGTATCCAATTGCAGAAAAATAAAAATAAGATGAAATGCTTCATTTGCATTTAGTGTTATTTTAGGGGTTCATAAATGTAGTGTACTCTTAGTTATGGCAGGGACACTGTGGACACTTCTATTTTCCTCCAACTGTCACCATCCCCAAAATCTGAGTATTTCATAAAGCGAACTTCAAATACACACAGACTGAATTATTTGGCAGCAGATTCAAAGTACAAGGCTGTGATGCGGCGACGCTCCAGCTCAGTTCAAAAGCTTTGACTTTTGCCATTATTGTGGTCCAGCATGGAAACAGCACATGCGGCTTCCAAACACATTATTCAAAACGGACTGTGAAGTAACTCTGAAAACCAGTGACATTTACTTTCTGCTGGTCCTCATACACCAGTGGTATACTCTCATTTTTGATGACCTTCAGTATAATCCCACAAATCTGCGCGGGGCATGTTGTTCCCTGGCAGAGACGGCTGAGCAGAGCCACAAAACAGATGAGTTTGGAAGAGGTTACCTTTTCTGATTTACAAGCATGTATGTCACCAAATGCCCCCCTCCTGACCTCCAGTTTTAGTCACATCTAAAGTGTTCTAATCTGTTGATATCCTTTGAAATAATTTCATTCTTGACGGAATCTAAAACAAATTTCAAAGCTTTGTCAAGGTCCTAAATCAATTTCATCTGAAAAGAAAAATTTAGCTAAGAAAATGGCTTCTCTCATCTTTAGAGGAGAACTTGCAAAATATGTGGCTAACTAAATAATTATCTGCCCCAATGTAGCTATTATCTGATAGTTTGATTTAAGAAAAATCATCACGTTTTTAAACAATCCAAACTGAGATGATGTGTAATCAACGCTAGTAAAAGTTTGGTTTCACTAAAACAAAGTGAAATAGAAAAGAATTACTTACATTTTTTTTTTTTACTTTAACTGGTAAATCCCATGCCAGTCATCAGTTTTCAATAGACAGCTGAGTCTGTCAGACATTTCATTTTGGGCTTTAGAAGAAACAGCATGATAGAAGCCGCTTTGTCAAGATTCAAGATTCCTTCATTGCTTCTCTTTTCTGCTAGTCTGTTTGTGAACATCGTCTCCTCCGGCTGCTTTAGGACTATTTAATCACCTGCTCTCCTGTTTGTCAGACATATCTGATGCAGCCAGGCATCTACCCAGCAATCGGCTGCTCTCCTGTGACCTGCTTTTAGGATCGACTGATTCTGCAGATGTCTGCCTTCCATGTGCGAGTTTGCCCGGCTCTTTTTTGTGTTTCAGATTGCTTAATTGCTTGCTTGGGTTGGATGGATTTTCTGTGTAGAGCTAGCCCTGTCACCTAAAAAGAATTTTTTTTCTAGTAACAGGAAAAATCATTATTCACTCTGCTTCTGACTGAAGGGCAAACTTTTTCCAGGAGTTCACCTTGGATTCTGTGTATTTTCTCCACCCAATCACAGATCCCAGCAGCTGAGGCTTCAGTACAAAGCAGATTTGCTAAAAGTAAAAAGAAATAAAAAAAATAAAAAAGGCAGATATTTTCTAGTACAGAACAAAAAAAGAAAAGTTTAATGATGCCAGAAATATCTCCTTTTTTTATACCGTATGTTTAGTGGCACAAATCCAGACTCTGGAACAATTTGGGCCTCAGAACCAGAAAAAGTGCAATTCAGCTTTTTTCTTTACTTTGCTGTTTCATCAGTTTCTTAAATTTCAAAATAAAATAAATCAATTAATAATGGAGTTCCATGTTACGGCAGAAAGTCAAGATAATCTTACAAATATTCTTTTAAAATACGGATTTTGTTTATTTCTGAACATTATCAAAATTATTTTTGCATGACAGAAAATAAGACAGAAATGGAGGTGAGTGAAACTTCCATTTTCACCCAGCTACTGTTTTCTTTTTAGAGCGTAGAGGGTCAAAGCACAAGTAAACACCTCAAAGCATGCAGAACCTGTAAATATACAATTACTTTCTTACTCATGCATCTCCCATGTTATGTTCTTCTAGTGCCGCTTTGTGTTCCAGACGATTTTCTGCTCACCTGTGTGCTTTAAAGGTGGACCAACAGTCAGGTCTGAAAACTAAAGAGTAGACTTTTAAACAAAATACAAACCAAGTAATTATTGTTTATTTCCCTGCAATAGGCTTTTTGGTAAATCAAAATCAAAACAAATACTAGATTATGAATTTTAACCTGGCATTTAAACACTCGTGACTTGATGGTTTCAAGTTCAAGTTCTTTTTGGTCCAAGTCCAGTCAAAGTCACTCAGACACCTAACTTCCACCGAATTGGTTCAAGTTCTACTTTGAAGCCAAAGCCAGACTTAGCAGCAGTTCAAGCTGGTGGATGTGCAGTGGACGTAAAGAAGTAAAGAACCCGTTTTGGTTCCCTTTTTTCTCTATAAAAAAATTAAGCTCTTATTTACAAAAGGTTTGGAAAAATGTATGCAAACTTGACAGCATGTATTAAAAACCATGTTGTGCTGGATTAACTAACTGAATTGCGTCTGCTAAATGGGTAAAATGTTGCACACCATCCATTGTGCTATTCATGAATATGCACTTCTAGCAGAATGCACAAAATACTGGAAAGGATGGATACAATACGCAATGTGATTTATCAAACAAAACGCAGAATTGCAGTGGCTGTTTTGTGTCTATAATAATCCATCCGTCTTTGTGAAATACAATCCAAAGTGCATTACAGCAGAATGGAAGAGCCCTGCAGGTTATCACAGACTATATTTGGAAACTTCTCTGCAAAGAAAGAGAAGAAATAGCAACCAACACTTCTTTAAACAAGACCATCGGTTCAATGATGGTACAGTGAGGTTTTTATGGCTCAAATGCCAAATTGTTTATAGAAAATGGTTTCAGTTGGAAAGCTTTTGGCTGGTCTGCTGCTATTATATCTGATGCTAGGTTAACACCGGCCTCTGCATGCTTTGCATACATGTTCAAGCGATGATTTCCAATGAAAAGTTTGTCTTAACGCGTGTAAAATGCATATTTCAAGCTTCTGCTTTCAAAACTCTCACATTCACACACAAGTTTATAAGTCAGTTTTCCAACTGTAAGTACAAAACGTGTGGCCATTAAACACGCATTGAAAGTGAAACCAGTTGAACTTTGACCAATCAGGGACTCGGATTTAGCAGTGAGGTATGGATGTCGTGCTTTTCAATTTATGAAAGTACAGACCATTTGAAACCGGATCATTGAGGAGAAATGAATAATTACGGTTTGTGCCCCGCCGGAGTTACTGTATATGACACTGAGTCTTTTATATATTGGAAAATAGCTGTGAAAAAAAAACGCCTTGAGCAAGATTCACGAGATTTGAACCTCTTCAACATTTTGCACCAAGCCTCTTCAAACTGTGAGTATGGATTAGTATCAGGTAGCGATAATCCAGTGTGAACGGCCTATGCCTAAAGTGTAGTAAAGAATCCATGTTCAGTGCTTTCTGGAACGTGCATAGCATGCCCGGTGTGTATGGGCATGCTATGCACATCCTCACACCAGAAGTCAGTTTTACCAACGCACACAGAACGATGGAGGAAGCTGTAGTGTGCAGAAATGGTTTCCCCGTTTATGTAGCCACCCATAATGAGGATTTACTGATGACCTAAGATGGTCAAAGCTGTTCTGAACATGGTGGCTAAATATTGCTGAATGTTCCAAAGGTTTTATGGCGGCCAACACATTCTATCAATACTGTCAAAGGGTCAAAGCTGCTCTATCACATTACAATTTTATTTTTTAATCTCTGTTGCATGATTTGCCATGCACACACTATAGCACACGTTAAATTCCTCATATGAATGTTGCTGAATGCACCTATATTCAGTGCTTACTTATTTGGTTAAATCTCCAATAAATCCTAAACAAACAGCTCATCACAAGCAAAACTTCATTCTACATTATGGATCCTCAAAGCCAGCCCTATGTCTGAGTCACCTTAAACCCGCTTTCTCCATGTCAGAATCAGCTGATTCACGTTGATCACATAGATGGTTGAAGATTATGGTATGTCGTGTGTTATTTAGGTGTTGCAGACACCAAATACACAGCATCTCTGTGCTAATCATAAAAAGTAAACAAACATCCGTAACAACAGTTGGTTTGAGAGTCAAATAAAGTCAAAGACATTAAAAGTACTTTTAGGGACACAATAACGTCAACTAGAAGATGGACACCCTTACAGATCCCAAGAGGAAATGTTGTAGGCTGTGGTATTTTGAGCTCGCCCGACTGTATAAGCAACGTGTTTCTGGCCTCTGCATTCTCACTGTCAGCCTCATTCTTTGTTTTTTCCACTCCTGTGGGAATTCCTCTCTCTGGACATTCAGAGTCTACATACTACCTCAAACCTCTGGCAGCAATTTTATTATCTAGCTCCAACATTACCAATTTCTTTAGTTGGCTTTATTTAAGCAGTCTGAAAAAGGTGATTCATGTATCAATGTTGTAATGTACTGCTTTTTTTCTTCAATACTATAATGCAAGGTTAAAACCTTAGTTTGCATTTGTAATGTCTTTATGTTAACATAAAATAAGAATAAACGTGTTTGTAGTGTAAACCATTTGCTGATAAAATGTCACTTTTTTATTTTAATAAAAATGGCAAGAGGCAAAAGACAGATTATTGGCTGCTCACCTCCTGAGTTCATCGCTGGTGGAGCTGCAAAGCACAGCGGTGAACAAGTTAAAGAAAAAA